>JANHMN010000004.1:111233308-111280895 GCA_030674055.1 Rhabdomys pumilio | reverse complement strand
CCAAACCAAACCAAACCAAACCAAACCAAACCAAACCAAACCAAACCCTCTCTGCAATTTGCTTTTTGATATGTTGTTTCATCAAAGCAATGGAAACCCTAACTAAGATAGTAATATATTCACAAAGCAAAGGATTAGGACACAACCCAGGTGCCTGCCTGCAACACCCTTCTCATTAGGAGATAACAGTGTCAGGCCTGCCTTCTATGAAGGCTGAGGGTACACAAATTTCAAGGGAATAATGTGATCTAAGCCACTCTCAGAATCACTGCTCTGTGTCAGAGTTTTCTCTAGTCATGAGTAGTTAACACTGATACCCTATTAATGCATTGTTCCCCTTGAAAGTAAAGTCCCACATCCTCCCTCTTCTGTCCCATACACACACTGGTAAGCTGCATCCAGCAGCTGAACCATTCACTAAAGTTATTGGTAAAGTTTCAGGAATTTGACAATATCAGGCTGATATGAATCAAAGTAAGACTACTTACACTGTGAAATTGAGCAAATACTCTAAAGGAGGCTGTTCCTCTGACCAAACATTTTTGAGCAAACCACTGGGTGTATGTAAAATGAAAGTGAGTGCCCACTTGACAGTTCAAGCACAGTGCCTGGTTGCTGAAAGTAGTATGAGTATCCCAAACAAATAGCAGGGCCCAAGAGATGACAATTGATGTAACTGGCCTCTGCTTTTTAGTAGAATATAAAAGATTCTGTTTGTCAGTGAATAGAGTCACTTACCTGGAATCAGTCCATGAACCCTATGAGTTATTATATCTCTAAACTTGGAAAGTGTTATAGTTTGAATAGAAATGGCCCTCTATACCTACCTGCTTGATTGCTTGGTCCATAAGAAGTGGCACTATTAGGAGGTGTGGCCTTGTTGCAGGAAGTGTGGCTTTGATGGAGGAAGTATGCCATTTGGTATGGGCTTTGTTCATATGCACAAGCCAGGCCCAGTGTGGCAAAGCTCTTCCTGCTGCCTGCTGATCTGGATGCAGAGCTCTCAGCTCCTTCTCTGATACCATATCTACCTGCATGTGGCCATGCTTCCCACCATTATGATAATGGTATAAACATTTGAAACTACAAGCCAAACCCAATTAAATGTTTTTCTTTGTAAGAGTGGCTATTATTATAGTGTGTCTCCACAGTAATAGAAACCCTAACAAAGACAGTAGACATGTCAAAAAGGTATTTTATATCAGTATTTTATAATCTTAGTAGTTTTATATGAGTTTTGGATTTAGCTAGTGGTAGAATGCTTTTCTAGTAAGTGTGAGGTCTTGAATTAAGTCACTAGCATCTCCCCTCAAAAACAACAAAATACAAAGTTACAGATAGCCACACATGCTTTAGAACTGTTCCAGGAAGTAATTATTCAATACACTATAAGTTTTTATAGTAAGAATATAGAAAATAACCATAAACGTGATAGCTACAGTTATTTACAAGTTTCCTTGGGAAATGTGTTTACAGGTGGTAGGGACAAGCAGGAATGTTTCTACATTGCAGGGGCCTTTTGGCACTTCCTCTAGGCTCTGACCCACAGTTACCTGGCAACAGTCATGTATGCCTGACTCACTATAAAAGGGGCTGCTTTCCTCCTCCTCTCTCTCTTGTTCCTCTTGTTCTCTCACCTTCTGCCCCCTCTGTTTCTTCTCTCCTCATCCTCCTCCCACTCTCCATGTGCTCATGGCCAGACTCTACTTTCTCTATCTCTATTACCCCTCAACTCTCCTCCCCATTCCCTAAATAAACTCTATTCTATAATACACTGTCTGTGTGGCTGGTACCTCCTGGGGAAGGGATGCCTCAGCATTGAACCACAGAGGTAACCCCTTCCCCCATACCATATCATACCTCCACCAAACATATTCTTCCTTTTTCTTTTTATAAAACACAAACAGGACCCGGCTCATGAAATTATTTAGGGCGTTCACTTTATTGAGATTTACTGAATTAGGCAGGAAGTTCTAGATACAGCATAACTCAAGTCCAATGTATTAATAATATTTACTAAATATCATCCATGTTTCAGTCTAAACCAGATGCATCTAGATGCATTTTTATGTGTTTACTTCTTCTAACATTCACACTAAGGCCTTTTACCAAGAGGAAATAAAAGTCTCCCAAGACAATGGAGAGAAAAGCATTATAATAAAGGGTACTTAAGTTAGGGTTTATATTGCTGTGATAAAACTACATGACCAAAAGCAACTTGTAGAGGCAAGTGTTTATTTCAGCTTATGCTTCCAGTTACAGTCCATCATCCAGGGAAGTCAGTGTAGAAGCTCAGTAAGGCAGGAGACAGGAACTTATCCAGAGGCCATGAAAGAATTCTGCTTATAGGTTTGCTTCTCACGGCATTCCCAGCCTGTTTTCTTGTAACATCCAAGACCAGCAGCCCAGGGTAGACCAGCAGCCCAGGATAGCACTTCGAGCAGTAAGCAGGGGCCTCCACAACATCATCAATCAGGAAAATGTACCACACTCTTACCCAAAGGCCAAGCTCATGGGGGTATTTTTCTCAGTTGAGGTTCCCTTCTCCAAAATGACTCTTGCTTGTGTCTAGGCAGCACAATGGGGCAGTCTAGAGAATGTCAGAAGTAAAGTGACTGCCTGAGGAAGGGCAGGAGGGTCTCAGGAAGAGGGAAGCTTACTTGACTGAAGATGTAAATGGGGGCGGGTTGGTGTGGAAGCTACAGTGAAGTCACTGACTGCAGTGTCAGGACTGTGGAGGTCCCTGCAAATGTCACAGCCTTCAGGGAAAAGATCCAGCTTAAGTAAGAATGAAACTTGACTCGAGTTAGCCAGGGCTGGTACAAAACTTCTTGACCCTGCTCCAGCATGTATATGGACAATACACATCGGACATGTGGGTTGTTTGTTTGTTTTCTTACTTTCTTCTAGATTTTTTTGGGGGGAGGATGTATTACAAGGGTGGAAGACAGACCTGGGAAGACTGGGAAGGGAGTGTGATGGGGTGTATTATGTGAAATTCCAAAATAATCAATAAAAAATATTATGCTGAATAAAACAAAATGAAACTTCTAGATAAAGTTATTCAGTCCTATCTGATAAACAATCAGAAGGTATGTTTGATGTTATAGGATAGCTTATAGTAAGAAAAGGAGTCAACAACAACCTGCATTCCCAGA
The DNA here is from genome assembly GCA_030674055.1 of Rhabdomys pumilio. Taxonomy (NCBI): domain Eukaryota; kingdom Metazoa; phylum Chordata; class Mammalia; order Rodentia; family Muridae; genus Rhabdomys; species Rhabdomys pumilio. The sequence goes on along the minus strand of JANHMN010000004.1, from coordinate 111,277,737 downwards.
GAGAAGGAGAGAGAGAGAAAAAAGAGGGAGAGAGGGAAAGATGAAGAGAAGGAGAGAGAGAGAGACAGAGAGAAAGAGACAGAGACACACAGAGAGTCAGAGAGAGACACAGAGTCAGAGAGAGACAGAGACACATAGAGAGAGACAGGGACAAAGAAAGGATGCTGCACAGACCTAGAGAGGATATCATACTTTGAAAGAGCCACAGTGAACAGTAGTCTGTCTTACCCTTTAAAGTGGCTACTTGTGCTTCATCTTTGATGTTCTACCTCTCTGCATCCATCTTCCTCCTGCTTGTCTCCGTCCTGCTTATTACATGTTCAGAAAACATGTAAAGTATAAAGTCCTTTAAATCTCCCATCTCAGAACTACCATCCATCTTAATAAATATACAATTCTAAATAAAACACCACTGCTAGCATTCTATTTTGTAACCTTTAATCTCCCAGTTATAATCCCTCCACAACAAGCACACACTTCCACACTCTTCTGAATGTGCTAGCCTGGCAAGAACCCTGTTTTGCTTTGCTGTTTGACTCTCAAATGTTGGACTGAAAACAGTTGCCTGCAAGAGAAAATAATGCTGGATAGAAATCACTATGTCTGAGTCCTAGTGTGTCTGGCTCTGAGATGAAGGTAAGCTACGCCACCTGCTTCTGAGTTTGTTTCTTCTTAGCCTGCTCATTCAGAAGCCAATGGATGGTTCTTCTTAGCTAAAGAATTATCAATAACTCAGACCATGGTGGCGTCAGATTCCCTCCTTCAGAAACTTTAGGATAATCTGGGCAGCATAGTCCAGAACAAAAATCAAGACCAGTCACTTAAAATTGTTGCATCTGAAAACTAGGCCATTAATACTAAAAAGGGAAAAAGGAGGGAGACATGTCTAATAAGTCTTCATGTCTGTCTTAGAAACATACTGTTAAGAGAAACTATGACCAAGGCAAATCTTATAAGAACATTTAATTGGGGCTGGCTTATAGGTTCAGAGGTTCAATCTATTATCATCAAGGAGGGAGCATGGCAGTGTCCAGGTAGGCATGGTGCAGGAGGAACTCAGAGTTCTACATCATCGGAAGGCAATTAGGAGAAGAATGGCTTCCAGGCAGCTAGAATGAGGGTCTTAAAGCCCATGCCCACAGTGACACACTTACTCTAACAAGACCACATCTCCTAATAATGTCACTCCCTGGGCCAAGCACATACAAATCACAACAATGTCGCACACAGGAAGTTTCAAAGTAGAATAGAAGAATTAATTTTAGGAGTTTGAAGGGTGGTTTTCAATGTCTTTCCCTCCCCACCTCATGGTTCTGGTAGGGATGCTTACCTTTCCAACTCTTCCACAGCCCACACTTACAACCCAATCAGGTCAGTTGCATCCCTTTTGCCTGAGAATTTAATTCTGGGGCAGAAAAAAAAATCCAGTAGAAAAATGCATCTAGATGTGTGTCCCTGAATGTTGACTAATCTTGAAGCTGAGTCCTTTGGAGCTGCCCTATAGAGTTTTCTTTATGATGTACTTTGGCTTTCCTTGCAGTAGAACTTTTCCAGGAAGACCTAGTTAAGAGCAATCAGGAGGCGTGTTAGAGTGATCTCAGGCATCTGAAACTGGTGAAAGAAAGGGGCAGGGCAGGGTTGGGTCCACAGTACCCATGGAAGAGAAATATCTATCGACAATGGGTAATTGTAGGACCATAAATGGCAGCCTGGTTCTTGGTTGAGCTAAGGTTGGAAACTCCGGTGACCCTGAGGGATGGCAGGTGTTTTGCCTGGTTCCCGGACACTAAGCTTCTGACAGGAGGCCACACCTCTCCATAGATTTGTGGCCATCAGTCATGTAAGGGCAATGCCCCAATCCCCTCCACAGGTAGAGGACATGACCAGTGATCACATAGCCTAAAGACAGATCTCCATTTTAATGAGGTAACTAAAGATTTTAAAGGGCTTAGCTAATTAAGCTTTCCTTCCCAGACACTCCTCCCTGCAAAAGGTATTTAACCTTAGACCCACCCTGAGAAACTGGGGTACCGTTTTACTCATCCATTCTCTGCCATGACGATAAAAGCCTTAAAACCATAGACTGCCTCTTCTCATCGGGATCTGCTGTTGGGAGCCATAGAGAAGGCCTTCACCCACAGTGCTGCCATCTAGCCTCCCATACTAGGCTTCTCTGCACCAAACCACGACTACCAAGCCAAGCCAAGCCAGACAAGTCAAGGACTCTCTCTCCTCCGAGGGACCTAGCCGGAGCTCCACCCTTTCCCCTTCTGCCCCAGGCCAGATCCAGTTGGTGGGCCCCCACTCTGTTCTCAGCTCCCAGTGGCGTCTGGGTGCCCAAGAGCCTAAAAACCAGACGGCCCAGCCTCCCATGCAGGAGATAAAATATCACTCTTTTTTAATATTTCTTGAAACATTAGTGGAACTGATTTTTGTTACTAAAGTGTACCCTGAGTGTTGGCTTTCTCTGGATGTGGCAGGAACAGTAATTTGAACACAATTTGTATTTATGTGCTTTGCAATAACAGAAAAAAACCTCTTATCAGAAATTTTCTTCCTATTTTCCAAGTATAAATACAGAGGAGTATTTATAGTAGACCATGAAGGCATAATTATACCATTGGTGACTTTGTTAGCCTGTGAGGATTTGTAGGTATTTATAGCTTTGATAACATAGACATGAGCAATATACACAGGTACCATGTCAAGCATTCTTCTGATTCAGATCATTGGCATCCCCTGCTCCTTTAGCCTAAAGCACTCACTACATCACAAATATCCACTGTTTATTAGTCTAGGAATCTTCTGTTTTCTTGAATTCTGTCCTGGAAAAAATAGACAACTTGTCACTTGCATACAAAGTAGAGCTGTCAGCCAGAATGAAGGTTTGGGGAGGTCATAGAGGACTGGCAATAAAGCAGGGCTGCAATATTGTTGTTCACATGAGTCATGTTTTACTTTTTACCTGTTTCAACTTACCAGGAAAAATGAAAAAAGGCATTTTAGCAGAAACTGAGGAAGAAGTGAGCTGAAGGAGATAAGTTTAGGCATGTTGAAATTACAGACCACTTTTTGGAAGAACCACCTATCCTTTTCGAGGGAAGAAAGCCAGTGAACTATGGGAAGCCTCTGGCAAACAACCAGAGAAAGGCAAACCAGGTTGAGATTCTTCTGTCTTTGGCCTCACTTCTTTGGCAAGAACCTGCACATGAGAGTCTCCAGAATACTGGATCATGTGTTAATACAAATGTCATGGCAAATATTTCTTTTGCTGCGATGATCACCATTGACTCTAATGTGCATACTGTGTTTAATGGCCACATTATTGTGTTATTGATGAATCTCAGTGAAAAAAAGATTATAAAATCCAGTAAATATAAGTCCATCCAAAATCATATACACTGTTCCTTTCTGTGCGTTGTTTCATGTTCTGTTATTTTATTGTCCTCTTGTCAACAAGGTCTGAGAATATTAAGTAGAAACTTCTACAAATAAGTAAAACATTTTAAATTGAACACTCTTCTTAGAGACAGAATCACACTTTGCCATACTTGGTCGTGCCTGGGACTTGGATTAACCCTTTGTCTGGCATAGCCACATGGTATCTGTCACCCTCCTATCAGTTACTTAATACCATCATCATAACAAACTAACTATAGCAGTGTACAATGCTGTTTGGCTTCAAGGAATCCAGACACAGTAGCCTAATAGTACATTTGCTTCAAAATAACTGACAGAAAAAAAAATGGGAAAACATATAGGTGAAACTTAATTGGTATAAATTTATAATTATAGAGTATGTCCAATGAGTATATAAACAATATTATCTTTAGATTTGTATCTTCAAGTGTATTTTAAAATTTCCAGATACACATTCCCTCTCTCTCTCTCTCTCTCTCTCTCTCTCTCTCTCTCTCACACACACACACACACACACTCACACACACACACACTCACACAATTTTATTTAATCACCTGTTGAGGTCTGTAATGAGAATTGGTACTTCACTCTTCTTTGGCAGGAAATTTCAGCTCATCATGGTTGTACTTATACATCCCAAGCTTCTGTTCAATCTCCAGCTCCCTTTAAAGCATTAATTATGTGGAGTGGTATGAGAACACTTAAATGACTGTTTTATTCTCCAGCCTCTAATCACCAATCCCACTATCTATACTTCGGTTGCTATTTGTCTAGATACAATGGAAGGCATATTTAAACAGCTTTTCTCCAAAAACCTTTAATTAAATAGATATGCCTCAGGGAACACAGGAAAACTACTTACCTCTCAAATGGACAGTAATAGCATCACACCAGGGCTTTCTCTTGCAAACCGTACATTATGTAGGTACCAATCATCTTGCTAAGAGATATGTACAACTCCCTAATTTCTAGTCAAGAGACTTTTACCCATGCAGAATAAAAACCAGACTCCATAGTCCTATATTTAAAGTCTTCTACCACCTGACCTGTGGAGACTTTAGCCAGTCTCCCTGCTTCTCTCTTCCTATTCACGTGCCTTTAGCCCCACTACACACTTGATTCCCAACATTACTTTCTAGACATCTTGCTGCATTCATTTCCTGCAGAGGTTTAAAACAGCAAAGAGTTACTGTCGTGCTTTAGTTCTTTAGCTCACTGAGGCTTGGCTCCATCTACACCCAAGATCACTGGACATTACAGAATTTGACCTATCACTCTTGCCTCCTTTGCCATGGCTCACAAAGTCACATCCAACAGAAATGACCTCTGGCAGGCATGTGTGTCCACTATAGCTTAGCAATAGGCTGTGTGTGATTCTCAGAGACAAATTGAGAGAGGAAGTTAATCAACAGGGCAAGTTTCAGAATAGAAGGGAGAATTGTTTCTATAATGGTAGAGTTGAAGACAGAAAACCATTCTAAGGAAAACATGCAAGGATGCTTTATATATTGCTTAGAGTACCTTCCACTACTTTAAAAACAGCATCAAACTGTCAAGCTACCTATTGAAATACTATTTGTCTTAGTAAGAGTTTCTATTGCTGTGAAGAGACAACTTCAAAAACTCTTATAAAGGAAAATATTTAATTGGGGTTGGCTCAGAGGTTCTGAGGTTCAGCTCATTATCATCATGGTAGGAAGCATGGCACCACCCAGGTAGACATAGTGCTGGAGAAGGAATGGAGAGTCCAACATCTCGATCTGCAGGCAGCAGAAGGAGACTACGTTATACCTGGCATAGCTAGAGCATATGACACCTCAAAGCCTTGCTTCCACAATGACATACTTCCTCCAACAAGGCCACACCTACTAATAGTATCACTCCCTATGCCCAAGCATTTAAACACAGAGTCTGTGTTGGTCACACTAATTCACATCACCGCACCTTTGGAATATTGAATGTAAGGCCAATGTCACAGGAGAAAACACATGCCTGGAACTAAAAATATCTCTCACTTGCGAGTTCACAAGGTGCAAGAGTAAGCCTACTCCTAGTAATAAACATTATCAAACTACCCACCAACTGTGTGTCTCACTACCCATAAGTTAGCGTACCTCTCAAACCTCATCAGAGACATTTCTTTCTGCAGTGGGTGATGGCTAATGCAGAAGCTCAAGTAAAATGCAGAAAAAAGGAGTCTGTGCAGTGCTCAGCAGAAACGGACATTTGTATCCACATGCCCTCTTCCCAAAGTTCAGGGACCAACTCAGGAAAGAGCACCAAAGAATTGTAAGAGAATACTGCAATAATAGTATATTAATCTAAAATTATATTATATTTATTATTATATTAACAATCTAAAAATATTAATTTCTACAAGTTCAAAGACTAATTAAGCCTAACCATTAATAGTAAATGTTACTTATAGTCTTAGAGTTTCTATTGCTGTGAAGAGACACCATGATCAAAGCAACTCTTATAAAGGACAACATTTAATTGGGGCTGGCTTTCAGGTTCTGAGGTTCTGCCCATTATCATCATGGTAGGAAGGATTGCAGGGTCCAGGCAGGCATGGCGTTGGAGGAGCTGAGAGTTCTACATCTTGTACTGAAGTCAACCAGAAGAAGACTACTGTGTCTCACACTGGTCAGAGCCTGAGCACATATATTACCTCAAAGTCCCACCTCCACAGTGACACACCTCCTCCAATAAGGCCTCTGCCAACAGTGCCACTCCCTGGACCAAGCATATTCAAACCAACACACGCACACACACACACACACACGCACACGCACACGCACACGCACACACACATTATATGTATATAATGAATATTGAATGTTTACCACATGCCAGTCTCTCCACTTCAAATGGATTGAGTCTCACGGCAACCCTAAAAAAGTGAATGGTATTCATGTAGTAGAGGAAACTGTGTGCCAAAGATGTGAAAACTTAACTTGAAAACCATGAAGTCGGGAAGTATTATAACCAAGAGCAGGTCTCTCTGTGGCCAGGCTCATGCATATGCCTTGGCTGCTAAGAAAAGAACCACAGAGAGAACACAAGTAGAGAGAAAGGATTAGACTTGAGAAGACAGAATCACAGTGTGAACAACACAGGTTCTGGCTTGAGAGCTTCTGAGCTAGGTTCACCACCTAAGATAAAACATCAAGATGCTCCTTCTCTCATAACAAGCAAGTCTGTAGGGACGTGGAGGATTAGATGCCTTCAGAAAACTCAACATAGGAGAAACTACTTGAGAAGTGAGGCAGGAAACAAAATCCCTAATGGAAAGAAAAATTCAGTGGAAGTGCTAGATAAATGATGTGGAAAAGCATCGAGGTGCCAACAGCATTATTTCAGCCAATATCCTATGCACAACACTCTCATGCTGCATCACACTTGATGCTCACTAACCCTTTACAGCCTACCATTCCTCAGTCTGAATCACTGACCACTGACAGAGCTCTGCATATCTTCTGATATCTTAAAATCAACTCAGTTTAGTTTTTCAAAGATTTATGGGTAATTTTTTATATTTTCTCTTTCTGGCGAACTTTAGTATGAGTTGTTAATTATCATAGAAAATTCTGTTACAGGGCTGGGGAATATCTTAGTTAGGGTTTTACTGCTGTGAGCAGACACAATGACCAAGGTAACTCTAAAAGGACAACATTTAATTAGGGCCAGCTTTTAGGTCCAGAAGTTCAGTCCATTATTATCAAGGTGGGAGCAAGGCAGTGTCCAGGCAGGCATGGTTCAGGAGGAGCTGAGAGTTCTACATCTTGTTCTGAAGGCAAACAGGAGAAGACTGGCTTCCAGACAGCTAGGACCAGGGTCTGAAAGCCCACACCCACAGCAATACACTTCCTCCAACAAGGCCACACCTCTTCATAGTGTCACTCCCTGGGCCAAGCATATTCAAACCAGCACAGTGAGGCAGCTCAGAGTTAAAAGTGCTTACTGTGCAAGTTGATCATCTGAGTTCAGTCTCTGGAGCCAGGGGCCAAAGCTAGATGACACATCTGGAATCTCAGAACTCCTAAGGCAAGATGGGGAAAGATGGGAGGCAGAAAGAGAAGACTCTTTTTTCTGATGACTTCAGAAAAAGAAGGTCATCAGCCACCTAGCCTGGAGTATGTCATAAGAAAGAACAAGGGAGAGACCCTGTTTCACCAAGGTGGAAGGAGAGAACTGAGTCCTGAAAGCTGTTCTCTGACATGCACAGAGAGATTGATTTAAAGAAAACCCTCTTGTAATACCAGGGGAAAGTATATTGAATGTGCAAGGTGGTTTATGCCTACTGGCATTTTGGAGATAAAGCCAGGAGGATCCAGAATTCCAGACCAGTCTGGGTTACATGGAAAGACGTCTTGATTCATAAAAATAAGAAACCAGAGGCCTATTGAATTAATGAATGAACTCTTACATGAATGGATGCTTTTCACTGTTGAGACTGTTGAGGCAGCAACACTGGATCTTAGTTTAGACACCCAATGATTCCTTGAGTTCTTTAACAAAATCTGTGGTTTGCTTCATTTGCATTCTGCACATTTTTGGGAGTTGCACAGTAGTTTTGTTATCATAGTCAATAAAATGTTTTAATCATTATGTTTTTCAACTCATAGATTGGGTAGCTTGCTATTCAGTTGACTTTTTACATTTATTTATTATACTTAAATTATGTTGGATTATTTGAATTTTCTATCAAGAAAGAAGTCATGATTTCGAAAATGAGAACACAATCTGACATTTGTAACTCTTCCTTTCCTTGTCATATAGGACATTTGAGACATAGACTAGGTCCAGCGTCAGAGACAGTAACGTTATTGTGTTTGTTATACTATGCTGCTGTTCAGTATGGTGTTTGCTGCATTTCTTATGTCACTTATCAAAGAAAGTCCCTTAAGTTTTTAGCTATATTTATTGTTAGCAATGGGTGTTGAATTTAAATACATTTACATTAAGAATAAATGCAAATAATTATATAGTGGTGGGAAGATGGATACATTTCTGGATTGAAAGCTAAAAGTCTTCCAGGCTCCTGTGATCACTGACAAAATTAATCTCATCATGGTTGTAGGAATGAGACCTGTGTCTTGCTGATTGTTACTAGACATTTTTTTCATTCTTAAAGGTATCAAGTTCGTGTGACTTCTTATAGTTCTCTCAGTGTGGCTTATTACAGCTCTACTTAAGGCTCAGCAACTTGGCATCTTGTTTCTCTAAGACCAAGAAAAAGAAGCTCTCCCTGTCTCTCAAGACATCATCTTACATAGTAAAAGGTACTCATGAGTGTGGGCACGTTCTATCTATATCCTGCTCTGCCCTATAACTGTTCTGTTCTGTTCTGTTCTGTTCTGTTCTGTTCTGTTCTGTTCTGTTCTGTTCTGTTCTGTTCTGTTCTGTTTACATTGAGTTCATATTTACTACATTTTACTATGTAAAGAAATGTCATGAAAGAGAAGCAGTTCTAGGAATAATAAGGCTTCCCACAATACTAAGTGATACATATTGTTTGATTTCAACTTGTAAAAATTCTTCTGTATTTATGATCACATTGTTTATTTTTTGAAAATTCTGGCATTTTCTTAGTTGTTAGTCTTGATTTTACTCTTATTTGTTTGCTTATTCAGCCCAATCTAATAGGTGTCAAGAATCTTCTAGTACTTACCTCTCTCCTTCTAGTTTTCTTCTACAAGTCATATTTAACACACACACACACACATGCACACATTTTTCTTCTGGTACCAGTGTGCTTTCTCCATGAGTACTTTCTTGACTTCAAAAAGTAGGTCCAATGAGAGGAGGAAACTTCAAAGTTACAGAAAAGAATGGAAAGGTAAGGTTTAGTGCCTGACTCTGTGGATACTAAAGCATGATAAAGGTGTATTTCACTTGTGACTTAATTAAGGATATTTAAATGGAAAGAGATGTATTCTATTCTATTCCATTCCATTCCATTCTATTCTATTCACAGAAGATGAATGTAGTCATAATGGAACTAAAATGGAAAGAGAAAGAAAGACAGAAGAGCCGTACTTTGGATACCCATCCTTCTCCACTCAGGAAATCTCCAATGAAGTGATGCAATTGTTGGCTGCTACATATGCAGGAAGTCTGTAGAAACACAAAAGCAAGGAAAGGGGTCTCTGCCTAGTTTTTCTTGGAAGAATAAAAATCTGCCAACATCTTGATTTTATCCTCAACAGAGTTCTTTGGGACTCTGACCTCTAAAAAAGTAAGATACTAAGTTATTTGTTTGAAACTATTCTTTTGTGATAACTTGCTATCAACAACAGGTATCTAATACAATGATAACAGTTAGGACTACGGTAACTCCAGTGCATGCATGTGAGCATAAATGCCAGTTAAAGTTCCCAGGAAAAAAAATCATTCCTACATTGAAGATTCTATATGACGGATTGGCTGACTAAAATTTTGTGATTGTGGTGAGTTGAAATGTTGATTTAGAGCAATGTTGGTTACCAATTATCAACTTCACAGAATCTAGAATCATCTAGAAACTGATAATTCTCTGGACATGTCTGGGGGGTAATTCTTAGATTGGGCTTATTGAGGTGGGAAGCCCCTCTGTAAACGTGGTTAGTGCTATTTCAAGAGCTAAGATCCTGAATGAAATGAAAATGAGCTGATCAATCATTTGTCTGATTTGTGGATGTGATGTCGCCAGCTTCACACTCCTGCCACCATGTCTTCTACCCATGATAAAACATATGCCTGGGAATGGGAATAAAACCCTACTTTCTTAAGTTGTTTAGGTCAAATCAACATTAAAAGTAACCAATATGGGAACCTTGTAACAAGAGCTGGATCATTGCTGGGGTTCTTGAAACTGGCTTAGGTGAAGAATGTGGAAATATTTTAAACTTGGGGCAAGAAAAGACCTAGAGTACCATAAACAGAACTCAATGAGCTACTCTGAAGGGAATTTGGAAAACAGGTATGTAAATGTTATTTTTAATATAAATACATAGTAATCTAATATGGTGAATGTATTTCTTTATCCTAGCTAGTTCCCAATAATGACACAGAGAGACTGAAATTTAGTTTTAAGCTTTACCCCAATACATGGGCAGTTAAATGATCTATCTTAACTCCTAAACTAATCTGGCTACCTTCCAGCCATGATCTCCATAACACTTGCATTTATGGCCTTTCATTCTCTAGCTAAACTCTATAAATTCTTTTCTTCTTCCTTCTTGTAGACAGTCTGAATCTCCCCTCCTCACTCTCTCCTACCCTGGCTGGTGCAAGTCCCAACCTCTTGTCTCTTCTGCCCAGCCACTGGGTGATCAGCATTTATTGACAAGGCAAAGTCTAAATGGTAAGAACTATCTATACAAACTTGAGACAGGGATTCTTGACATAAGCATTACAATGCCATGCCCAGATTAAACAAGAGATGAGGGCAGAGAAATCAGCATTTGAATCACACAAGGATAGCATTTACAAAGTGCACAAAACCAGTATACCTATATAGGCATGTCAAAAGAAACACGAGCAGCGGAAGTCCAAACTATGAGGTTTCAGAGGGAACAAGGATGCTTTCAGGAACTGGGCTCAGGGCCAATCCTGTTATATTATGGCAAAGAAACTGCATATACACTACCCATATCCTGATAGCTTCTGTGAGGCTGAACTGAAAATTAAGGGACTAAGTTGTTTGCTACAGTAAATTTCAGAACAGGATAGCATTCAGGCTTTGGCATGCATACCGTTTACTGTTCTGACCAGGTTTGTTGTAATATAGAGCAAGAAAAGGAACAAAACTATATTGTCTAACTATGGTTTTGATGCAGAACAGATTAAGTTTGATGCTGCAAACAAAGCTGGAGAGATAAGAGTGAGTATGGCTCTTGGAGAGTTCAGGTTCCGGCACATGGAGTGCTTTAAACTGCCTGTACCTCCTTTTCCAGAGGATCAGATATCATCTTTTGGCCTTTGCAGGCACCTGCACTCACACACACATAACCCCACAAAGACACATACAGAAGTAGTTAAAACAAAAGGAGTATTTTTTTAAAATTGCATATATATTCATTAAAGAGTTTGAGGGCTTTTATATTGGCCTGCACCAAGGTTTCACACAGTCTCAGAGACCAAGTAGTACATAACAGAGGTAGAGCCTTTACAAAGAAGCCCCGTGAGGCCAATGCATGAAGTGGGGAAGGCAGAGTCTATGCTACAGTGAAGATCCAGAATGCTAGAGATGCTTGCACTGTGTGAGTGTGCCTCAGGCAGATGGGTGGTACACCCGAGCCTTGTAAAGCACAGATGATTCCATCACATGCCCTACATGCCAAACATGGAGCTGCAGGAATTGATGTTTGCCCTATTCGATTTTTGCTCTTGCTTTTGCCCACTCCTTCCTTGCTATGCTTCCATCTCTCTCATTTGTAATGGAGCTGCTTACTCTGTGACATTACATATTGAGAGTTTGTAACTGGTGTTTTGATGTTATACTCACTGTTAAGAGACTACTTGAGTTTCAGAATAGACACTGCATTTGAACTGTTGAATAGTTTGGGGATTGTTAAAGGTTCTGGGGACTTTAGAAGTTGGATTAAATGTATTTTATGAGATGGCCATGAATCTATGAGGACAAGAGATAGACTGTTGTGACCTACAAGTAGTGTGATAATTATGGTGTCAAATTGATCATGGGTACACTTGGGATGGCTCTTGGCTGTCAACTTCAGAGGATTTACAATCACCAGAGACAAGCCTACCCTGAGGGCCCTACTTATATTGATAGGGTTCCTTGCATTGAAAAAGCCTACCTGAAATGTGAGTGACATTATTTCACGAGTTTTGAGCATGATCTAAACAAGAAGAATGCAAGATGAGCACCAGTTTTTTTTTCTGCTTCCTGAATACAGAGGCAAAGTGACTAGCTGACTCACTTTTGCTACTATGCTTTCCCTGCCCTGATAGTCTGTATAGCCTTGGACTGTAAACCAAATTAAATAGCCCTTTAAGCTGCTTTTATCAGGTAATTTTGTCGCAATAATGTGATGAGTAGTTAATACAAGGGCCAAAGTTATTTCAGGTTATCTTAGTCTTATGAGTATCTATTTATCACTCACCTTAAGGGTCTAATCTAATAACCTTTTAGCTATCTGACTGTATTAACAGACTACTTACTTTTCCAAACCAAAAGTATAAGGTGTCATCAGATAGCATTTGAGACCTATAACAGAGCTTTTTCTATTCTGCTGTAACCTGCCTACTTGATGTTCCACAAGTATATTTGGTAAATGCATTAATTTATGATTCCTTTGTTCTGTGCTTATGAAAAGTTCATATACTCACTTCCACACTAGATCATGTTATTTACGACGACCTGAATCTATATTCCCAAACTATGGTCATTCATATTTGGCTCATAATATCATATTTCTTTTGAGCTGAGAGCTGTGTTTCTTGTCAGTGTGATTTAAAAGATTCATATTTTCTCAGTATGAGTACTAGATCTGCAAAACGTAATGCATTTTGGCTTGGAGTCTGGGTGCTCCTGACCCCAGTTCCAAGTTTCACAAACAAGTAACTCCATGTCTCTATAAAAGTGGACAAACTTAAAGCCTCAGAAATAATGTGAATTGGGCCCTTACAAGTCTGTTGACTCCTGGGATGTAGTACAGATTTTAGAGAGGTTCTCTTTCAACATCAATATCCCCATGAGGATGTCAGTTCTGAGACCCACGAGCAGCTGCAGTTTGTTCACTATAACAACTTTCAGATTTGCCTTGAAGCTTGAGTCACCTATTTCCTGAGTGTAGGTTCTAAAATGCCTTGTAGGGTGTAAAAGTATGTTCAAAGGAAGGAGTGTGTAATGGTGAGTCGAGGCAGAGAGAACTGAGGAGGATGCGTATCCTGTGGAAGCCTCCTCTTGGAAAGACGTGAATAAATGTCTACTAACTTTAGCTAGAGAACCAATGAGTGAATAAAGTAATAATTCCACCAGAGTCCAACTTGGGAAGCCAGTGACTTTATTGGGAGTTACTCATTGGAATACATTAGAGAAACAGGGGTTTCTCGTAGGGAGTCACTTCACTAAGAAGCCCACTCCAATCTGGATGACAATTCACCAAGGAAGCAATGCTAGAGCTATCTGTCTGATGTGCGGGCAGCTCCTCAATTCCAAGCCTTCTCTTTCTGGCACTATTGAGTAGGCTTCTTTAATCAAGCAGACTTCAGCTTTTCCAGACTTGTGAGCTCTGTGACTTCCTGCGTCTCATAAGCATCCCTCCTGCTTCAGGAGGGAGGGTTTCAACCAGAAGGAAATTTCTACACTACAGTGAGGGAAGCTTGCAGGATCTGCCTGCTGACTAATACTGCTTGTGAGTGCCAGGCAAAGGCAGATGGCATTTTAAACCCTTGATGTAATTCCTACTGATGTTCCAGCCTTCCTGGGTTCAATAACACCATCACGTGGAAGAGCATGCTAGTCAGCAATTGAAACTGAACTTAGTGTAAACACCTGCTTTATCCTAGCACCATTTGGGCACACAGTATGAAACAAAGCAAAGGAAAATGTCTCTTTTCAAAAAACTAGCATTTTACTGTTTTGGCAATACTTGGAGCTTATCACTATCATTCATTATCAACGTATTCCAATATTTGGCGCATACTTCTGACTTCCCTTGAGGATCTGCTTTCAACCTTTAAACAGAAGCCAAAAGGAACATCTTAAGTTCAGACCTCCTGTTACTTTGTGTTTTGACAAGAAGAGCTGAAATTATGCATTTATGGTCCAGGATTTATTTCCACTTTGATTGCCAAAGTAAGATAGCCAAAGGTGGATTCTGCTGGAGCCTGTCTGCCTTGTTTCAGTCTTTAAGGGTCTGAGCAACCCCAGGCCAGGGCTAGATAAAGCACTAGGCTCACCTGAGGATGTCTCTTTCAGTGTTAAATCCAAGCTTTGCCGGTGTGTAGAAATTCACTAATCATTAATTTTGTACTATCTGCTGTCCTGGACTCACTTGAAACTCTTGTGTAAGGCTACTTTCATGTTACCCTAAGTTTGATGGACTCACATGAAAATAAGATTTTCACTTCTAAAATACTTCAGCAGGCAGTGAGTGTAATTGCTTCTATAATTCTTAAAGCACACAACAGACTTAATGAGGCTAAGGAACATTTCTTGGCACCTAAAGAAATTGGTTTTAAAAAATTCACCCAATTATGGACTTGTTTAAAAGCTCTCAGATGGAAATCTTGGAGCAGACCGCCACCTTCAGGATAACTAAGAAATTAACTCATCGAACACGGTTTTTATGGTGAGAACTTTACCCCTCTAGTGTTTTCCTAATAGTCGTTTAAAAAATTAACTCCCCCTCCCCCCTAATTTTTGCTTTAAATTGGTTAGACACAACCAATCTATTCACCTAATCAACCAAGCTAAAATCTTAAATAGATTTCACAACCACGGTCTGGGAGAAATATTAATTTGGAAACTTATTTTCTTGCTGGTGGGCTTTAAAACGTGTGGGTCAATCACATCGAATCCTTTCAGAAATGAAAAGAAAGAGACAGGGGTTGGAAGAGGAGGGGAAAGGAAGATAGAATGTGTAACTTTTTTTTTCCCAAACACCCCGTTAAAGTCCCCCCCCCCCCCAATACACCTTTACCCAAGAATTCTGAGACGGAGAGAGGCAGCAGAGCTGAGAAATGAGGCTGAGAAGAGCAGGGTGATTCGGTGCTTACGGAGGAGTACACCAAGTTAGTAATACGAATGAGAGAAGAGGGAGGAAAGCCTAAGATTCATAGCATTAGGGACAAAGTGACGGAAACAAAACCAAAACAAAATTGGCTCAGAAATACACCAGGCAAGGGACAGGAAAATAAGGGCTGTCAAAACGCAAGAGCGGCTGAGAACAAATATTCTCAATTTTCGTTTCTCAAAAGCATGGGC
Organism: Rhabdomys pumilio; assembly: GCA_030674055.1. NCBI lineage: Eukaryota > Metazoa > Chordata > Mammalia > Rodentia > Muridae > Rhabdomys > Rhabdomys pumilio. The sequence continues at coordinate 111,262,378 of JANHMN010000004.1, read as the reverse complement.
AGGTAAACTCAGAACCTTGACCTTGCGCTCTGCCCTCTGAAGAAGTTGGAAGATCTCCGATCCAGACTTCAGCTATTCGGGATTTTTGCAACCATGGGGTCAACTCAAACTCCAGAGTCGCCAGTGGGCGTCCCTGGCAACGCCCACAGATGTCTGCGCATGCGCTCCTGGGAAAGTGGGGGGCGGGTGGGAAACGGAGTCCAGCGAGCGTCCTCCCGGCCGCCAGGGGGCGATGAGCGCGTCCTCAGCACTTTACCGGTGCCTGACCCCTGGTGTGCGCATGCTCCGCGAGCACAGAGGTCACCCGCGCCGGTGTCTACACACGTGCGTAGTGCACTAAGGGCATCATGATGTAGAGATGGGGGCTCGCGTGACCCGCGCATTCAGGAACTTCAACGTGGAGAAGCGAGCGGAGCGGGAGATCAGCAAGAGGAAGCCCTCCATGGCACCCAAGCACCCTTCCACCCGCGGCCTCCTGCAGGAGCACCTGAGTCGTGAGTGCCGCCCGTCCCAGGCCTCCGGTGACATTGAGGTCGTCCCCGCGCGGGGCCCGGGTGGTGGCGGCTGGAAGGAATCCGGGAGCCCAAGGCAGCCCGAGCTCCCTCAAGGGGTCTGCGTAGGGTGCACGCAGAATCTCACCCTAGTATTCACCGCTAGATGTCCAGATGATTGTTTAATTTAATATTGTCATACATGTTTACGATTTTAGAGAATTTTTTCTTTTTTTTTTAAAAAAAAAGATTATGGCTTTTTTTTTTCTTTCCTTAGAGTATCCAGAAATCGAAGAAGTTGTTTCTAGAAAAGATAACAAGCTCCTGTCATTACTAAGAGATGTATATGTCGATTCCAAAGATCCGGTGCCTTCCTTGCTGGTAATGTATGCGTTAATTAAGTCAGAAGTTTATTTTGGAGATCTGAGGAAGTGATCAAGAAAAAGAGGGCAACGGATGACAGTGCAAAGTGTGTGGAGTGGCGGTCAGTGTAGAGCACGGAGAGCCAGAAACAGGGTTTGGCTTGTTAGATACTTAGGGTAGACCGGAAGACCTGTGAAGGGATTGATTGAATGAACCTGTGTGAATTGTTGATTGCAAACGTTGTAGGGTTTGGTTATGGCACTTTTTAGTGGTTAATTGAGTGACAAATAAGACTGAGAGCTATTTTCATATCCTGTAGATTAAGACGCTCTTAATGACAACCTCAGTGTTGGGGGTTTGTGGGGGAGATGTTTGTATTTTTGAGGATATGTCCCGACAGGATATGTAATATTATATGTAAGTTAATATAGTATGCTGGAATGGTGGGCATGTTTCACGTGTCAGGTGTAAGTGTTTATGTGTAGTGATCACAACAGACCATGGTCTTACTCTCTGAGGCCGCTGATACATTGGGGTCCACAGACATTAGCAGATGAACAGCTATACAACTATAGTATAATTACAGGCCGAGGAAGATGAGGGACTGCATCTAAGGAAGTGAAGTTTAACCCTGGGCTTGTAGTATGAATTGAAGTTGCTGTCTGGAAGGTGAAGAGTTAGATTAAATGAAAAGGAAGTACCAGCCACAGTTTTTGCAATATATATATATACATATATATATGTATATATATTTGTATTATCTAATACTAAGCAAAAGACTACAATTATAACTTCTTATAAAATACTCATAATTTAATAGTGAGTGTAGGATTCAGTTACTACTAGATTCTCAAACAAAAAGATACATTGATTGATGGCCACAATGTATGATTTTTAAACCGAGCAGTATTTGGAACTAGGGTTTCTCATTTATGCTATGCCTGGGTTTGTGTGTGTGTGTGTGTGTGTGTGTGTGATATTTGTGTAAAGACACTTATTTAATATTGTACTTAGTATTTAGACTGTAGAAGTGATCAGTTTAACCTCTTTGAGTAGGTTTCAGTCACCTATGTACTTACTAATTTTCTGACTTATTGGTGCTGTTTGGTTTTGTTTCTTACCTCTAGACCCATGCTATCTCAATAAAGGGATATGACACATCCTGGTGACTGTTATAACCTAAAAAACCTTCTTGTCTCTTCTCAAATTACTTTCCTCTAAATGAACTTGGAAATCAAATTGTTTAGTAAGCCTGGTTTAGATTCAGTTATAATTAGATTGTATTCACAGTTTAACTAGAAAAAGGTAAAGATCTTCTAATTGTTTAGTCTTTGAGAAAAAGAGGAAGTTATTATTAAGTAGAAATTTTCTTCCCCTCATTTTAATACATGGGGAAATGAGTGATTTTTATTTTTTAGCTATCGACATAGCTAGTTATTATTTCTGCTAGGAAGTAGTTTTCCAGTTTCTTGTTTTCTTAATGTTTTATGTTTATGTGGAATTTGTAATTTTTTTCTGCCTTTCTGTTAAATGAAACGAGGATGTTAAATTTTATTAATTTTTTTTGATGTCAAGTAATTAATATGAAATACTGAATGGAAAGGTCAGATCTCTATGTATGGGGTGGATGGATGTCCCTGGATTTGGAAGATGAGAGACACTTTGAGATTTAGGAAGTGGAAGAGTAAGAGAGTGAGTGCCTGAGACTCAAGTGGGAACATGAATATAGAATGAGTGAGTGTGGGAGACTGCTTAGAGGATATTCGACAAGGCGAGAGTAAAGGGGACTTGGGGTGATGGCTGCATCATGAAGTACTTGCCAAGGAATTTTAGATTTATCAGGAGGGCTTTGGGGAGTCATTGAAGAAAAGAGAGGGAGAGAGAAAGAAAAAGAAATATATAGATGTTGGCCTAGAAGTGGTGTAGGCAGGTATGGTTCAAAATGAAAGGAAAAAGGGAATCCTTGGCCCAGCTTAGGTAGTAAGCACAAAGGCTTAAGCTTAGATGGGAACTCAAAGAGATCCATCCACCTGCCTGTGGATGCCTATAATGCAAGACCAAGTCTCAAAGTATGGATGTGAGTGAATGTGTGTGTACCCTTGCGCGTGCGCGCGTGCATGTGCATCCATGTGCTGTTTTTTGCTGTGCTAACGCTGACCAGAAGCACCTTACACATCTAGGTAACAGCTCATCAGTGAGGAAGACAGGTCTCAAGTAAGCTGTCAGAGCTCTGTTAGATGCTGCTCTGTGGAATGTTCAGCTAATCAGTTCTCATTCTTTTCATATACAAGTTGAGGTTTCCTTAACTGGGCTGCTTAGAACCAGAAGTCTTACAGATCTCATTTTGGAATAGTTGTATGTATATTTATTATGAAGCATCTTTGTGCTAGAGTCCAAAGTTAATCATGAGATTTGCTTGTATTTCATACAAACAAATATACATACATCTTGAAGGCGTTTTGATGAGTTATTCTTAGCGGACCTGCATTTTGACTGCTGACTCTCACAGGAAGTTAGACATGGTGCTTTCTACTTGGGACATCATGGTGGAGTTCAGAAGTTTTGGATTTTAGGACACTTTGGGTCAGTCATGCTCAGTGGCTGTGATTTCATGGTGTATATTCATTCATGTAGTTTTATAGAGGCTTTCTTAGCTATAGTTAGGAAAAGAGAAGTACCGTGAAAAAGAAAGTTTGAGGAAGTATGTATGTGTTTATTTGAAAAGAAATGGTATAGACTTAAGAGTCATGGAAAATGTAAATATTTTATACTAAAGCCCCCCCCCCCTTTTTTTTTTTGGTACTAGGTAAAAAATGTACCACAGAAAGAACCAAAGGAATTCAGACTGCCGATAGGAAATCACTTTGATAAGAATCTCATGGACATTCCCAAAGGCAAGATTACTGTTGTGGAGGCATTGACCCTTCTCAATAACCATAAACTCTCTCCAGAGACATGGACTGCTGAGAAAATCGCCCAAGAATACCATTTAGAACTGAAGGATGTAAATTCTGTTCTCAAATATTTTGTTACTTTTGAAGTCAAAGTCTTTCCTTCTAAAGACAGAAAAGCAATACAATCCAAATGAAGAAAATCACAAAACAATTTCCTATGGGCACTCCCAAGCTCTGTGTCCTTGTTTTTCATGTATTCAATTATACAAGTTACTGTGAGTTGAGGGCCATAACGTTGAGAGCTCTTTGACCTCTTCAGGGTTGTTCATGTAATTTTTTTTTAATTTATGTATGTGTAGTTCCTGGGTATATGTTGGTAGTATTGATCATGTGACCCAAATCATTCAATATTAAATTTCACTTTCCAGTTGAGGTTGGTTTGTTCTTTGTAGGAGACATTGAAATCAAGAACCCTCCTGCCTCCTATGGGACTGTCATTGTGTTAGAGACAGATAATCAGCAGGGAGACACAGTGACTGTATTTCCCAAGTGAAGAAAGAGGAAACTGAGTACAAAGGAAGGAAAATATATATTACTACTCTAGAGAACAAAAGACATCTATGAGGTTTTTAAAAATATTTTAAATTGGTTATAAATATGAAATCACTTTTTAGAAGAATTAGTAGTGTCTGTGATATGCTAGCTGTCTCTTTTGACAAATAGAAATACATAACTTGAAAGGTTTACTGAGAGACAATACTTAAGACTATTTGAGCAATAACTTAATTTAGAAATGAGAGAAATAAGAATGGACAACTAAAAATAAGAGGATCCAATTTGATAACCAAACGTTTATACCTGTTTTCATTCTAGGAGAAAAAATAGCTAGTAAAAGTATAAAATAAATCCCTGAAGGGACCTAGGAAGTTACTGATTCATTCACTTAAACTCTGGAGCCTGACACATTTCAGTAGTAGAGTCTCAGATGAGGTAATATGAGTTTGGCTCATTCTGGCATGTTATACTTGTGGGTTCTTGGCCGTATTGTTTGACCTCTCTGAAATTGAATTTCTATAAAAGTATAACTGCCTTATGTAAATTTCAAGACAGCAGTGAAGGTAAATGACAAAAGACCAGGCAAATACAAAGTCTTGTACTTAAAATGGGTGTAAAACATACAGTGGACTTCTCTGTAGTTTATGATGCAAGGAATCCAGAATTTAGGTTCTCAGAATCCTACTAGTACTTTTAATTATTCTGCCAAAATGAAACACATTTCAAGAGGACAGAATGGAGTTGGAATTAGGCTTGTCCATATTCTTTCAAGACATACTTGCCTCGAGATAGATTCCCCTGGAAATGATAGGGAAGATGAGAGGAATCCAGCATGGTGATGGAGGGAGGCAGTTGTAACAGCAGAGATGGGAGATGAATGGAAAGTTTGTAAGCTTTTTCAGATCTAGTTCCATTGAATAAAGTATACCTACTTATTTGTAGTTCAACACAGAAGTTTAAGAGAACATGCTAATTCTAATCATTGCAAATTATATTGGAAAGTACAGTCAAAACCATCTTCATTTAATTCAAAATGAATATATGAATCAGTAGTACTGACTCATGTTTCCTGGGTGGCTAGCAGATGTAAATATGGTTTCTTATCTAGTATCACACAATAAAATCTTTCCATTTTACATATTAACCCACTTTTCTGCTTTTTTGTTTCATCTAGAACATTAATTGTAATGTCACAGAAGATGTGTGGAATTTACATTTGGAAAAAAGGAGTTTAGATTTCAGTTCCATAACTAGCTGTGTCTGAATTCTTTTTGACTAAACATCCAGTAATTGTTTGAAGTGCAGTTTATGTACCAGGCATTAACCTAGGTGCTTTACATGTATTAATTTTATAAACATTTTTACCACAGGCATGAAGTTAAGAGTGTTTTCCTGGGACAGTTGAAGCCTGGGAAACTTCAATAACTACAAAGATTAGTAGTATGTTGAAGATGGGATGTTGAAGAATAAACAGAATATTTTGTACTGACTACTACACTGGGTTGCCTATATGGAAGTTGTAAGAATTATATGAGTTGGTACACGGTTGCCTGGGCATAAAGGGCCAAGACTGCTCAAATGTTTGCTTATATGAGAGTCCTTTGTAGAGCTTTGGGCTAATAGAGGAGTAAACTCTCTCTGCTAAGAGAGTCTGGGTAGCAGGATTGAGGTCCCTGAATAAATGGATTCTAGATCAAAGATACTTTAAAAATGACCAATGACTATAATGTCTGCTGGTATGAGTGGCTAGTGACTGGTATTTGGGTCTAATATTTATTTTGAAAAGTGAGGAATGGGGAACTGAATTTGAATATTCACTGAATATGGAAGAGAGAAGAAAAGAACTCCTAGAATTGTTAGTAAAAGTGAGAGCTGAGAAAAGCTGTTCATGAAGAATCCTGAAGCAGAAGAGTGGGTGGTTTGGGTAAAATTCTACCCTAAAGAGATAGGGTATCCAAACTTAGGCACAGCTACTGGCAATACCAACTACTTAGTGTCAAGAGACACATAGATAAACTCAGGTAAGTTCACCTAACCACAAAGACTACATCTCAAAGCCATTTGATATAATAGCTTTACCTTTTACTTTTGGGATGGGGGTGGGGTGGTGTTTGAGGTAATATCTTACTGTGTAGGCCAAGCTGGCCTCAAAGTTTTTAACCCATCTGCAGCAGCCCCCGCAACCCCAAGTGCTGTCCTTAGCTCCAGTATGTTACTATTTAGTGCCTCATCACTCAGAACGAGCTGCGTGTTTGCTCAAGAATGGACATCCTCCTTTATATTTACTCAGTGCCCTTAAACATTCATGATCTTTGATCTGAATCTCTATATAATAAATAGCTATTTAATACAGAACCTTTAGTGATAATTCCATGGACTCTGTCTCCCTCGATGGTTAGTTACAGGGTAGTATTAACAACAAAAGTAGTCTTGGATTCAACTTGATGTGACCAGAGACATCTTCATTCACAGTTGCCATAACTGCCCAGAATAACACTGATTTTCATTGCAATGATTGTCTTTTATTACTAGAACTGGAATGGATCTGTCTGATACTAGCTTGTGATAAACCGGGTACATTCTGTCTTGGATGAAGTCACTTTTGCCCTGACTACTTTATAAACTACTGTCATTCTGACTTATGTCATGGGAATCCACCATTTCCTGATGTCATCCAGAACTGCTTTTGTCAGTAAGTCCCCAATAAACTGCACTGCAATCCTAGATCTGCCTACTTTTTAAACAACAGCCCTCTCTCTCTCCCTCTTCCCTCTTCCCTCTTCCCTCTTCCCCCCTGTGGTGTTTTATGTATCTGGGTAGGCACATGCCAGAGCCTGTATGTGGAGGTAAGAGGACAAAAGGTGAGTTGATTCTCTCCACCATGTAGGTCCCAGGGATTGAACTCATGTTGTCAGTTGTACCAGTGCAGAACCTGCAGAGCTGTCTTACTCATCCCGGGTTTTGTTTCTTGTTGTTACATAACACTATGGCACTGCTTCTCACACACTAAGACAGTTGTTACAAAACAGTCAGTGAAGCAGTCAACAGACTGAGGAAATGAATAATGAAATTCTGACATGGTCATCTGAATCCATGAGGGAAGGGGAGGCTCGTGCATTGGATGCTTCATGGCCCACATGTCAATGAGTATCAGCACATCCCCAAGTTGCTGCAGTGTTAGAGGCAGCATCTTATCCCACCAAGGGAAGGAAGACGGATGTCTTGCTATTGGCAGGGTAAGAGCTGTTCCTGTGGGCAGTTTAGGGGGCCACTGATGCTCATTTAGCTGGTGTCAAGAATGCAAAGATGTTAGCAACACTTACAGCTTGGGAAAAGATTTGTCTAATGTATCAACCCTCTGCCCTGTCTCTTCTCGGGCTCTTTCATGACAGAAATAGTAGAAGATCAGAATGCCAAGTGAAAGGGTTAAAAATTTTCAAAAACTCCTAACAGGCTGAGCAGAACCAAGAATGCAGGTCAGCTTGGTCGTGAGCTCTGTGTTCAGCAACTTGGCTGACCTCAAGATAGATAGTTGAATATGAATAGGCTCTTGAGAATAGCCTATACAAAATGTTCCCCATGATTGTTCCTTGAACCCTGTCACAAACTGAATAATGGGCTGGGACTTTCCACAGGTACTCTCCAATGACTCCTCTTCACTCCCCCTGGGTTGTGGTTTTCCCCCCTGGGTTGTGGTTTTTGCCTTTAAATTTTCTCTGCTTCCAAAGCCCAGGGTCAGACTCCACTGCCCCTACGTGGGTCATGGGTCTTGACCTCAGCATACTGATCGAAATATTCCTCTTGCTGATTGCATTGAGTTCGTTATTGGGTGAGTTATTGGGTGGCCGCGAATTCCTGAGGCTTGGGTGAGGTCCTCCCTTCGTGGGGGTCTTACACAAGCTAGAAACCTTTGCTTACTTGGTTCCATTAGGGGGTTTAGAACAGCAAGAGAACACAAGTTTGATCAGGTTTGAGCAGTCAGAATGGAATGTAAAACATTAGGATTCTTGAGAGGAGTTAAGGAAGAACCCCTCATACCTGTGACACTTGCTCTTTTGATTGTTAATTTAGTACAAGGAAAAGGTACTGAATATTCAGGTGAAGAGCCTTCTGTGCTAGAAACCAAGACTGTTAGTATACTAATGCAGAATTTCTAAATGTTATGAACACTTTTAGCCAACTGCTTGGTGAGCTGAACTGCCTGGATGCTAAGACTGGGACATGGGAGAGTATAGCATATCTGATGGCAGAAAATAAAGCTGAAAATCGAACAGTGTTACTGTTTATCTAAGCCCTTATCTAGGTACCCATAGGATGCTTGCCATTTCCTAGGAAATCATTCTCTTACAGATTGGATCTCAGATATATCGAGAGGCTTGCCTAAAGGAGATAGAGCCATCAAGACAGTCTCCCACTTCCCCATGGAAAAGTGTTGATAAAACCTCAGGTATTCTGTGGGAAATGGGCATACAATAGGTCATTTATGTTCCTGTGGTTTGAGGATCAAATAAATCAGATTTCCTTTTTTAGTGTCCAGAAAGGAAAAACATTTACCAAATACCTCTCAAGAATGGCATGGTTCTTTTCTCTTCCTTCTCAGCTCAATTGGTAAACAAGATTTCTTATAATATAGTCAAGGCCATTACTATCCTGAGATAGAGGACGTCTGGTTGGGACAAGGGTACACCTTCCCATAAAGGAGAAGAGACAAAAACATACAAAAAGATGAGAGCTGGTCCCAGAAAGCAGAGGCAGAATGGTTTGCTTGCAAACAATTGCAATCTTGGCAGTCCTGTGGAAGAAGGTCAGACAATATCCTTTCTGCTTCTTTAGGGAAAGTGGGGCATTTCCTCTCTTCAGCATAACCAGCTGCTGGAAGGGAGATCCACTCCATTCCTGTGAGGAAAGTTTGTAGGGAGCAATCAGTGGCCTCACGTCAGGCTCCCTGTTTACTACTGGTGCTTCAGGAATATGTCTAATAGATACACGTGCTAAATACTCTGATGTGCTACCACTCAGATTGGTCTCTGGGCCTTGTGCAGTAATTATTGGCATCTAGGATGCAGAGCCCCTCCCAGCTATGTACTTGTTCAATTTCCCAGTCTCTCAAAACATACCAAAGGCAAATACTCTATTAGGAAAGACATTACAGACTTCTATGAGGGGAAGTTTTAACCCAAGTTTAGGCAGTAAAAGCAGCATTAATCAAGAAAAGTAGGACTCTGTTAGCCTCCCCACAACTAAGCAGCTAATAAATACTAGACAATACAAGTTTCCAGGTGATATGCTGCAATTATCGAGTCCATATAAGAATTATAAGGAATTCTATATTCTGCCTGCCATGCCTATAACAGCCCAGTGTGGGTGGTGAAAAGGCTGGTTGGAAATTTTAAAATGATATCGACTACAGGGAGCTGTGATAGTGTCTCATAGTCATTATACAGTACATGACTAAAGTAATAGAAAATAAATCATGCTCTTAGTTTTGTTAATGTTGTCTGAACTTAACCGATGTTCTTCTCAACATTGCCTCAAAAGCACATACAGAACCAGTTTGTCTTCTCTTGGGTGGTGGGTGACAATACAGTGGCCACCCTAGGTATTGCCTCAGGGATATTTACACCACCCAACTGTCAGTCATATCCTGGTCACTTAGGACCTCTCTGTTCTCATTATGTATGACCATTAATATAGATGACACCGTATCAGTGGGGGAGAATTATTGGTGGACATGGTAGAATGATTATCTTATCACCTATGCACAAGAGGACAGATTGCCAACCCCTAGGGTCATGGCCCTGAAGTTCTTATGGGTGTTCTGGTTGGATAAAACCTGTTTGTTCCCAGACACAGAGAGATACAAAGGGCAAACTTCTCCATTGCCCATATCATTAAACACGCACAGGCTTTCGTGAGGTTCTTGTTATGGGTGTGCTTTCCTTTCTAGTGTAATTTTTCACCTATGTAACACTATCTGCAAATTAAGAAGGGAGCCACATAAGACTGGAATATTTTCCAGCAGAAAGCATTTGTAAAGATATACTTTGACGTGCAAATGCAGTTAAAAGTCACTAGATGGCATGAGTTGGACTCTGGCCTTAGTAGAACAGACAAAAGTTCTGAAGTTTGGATCACTTTCTGGACAGGAGCTAAAACTAGGTACAATCTTTTGACAACAGCAATTTCCAGCAATGTACAGTGGTCTACAGCAGTCATAATGCAAACTGGCCTACCTGGCCTCAAACTTCTTTGCTGTAAACACCTGCTATGTATGTATGTATGTATGTATGTATGTATGTATGTATGATATGAATTGTATGAATGTTAACAACAATGTGTGTTTTACAGTAGCATATTAATTTGCAGGTGTGCTCCCTCTGAAACTGCCTGGCTACCCTAGGTGGCCACCCCGGGGCTATGATATAGTAAGTGCAGGAGAAGACAGCTGCCAGACCTGAAACTGTTCGGTATCAACATGAGCCACAAGAGGGAACTTGAGTATGTATCTGCAGCTGTAGTTCAGTCTGCCATTTGTCCTGTCTGGTTTGAGGCAGGAGAAAACCAGAACAGCTAACATGCAGAATTAATAGGTAGTAGGACTGGGGATGTCTCACAAGCCAGGGATGCTTATTGTTTGTTCTAACAACTGTGGAGGAACCTGAGACTTTACAAGTGTGGATGAGACTGTGGCATATGGAACAACCATAACATAGTAGAAGACTTTTCTAGAAAAAAAAGAGTAAGTTAACCTGCTGGTGGTAGTCAAAGTCTTGAAACGTAAATGAGATATAGATACTCTTCAGGATCGGGGCCAAACACATGGTATATTATGGCACTTTATTAGCTCTATATAACCAAGCAGATGCGTCAGTGAAGTGAAAGAGAAGCAAAAACATCTTGCAATGTTAAAGCAACAAACACTGGTCCTATTAGGCAAACCTACTTTGGCTGGCTGTGTGGATGCTCTTGGAGAAGTATTAGTCACATGACTGGCACAGACTTACAAGTCAGACATATAACCTCGCAGTATTCCATGGGCAGTGCCAAATCCCAAATGAGCTCAGGGCATTGTGGAAGAGGAGAGTTCATAAGCCATATAGGAGGAAGCTGTACACGGATTTAGCTTTTTCTGGCTCCATCCACCTCCTATTTGATGGCTGTGATTGCCCTATGATCCCCCTGGAGTGTTGCTGGCGGGATTTCCATTTCACAGCACATTATAGTCAGAATCATTTGAGTGTTATGGAGATTTATGGCCTTGACCCTTGTACCAAGAAAATATCTGATTGTTGGAGATTAGCTGAAGGTAAGTGCTTTCTGGCTTTGGTAATTAGGAAGAGCTTGTCTTTTTTCTGACCTGGATGGTGAGTCTCTATTATGAAGGAAGTCACACTCCTGTGGAGTGGTTGGAGTCAGCTTTTTCTTAATGTTCAGCAATTCTGTGGCAGCATATAAGTCCCAATAAAACTGCATTCTTTGCAATCCTGAATATCTGCCTTTTTTTTTTTTTTTTTTTTTTTTTTTTTTTTTTTTTTTTTTTTTTTACTAGTTCTCATATAGGAGGACCAAATTATTGTGGAACAAAGTATGTCAAGGGGACATATATGAATATAACAAAAGTATAGTAGAAGAGCTCGATTTTTATAACAGAGTCCCAAAGTTCTGTCATTTTTCAGTGCATTGATATTCTGAAATATGTATGAAGTAGCGGCAAAATTCTTCCTCTGCTTCCTGTGAGGATAAGAACCACAGAGAAGTCCTGGCTGATATCCTAGTTTGCTTCTCTGTTGCTGTGATGAAGCACTGACCAAAACCAACTTGGGGAGGAAAGAGTTTATTATACATTCCTGATTGCAGTCTGTTGTCAGGGGAAGGCAGGCCAAGAGCTCAAGTGGCAATCGAGATGCTGAAACTGAGCAGAGAGCAGCTGGGATGCTGCCTACTTGGTCACTTTCAGGCTTATGTTCAGCTCCCTTTCTTATTTAGCCCAGGATACCTGCCTGGGGACTGTACCTCCCAGAGTGGATTTGACTCTCTTTCATCAATCGACAGTCAAGACAATGCCTTACAGACATGGACATAAACAGTCTGGTGAAGGCAAGTCTTCAATTGTGGTTCCCTCTTACTATGTGTGTCAAATGGACAATCAAGATTAGCCCTCACAACTGAGCTGGTGACAAGAATTTAATCAAATGGGAATCTACATAAGCCACTGTATGGATCTTGAGACACATCCCCTGAGTGGAAAAGAAACAGAGTACAGTCTTGATGAACAAGAACATTTCTTTGTTTTGTGAGAAAGTATGACATTTGGAAAAGATACAGAATCTTGAAGAAACAAAGTCACCCAACCAAAATGAACTCTGCTCACTGCTCCAAAACCAGGAAGCCAATGAAAGGATTTACATGCAAGGTTGGCTGTTTCAGTGTACATCAGAATACATGGGATGATAGGGAGACTTACTATTTCTTGTATGGGTGGAAATGGTGTGTGTGTGATGGTGTGTGTGTGTGTGTGCATATAGTCAGGTCAGCTGGTCAACCTAGAGTGTCATTCCTCAGGTGTCCTCTCCCTGGCTTTTTGAGACCAGATCTCTCTATAGCCTGGAGCTTGCTCAGTAGGCCAGAAAGCATCAGGGAGCTGTGTGTCTCTGTCTTCCTGGGACACACCCTCACACCAATCTTTTTATGTGGGTTCTGGGCTCAAACTCAGGTATTCACACTCATACAGAAAAGCATTTTACTGACTGAATTCTTTCCCAAGCTCAACAATTCCTAATGTAAGCCTCAGGCCTTTTTCTATTTCCAGATGGATGACTATTGAGTAAATCTAGTAATACATGCTTGGTAACAAAAATTCCATTTAGAGATAATGATGGTTGAGTATTTTTGCTTTGTACCAGTATGTTTTGTAGCACATTGTATGGGAAATGCAGCCAATATTTTCTTAAATATCTCATTGCCTCACAAGGTAAATATAACACAAATGATCTAACAATTTAGCTGAACTATAAAATAAAAAAAATCTCTAATTTTGCTTTAGAATTGTCTATAATTGCCTTTCTTTTTTCAGTAATGCTTATTACACAGTAGTATGTTTTATATAAATTTAATTTGCTTTAAATTTAACTTGTTTTCAATATAGGACATTATGATGTGGTAGTTCTTTTTTACGGACTTGTAAATATTTAAAGAGTTGTTCTTTTATAGCTACTCATATAAGATATAGTACAATGGGCGCTATAGTTTGGGGTTCAGATTATTATCAGTTTAGGGGATGCTTGCAGAGTCAGCATGCATTCATCCCTGCCTGTTCACTGCTCCTTAGAATACATTCATTGTTTCCTTCTTGCTGTTCTGTTTTCAAAAGTTCATCACTGGGGTTGGAACTCAGATCTGCACATGCTAGGCTAGTGCTCTAGCACTGAGCTGTGTATAGCTCAGGCTTCTTATTCAGTAGTCAGTCACGCATGTCTGTATCAGTTTTCCTGTTCCTACAGCCTACCATGGCAGATGAAATTGATTCAGACAGGAGTCTGGAAAGATATTTAAAATGTCTTGTAAAGGGAAAGGAGAGAGAGGGAGAGAGAACATTATGTTGTATTTTACAAGTAGCCAGAAATAGTATAGCAGTATAGCATTCACAGTGAAACAGTGCTAGTTCATCCTGGGGGGGGGTGTGGTTGTTTTGTTTTGTTTTGTTTTGTTTTGTTTTGTTTTGTTTTGTTTGTCCCTGGCTCTGATACTTCTTAAAAACTAGCAAAAGTTAAGGTCGACAAGATTTTCAAGACCCAATTTAAAACGAGTGAAGCCTCAAAACAACATTCTTAATGAGGCCCTTAAATATTTAGGTCATGACATTCTATTTTTTTAAGAGACCCACTTCTAGATAGGGTAAATGTATGACCCAGTTTTGAATGTAGATGTAAGATTAATATAGCCAAGTTTTTAAACTTTCTTCTGCTTGCTCAAGTAAGTTGTTAAGTAAAAGAGGAGACAAACTTTTAAACTTTGCTTAATAGTTTTTTTTTAAAGAGAGGTAGCTCTTCTAACAATTGTCTAAGATCTTGTTATCAATTATTCACTTATCTTAAGTATTTGTTCACTTACATTGTAGGCATTTATGTAGAAGCTATATGGTGTGGACAATAACCAAGGTCCACGTCTCTTGGACTTTGGAGTTAGAACATTAGTTGCTGTCCCGTTTTTCCACTAAGAAAGCATCCCAAGACCTTAAAGTTTAAAAGACCTACTTGTTCCCTCTCATGGATCTACAGCAGAAACTTACTTGAGTGACTCTCCTTTGAGATCTAAAGTGTATTGGAAGCTTGGATGTTGTCATCTGAAGGATGATCTGGGCTGGACATCTAAGAGAATGCACTGTCATGGCAGGAATCAATTACTTGTCGGTTCATCTAATACTATGAACCAGCTTCCATACATAGCATATGAATGTGACACTGGCTTCCTAAAGCCCAGTGGTTGGCAGCATTCTAAAAGAAAATGTAAGGAAACAGTGCGAGTGTAAGGTTCTTTGGATCAGATTATGCCATTTTTGATTATGTTAACTTTAATAGCTAGGTTAAGGTGGCACATGCTACGTGTTCACCATAAATCTACAATTGCCTCCTTTTAAGTTAAATGGTTATTGACTAGGATTGGACACGAGAGGCTCTAGAAGTGTTCTGTCTTGATCCAAGTGGACACTGGATCAGTGATTTCATTAGTAAATGCAAGTGCACAAACATCTATCTGTATATTTAAAATTAAGCTATTTTATGTCACTCCTATGGTATAATTAATTAATATAAAAAAATCAAACTCACCGGGCAGTGGTGGTGCATGCCTTTAATCCCAGCACTTGGGAGGCAGAGGCAGGTGGATTTCTGAATTTGAGGCCAGCCTGGTCTACAGGGTGAATTCCAGGACAGCCAAGGCCACACAGAGAAACCCTGTCTCAGAAAAAAAAAAAATCAAACTCATAGCTCCTATCTTGTAACCAGCTTAGTAAATCCTCTTTTTATGAAACACACACGTATTCTTTTGTTGTAGTGCTCTGAGGACCCTGAGTTATACAGAGGGTATCATATCACTTCCTTTAGAACTTTACATTTGTCAAAAACAGGCTTTATAATCTTAAAAGTCCTCAAAAAGATAAATGAAGTGCTAAAACCTCAACAAAAGTACTCTTGTAAAAACAAAACAAAGTAAAATTAATTAAAACCAGTGCAGCCTCTCTGCCTTGGAATGGAAGCCCCATGCCTACTGTGCCGTGCTCATTTGGCTGCTTTGGCAGATGTTCCTCTAAGCTTCCAGCTGCAGGACTAAAGTTCACACTTCCAACTGTTCTCTAATTCACTTCAATGTCCAACTTCTCGTTCTTCATGTCTGTCTATAATCCATTTCCCACATGATCCTCAGACTGATTTGCCAAAAAATTGTGACTGTGAAACTACTATATACCTCGCTTTAAATTCATCCAGTCATTTTTTTATTGAACTACAAATTCCTTAAATTATGAGAAAATCAGGCCTACTTTATGTCTCCAAAATCATCTCTCATGACTTTGCCAGTAGGAATACTATTTTCTTATTGTTGGCTGTTCTCTACTCACGCCAACTTGGGAAGGATGGCTTTCTCTGCCTTGTTTAGAGATTCCTTGTAAGCCCAGCCCCCGGAGACCTTCAGTGACCAGGCTTCTACACTACCCTGGCATCAGGTCTATGAATGACCAGCCCTCACAATACCTCCCCCCCCTAAACACACACACCTGAGGAACTACACTGACTGGCCCCATTCTTGAGGCGCTCAAAGGCCCGGCCTCTGCCCCAGACTTTCTCCCTAACAGTTATAACATCTGTTTCCAGCCCCAGGATAGGTGAGGGGCTAGGCCCCACCCTACATAAAACAACAACAACAACAACAAAAACAAAAAAACCCAACCTAACCAAAACAAAAACCAAAAACCATTCTACCAGTCCCTGATCTTGCCCCAGAGTCAGGTTACATAATCCCTTCAATCCCAGGCCACTCTTGAAAGCTCCCACTCACCTATCCTCCACCCCCAAGAAATCCTATATAAACTTTGTCTCTTATTCAGTTCTCTGCTTCTTGCCTAAGCAAAGGCAGGCACCTCCCCTAATCCCCCCCTCCCCCCCCCGGGGCTTTCCCTACTAATAACTCTGTTGTGAGATTTGTTGTGCAGTGTGACTTTATGGTATTCTTTAGCTCTGGACAACCAGGATTCCTTTACATCCAAGCTGTGACACTTATGTGGTAGTTATTTCCTGTAACCTGAAATCCAAATTAACATTTCAGAAATTTATTGAAGAATAATTTAGTTCAATTTCAGCTCATGGATATAACTGATTAGTCACGTGTTATGAGATTAAGGAGACTCCTTGCTCACTGAGATGAGAGATGGATACTGTCAGGAGCCATAATGGGACAAGCTAATAATGAGCAGATGATCATCCTGAAATGCTTGCTTCGGATTATTATATAATCTGTGACGAGTGTGCCCCATTAGCAAAGCTGTGGTGGATGTGATTTTAGGAAAGATTCCTGCTATTAATATGCTTTTCCCATTATTATTATTATTAGACATATGCAACTATCACTAAGCAATAGCACACCCCTTTGTAGCAGATTTCTGCAGATCCACGAACATGTACTGTCTTGTAGTGATACTATATAGGCAAATGGATGACTTGTTAAGTCTTAATGATGATCCTATAAGAATTCCTAAAATGATATCAATGATTATTAAGCTCTTTTATAACAGGACTGCTATTAAGTCCCTCAGGCATAGTCGAAACTGCAAAGAGAACTCTGCCAGTCTCCTGAGTGTTATCAGTTAATTGCCCCTAGACCTTCTCCTGCTTAGAGCACATTCCAAGAGGTCGTAAAATTATTAACCTAGGTCATTAGAGGAAATCCACAATTTATTATAGGTACCAGGACAGAAGAGAAAGTATTGCTTGGGTTAACTATACAAAATTTCACTAATTTATAGTTTCAAACTTTCTGCCAACCTGTGGAACTAGACAGGTGATGAATGTCTAGTTAGATAATTACTCCTAATGGATATTCATGTAAACATTCTGTGTTGTAAACTTCTATTTCAATTTATGACTTGAATTTTGGTGTGTACTTGTGATGAACTTTGTAACACGTGATCATGTACTCTGAATGGTGTATAAATACTGAAGACAAAGACAAAGAAAAGAGTTAGAATGGAGTGAGTTAGAATAGAGTTAGTTAGAATAGAATAGTCATTTAGTTAGAATAGAGTTAGTCAGTTAGGAGCCCATTGCCCTTTCTATTTCCCCCTGTCTAGAGTTTTTCTCCCTTAGAATCTTTACTTTGTTAGAATCTTTTCTTCTTACCCACTCAGGACCTTTCCACGTTTCCTCTCAGATAGTTTTCATAGGATACTTTTTACACTTAATAAACTCTATAGCAACTTTTCTAAGTGTCTTTTCTTCCTGCCGACCCAGCCATAAGTTAGAGCCCAGCAGTTCCTGCTGAGATAGAACAAAGGCGACTCTGTTCTGCTGAGATAGAACAAAGGCCTAATCCTCTGCAGTTAGGCTACAGGTGTTAATCACCCTAGCCTGCAGTCTCTTACCCTCAGAAGTTTTTAGGATAGCACAAAACCTAACCCCTTGCTAGTCTTAAGGCTGGGATACTAGTGCCAGTTTCAGGCCACAGGATCCCTGACTGCAGATCACCAACAGTAGCAGCATAGGGACTACCTCGAGAAGAACCGGACAGTGGGAGAAGGAGAAGAAAGAAGAAGAAGCTGCATCTCTCTCCCCCTCGCCACCCCAAGCCGGGGCAGCGTGGAGTGGCCCCCGACAGATACAAATGATTCCATTACAGAGCAGAATTTAAGATGTGTTCTAAGCAGTGTAAAGGTAATACAGAGTCAACAGGATGATGAGAGCCCTGTTGAGCAAGACCTACTTGTCTTTAGTACTATTATTGTCTGAAGGAGAATGAGGCTTCTATTTAAGAGGTAAAACTGTATAAGTTTAATTAGCTCACTGAAGAATTTGGGTTTTCCTCAGGTCAAGTATCTTTATTTGGATGGCTTATTTACTAACTGCATATGTAAAGTCTTCTACTCTCGGGAACATATTCCTGGTGTGTGTGTGTGTGTGTGTGTGTGTGTGGCAGAAAGAGGGAATGAGAATTTTCTATGTTGATCTATGCAGAACATAGCTATGGCTGATGACTTTGCTCGTGTTGATGTTTTTGTTGAGCCTGATATACTGAGAAAATACTTTTTAATGCTTTGAATGAGGTGTGACCTCCAGTGTACTCTCAGATTCCCATTTCATTAGATTGATACAGCTTTATTACATCTAGTATTTATATTTATATGCACTAAAATACTTTGGTTATTTGACTGCCATGGATGAGCTCATTGGATTAGCTAACGTACATTTGTAGTATGGGATAAATACTCCAGCTAACCAGAATAGTACAGACCAAGTGGTTTACAAAGCAGAACCATATTTTCTCATACTTCTGAATAATGAAGTTCAAGTTCAAGCAAGATTGGTTTCTTCTGAGAATGCTCTTCTTGGGGCTTGTAGATGTATAGATGGCTGTCTTCTCTTTGGGTTTTCACATGAGCTTTCTACATCGCCCACTTGTGTCCTAATGCTGCCTTTCACAAGAACACAAGTCATTTGACTGGGGTTCACTCAGTGACTTTGTGTAACTAACTGACTGACTGACTGACTGACTGACTGACTGACTGACTAACTAACTTACTAGCTAGCTAGCTAGCTAACTAAATAACTAAATAACTAATTAATTAATTTGCAAACTCTCTTTGGTCCTCTGGGTTTTATAAGCTTTCTGTTCACTATTCCACAATGTTCCCTGAGCCTTGGGTACAGGAGTGTTATGTAGATGTATGTACTGGGACTGGGCAAATATCACATACACATAAATAAAAACAAACATTTTAAAAACATGACCTCTAACATTTACTAAGCCAAGAATAGTGACTAGGGAGTACAGGGGAGGCTCAGTCCGGGCAGGAACCATGTAGTCAGACTGTCTCAAAATCAAATAAAAACAAAGTATATAAATAAATAAAATAATTAATTAAAAAAGAAATGATCAATGAGAAACAAAGCAAACAAACAACAACAACAAAACCAAAAGTATAAAGGCCAGAAAGATGGCTTAGCAGTTAAAAACCTTTGCTGCCAAGACTGAAACTAATTCAATCCCCAGAACCCATATGGTAGAGGGAAAGAATCAATTTCTACAAGTTGTCCTCTGGGCAGTACGTTTGTACTATGAGATACATGCATATATACATAAATACATAAATATCAAAAAATAAAAACAAACCCAATAAAACATAGAAAGAAAAGAAAAATTTTACTTACTATGCTATTAATTTGAGACATGTACCCAGAATACATTTAACTTGTACTGGAGAAAAAAATTCCTTTCAAAAACTCAAACTATTTCAGAGAATTTAGTAGGTTATTTCATTCTGAAGTGACTATGATTGCCCCAGGTCGTGGGTGCCTGCTCTTGCCTCAACTCGTGTTTTTTTTAGGGAGAAGTCTCAAACTAATGTTACATTCCATGATGACTCGACAAGGGATAAAAAACACTTTAGTGGTTTCTTTTTTTTTTTTTAATTGGGTATTATATTTACATTTCAGATTTTATCCTTTTACCCCACTTCCTCCCACCACCCAGAAACCTCCTATCCCATCCCCCCTTCTCCTGCTTCTATGAGGCCGTGCCTTCCCCTCCCCCCCCCCTCACTCCCCCCCCCCCCCCCTCACCCCCCCCCCCCCTCGGCACACACACACTCATGAGACCAAGAATCTCCTCTCCCACCTATGCCCGACAAGGCCATCCTCCCCTACATATACAGCTGGAATCATGGGTCCCTCCCTATGTGCTCCCAGGCTGCTGGTTTAGACCCTGGGGAGCTCTGGTTGGTTGGTATTGTTGCTTTCCTCATTGGGTCACAAACCCTTTCTGCTCCTTCAGTCTTCTCTCTAACTTCTCCATTGGGAAACCCTTGATCATATCAGTAGTTGGCTGTGAGCATCGTTCTATGAATGTGTCAGTCTCTGGCAGACCTCTAAGGAGACAGCTATATCATGTTCTTGACAGCATGCACTTCCAGCCATCCACATCAGTGTCTAGCTTAGGTGACTGTACAAGGGATGGATACCCAGGTGGAATAGTTTCCAGATGGCCCCTCCTTCAGTTTCTGTCCCACATTTTGTTTCCATATTTGCTCCCTTGAGTATTTTTGTTACTTGTTCTAAGTAGAACTGAGGCATCCCCACTTTGTCTTCCTTCTTCATGAGCTTCATGTGGTCTGTGAGTAGAGTATTCGCTATTCCAAGCTTTTGGGCTAACATCCACTTATCAGTGAGTAAATACCATGTGTGTTCTTTTGTGATTGAGTTAACTCACTCAGGATCATAATTTCTAGTTCTATCCATTTACCTAAAAATTTCTCAAATTCATTATTTTTAATAGCTGAGTAATAATACTCCATTGTGTAAATGTACCACATTTTTTTTTGTATCCATTCCTCTGTTGAGGGACATCTTGGTTCTCTCCAGCTTCTGGCTATTATAAATAAGTCTGCTATAAACATAGTGGAGCAGATGTCCTTGTTATATGTTGGAGCATCTTCTGGGTATATGCCCAGGGGTGGTATAGCTGGATCCTCAGGTAATGCTATGTCCAGTTTGTTGAGGAACCTCGAGACTGATTTCCAGAGTGGTTGTACCAGCTTGCAATCCCACCAACAATGGAGGAGTGTTCCCCTTTCTCCGCATCCTCACCAGCATCTACTATCACCTGAGTTTTTGAACTTAGCCATTCTGACTGGTGTGAGGTGGTATCTCAGGGTTGTTTTGATTTGCATTTCCCTGATGACTGAGGATGTTGAGCATTTCTTAAGGTGTTTCTCGGTCATTCGAGTTTCCTCTGTTGAGAATTCTTTGTTTATCTCTGTACCTCATGTTTTAATAGGATTATTTGGTTGTCTGGAGTATAATTTCTTGAGTTCTTTGTATATCTTGGATATTAGCCCTCTATCGGATGTAGGATTGGTTAAGATTTTTTCCCAATCTGTTGGTTGCCATTTTGTCTTATTGACAATGTCCTTTGCCTTACAGAAGCTTTGCAATTTTATGAAGTCCCATTTGTCAATTCTTGATCTTAGAGCATACGCCATTGGTGTTCTGTTCAGGAACTTTTCCCCTGTGCCTAGGTATTCGAGGGTCTTCCCCATCTTCTCTTTTATTAGTTTCAGTGTGTCTGGTTTTATGTGAAGGTCTTTTATCCACTTGGATTTGAGCTTTGTACAAGGAGATAAGAATGGATTGATTTGCATCCTTCTACATGCTGACCTCCAGTTGAACTAGCACCATTTGCTGAAAATGCTGTCCTTTATCCACTGGATGGTTTTAGCTCCTTTGTCAAAGATCAGATGGTCATAGGTGTGTGGGCTCATTTCTGGATCTTCAATTCTATTCCATTGATCTTCCTGCCTGTCTCTGTACCAATACCATGCAGTTTTTATTACTATTGCCCTGTAGTACAGTTTGAGGACAGGGATGGTGATTTCCCCAGAAGTTCTTTTATTGTTGAGAATAGTTCTCGATATCCTGGATTTTTTGTTATTCCAAATAAATTTGCAAATTGCTCTTTCTATCTCTATGAAGAAGGGATTTGGAATTTTGATGGGGATTGCATTGAATCTATAGATTGCTTTTGGCAAGATGGCCATTTTTATTAAATTAATCCTGCCAGTCCAGGAGCATGGGAGATCTTTCCATCTTCTGAGATCTTCTTCTATTTTTTTCTTCAGAGACTTGAAGTTCTTGTCATACAGATCTTTCACTTGCTTGGTTAGATTCACTCGAAGATATTTTAATATTGTTTGTAACTATTGTGAAGGGTGTCATTTCCCTAATTTCTTTCTCAGCCTGTTTATCTTTTGAATATAGGAAGGTTACTGAATTGTTTGAGTTGATTTTATATCCAGCTACTTTACTGAAGTTGTTTATCAGGTTTAGGAGTTCTCTGGTGGAAATTTTATGGTCACTTAAGTATACTATCATATCATCTGCAAATAGTGAAATTTTGACTTCTTCCTTTCCTATTTGTATCCCTTTGACTTCCTTTTGTTGTCTAATCGCTCTAGCTAGGACTTCCAGTACTATATTGAATAGGTAGGATGAGAGTGGGCAGCCTTGTCTAGTCCCTGATCTTAGTGGGATTGCTTCCAGTTTCTCTCAATTTAGTTTGATGTTGGCTACTGGCTTGCTGTATATTGCTTTTACTATGTTTAGGTATGGGCCCTGAATTCCTGCTCTTTCCAAGACTTTTAACATGAAGGGATGTTGAATTTTGTCAAATGCTTTCTCAGCATCTAGTGAGATAATCATGTGGTTTTTTTTCTTTGAGTTTATTTATGTAGTGGATTACATTGATGGATTTCCGAATATTGAACCATCCCTGCATTCCTGGGATAAAGCCTACTTGATCATGATGGATAATTGCTTTGATGTGTTCTTGGATTCAGTTTGCGAGAATTTTATTGAGCATTTTTGCATCAATATTCATAAGAGAGATTGGTCTATAGTTTTCTTTCTTTTTTGGGTCTTTGTGAGGCTTAGGTATAAGAGTAATTGTAGCTTCATGAACAAATTGGGTATTGTTCCTTCTGTTTCTATTCTGTGGAATTGTTTGAGGAGAATTGGTATTAGGTCTTCTTGGAAAGTCTCATAGAATTCTGCACTAAAACCATCTGGCCCTGGACTTTTTTTGGTGGGGAGATTTTTAATGACTGCTTCTATTTCTTTAGGGGTTATGGGACTGTTTAGATGGTTTATCTACTCCTCATTTAATTTTGGTAGCTGGTATCTATCTAGAAAATTGTATGTCTCATCCAGATTTTCCAATTTTGTTGAGTACAGGCCTTTGTAGTAGGATCTGATGATTTTTTTTTAATTTCCTCTATTTCTGTTGTTATATCTCCCCTTTTAGTTCTGATTTTATTGAGTATTGTTTCTGCGCCCTTTGGTTAGTCTGGCTAAGGGTTTGTCTATCTTGTTGATTTTCTCAAAGAACTAGCTCCTGGTTTTGTTGATATTTGGTATAGTTCTTTCTGTTTCAACTTGGTTGATTTCAGACCTGAGTTTGATTATTTCCTTCTGTCTACTCCTCTTGGGTATATTAGCTTCTTTTTGTTCTAATGCTTTCAGGTGTGCTGTCAAGTTGTTAGTGTATGCTCTTTCTAGTTTCTTTTTGTGGGCACTTAGAGCTATGAGTTTTCCTCTTAGTAGTGCTTTCATGGAGTCCCACAAGTTTTGATATGATGTGTCCTCATTTTCATTAAATTCTAAAAAGTCTTTAATTTCTTTCTTTATTTGTTCCTTGACCAAGTTATCATTGAGTAGAGCATTGTTCAGTTACCACGTGTATGTGGGCTTTCCTTTGTTTTTGTCCATATCAAAGACGAGTCTTAGTCTATGGTGGTGTGATAGGGTACAAGGGATTATTTCACTCTTTATGTATCTGTTGAGGCCTGTTGTGTGACCAGTTATATGGTCTATTTTGGAGAAGGTACCATGAGGTGCTGAGAAAAACGTATATTCTTTTGCTTTAGGATGAAATGTTCTATAGATATCAGTTAAGTCCAATTAGTTCATAACTTCTGTTAGTTTCATTGTGTCTCGGTTTAGTTTTTGTTTCCATGATCTGTCCATTGCTGAGAATGGGGTGTTGAAATCTCCCACTATTATTGTGTGAGGTGCAATGTATGCTTTGAGCTTTAGTAAAGTTTCTTTTATGTATGTGGGTGCCCTTGCAATTGGGGCATAGATATTCAGAATTGTGAGTTCCTCTTGGTACATTTTTCCTTTGATGAATATGAAGTGTCCTTCTTTATCTTTTTTGATTACTTTTGGTTGAAAAACAATTTTATTTGATAGTAGAATCGCTACTCCAGCTTGTTTCTTGGGAGCATTTGCTTGGAAGATTGTTTTCCAACCTTTTACTCTGAGTTAGTGACTGTCTTTTTCACAAAGGTGTGTTTCCTGTATGCAGCAAAATGTTGACTCCTGTTTATGTATCCAGTCTGATAGTCTATGTCTTTTTATTGAAGAATTGAGTACATTGATATTAAGAGATATTAAGGATCAATGAATGTTGTTTTCTGTTATTTTTGTTATTGGCAGTGGAGTTATGTTTGTATAGCTACCTTCTTTTAGGGTTGTTGGAAGATTACTTTCTTGCTTTTTCTAGGCTGTAGTTTCCCTCCTTGTGTTGGAGTTTTCGACCAACTATCCTTTGATGTGCTGGATTTGTGGTAAGATATTGTGTAAATTTGGTTTTGTCATGGAATATTTTGGTTTCTCCATCAATATTGATTGAGAGTTTTGCTGGGTATATTAGTCTGGGCTGGCATTTGTGTTCTCTTAGGGTCTGTATGATATCAGTCCAGGATCTTCTGGCTTTTATAGTCTGATGAGAAGTCTGGTGTAATTCTTATAGGTCTGCCTTTATATGTTACTTTACCTTTTTCCCTTACTTCTTTTAGTATTTTTTTTGTTTTGTTTTGTACATTTGATGTTTTGATTGTTATGTGACAGGAGGTATTTCTTTTTTGGTCTAGTCTATTTGGGGTTCTGTAGGCTTCTTGTATATTTAGGGACATCTCTTTCTTTAGGTTAGGGAAGTTTTCCTCTATAATTTTGTTGAAGATATTTACTGGTCCTTTAAGTTGGTTGTCTTCACCCTCATCTACACTTATTATCCTTAGGTTTGGCCTTCTTATTGTGTCTTGGATTTCCTGTATGTTTTGGGTTAGTAGCTTTTTGTATTTTGCATTTTCTTTGACAGTTGTGTCTATGTTTTCCATGGTATCTTCTGCACATGAGATTCTCTCTTCTATCTCTTGTATTCTGTTGGTGATACTTGTGTCTATGACTCCTGATCTTTTTATTAGGTTTTTTATCTCCAGGATAGTCTCCCTTTGTGAATTTTTTATTGTTTCTACTTCCATTTTTAGATCTTAGATGGTTTTGTTTAATTCCTTCACCTGTTTGGTTGTGTTTTCTTGCAATTCATTAAAAGATTTTTGTGTTTCCTCTTTAAGGGCTTCTCTCTGTCTACCAGTGTTCTCCTTAATTCTTTGAGAGTGTTATGTCCTTCTTAAAGTCCTCTATCATCGTTATGAGAAGTGATTTTAATTCTGAATCCTGCTTTTCTGGTGTGATGGGGTGTTCAGGGCTTGCTATGATGGGGAAACTGTGTTCTGATGATGCCAAGTAACTTTGGATTCTGTTGCTTACATTCTTGCATTTGCCTTTCGCCATCTGGTTAACTCTAGTGCTACCTGTACTCACTGTCTCTGACTGAAGCCTGCCTTTCTAGTTATCTTGCTTGTGTCTGATCTCCTTGGGGTCCAGATGTCTCTGTGATCTTCTCCAGCTGCTCTGAGTACAGTGGTACCTCTAGGATGCCTCAGGATATGGTGCCTCCAAGGTAATAGACCAGCTAGGTGTCTGCTGTTCTGTGTGCAGTGTCTCCTCTAGGATGTCTCAGGATCAGGTGCCCACTGCTCTGAGTGCAGTGGTTCCTCTAGGATGTCTCAGGATATGTTGTCTGTTGCTCTGAGTTCAGTTGTTCCTCTGCCACTCTGGGTTCAGTGGTACCTCTGCCACTCTGGGTTCAGTGCGCCCTCTAGGATGTCTCGGGAGGAATTAGGTGTCCACACAGGAGTAGACTGGGCCGGGGTCTGCGCCAGGCCTCAGATCCAGGAGAGGAGCAGAAGGGGAGTGCTATTCCGCAGGGGCGGGTTTGGGTTTCTGCTGGAGTCTAAGCGTTCCCCACACCCAGGTATGGGTGTAGTGCAGTGTTTGCATCTTCTTACCTACCATTCTGGGTTCAGTGGACCCTCTAGGATGTCTCGGGAGGAGTCTGGTGTCCACACAGGAGCAGACTGGGCGTGGGCCTGCACCAGGCCTCAGATCCGGGAGAGGGGCAGAAGGGGAGTGCTATTCCGCAGGGGCGGGTTTAGGTTTCTGCTAGAGTCTAAGCGTTCCCCACACCCAGCTATGGGCATAGGGCACTGTGTGGGTCTTCTTACCTACAGCTCTGGGTTCAGTGGACCCTCTAGAATGTCTCGGGAGGAGTCCGGTGTCCACACAGGAGCGGACCAGGAGTGGGTCTCTAGTGGTTTCACAATTGCAACTTATTGTTGTTTGCTGCAAGCTACTTTATAGCCTCCACCCATATTTTGTTTAAGTGTCTCCCACAGCATATCTCCAGGCAGTGCTCCATAAAGAAGGTGACCCTCCAGGTGCTGATGGCTCTTGAAAATCTCAATTGTGGCCTCTTAAAGGAAATGATCAAAGCCTGAATGGCAGAGACCCGTGAGATCACCAAGTAGGCTTTTCCTCATCTCCTCCCTTGTATGACATGCCTCCAGAGTGATATCTCTTTGAAGACTGATAGTCAATGATGGGTAAGATCCTGTAAGACAGGACAACCTAAGACAGGTACAGTCCAGTATACTGGGAATCATCCAAGTTATGGTCAACAATGTCGAAGAAATGACACCTCGCTCCCACTAGGCTGTCTAAATCTCAAAACAAAAGGGTGGAAATGTAGAAGGAATGGTGCAGCCACCTCTACATAAATGCCGGGGACAGGGGGTGGTAGTGGTGGAGGGGCAGCCACAAAGGTATCTCCTGCAGGAGGACCTGATTGAAAACCACCTGAAGCTGAAGGTATTTTGCAACACCATAGGAAGAACAATAATATCAACCAACCAGACCCCCCAAAGCTCCCAAGGACTAAACCACCAACCAAAGCGTACACATGGAGGAACCCATGGCTCCAGCTAGATATGTAGCAGAGGATTGCCTTATCTGGCATCAATGAGAGGGGAGCCTCTTGGTACTGTGAAGACTTGATGACCCAGCATAGGGAAATTCTAAGGTGCTGAGGCAGGAGTGGATGGGCGGGTCGGGGAGCACCCTCATAGAAGCAGGGGAGGGGAAAATAGGGGGTTTGTGGAGGGGAAACTTGGAAGGGAGATTACATGTGAAATGTAAATAAATAAAATAACCAATTAAAAAAAAGTAAAAAGAAAACAAAACTGCCTGAGAGACCAAGGATAGATGACACAGACAATGTCAGCCAATTGGGAATGGCTGTTTAGAAGAGGTGCTTTCTTGGCCACCAGCTGAAGGTATTAAAGAAGCTTGCAGCAGCATTCATACCAGCTGTGGCATTTCTCATCTGTTCCAGTGCACCACCTCACCTCCAACCACCAAGAGCAGGTAATATCAGACAGCAAGTACTCCAGGGAAGAGTTGTTGGTTTGGTTTCTGCTTTGGCTACCTTAAAACTGATGGCTTTAATTACAATGAAGGTAAATCTTTATATAGCTAATAATCTGTAGGAAACCCAAAAAGGAAGCCTTCTATTCTTTTCTAGAATATTATAAACTTATGAGCCTTTGACTTAATGGTAGACCTACAATGAATAATAATACTGCCATTATGGCAATGTCTATAGTGTTTGTTATTTGTCTGGCATAATGTCAAGTACCTTCCTGATTTTATTTATAATCTAAATTAGTCTATAGGGTAGCAAATTTCTATTACCACCAACTTATAAACAAGAAAACTGAACATATTGGGTGGTTAAATAAAACTTCTCTACTCAAGGTCATGTTAAAAATCATAGGAGACAAGCTATCCCAGACATAGTTGCTCTCTAGAGGCCTCATCTGAACCATGGTAGTGGAGGCTTGCTCATCACCACTACACCGGTGTTCTAAGCTCCTAGCAAACAAGAATTTTCTTTCAGGCTAAACATCAATAAAACTGGTATAAAGAAAAGTTCCCCCAGAGTAAAAGCATACACAGATGTCATATCCAACAGTGAATCTTACAGGGAAAGTGACCACTGGGATGGGTAGAAAAGGAGAGAATGGAATTTGCCATGGAGGAATAACTTACATGCCAATGTTTAGAAGCAAGATGGAAAATGTGCAAGTATACTGTTTTGCCCTGTATCATTTTATCCTACTTCCCTGTTTCCTGCCAAAGACTCTGTTTTTGGTTTCTTTTATAGACTTGAAGTACTTGAACCATTTTTTTCTGGAATATGTCTTTCTATCTAGTCTCTATGTTTTTGTTTGTTTGTTTGTTTTGTTTGGGTTTGTTGGCCTCATTTTTAATGAGTCAGTGCTGACCTTTAAGATTTGTCTTCATGGCTTTCTCAGCGGTATCCTCAGTGATCAGTTGATACAGGCTATATCTCAGGCATCTTGAGTGTTCAGAGAAAAAAAGGTCAGCACCTTAAAATGAGACATGCCACCTAAAGATAGGCATCAGAAGCTCTCTCATCTTTCAATAAATCTTACTATGCTTACTGTGGTATTTTGGTTGCTTTGGTGACATGGAGAAGAAACTGAATGGGGAGGGGTGGTGAAAGTCCTCTCTTGGAGGGGAAGCCAATAAAGGCTCTGCATATTTCTGAAATTCACTCTCATGAAATGACCTTGGCTCTCATGCCATAATTCCCAGCACTCAGGATGCAAAGACAGGTAGGTTTTTTCCAACAGTTCAAGGGCAATCTTGTCTAGATAGTGAGTTCCAGGCCAGGGATACAGATGGAGACACTGTGTCTCACACACACACACACACACACACACACACACACACACACACACACAC
>JANHMN010000004.1:111208812-111233143 GCA_030674055.1 Rhabdomys pumilio | reverse complement strand
AGTAAGAAAAGAAATACGTCACCTATGCCTTCTTACCTCTGGCTGTGCCTTCTTACCTCTGGCTAACTTCTTACTTTGCTTACTTTCCTTTGCATATATTTATAGCCATGCTCTGAAAGCGACATCGTGAGTTCTTCTGGTCCACCCTTCACTGCTAGGACTTAATGGCTTCGGAGTGACGTCTCCATTCCTATCACTTATGAGTCATATACATTCTTGCTAAATAATTATTACGTATGAAATGGATAAAAGCCTCCACATTGTCTAATATATAAACTTAGATTTTGGCAGATGTAGTCAGGGACAGAGTTGGCCTAGATTTCACCCTGGCTTATTTAAAACAAAACGACAGGGATAAAGCAAATGGACACACTGTTTTAGAGACATCATTGGTCAAGAGATAAAGGTGAAGCACCAAAACGATTTGCCTTTTATGTCCTGAAAATGTCCCTTCCTCACACAGATCAGGTCATTAAAAACAAATAAACAACAAAACACTGAGTTGAACAGCAGCCATGAATTTGAAGTTGGAACTGTGGATTTAAAATTTTTCAATAATAATATTTGTATACTTAAATGTGCTCATTTTGTTCTAGAAATAACAGAAAGCTGATGATTCTGAAGTAAGTAGAGAAGAAACTACAACGGTTTTCAAATTATTCAAATATTTGCAGCAGTCCTATTTGTTTGTTTCTCATTTTCACAGAGAGGGTGGAGAAAGGAGCTCACATTGTCTACACAATGGCACTCAAACCCTCTTTCCTAGGGCTCTCTTGCATTGTTGGTGTTATATTATTTTTCAAAAATCTCAGGTATGTATTTATTTTTAATATGTTATGTAATTTGACAAATATATTCTCATGTGTATTTGGGGCTTCATGACTTCCATGTTCTCAGAAAGATGCTCAAAGTAACTAAAGCCACATAATTTTCCTTCAGAACAAGACAGTAATACTATCTAGATTTTTCTATTTTTACTCTATAATGAGGACACCGAATCTAAAAATTGCACACATTCCTGAGCTGTTACATTTCTTGTTCGCTTTAACCTGAATAAGGGCTTCAGGTTTTCATGGAATCAGATTTTATGCAATGCCTATTTCAAGGCAGTATGCAGCTTGTCAACATCAGAATTCAGTGTTTATTTCTCCTTGTAATGAGAGCCCTCTGGCTGTCCAACCAGCTGTAATTTCTCACTTGTTCTGCATAAACATTTCAATATATAATGAGTCATTGTTGGATTTGATAAAGAAATTGCAATTAGGGAGAAAGAGACAGAAAGAGAGAGAGAGAGAGAGAGAGAGAGAGAGAGAGAGAGAGAGAGAGAGAAATTTACATTTGGACTGCACTCCCATTAAGGTTTGTAAGAAATGTGGAAGAGATGAAAATCTTTGAGGCAGAAGAGGCTTGGTGAAGCTTGTCATCCTTGCACTTGAGAGGAGGATCACAAGGTCAAGGTCATCCTTGACTACACAGTGATTTCACAACCAGCTTGACCTACACTAAACCTTGTTTCAAAAAAGATGTGTAGTGGGCCAGGAGGGGGTTAAAAGAAAAAGGATGGTTTTGTGTAGTGGGAGATATTTAAATCTCCACCCAAATATGACTGGTCAATGAAAACACAACTCAGTAATTATGAATATATTCTGTAAGCCTAGTTTTGGCAGATACCCCTACACTATTCTGTTCCTCAGCTATGAGATCCTTATAACTTAAGGATTTTCCAGACCCTGTGTCTGTCCTACCTCCTGCTTCCCAGCCGTCCTCTCCTTTGTTGTCTTCCTCCTCCATTATCTTCCTCCAGTCTTCCCCTCTGCTCTCTTCCACCAACCTTTATTTTTTTACCTCCCCTTTTGCCCGATCACTGGTTCCAGCCTTTATTTTACAAATTAAGATGGGCAGAAGGTTCACTAAAAATCACCTGTGTAATGACTCACACCTCCTCTGCAGCCCTTCACAGGAAAGGAGAATTAGTATCAAAATACAAGGCCGGGGCTATCCGCAACAGTTGTGGTTTTTCAAGATGGGAAGGAACCTCTGGTGTTAAGTTGATATACTCTCTTCAAGAAGGTCCTGTGCTCACTCATGTTCAGACCCATTGGGTTCTCACAGGGGCCCAAGTCTCCAATCTAAGAGAAGTCTCCATAGAATCCATCCTGCCCCTGCTTCTCAACATCCTCCAGCATAAAGAAGATGAAAATGTGTGCCTGTAAGGAAAACAGACTGGCAAAGATGGTCCTCTCCCTAGGAGTCTGTTTGGGGTATGATTTAAAGTGCATTGACTTAAAGCTTGTGCAGTGTTGTCAGGACGGATCCTCTAAGAGCTGGCGCTCACAGTAAGGTAATTGGGAGAAGGAAGTTACTGTCCTTGAAAAGGATTAATTGAAAAGGATTAATGCTGGTCTCTTGGAGTTTGTTTTTGATAAAGTGGGTTGTCAAAAAGCAGGCCACCATGTACCTGTGCTTTCCCACTGTGACGTGATATAGCCCTCACTGGAGTCCTAACAGACAGGCTGTGTGATCCTTGGTTTTCAACCTCAGAAACTGTAATCCAAATGAACCCCTTTATTTTATAAACTTCCTAGACCCAGATACTTTGTTTTAGCAACAAAAAATAGGAAAAACCAACCAACTAATCAGCGAACCAAGCAAGCAAGCAAGCAAGCAAGCAAGCAAGCAAGCGAGCGAGCGAGCGAGCAAGCAAGCAAGCAAGCAAGCAAGCAAGCAAGCAGTCAGCATCCTCCCTTTAAAGCTTAAGAGTGTGATATTTCTTAAGATGTCCCTTGGGTGGAGGCTCCCTTCTTTCTAGAGTAAGTGAATTCAGAACACCTTTTGTGAAACACCGGTCAAAACTACTTCCTCTAGGTTTGTTGCAAAGTTCTTTAGAATCTAGTCTTACTGTCTGGAAACATCCTAGGGGCAGCCTGCTGCTAATGCCCTGCAGTTCCTTTTCATCATCTTTAAACATAAGATGCATTTTTCTCAAATAATGAAATGGATATTTAATATTTAATATTTGTGCCAAAGGTATTTGCTTTGCAACTTTTGACCTTTTGATATGCATGTGTAAGACCCTGGCCTTGGTACTAGAATATATCTCTCTGCTTAAAGCGATACATTTGGTTCACAGTGGCATTTGGGTTCACAAATTGAAAAGTTTCACTAGGATCCATGGCAGCATGAACAGTGGGCTTCCACAGCAAGCAAGAGGGGTCTGTGCATGTCTAGTTAACACACATAAGGCACAGAGTACCAGGCCTTGTCAGCATTCAGCTCTCCTCAGAATATGGTGTCTCAGCAGGCTTCTGAGAGACATTCCTGTGGGTGTACACCATCCTATAGAAGGCACAGTTATGCTTCATTTGTGTATACTAGTTGAGTTTATAAGCCATTTAAAACATCGGTACAGCATTCTTAGCATAAACAAAGATATGGTTCTGAACTTGTAATTTATACAAAATTTCTCACATTCAGAGATTGGAACATTTTCAAAGGGCTTAGCTTCCACAAGAACTTGAGGAAAACACTAGCATAGAAATTTATTAAAGTAATAAGAAACTGAATCTTCCTAAAATTGCAGATTATAAGTCACCACAGAAAAGCTGATGGCTTGCACGCATCTCACAGCCAGAGGCTGGTCTGGAATGCTGAAGAGGAAAGAGCTGGAGTGTTGAAGGTGAATGTCTGACAATGGCCAGCCTTTGTGACAGAAAATCTGCTAACATGTTTTATTTTCATCTCTTAATTAAATGATCTTGTCTTAAGCCAAGTCCCGGCTGGCTTGGGACTTACTATGTAGCCCAGGATGACCTCAGATCCATGGCGATTCTCCTGCCTGTCTCCCAAGGGCTAGTACTGAAGGCATAAGCCACAGTCCATCCCATTTTTGCTTCATTAGTCCACAGCATTGCCAACATGAGATGCCTAGAGAAGGCCTTTCAATTTTTAAGTATTAACTAAGAAGAAACAGATTGTTTTTAAAAGAAACAAACATCTTTATTTTTATTTTATTTATTTATTTATTTATTTATTTATTTATTTATTTATTTATTTGGTTTTTTGAGACAGGGGTTCTCTGTGTAGCCCTGGGCTGTCCTGTACTCACTCTGTAGACCAGGCTGGCCTCAAACTCAGAAATCTGCCTGCCTCTGCCTCCCAAGTGCTGGGATTAAAGGCGTGTGCCACCACTGCCTGGCTAAAGAACATCTTTAAAAATGAGTTTTGTTCCAGTGTGTCTCATGCCCTCTTCTGGTCTCCATGGGCTCTCATACACAGTTGGCAGACACACAGACACATATATACCTAAATACAACAAATTAACTTTCAAATCTTGTTTTTAGAATGTGGGAAGATTGTTTGGAGGCTCTTTGCAGTACCTCTCTTTATGTATTCTCTTTAGGAAACTGTTTCATACACAGAGCATTATTGCAAGTGCTGGTGGTGCTTGTCAGTATAGAGGAGGAGGTTGTAATGAATCCATGACATTCTATGTGTATATGCTTTAAGTCTTCTCATTTCTGTCTTGGCACTGTAGAATTTCTGTTTATTCTGATATGGAGCAGGGGGAAAGTGATCAGAAAATGATTTTTGAATGAAGAAATATATTCACAGCATGGCAGATTTTATAGGCAGGATCCATCTGCTGTGATACATGAAGCAGATGGGATGTATTTCAAAAAATTAACTACTGCATTAAAATGAAGAAAGGGGAGGGGGAAAGGAGGAAAGGGTGGAAAAAGGAAAAGAAGCCAAGAGCAGTCAGGTACCAATTCTCCTAGCTCCTTGGGAGGTTGAGGTAGAAGACACTCGAGCCCATAAATTCAAGACCAGTCTGGGCATAGAGAAAGACATCCATCTCCAAAGAACAGCTCAGCAGCAGAAGAGTTTTGAATGGAAGTCTCATGTGAAGTCATAGTACCTATAGATATACTTTTCTCGGAGTATTATTGAGAAATTTGATTTGTGTGGAGTTAGGTGAATCATTTTATGAGAAGATTATATTTCCTACAACAGGATCCTAGGAGCTACCCAAAGACCTTAAATATCAAAGATGATTGATAAGAACAGCTGTGTATGGGACAATTGGGACTGTAGAGACTAGGTAGAAATATATTGTGACTCCTTGTGTGCTATAGAAATGAAAACTGCAACTAATTAGTGGTCTTAGTAGCAATAATGGGCTCTACTAGTCTGTTTTCATTACTATAGCAGAATACCCTTGGCAGGCTAACTTTATAAAAAGATTTATCTAGGTCAAGATTTGACGTTTGAAATTCAAATGAAACTTATTGGATCACACACACACACACACACACACACACACACACACACGCACACACACAAAATAGATGGGGGTTATTTGGGGAATAGAAAGGAATTACTATAAAGGACACAAGAAAAGGTTATAGAGGGATAAATTTATGGTTGAAATAGATTGTATGCATGCATAAAATGTCATAAGGAAAACCATATGCACAATTAGTATATGCTAATAAAACATTGAAAATAAAAGTTCAAATAGCATGCGAAGGCTTTGAGGAGGATTCTTCTTGACCACATCTCCTCATGGAGGATGACATGACCAGAACACATGGGGGAAGAAGGTGCATTTCAAAACAGCTCACTTGACTTTTCCTGTGATCTTATCTCTTCAAAGCTATGTACACCTCCCAATACCTACTTCTTGGGGGACAAATCTTGGGAATTAAACAACATCAAATCCTGTGATGAGTGAATATAAAAAGTATTTTGAAGGTGTATAATTCTTGGAGGTAAGAATTATTCTAATTTTGTCTGTGCTCTAGTCTTTCACCCCTCAATATCAGGGATCTCTCTCTCTCTCTCTCTCTCTCTCTCTCTCTCTCTCTCTCTCTGTGTGTCTGTCTGTCTGTCTGTCTGTCTGTCTCTGTATACCCTCTCTCTGTGTGTGTATGGGTATCAGACTATAACAAATGGAAGCTAACTATAAAAATTTTGTCTGTAATGCATATTGTGGGTCGAATAGGATGAATATTTAGTCACATTTTACAGAATGGTCTCAAAATATTACTAGATAGGCAAATGTTAAGACTTCATTGAGAACAAGGTCATTATTAAACACGAGTTCCACATAAGCTTCCAGGATCTTGAAACTTTTTCAGGCAGAACTGGGTGCCCAGGCAGAACTGAGTGCCCAGGCAGAACTGGGTGACCCCTCTGTGCTCCATGGACACTCTTCCAGATGTTTATCACCATTCTCTGTGACCAGAAGTTCACCTATTATGACTTCTTGGAAGTAGGACTCAATTATCCAGTTTTTAGAATCAGGCCGTTCATTACTTACACAAGAATGTGCAAATTGTAAGTGTGATTGGTGAGTTTCTTCTCATGCACACTATACCTAATGCATGTGTATGTTAATTGGCTCAAGACCCAGAGAGCTCTAAGTCCCCTTCTGCTCCTCGTCTGTGGTCAGGAGTGTGCCCACTGTCCCACCTTTCGTCATAGTTTGTTTCTGTCTGATCCTGAAAGCTAACTAAGAATGTATTCTGTGGTACAGACTTTTTTTGTGTTTGCAATTCATCTGTCACTGTGACAGTTCATTGCTTTGTTAACTGTGTTTAATTACTCTTCATTTTTCTATTGAGTAATATTCACGGTGCTTCCAGTTTTCAGGTACTGTGATTACTCTTGTGTCTTTTGGGGGATGCACGTATTCATTCCCTTTGGGTGCGTGTCTAGGGATGAAGTTGCTGAGTCTGAGAGTGGGTATATATTTGCCTTTATTAGGGACTATCAGTATTTCTTCCACGTAGCTGTAGCATTGTGTTTGGCTACCACTGATGAACCCTGAAGTTGGCCTATTGCTGCACCAACAGGTGGTGTGGACAGTTTTCTAGTTTCAGGCATTTGGTGGTGTGTAACATGGTTTAAATTTGTATTTTTCTGAAGGGGAATGATGTCAAGCATCTATTCATTCACTGGGCATTTAGACATCTTTCACAAAGTGTCTCTTTCCATGAGTCATAGATTTAAAAAATAGATTATCTTTTCTCACTAATTACTTTCCTTTTTGGATGACTAATCATCACTGTAGTGTCTGGTAATTAGCAAGTGTCAGATGAAACAAACGGAGTAAACAAAACCAGCTCTATTTGCACATGTTTCTGTAGTACTGGTCCTGTGAAATGGAAGCAATTGGTTTCTATGACACATTTAAATTTAGTGGCTTTTTAAAAATAAAGAAGGCATACATTTTATGTATAGCTGTCATATTTATAAGAAGTATTTTTCACTTATATTAAGTTTTAATTCACTCATGTATTGAAATATTTACCATAATAGTGTCTGGAAGCCCAAAACACAAACTGTAATGCCACCACCTAGTCTTTCAGTTTGGTAGACAGACAGGTTTGGTACGATGTCTAAAACGCAGGATGTGTTCTACTAGTTGTGTTCTTATGAGATTCCTA
Source organism: Rhabdomys pumilio (assembly GCA_030674055.1). Taxonomy (NCBI): domain Eukaryota; kingdom Metazoa; phylum Chordata; class Mammalia; order Rodentia; family Muridae; genus Rhabdomys; species Rhabdomys pumilio. Next base: position 111,225,692 of record JANHMN010000004.1, on the reverse strand, counting down.
GACTATGAGATATGCCTTCTAATCTTGTAATGATAAGCAAGCTTTTAAAAACATGAAGATATTTTTAAACACTAAGATTACTTTGTATCTGATTAAAATGTTTTCTTATTATAAGAGTAATAGCCACTGAATGTTGAGTATTTTAAAAATAAATCAACACACAGAAAAAAATCCGATTTTTAGTTGCACCAATTGCTATCATTGTTGGGAATACATATGTATACATATATGTGTATAAATACATGTGTATGTGTGGTGTATACCACTATTTACTTGTATACTTCCAATGTTCTCCTGAAAGGTTGTAGCATTCTTTTTATGTATACTTGCATAAACACAATCAATGGTCATTACTTTGCTGTTACTTGGCCTTTACTTTACATTTTCTTTTGGACATCTCGGTTGCTTTTTGTAGCAAACCTGAAAATAGGCACTTAACAGTCTTTTCTTCCCTGAGCTTTGTCTACACGGCAACTGTGTCTATCTTCCCTCTCCTGGTGCCTATGTGCAGGTAACTCATCAAAGGCTAATTTAGTAATGTGTTTATTAGTTGTTAATTGATTAGTATTTATTAGTTTTTAGAAAATGGCTGGTTTTGCGTGAGCAACACACGGGTCACCGAGGAACAGTTTGAGGTCACTGTAAGAATTTCGTGATTTTCTTCTATTCCTGAGGTTTTGTAGCCTCCAAAGCATACTTACAGATGCTCCTGGTCACGCCTCTGTCCCCAAGCAGATAAACAGCTAAAGAGATCAGTCGTTTGTCTACAATGTATTTCTTAAGACAAATATTATCAAAATGTTTTATTGAATGTACCTCCAAGCAATAAATTATGGGTAAATTGAATCAGCATTTTAGCCTTGTTTGAATATTTCAATTTTCAACTTTGCTGTTTAACCCTAAAACAGATTTCATCTCACACTTAAATGGTAAAGGGGGAAAAACACCAGATAGTATCCTGAATTTACAAAAAAAAATGTTTTCCTTTGAATCCCAAGTAACAGAGTTGTAGCCCTGAAAATTACTCTCGTACAGTCTTCAAGATTAAAATTAAATTCAATGTTATAAAATCTCACAATAGAGAAAGCTTGAAGAAATAGAGACATGGAAGAACCATGATCTCTCCTTTGAGTATATATCCCCTCAGACATAATGTTACTATGAATAAATGCTTTGTGTTGAAGGTATCTTTAAAATCACCCTCAAAATTTTTATGGCAAAATGAAATCCATGTGGCTGATTCATAAAATTTTGCATACATTTATTTTTAAATTATTCAAATTTATTGCAAAAAAAATGTATCCTGATTCCAGAGCCCCACCTCTTTTGAAAATGATGGCAGCAGGTGCCAAGTGTCTCTTGTCTTATAATTGTTTCCCAAGAGTTTGTTAGCTAGAAGAGAGGCTTTATAATCTTACGCATCTGTTATTTTTTAGGCATTGTGATTTCAGAGCGTGGAATTTTTTGTCAGTGGGGCTACTGAACAACCACAGCCAGATCCACAGTGGTGTAGGAAGTGACAATCCTGCGCAGCTTTACTGGGGCATCACAACACAAAAGGATTCCTCTTTTCTTCTTTCTGCTCCCTGTCACTGCAAACTTATCTGCCTTTAGTGGAAGACTGTCATTTCCGCAAACATCCAGAAGCCATCAGCGTATTGTGCTCAATTGCTTATTGGCTAGTAACGAAGTTAAAATGTAGACATTTTATGGTGCAGAGATTCTGTTATAGATGCTGTTGCCTGTCAATGAATTTATTCTTACATCCGCACTTTCCATTTAATCCAGTTTAAGTAAACCTCCAAATTAGGTCAACAATGAGTTTAAATTCTTTGAGTAGTTCCACATCAAAGTACTTAGTAGGGTAAGTATAACGTTATACAATATATTCAAATTTATTATTTAATACTAGATATAGAACACTGCAATTCACTGAGTATTCCCAAGTACGGGGTTGAAATCTTCCTATTGTTTATTCTTTAAAATAAATCTCTTTAAGATATAATAATGGACAGATTTTACTGTGAATCCCCAGGGTTCTCTCTCTCATTACATATCAGGCCCGTTGATCACCACTTAGGAGACCTTGTTGGCCCCACGTGTGTTTAAAATTGCCAATTAGCAGCCCTGCCCTGATACAGCTTGTTACCAGCCACAAACGAGGAGAACAATTTTAAAAAAACAAGCATTGCATTTCTTCTATGGTTGTGTTAAAAATATGCAATCGAGGCTGTAGGGAGCAAAGGAGGCCTTCAGGTTGTTGAAATCATCCTAAAGGTGAGAGCTCTCAGTGCAAATGTGTCTGCACACTGCAGTCCCTGTCCTCTGAGTGAGCACACCCCCGAGACCAGTGTGCTGATGTTTTCCTTCACTGAATGCAAACTGCTTTGAGCCATCTGACATCATTAAGTCAAATTTTAGTGCAGACATTTTGTTCAGATGCAAACCAAGTGACACTTGCTCAGTTAATGAAGAGAGAAGTGCAACATCTGTTCACTACATGACACAAATGTCCAAGTGTTACACATGTACTTTGTCTCTGTGAAAAGAAATTGATACACACTTGCTTTTACATAATGCACATGTATGTTGTTGATATAAACAGATCTTTGACATACACATATGCATGCATACATGTAAACATGCATACACACACTATCTCTCATTTTTGTGTAAAGATCTTCTTGCCCTTTTTTATGCTCTGAGAATCAGTTAATAATATCTCAAGACTAGAGTATGACTTTGAGAATTATGCACATTCATTTTTTTTAACTCTCTTACCTACCCAAACTCCGAGTATTTGTCTTTACTATACAAAAAGTATTTTTAACCTTTGGTGCTTTTTAAATTTTAATATTGTGAATTTAAATACGAGGGCATAAAAGTATCTAAATGTATAAAATGAATGTACAAAAGAATCAAAAAAGGACTAATGAGACACATTTATTAAAAAATATAAAAATCTAGATAAATTAGTTTAGAATAAAAGAATGGGGTTTGAAACTTTGTTGGAGTAAGTTCTCATCACTGTCTTTAAAGGGCAGTAGAAAGAAGAATGACAGTATTAATACTTATTAAAACCAAGCTTTGTGTCAAGCATGGTGAAAGTAACCTTAAGTACATAATCTAAAATAAATTGAATTGCTTTTCTAGTTTGAAATGAAAAAACAAAGGGCCCAGGAAGTTATATGGAATCCAGGTAGGACAGAGACTTGAACTGAATGTCTTCGTATGTGCCTAAGTCCTGTGGGATATCCAGCCTTGTACCATGAACTGAGACGTTCTTGGAGACAACTTGGGCATCCAGCTTCAATGGTGGAATCTTATAATTTGTCAGAAACTATATGGGTTATTCACCTTTCATAAATATTAATTTGTTTTGTTACAGATGCATTAGAATGAGTTGGTACCATCTTCATTTTATTAGTGAGGAAGCTAAAGTTCAGAAAAGCTTTACTTAAAGAGCATGGTGAGAGTGGAGAGATGGCTCAGAGGGTAAGATCACTTGACTGCTCTTCCAGAGAACTGGGTTTGATTCCCAGCACCCACATGGCAGAGCACAACTATCTGTAACTCCAGTCCCAGGGGGCCCAATGCCCTTCCCTGACTTCCACAGGCCCTGTCTGAAAATGGTTGTACAGAATACCCATAGACAAAACACCTGTGCACAAGTATAAAAATGAATATGTCTTTCAAAATATGTATATTATAATGTATTATATACTACACTTTGAACTTTACTTTTTTCTTAATATATTATTACTATATATATATATATATATATATATATATATACTTAATATATTATTACTATACTCTTATAAGGTTATTCCTTTAAATAGCCACATACATTACCTAACATATACATGACACACATGTTTTCAGTTGCTAGCCAATCTGACGATATTGTTGTATTGCTAGTGCTGAGAGTAGAGTTCTCTCACAGTGTACATACTGTGGGAGGAACAATCAACTTGATAAGATGTATGTGGAAATGCAACCAGCTTAAAAAGATGTATGGATTCAAAGTGTGAATGTTATTTGTGTAATCACACATATACCACAGAAAAGCTGATCAAATGTGAAGAAACTGGAAACACATATTCATAAATTAGAAATTAGTCAAATCATAAAGTAGAATACTCTACATTTGAAAAGGATCCATATGTGCTGCCATGCAAAATTATCCAAAATATATGTTGTCTGAAAAACATTAGGTAAAAGAGAAGTATACATGTGCATATAAAGAATATGACTATATATTTACACATGGCTGAGCACATCTGGAATAATACAAACCATGATTTAAAAAAAAGTACTGGAAGTTTTAAAGGATAGATAGATATAAATGCTGGACAAGATGGAGAATCTTTCTGTTTTGTGAACTTTTACTTTTCTTTACCTTTAGCATTACTTTCATTAGAAAATAAATGTGGGGAGAAGAGATAGCTCAGTGGTTAAGAGCACTGGCTCTTCTTCCAGAGAACCTGGATTTGATTCCCAGCACCAAGATGGAGGTTCACAAGTGTCTGTAACTCCAGCTTCAGGGGATCCAACTGCTCTCTTCTGGCCTCCTAGAGCAGTGTACATATGCACCAATATATATATGAAACAGATACACCAATATATATAAACCAAAAATAAAGTGAATAATTAAAAAATGTGGAGAAATATACAGATGCCAATTCGGATCCTGGGTCTCTGTCATGGCTGACCCAAAAACTTTCTGTGTATGCATCTAATTCTTCTGCTGAATTTTGCTCAGTGGAACTTCCTGGCCCTGGAGTCCTCTTACTCTCTTAGTACACCGAGGAAAGCTGAAGCCTAGTCACAGAGATCAGAACAGGGCACACACCTGTCCTTACTTCATATGCAGCCGTCCATGTCTGAGGCCCCCATCATCCCCTATGCAGGTAAATATCTGTCAGTAGTCTTCCAACAGCTGTATCTGTGGTTATTGACTGGGAACTGAATTTCTGTTTCAGCTGGAAGGTCCAACCCAAGGTTCAGGAAGTGCTGGTCATTGTCTTTATAATGTGACACAGATTATGGTGGCCAGTATAATAGCATGTTGATGACATTCATTTTAACATACTTGGTAAATAATTTCACTAGAATTTCTATCTTTCCCTGTTATGTGGGATTGGATGCAGGGCCTTGCACATACTAGGGAAGCACTCTACAACTGAGCCACATCCCCAACTCATGCTCGCTCTCTCTCCCCCACCATTCCTCCTAATTTGTTCACTTTTTCTTGTACTCATTCCATGAGTGAAACAATCTTTGAACTTGGGATCTCCCTGCCTCAGCCTCTTGCATAGCTGAGGTGACAGAGCTAGTGCAGGTCTAGCTAATTTTGATAATCTTCCCATTCAATCATGGCAGCCAAATAAATGGTCTATAAAGAAGGAGGATGGCTTGATACTCGAGCCAAAACCTCTTCTGTGTTTGGGAAGGAAGTCTAGACCTGAAGGTTCCTTCTCATTTTGGAGGTATAAGCAATGCAACCTCTTTCTTCTGCCGTGCGATTATCTTGACCCTATCCCACACTTCCCAGTCTTATTGGCATTTTTTTACGTGTCGGTGAGTTGTATTCATTCTCTGCACTTATTTATGGACAAGATTACTTTGACCGATGATATGGAAGCATTTAAAATAGATGTTTTGTGCTTAACCAGGCAGGGACAAATGCTGTTTATTTTATAGTTATATCTTTTAAGGAAACAATATATATTTCTATTTTTTTATTTTAATTTAATAACTGTATGTGCATGGCCACATGCATACCATGGTATGTGTGTGTGGAGGTCAGAGGAGAGCTTTTGGGAGTTAACTTCTCACCATCCACCTTATTGATTCAGGGCCAATCTTGTTTCTGCAATGCTGTGTGCTCCAGGCTAGCTGGTTCTCTGGCTTCCTGCTGATTCTCCTGTCTCTGCTTTTTAATCTTTCTGTGCTGAGATCATAGATGAGTGCCTTGGTGCAGTGGGTTTGTTTTTTTAATGAAGGTTCTGGGGATCACAATAGGTCATCCATGGTGTTTCATTATTATAAAACTATACTTACATTCTAAGAGACTGCAACTTTTGTTGAATCTCATAGCCCAAGTTAATAATACACCTTGAGGTCTCTTAAGACTACCATCCTACTATGTGCTCATCCTGTTTGTTTAAGCTGCATTTAAGAGAACAGTGTTAACAGTCAACCTTACCTGCCTTGCACTTCCTATGTAATGAACTTTTACAACCTAACCTAATGTCTACCTACGCTCTTAAGTTATGTGCTTTTCCATGCCTCTGACCCCCACCCCCCAAAAAAAAGGCATGTGCATCATTTCCTGAAAGCAGCAAATACAGATGTTGAAAGTAACTTTCTAAAATGGACCGTTAAGGCCGCACATAACATTTATGAATATTGGTTGACAAATGTGCTTATCATCTAGTCAGTTGGGATCAGCTGGAGTTAGTGACTTAATCCCTTTTAAAACTCTGTTAAAAATTTTTGCCTTACTTCTCCATGTGATAGTTTCTGTTCTATACAATAGAACAGAGAGCAAAACCCTTCATTAGGAATAGTCATACACCTGGTGCAGTGGCGCAGGCCTGTAGTCCCAGCTACTCTGGAGGCTGAGGCAGGAGGATTGCTTGAGTCCAGAAGTTCTAGGATGTAGTGCACTATGCTGTAGTCCACACTAAGTCTGGCATTAATATGGTGACCTGCTGGGAGTGGGAGACCACCAGGTTGCCTAAGGATGGGTGAATTGGCCCAGGTTGGAATAGTCACACAACTCACCAGTAGACAGTTGGACATGGACAGATACAGTCACACAACAGGCACACAGAGACAGACAATGCAGACACAGGGAAAGATTTACAGGACAGCTTTCAGGCAGGCTGAGACAGACTCACAATAGACAGGCAGAGACAGAAGACGCAAGGAGCATAAAGTAGAGAATTCAAATGTAGACTCGCTCTTGGCTAAATGGCTCAGAGGGGGGAGTGCTTCTATTTCTTTCCTTAATACTGTACTCACCCACTGTTGATGACTCAGAGCTAATCACCAATCCATGTAATCCGTGCAGTCATCAGGCACTTCTCCTACTGAGTTGTCTTCCTGGCCATTCCCTTCTACTTTTGACAGTCCTTTAAAAAAATAAAATAAAAAATGTAATAAGCTTCCACTAAGCCTTTCAGTGCCTCTGCCCAGGGCCTCAAAGACCATTTTTTTCTGGTTTGAAAATTTCTCTCCTCTTCCATTGATCACCTAAAGAGTGACTGAAATTCTGAGCTTACATAAAAATTGTACCTTCTGAATTCTTCAGCAACATTTAAGTTTTTAATTCTGGTTCCATTAGTAAGACTTTCAGGCCTGTCACAAAAATGTTAGTGGTTACACTTAAATTCAATTCTCTGTAATAAAGTGCTTTAAGCATTAATAAAGAGAAACAGAATTTTTTAAAAATTTCGTATCCAAACCAGGTAAAACAAAAATAAAGGCAGAAAGAAGTCCTTTCAATTTATTTCCCAATGTACCAGTTGGTTTCTGTTTATTATATTTGAGTGATCTCTGCATAACAAAATAATATTAAAACTATGCCATAGTATAGAAGAATGAGAATTTGTTTTTATTAGTACATTAAGTATTACATTTTGCACTTCATGGTCAAGGCAAAAATCTTGGTAATAAATATCACAATTTGTCATAGGCTCATGTTTGCAAACTGAGATTTCTTGGATTCTTTTCAGACTTGCTTCCTTACACTTCTTTCTTATTGCTGTTCTTCTGACGTGCCTAACTCATTTCCTTAAGCTCATGAAGTAACAGGAAAGAAAGCTTCCAAGAGAGGAGAAGATGAAGTAGATGAGAAGCTAGGTAATGAGAGAGAAAAAGAGAGAAAAAGAGAGAGGGAGCATGGAGGCAGAAGTTCATATGTCTCCACTAGTCAAAGATAGTTTACATAGCTAGGTTGGGTAGTAGGTAACACTTCTGATTGAGCATTACCATACTTATAAAGCCCTTGATTAACATTTAAAAAAATTGTATAAAAGCCAAATGGAAAAGGGGGGGGCATGGGATAGGGGTTTTCTAGGGAGGGGAAATGGGGAAAGGGATTGGCATCTGAAATGTAAATAAAATATCCAATAAAAAATAAATTAAAAAGAAAAGTAAAAAAAAAAAAAGAAATGGGAAGATTTGTTTTGTTTTGTTTTGTTTCTGTTTCTAAAATATAACGTTTGCATTTTTTGCAATTTGAAAGTATTTGACAAGTTAATTTTTTTTTTGTCTGTTAGCACAGCAGCTCTCTCTTAGCTAAGAGAAGAACAACCATAGAGGCCAGCTATTCAAGGTATCTTGGTGACGAGACTGCTCAGTTCTCTGTCATGATGACAAGAAGTTGTGATGGAAAGGCATGAAGCAGGGATGCTTGTTTCTCTAAAATATAATAACCTTAGAAACAGAAAAAACTGAATGCTTCCTTTGAGATGGCCCTGAATGTGTTTTAACATTAACTCGAGCTATCTGGTAATATAGACTAACTATGGAGTAACTATAGGATAACTGGGGAAACACTACTTTTATAGTGTGGACATCAAGATTTAAAACAGGAGCAAACTGGGCTGAAGAGATGGCTCAGTGGTTAAGAGCACTGTGTACTCTTCTTAAAGGACACAGGTTCAATTACCAGCACCTACATGGCAGCTCACACCTGTCTGTAACTCCAGTTCCAGGGGATCTAGCATCCTCACACACACACAAGTAGACAGAACACCAATGTACATAAAATAAAAATAAGAAAATCATTAATAAATAAAATTGGAAAGAATGAATTTTTTCTTTGCTACCAGATCTCAGTTGAAGACAGCTTGTTGGTTAGGATGAGAGAGAGCTTTCATCCACTTCACCCTCTCAGTGTTGGAAACTTACCTGGCTTGAACCTGTGCAGGCTCTGGGTATGTGCCACAGTCTTTGTGAGTTCATAGTTTGTCACTGTGTAGCCTGTAGTGTGAGGAAGTCAGTTTACTTTGTGTCATCCATACCCCCTGGCTCTTACGATCTTTTTAAAATTCATTCATTCATTCATTCATTCATTCACATTCCAAATGCTACCCGTCTTCCCAGTCCTCCCCTTACAGAGTCCCTCCTCCATCCCTCCTTCCCTTCACCTCTGAGAGGGTTGCCCCCACTCTGGGTCTTCCCCCATCCTCTCTGATCAAGTTTCTGTAGGAGTAGGTACATACTCTCCCACTGAGGCTGGACAAGGAAGCCTTCTGCCATATGTACTGGGGGCCTAGGTCCAGGCCGTGTATGCTCTTTGGTTGGTGGCTCAGTCTCTGAGAGCTCTCAGGGTATCAGGTTAGTTGACACTGTTGGTCTTCCTGTGGGGTTCTCACCCCCTTCAGAGCTTTCAGTCCTTCTCCCAACTATTTCCTAGGGTCCTCGACTTCCGTCTAAGCTGTGTGTCCCTGAATCTGTTTCAGTCAGCTGCTGGATAGAGCCTCTCCAAGAACAGTTATGATAGGCTGCTGTCTGTAAGCATAACAGAGTATCATTAATAGTGTCAGGGATTGGTACTTGCCCATGGAATGGGTCTCAAGTTGTGTCGGTTATTGTTTGACCATTCCTTCAGTCTCTATTCCATCTTTGTCCGTGCATTTCCTTTAGACAGGACACATTTTGGGTCAAAAGTTTTGTGGATGGATTGGTGTCCTGCCTGGCTATAGGAGGTGGCCTCTTCCACATTTCCACTGTTAGGCATCTCTGTAGCAGGGACAACATCCCACTACATTTGTATAAAGCTCAGTGATTGGGCTGTATGAGAAGTAGGCAAAGTGAAGAGAGGAAGAGGAGAAGGAAGAGGAGGAGCTATGAGGAAGGAGGAGAGAGAGAGGAGAAAATGGCGGTGGATGTACTCATGTCTCTAGCAGACTAAGGTAGTTGTAATATCTAGGTTAGGTATTGAGTAACACCTCTAATTGTGTGTGCTTCTTGTTATTTGAGCATTACCAAATATATAAAACTATTGGATAATCTTTAAACATTAGAGTCTCATTTCTACTGCTACCGCGTGGATGGCAGGATGGTTTGGGCTCAACCTAGCCTTGTAGAAACAGTAGGAAGATTGGAGGAGCCAGTGCATCCAGGCAGGGATGGTACATCTAGCCTGTGGCCTGAGCTGCAGCTGCAGCAGCAGCAGCAGCAGCAGCAGCAGCAGCAGCAGCAGCAGCAGCAGCAGCAGCAGCAGCAGCAGCAGCAGCAAGAACACTCTGCAGCTGCTAGTGGCCTCAGGCCTTGCGTAGTCGGGAAGATGGTGCCCTGTAACTACAATCCAGATCGGGTGTCGCTGATTTTAAATATTATCAGTAACAGATCTCGGTTAAGATCACCCCCATTGACTCCTGGGTGGCTCCCCCATCCCAGGACTCAGGAACTTCCTAGAAATTCCTCCCACCCCCTGACCCTGGGAAGCGGCAGATTTCCATTCATTCTCCTTGCCCTCTGGGCCTCTCTCCTGTCTCTTCTACACCTTATCCTGTTCCTCTATCCCCCTCCCCTCTGCTTTCCCTCCCATAACTCTGCCTCTTCCTCCCTCCCTCCCTCTGCCTCCCATGAGTATTTTGTTGCCCCCTTCTTCAAGCATCCTCACTTGGGCCTTCTTTCTTGTTTAACTTCTCTGGGTCTGTGGGTTATATCATGGATATTCTGTACTTTATAGCTAATATCCACTTATCAGTGAGTAGAAATCATGCATTCCTTTTGGGTCTAACTTAGATCACTCAGGATGACATTTCCTAGTTCTATCAATTTGCCTGCAAAATTCATGATGTCCTTGTTTTTAATAGCTGAGTAGTATTCCATTATGTAAATGAACCACATTTTCTGTATCCTTTCTTCAGTTGAGGGACATCTGGGTTGTTTCCACTTTCTGGTTATTATAAATTATGTTGCTATGAACACAGTGAAATATTTGTTCTTGTGGTGCTATGGTGGAGCATCTTTTGGCTATATGTTCAGGAGTTGTATTGCTGGGTTGTCAAGTAGAACTATTCCCTGAGAAACTATTCCCTGAGAAATAGTAAAACTATTCCCTCAGAACTATTTTCTGAGAAAACACCATATTAATTTCCAGAGTGATTGTACATGTTTGCAATCCCACCAGCAATGGAGGAGTGTTCTTCTTTCTTCACACCCACACCAGCATGTGCTGTTGCTTGAGTTTTTGATCTTAGACATTCAGATTGGTATAAGGTGGAATCTCAGCGTAATTTTGATTTGCATGTCCATGATGACTAAGGACGTTGAACATTTCTTTAAGGGCTTCTTGGCCGTTCTAGATTCTTGTGTTGAGAATTTTCTGTTTAGCTCTGTACCCTATTTTCTAATTGGGTTATTTGGATTGTTGGTGTCTAACTTCTTGAGTTCTTTATATATTTTGGATGCCTGCCCTCTGTGGATATAGGCTTAGTGAAGATCTTTTTTTTAAACTGTATGCTGGCTTGTAAAGTCAGCCTCTTCTTCCACAAGGTTCCCTGACCTCTGCTGAGAGAGGTTTGTTGAAGACATCCCATTTAGGACTGAGTGTTCCACAATCTCTCACTGTCTGCCTATTGTCCAGTTGTGAGTCTTTGTGTCAGTTCTCCTATTCTACAAGAGGAACGTTCTTTGATGTTGTCTGGGAAAACACTGATCTGTAGGCATAACAGAATATCATTGGGAGTCATTTTATTGCTGCGTTCCTTTAGCAGAACAATGTCATTTGCTTTCCTTCTGGGACTATTGCTACTAGGTGACACGCTCTAGCTAAGCACCAGCTTCACTTCTCCATGCCCAATGAGATATTTAAATGTATTTACTAATAGGGCTTACCATCAGTTTGTGGAAACCAATTGCCTTGGCTATAGCAGTAATTTTGGGGGGTTTATATGAGGCCCCTTTGGCCAATAACTCAAGATTCACTGAAGATTTTCCTGCCTCCTTTTTTAATGCCATATTTTTTTTTTTTTTGAGGGGAGGTCTTACTGGTCTTATGTGTGTATGTGTATCTTATTCTTTTTATTTTTTTTATTCTATGTTTGTTTGTTTGCCTGTTTGCTTTCTAAAGAGAGAGAAAGAAGGCCTGGGGTTGTATTGTTGGGGAAGTAAGGAAGATCTGGGAAGAGCTGAGGAAGGGGAAACCATAATCAGAATATATTGCATGAAAAAACATTTTTTTTCAATAGAAAAAGAATTGAAAATTGTTTATGCATAAACATTTCCCTATGTGTGTCAAAGTCCCAATGGCTCTTACAGTGGTAGCATTGAGATCATCAAGTACTTATACAATTGCAGGCATCTGCATAAGGAACCTAACTCGTGTGGCCCTCTGATGGATTAGGCCCTATATTTATTCCCACTTTGGAGATGAATAGACTATCACCATGAAAATTCAGATTAGTTTTGTGATCAAAATGGAGGATTTGAGAGAATGAGCTATGTTGTCCGATTCTAGGACCTACAAGGTCAAGTGGCCCCTCACCTGCAACAGGGAATGAGAGAGCTGTCTGTATGCTGGAAGTCCTTCAGTACTGGTTACGGCACTCTCAGTCATGAGTACCAACTGTGAATCGGTATAAGTGTGCCCTCTATATTAAATTAGAAAGCTTGAAAAGGCACTTGATTCCAAGTTATATATTGGTTAAAAGTAGCAAACCACCCCTGTTTTGTAATCTTGCATAGACACAAAGGCATCACTTAGATACTGTCCTTTGGAGCAAACATGACATTGAACCCAGCCCTTTCACGCTGTACTGAGTATCAGGTTGTGGGTCCTGTCTTAGATCTCAGCAGGCTCTGCTCAGCCTCCATTCTCTCTGTGTGTCTTCTTTGATCAACACGGATTATCTTACCCTGCATTTTCCTCTCATTATTGACGGTGAGAGGATGTACAGCTTCATCATCCTGGTAACCAACACCTTTGCTTTGGCAGGTTGATGGGAATTCAGTCCAGGAAGAGCTTGTTAGGACATTCGGAAGTAAACTTAAATTCCAGACTCCTAAGCAGATTTCAAAATCTATGGTGATTGTGTAAAGAAACAAGGAAAAGCCTAGGGAAAAAAGTAAATGAATATAAGGAGAAAAATATATCTTCCCTAAGATTCTGCCAAGTGCCCAAATAGATGCTGTCTCGGGCTCTGGGCATCTCTTTCCTCTTATTTTTGGCAGCAGCTGGGAGGGAGGAGGCTTGCTCCTAAGGGAGAGTTGCTCTCCTGACTTAGCATGTGGATCCTATGAAGTTATTGGAGGCTCCCGTTAAAGCTACATTCCTAGTCAGTCGTGATCACTTCACTTCGTTATGCCCTTTACAACGGCAAAAATGAGTGGTGATCTCTAACCCAGTCTGGAATCTGACCAGAGCAATCCTGTATTGTTTGTTTTGAATTCTACACCAGTAACAGAATAAATCCAGACCTCTCGCTGCTGCTGCATTCAGGGACTTGCTTGCTTTCTTTGTTCAGTGTTTGCAAAACTATTTGTAAAAATTTAAACAAATTATTTGAGATTCTAAATTTAGGTTCTTCGCCTTGGCTTTAGTGACACAGACACTTCTCAATAAAGTGGGCTTTAAGCTAGAATCTGTAAAAACAGCCACTTCCTGTGAGTAAAAACAACAGCTCAGACAGAAAAATCGCTCTCTCCTATGAAAGCTGTTCTGTGAATGGAAGAGTGAAACAGCCCAGTTTCGAGAGGCAAGAAGCCAGCAGACAGACCAAGGAGGGAGCAACTCCTCAGCATTTGCTGCTTCCTGGATTCGCTTCTACCCTTGAGTTGTTTTTTATTTCTTGCTGCTAAAATGGGCTTTACTAGTATTATAAATAAGAGGAAAAGCCACAAAGCCTTAAGCATGCCATTTGTGCCATGTCCCTTTGCTCAAAGGAGTATGTTGGAAGCTAACAAATGTGGAGATTAGTTTGTGTTTCAGGACTGAGTGTAGAATTTCCACAAGAGATAGAGTAGCTGGAACTTAGCTGCAGAATGTCTCAGTTTTTCCTCATGCTCAAACAGGAAAGGAGTGCTCAAAGCATCTATAGGAGGACATTCAGAGTAGAGTACCTCTGTGCCCACTCTCATCTTAGGGGCTGGGATTTGAGCCCATGAGTATTATCAGAGTTTTCTAAATATTCACAAGGAAATATTGTGTCTACTACATTTCTTGTTCCTAATTCTATAAGATGAAACAGAAACAATACATATAAGAAAACATCACGTGATACCCAGAAGCATATCCAGTTCTTGTTATCTAAAATTTCATCATTTAAAAAAGAAAAAGGAGAGGCTGGGGCATGGCTCCACTGGTGAAGTACTTGTCATACAAGAATGAAGTCTCAAGATTCAGATACCTAATGCCACATAAAAATCCAAGCTGAGATACACATCTGTCATCACAACACTAGGAAAGCAGAAACAAGTAGAACCCTAGGGCTTGTTGGACAGCCAGTCTAGCTGAATCTGTGAACCTCTGGCTCAGTGAAAGACTCTCAAAAAATTAGGCAGAGAGTGATAGAAGTGGTCACCTGACATAGACCTCTGGGTTCATGCCTGTACACACACACACACACACACACACACACACACACACACACACACATATACATATGCATAGGTCATATATACAAATCAAAAAAGGAAAGCAAAAAATGGAAGAGGAGGAGAATCCAGATTTGGGGATAGCTTATAAGAAATATTGAGGGGTCTAGGAAGAGGGCTCAGTGCATACAGGCACTTGCCAAGTATGAGAACCAGAACTTGAATTCTGAGAACTCATATAAAACCTGGGCACAGTAGCTCATGGCTGTGATTGCAGCATTCCTATGGGAGGTGGAGATGAGTTAATTCCTGGGGTCTTGTGGGCCAGCTAGCCTGCACTTGTAATTGGGAACAACCGAAAGGTGGATGACCGCTGACCTCCACCAGGCTCTTGTACCTATGTACCTTCACGCGCACACTAGAGCATATACATTTCCATTGCACACATACAAGATAGAAATTAAATAGAAAAGAAGGTATGGTGGATTTTCATGGGTAAAATACGAAATCTCCTTTCAAAGTTTGTCAACGGTTAGAAAGTAGGCATGAGAGAACAAGAACCCTCTAGGTACCTGTTTGACTTGAGGGAGACAAAAGACTGGGGATGAAGGTTCCATGGAACTGACATGCTTGTGAGGAATGTACAAATATGAGACTTAAGGTCGTCAACGGACGAGGCTGATTATAAACATTGAGCTTTGTTCAATCAGACATCTTGAGCTCTTTGCTACACTAGAAATAAAACTGGACAAAATCCATATAGGATTTAAAAAAAGATTTATTTATTTTATACACTGTCACTGTCTTCAGACACATCAGAAAAGGGCATCAGATCTCATTACAGATGGTTGTGAGCCACCATGTGGTTGCTGGGAATAGAACTCAGTAGCTCTGAAAGAGCAGCCAGTGCTCTTAAAGACTGAGGCCTGTCTCCAGCCCCAGAATGTGCTTCCCCTTAAACACCTGTTTGTTTTAAGAGTTATTTATTTTTATTTTATGTATATGAGTGCTGTAACTGTGTGTACACCAGCCTGACAGAGGAGGGCATCAGATCACATTATAGGTGGTTATGAGCCACCATATAATTGCAGGGAATTGAACTCAGTACCTTTAGAAAAGTGCCCTTAATGGCTGAACCATCTCTTCAGCTTTCCCATTCCCCATAGGAATTAGAGGTTCAAAGGTTAACCTTCTGATTGAAGAGGAAGGAAGCTGAATTTTAAGATTTTGTGTCTGTATTTGGATCCATGGCTCTGGCTGCATATGTGGCCTTGTTGGATATAGGTGGGAGGAGAGGCCCTTGGGCCTGAGAGGGTTTGATGCTCCAGTGTAGGGGAATGCCAAGGCAGGAAGGAAGGAGTGGGTTGGTGGGTGGGGGAGCACCCTCGTAGAGGCAGGGGGAGGATGGGATAGGAGGTTCCAGAGGGGAGACCTGGAAAGGGGGTATTTGAAATGTAAATAAAGAAAATATCCAATAAAAGAAAAAGAAAAAGATACCCTCAAAGCAGAAAGCCTAGCTGCTTGGGAGATGACATTATTTTTTTTATTTAATAGAATATTTATTTCATAATTATTAATTAATTATTTTATTTGTTTACATCCCAAATGTTGCCCCCCCACTTAACTTGTTGAATAGTAGAAAGGTATTTGTTACATAACAGCCCTAGCCTCTTACTGTCACTGAATAAACTCATTGAGTTATATATATAAAAAAATTGTCTCAGTACAGTGGGCCCTACAGACTAGTATGAAACTGTCACAGGCAGTCTGGAGATTGTGCAGAGGAGCCTCCTGGTGTGGAAATGCTAAGCTGGGATTCTTCCTGAGATCTTTACAGAGGAAGAGAAGCCCTAAGCATGTAATTCTCATTCTGGGAAAGACTTTAAGCTCATCATGAAATCAAAGTAATATTCTGGAAGATTCCTGTGTCCCACAAGAAGAGAATTTGTAAGGTCAAGTGTTTGCAAAGTTAAAAAAGTTGTCACATGCAGGTCAAAAGCAAAACTGGGGCTACTTCTGCATCTACACACCAGTGTACTTTTCAGTTTCAGTGCAGGTCTCAAATGTTAACAGAGGCCTAATCATGATCAAAACGAATTTTTTACCAGGGACACATAGCTTAAGAAAGAACCTGGCTGAGTTAATGAAAGTGAAGTGAATTTTCTTTAGTGTATGATGTTGTGGGCTGAATTTTTTTAATCTGTTGCAACTTTATCCAGAATTGATGTTGGTCAAACATTAACAAAGCATCTTCATCACGGCTACCACCATCACCACCACCACCACCACCACCACCACCACCACCACCACCACCACCA
>JANHMN010000004.1:111174135-111208802 GCA_030674055.1 Rhabdomys pumilio | reverse complement strand
CACCACCACCACCACCACCACCACCACCACCACCACCACCACCACCACCACCACCACAACTACCACTCTAAACAGTAATACAACTCAGGTGCATTCTTTTAAAAGGAAGCCTCTAATTGCTTTCTTCTGGGTAACTCAGCCTGTGATCTCCCTTTTCCTAGTGGAACCTAGCAGTAAGAGTAAGATTGATAGAGATCACCCAGGCCACCATGCTTGTTGAAATGGATGAAAATGCTTCCAACCTGTCACGTTTTCAATTCTGTTAGGTTAGATGTTAGTGCCTATGGTAAGGATTTATCTGATAAAGATGAATAACAGCATATTCACACATTTTAGTATCTTTCTATATCACTTGAATAAAGAAAACTCAGATTCATATAAATAACTGACTCATTGTCTATAGCCAGAGGTCTGAAATTTTCAGAGAAATGCCTTTAGATGAAGCTCTTTTTAAGTGTATGAGTGTTTTGCCTATATGTATATTTGTCTACCATGTATTTACATGCAAACTACATGTAAATACATGGTGCACATAGAAGCCAAAAGGGCCCATAGAACTAGAGTTACAGACATTTTGTGAGCTAGCACATAAATACAAGGAACCAAACCCAGGTCCTCCACAAGCGAAGCTGAGCCATCTCTCCAACCCCGAAATGAGGCTTTTATGTAAAGTTATGTGATAGTCACAGCACTTAAACTTTAAATGTACAGTGATCACTTTCTCATAACAGATCCCTAGATATAAAGAAAATTTTCTGGGCTAATTCTCAGATAAGTTTCCTATCTAATGGATGGGTAAAGCCTTACGTCTGTGCTGATATTCCAGGGGGTATTAGTTGGAGAAAGAAATTTATGTGCAGAAGTAGAAGCAGCATAGTGCAGATCTGGACTTCATTTGGGCATGTGAGGTAAAATGCTAAACACTTTGCAAAGCAAGGGCAAATCCCAGGGCACATAAGCACTGCTGTAAACACATGGCTCTGTTTCTGTAATTTATTGGACAAGATATAGAAAGAGAAAAGACAGAGAGTTACCAAGCTGATTTAAGAGAAACTTAGTGGAAAGTAGCAAAAAAGATTTGTACATGTAAGAGTTGTACATGTTCAACTGAATTGAACAAATGCACCAAAATGTGTGTGTGTGTGTGTGTGTGTGTGTGTGTGTGTGTGTGTGTGTGTGTCTATTCATCCAGATTTCTGGACAATAGATCTAGACACTAGACACTGAATATTAGACGGTGTTGGTCAGACTTCTCTTATCTTGACTCAAACAAGGATCATTTGGAAAGAAGGAAATCAATTGAGAAAATGCCTACATAAGATTAGCCTGTAGGCAAGTCTGTAGGGCCTTTTCTTGATTCCATTGGTATGAGAGGGTCCAGCCCACAGTGGATGGCACCATCCCTGGTCAAGAGGTCTTGAGTTTCATAAATAGGCTGAGTAAGCTATGGGGAGCAATTTAGTAAGCAGCACTCTTCCATGGTCTCTGCTTTGGTTTCTGCATCCCAGGTTCTTGTGCTGAGTGAGTTTCTACCTTCCCTTTCCTCAGTGATAAACCATGATCAGAACATATAAGCCAAATAAATTCTTTCCTTTCCTAGTTGCTTTTGGTGAACTTTTTATCACAGCAACAGAAATCAAACTAGAAAGCTGAAGTGAAGCTGTATGAACTACATGCAGTTCCTTAACCTATTCATGTGTAAGAATGAATCTTTAGACTTTCCAATATCTTCAAACATTCTCTAGAAATAAAATTTAAAATAATTGCATAACTGATGAGAAAAATGTTATAATTTACTTAATGAACTCAGTTTTTACTTAGCAGTATTCCATATTAAATGCAGGTGTTGCAAAGTACTGAGCTATATCCCCAACTTTAATTTATTTATTTTTTTTTTGAGCATTGTTTTTATGGTGATTGTCCCTGCACTTAACCTTAGCTATACTTAGTGTCTTTTTTTATAATAATCTCTAACTATGGAATTACTTAGGACAAAATATGAATAATATTTCGTGATTCCTCATTTACATTACAACTTTTTTTTCTACAGAATTTCTTCTAGTTCATGGGTGAAAATTCGTTTCCTTATTATGAGATGTTCCTAAATGGTATCTTCTAAGATGCTTCGTACTTTGAAAAGATTGATTCTAGCCATTGCATGAGTCTGGAGAGATGGTTCATCAGTTAAGGGTGTGTGCTGTTCTAGTGGAGGAGTTGGGTCCCAGAACCTGGGTCAGACAGTTCTCAACTACCCATGAGTCCATCTCCAGGGCATCTGATACCTTCTTCTGGCCTCCAAGGACACCTGAACTCACATGCACATATGCATATACAGAGACATATGCATACACATAATTAAAATAATAAAAGAAATCTTTTAAAATTGCCAGTGTTTTTATTTATATTTCTTTGAATACTGGTGAGCATGGACACACCTTTCTTCTACAAATATCTTTTATTTCCTTTTCTTATAGGGTTTTGGTGTTTCTTTAACATACTGTATAACTTTGGGATAAAGATTCTAATAATCTATTCTATTAATTATACATATATATGTATTTCTAAACTAAAAATGTAACCCTTTGTGCGTGCGTACGTGCGTGCGTGTGTGTGTGTGTGTGTGTGTGTGTGTGTGTGTGTGTGTGTGTTTGTGTGTGTGTGTTTGTGTGTGTGTGTGTAATATTCGTGGAAATGGAGTTGTATCTTTTTCAGATTTGCCTCAGCCTATCAAGTAGCTTAAAATTCAGGCATGCAAGATGGTATTCGTATGAAGTATACTTTATCCCATTTTCATGTTCTTATGTAACATTCTTGTTAATTTATTAACAGCAAAGTGGCATGTTCATTACTTTAAAGCCTTAAAAGGTCTTTGAAGTGGCACAAAGTGTCTCCCTGCCACGTCAGCTCTACATTCAGTTTTACCTTCCGTACTTGCTTCCGTAACTGCAAACGGAAGCTTTCCTCTTTGGAAGGAAGCCATCTTGCTTTCCTTCCTTGATTTTTCTCTTGCAATACTCAGGGCAGTGCTTTATACAAAGCAGGTGCCCAGTGAAAGTTTGTTGTGTTAAGTGAAACTCACCATAATTGAATTTTCAAAGATGATAGAGTCCTATTGCCTTGCAATGGCAAGCACGGAATAATTGACAAAATCAGTTGCTATTGTATGAACATAATAAAAAAAAACACCTCATGATGAATTTCCCCTCATAACCCAAGTACTTTGTTTTTTGCTTTTGTTTTTTTTTTTTCTCCCAACAGACAGTAGAGATTTATATAATAGCTTGGTTGAAGTTAGTCACTCATAAGCTTTGTCAAAGCTATAACCTTGAGCCTATATAATTAAATTTTACTGGAAGAAATAGATCAGAAAAAGCACTTTAATTGACACAGTTATAAAAAAGAGAAATACAAGCCAGACAGGCCCTCTTAATCATAACTTCTAATAGGATTAGAAATATGAAAACAATAACCAAACAACAAAACATCCAGCAATGTTGAGTTAAATTTACCAGGAGTGATTCTCAGTGAAATAAGCTTCTTTTATTGGTACCCAGGTCCCTTAGGAATGCATAATAAAGAGATAAACACAACCCATAAATAATCTAGGACATGTGTAATGGCTGACTACCGCCCAGGAATATAGATAGAAAATGCTCCAATTAAAAAACTCAAGGTTCTTGGTTTTTTTTTGGAGTTAATATTCTCCTTTACTCGGGGCTTTGCATATCCCAGCCAGGTGCTCTACCCACTGGACTATATCTAAAGCCCCAATGAGCAGTTTTTAAAGAGATTTTATATAAATGTAGTTCTAAATGGTGAGTCTAAAGTAGAGAATGATGATACTAGTAGGCGTTGATTAGTGTATAGTAGAATAGCTTGTTTTCTGATTCTGTTTGTTTAACAAGGAATCACCTAGTGTATAACACTATATACACTGGTAGTATGGAGTCACTCATCAGTGATGTCAGAACCCATACCCTGAGGCTGGTATCCTTGGAAAATGGTTTCAGAGCAAGAAAATCCTCTGAAACTTGGAAGCCAAAAAGAAGGATACCCTTTGGTAGGATGTGCTGTTTTGAAGCTTTGAAGTTCAAAGTTCACAGCCTCGGTAGGAAGCAGAAGGAGTCTGGAATAAGTAGGCCTTGTTCCGCCAAGATGATAAAAGCCTTCTTACCTTGAGTCAGGGATAAGGTAGGGCTTGTTCAAGCTAGGTTCTGCCTCACCAGATGGCTTCACTTTCAGGAGCAAACTCTTTCCTGAGAGACAGAGCAAGAAACAAGTGGAGCACTTTCCCCTGATTTGGGGGAGTGGTAGGTAGGTGTTACAGAAATAGTGGCAAAGGGATCCTGGGCCCAAGGGTGTGCTCATGAAAAGAGGATAATTATGATGAAAGCATAAATATTACACCAGGATAATGAAAGAAAAACATTAACACTGGAATGCCCTTTATGATGTTCTATTCAAACTCCAAATGTGGGAGTCTAGCCCAGTAGTCTAATTAGTCAAACCATCCCAGTTCATTGAAGGCAGAGCCAAGATTAGATTAGCATCAGAGTCTTCTATTCTGTAATCTTCTTGCTCTCTAATAATTGCTACCAACCCAAGATCTTGTTTCTAAGCTTTGATCTTGTTTCTTTTCATTACATATTTTTAAATTTTTATGTAATTAAAATATTTTGTTAAGGTGTTACACGAAACATTAGCAATAGAAAGAAACAAGCAAAAGGCCATGGGTCTACTGGAAGCAAAACATCAAGTCTCAGTCCAGGTTTGTCCTGCCCCTGCCACACTCCACAAACTCAGTCATACAAACTTTTTGAGTGCTTTCTTTTGTGTCTTAGGATCTTTATTACAAAATATAATACTGATATACTTGTTTCTTGATTTCTTGATTTTACATTTTATTTACGTGTAGGGGTTGATTCTGATGTTAAGGTTCTGTTCTCCAATTGGTTCTTGATCTGTCAGTAAAGAGAGCCATGGACCAATTGCTGGGTGGGAAGTATAGACAGGACTTCCAGGTTCCTGGAGGAAAAGGAAATGCAAGGGAGGAGAACAGAGTTCACCATGCTTTGGAGAGAGGAGAACTGGGCAACCATGTGAGTTCTCAAAATGGAGAGTGACCACACAGGCTGCTCGTACAGGCACGTGGTCAGGGGAGTTTAGCAACTGAAGCTTAGGGTAGGTGGGAGAGACTTGAGATAAGAAACTGATAAGGGCAGATTTTTCCAGGTAGGTGATAGCAGCACCCAGCAATTGTGCCAAGAAAGCAAATAGAAGAGGAACAAGCTGTGTATGTGTGTCTTTTGTCCTAGAACTCAAGGGCAGTTGGGGCAGGGGTGTGGTAAGGGTGTGGTAGCGTGGTCACCTCCTGGAGTAAAGGTGGGTAGAGCATAAAACTATATGTTATACTTATGAACTTGATAGAGAATTTAGTTCATCACATCCGCCAGTGCTCTTTATAAAAATATTTCCCACACAATTCATTACTACTTATTATTCCCATTTTTTGTTTTCATTTCCAAGTAGAACAATGGGTGACAATTAGGGCTAGCTAACCAGGGCTGAGAAATCAGCAGTGATTAAGAAGAGACCAACATCACTGACTTGAACTCTTTCAGAAGTATTTCTTCAGGGTCAGCACAGAGAAGCTGTGGTTAAAAGTGGATCAAAGATACATCACATAGTGGCAGATAAACTTGGCGATGTGTAAGACCCACCCAGGTGAAACTGGTTTTAAAGGCATAAACAAGAAGAATAGCTGAGGCTTGGCACTGCAAAGATAGAGTCCCTGAAGAGAGTTCAGGAGAGTCTGTTAGTAAGGGTGCAACCCAGTTGCTATGGAGATCTGAGGGTTTTGTAGATACCATATAATGACCACCAAGGACAGAAGCTGGCCTGAGTCTGTGAGATAAGCTGTGTGCACTTTACATTGTAGAGCTCCATTTGAAGCTGTTCAAAGGCCTTGTCACACTCACACCCAGAAGATAGTGAGTGAATCCCAGATATTTGACACTGAGTCATTTATAATGGTGGAGCTTGGTCTTGCTTGTTCAGATTGTGACTGTGTCCCGATTCTTCTTGGATTAAAAAAAAATAACTTTTTTTATTTTATTTTATTGGAGTCCATAGTTGAGAGATTTCAGATCTATTAAAGAGAGTGAAATTTTAAATACTGGGAATTTTAAAGTTTGGAATATGATTTATATTGTGATATTGATATAACAGCTTAAAGACAACAAGCAAGAAAAAGTTATGATTTAATAGCGATATATTTATGTGTCAAGAAGATAAAAGGTCAAATGTATTGGCTAATTTTATGTCAACTTGAAACAAACTAACATCATTTTGGAAGAAGAAATTTTAACTGAGAGTATGTAGCCATCAGCTTAGCTTGTGAGACATCTTATGAGTAATAATAGTTAACATCATTAATGTCTTCTTCATTGTATTATGACTTGCTAAGTTTAAACAGGGCTATCTCTGTGAACATGGGTTTGGAGCATAGCTGAAAACATGTCTGCCCTTTCTTTAGTATACACCAGTAGCTAAAATGGCCAGTCTTGTGCAGGCCCATTGAAAGCTGAAGGCAGTCAGCAGCTTTGAGAACAGGAGTGCATTGGCTGGCTCATACTCAGAAAATGGTATTTTCCTGTACTTCATCCTATCCTCCAGTCCTTATATTCCTTTTGCTCCGTATTTTACAATGTATTCTGAGCCTTAGAGGGGGTGGTATAAATGTCTTATTTAGTGCTGAGTACTTACTTTGATAACCTTGTACAGTCAGGAGTCTTTGCATTCACCATTGTTCGATGAAAAGAAAGCTTCATTGATTAAAGTTGGGTGTAGCACTTGCCTATAAAGGAATTTTTTATATCATACCAGTTTATCTAAGCAACAGTTTATCTAAGCAACAGTTTATCTAAGTATTCAGTTACTCTTTAGGGCCTATAATGTCCTTGAATGGAATTTTGATCAGATTTACAATAGACATAGATTTATGCCTGTGGAGAGAACCTTAACAAATAGTTATGGAAAACAAGATGTATCCATGTAAGAGGATGAAACTGACCCTTTTTTCCTACCCGGAACAAAACCCTATCAAACAGATTAGATGGCTCAACTTAAACCTGAAACACTGAAGTGGCTGCAGTAGAGGAATTTTAATCCAGCAACATGGCTGTTCTGGCAAGGAATCACATCCTAAAATTTGATTGGGCAGGAATGCAGACATATTCTGTTTTACAGCATAATCTGGCTGGAATACAGGCATGCCCTTAGTACACAACTTTAATCTCTAACAATGAAGGTAAGGTTAATTTATAGGAAGAAGCAGCCATGTTTGAAAGTGACATCTGAGTGAGGGGCAGGCAAAGTGATGAATCAAAAAAAGATTTGACAGAATGAGTCAGAGATAGGATATGTCCAGCTCTCATGAGGACAGGAAAGAGAGGCAACTTAAGAGAACAGTGCAGGGAGATAGAATAAGCTAGACATAGATGGTGTATGTGTGTGTGTGTGTGTGTGTGTGTGTGTGTGTGTATGTGTGTGTGTGTCTCAGTTTTATCAACACAGTTGTATAAATACAGGTTGCAGAAAAAACAAGCTAGACACAAATGGTGGTGGGGGTGGGGGGTGGGGCAATTTTACCAAGGCAGTTGTATAGATACAGGTTGTAGAGAGAACAAGTTTGACATAGATGGTGGTGGTGGTGGTGATGTGTGTGTGTGTGTGTGTGTGTGTGTGTGTGTGTGTGTGTGTGTGTGTGTATGTGTGGCAATTTTACTGAGGCAGTTATATAGATACAGGTTTCAGAGAGAACAAGCTAGACACAGGTGAAGACAGAGTGAGCCAGAGAATAAGAAGGAGCCAGAAGATTAGGATATATTGCTAAAGTTAGTATGATGCCAAACAGAGCAATTCAGTCAGAAGTCAAAAGAAGCTGGACTGAATCAGCCATCTTGGAAGATTAGATTATATGGAGCCTAGAAGCTTCTAGGCCTAGGCCTAGGGAGAGTTAGACCAGAGAAAGAAATACTCTGGGCTCAGTCGAGAAACTATGCAATACACAGCTTGGGTACTGCTCTAATCTCATCCTATAATATAAGGAAATAAAAGCAACATTTACAGGCTACAAGACAAAGACTGAGGATGTTTTTAGCCAATCCTAAACCACCAATCACAAATACTGATAATTGAGCTGTGTCTTTAATTTATAATAGGATTTGAATGTGCAACTAAAAGACTTCTAAACTTCTGTGGTAATTTGAATAAAAATGGTCCCCATAGGTTCATATGTTTGAATGCTTAGTCACTAGGGAATAGAATGTTTGAGTGTTAAAAGGATTAGGAGGTGAGGCCTTGTTGGAAGAGAGTTTTCACTGAAGGTGAGCTTTCAGGTTTCAAAAACCCAAGCCAGGTTCAGTCTCTCTCTCTCTCTCTCTCTCTCTCTCTCTCTCTCTCTCTCTCTCTCTCTCTTTCTCTCTCTCTCTCTCTCTGCTTGTCTACCAAGTCCCCTATTTAATGCTTCTTTTTATAAGAGTTGCCATGGTCATGTTGTCTCTTCTCAGTAATAGAACACCAACTAAGACAGAAATTGGTATCAGGAAATAGGTTATTGTTATGATAGGCCTGACCATGCTGCTTGTCAGAGGAGTATGGAAGATTTTGGGACTTTGGATTAGAAAAAGTGTTTGAACACTCTAGGCTGGCCTTAACAGACCATAGTAATAGGAACATGGATAGCAGTGCTGAGGCCAATGTGAACGATGGGAGCCCAGCTCAAGAAGTTTGAAAGAGGAAGAACATGAGCAGCTTGTCTAGAGATCACTTATCTTGTGATATTTTGGCAAAGAATGTGGTTGGTTTTTGGCGTTGGCTAAATTGAAGAGTTTTGGGGATAACTTCATTGGCAGAGGAGGATTTAAGACAGCCTAATATTAATTCTGTTGTGAGGTTATTAGTAATCAGTCTTATGCAGATCTTCAATGAAAAGGTGTTAGCATGCAAAAATAAATACAAAACTGCACAGTTTGAGCCAAGCCCAGTGCTCAAGGAGATAAAAAGCTTAAAGAAAGCTGAAACTAAATGTAATAAAGAGAGTGGTGCCTTCAGGGTAAAAATATGCTTCCAACTTATGGCAAGGAATTGAAGGAAAGCTTAAGGCTCTAAGGAAACCATCAACAATAAAAAGCTCATAGGAATACAAATCAAATCAAGAAAGGGTCCAGGTTCTAGCCCCAGAAATGGAAGAAATTGGCAGCTTCAGCCACGTGGTTTTGGTTGTACCATCAAGAAGGATACAGGAGAGGGTTTATCGAATCTTCCTCTGTGGTTAAGGAAAGCCAGTGAGTCAGAAGTGTGTTAGGGGTACCCCTGCATAGAAGCCCAGAGAGGCCACTGTATGAAATTGGGAAGAGGGAGCCTAGTTTGTTTTAAAGACTCCAAGATGGAGGAGATACCAGAACTGTGGGATACATGTCAAGGAGTCCTACTAATAGGGAGTGGAACCAGCCCAAGGAAGAGAGAAAGAGAGAGAGAGAGAGAGAGAGAGAGAGAGAGAGAGAGAGAGAGAGAGAGAGGTTGCAGTCAACAAGTTTGAAAGGAGTTGGAAATCTTAAGAATGTTTTGACATCAGACATGGAGATACAGAATTTGAAATTCCTCAGTTTTGGTCTTTCATTGGTCCAATACTTCCTTTGTTCCTTTCCTCCCCTTTGAAATGGCAATATATACTCTATGCCATTGTATGTTAGAAGTGTATGATCTGCTTTTTGCTTTTGCTTTTACAGGGTGTTATAGTTAGGAGATTGCCTTCATTCTCAAAAGACTTTGGACTTTTAAACAGTATTGTGACTGTGATAGACTGACTGTAGGGGCTTTTAATGTTGGACTCAATACGTTTTTGTTTTGTTTTGTTTTTTGCATTGTGCTATGGCTACTAGCTTATAGTAGACAGAGAGTTGAATATGATGGTTTGATTAGGCTCATATATTTGAATGCTTAGTCACCAGGGAATAGAACTGTTTGATAGGATTAGAAGGGTTAGGAAGTATGTCACTGTGGGTGGACCTTGAGGTTTTCGTAGCTCTCTCAGGATGTTAAGTTTTGCTCTACTTGCTTACCTGTGCATCAGGATATAGCTCTCAGCTATTTCCCAGCACCATGCCTGCTATGTGTGCTGTCATGGCTCTAGCATTTATAATAATGAACTACTGTGGTGGTTTGATGGAAATGCCTCCCATAGACTCATATGTTTGAATGCTTGGTCAAAAGGAGTGACACCATCAGGAAGTTCAATAGGTGTGTCCTTGATGGAGGAAGTATGTCACTGTGGAGGCAAGCGTTGAGGTCATATATTCTCAAGCTATACCCAGTGTGGCACACAGTCCCCTTCTACTGCTTGAAGATCAAGATGTAAAACTCTCATCTTCTTTTCCAGCACCATGTCTGCCTGGATCCTGGCATGCTTCCCACCATGATGATAAAGGATTAAATCTCTGAAACTGTAAACCAGCCCCAATTAAATGTTTTTCTTTGTAAGAGTTGTCTTGGTCATGGTGTCTCTTCACAGCAATAGAAACTCCAACTAAGACAGCCTCAGAATTTCTTTTAATGATATTATATAATCAATTTTAGGCTGATATGTACTTATCACAGTCCTACTAACACATGCAAAGAGTTTAAAAAAGGTTATATTTTTATTTATGTGCAGATGTGATTCTGTACACGTGTATGCAAGAACTTCAAGAAGAGAGTGACGGATTCCCTTGAGATAGAGCCAAAGTGGTTATGAGCCACCCACTTTCTTCCAGTGGATATTACCTTTAACAAATAGTTCTGGAAAAACTGAATGCCTACATGTGGGTGCTGAGATCCAGACTCTGGTTGTCTGTGGGAGCAGCAAGTACTCTTATTACTGTACCATATAATTAATCCCTGAAATCCAGATTTTTAAACATGGCTGTTATGTAAGCTATACAGAATGAGATCCTGCCATTTATTTACCTCCCTCCCCTGCATGCCAACTTCAAAACTTAAAAATTATTCTCTTATCTATTTTCTTTCCACTATTTTGCAGGATTATAAATTCTTCGATATGCTCTTATGACGACATTTTCCTTAGTATGTAACTGGCATGCATTTATTATGTCTAATACAATAATTCATTTATCATATCCAATACATTGTTCATGATGTAAGTTTTTTGATTGTTTCAAAAAAATTTTCACAGATGGTTTCTATAAGTGAAGGTACAATGAGACTACCAAACTGAATCATGCCATGGGTAGAAAGGAAAGTTATTGGGGATCAAACTTTCAAACCTATCTTTCTAAAAGACAGAGAGAAGGAAATTGCAAAAAGTAAGTGAATCTTATATGACAATCAGGTGGGGGGGGGTGGTTTGAGATGATCCAGGCTGTTAAGATTGACAGGAAACTAGATATCCTTGCCCAAGGCAGTTGACCTTTGGGTTAAATGAAAGGAGGTTACTGGTAAAGAAAAAAAATCTGCATTATAAGATTTCTAAGAAATGCTGAATTTAAGCTTCTGTTTATCCAATATCAATCCTGTTTACTAGGCAAGAGTCCTTTTGTTTAGGTCATTGTCATTAGTACTGCCTGCATTGGACAACACAGTTTATTTAAAAAAACAAAAAAAATAAAACACAAAATCCACTTTGGGGGCCCACGGTGGCGGACCTAACAGTTTGTGCAACACAGAACACGAGGTTTACATGCTGCGCTTAATTATCGAGACTCTTAAGTGTAGTTTTTTCAATAGTATGATCTTTTTTATTTGTCACTGATTTGATGAGGAAACCATTTTCTTATCACTTCTGTCTTCCTTAGGGTTTTACTGCTATGAAAAGACACCATGACTAAGGTAAGTCTTATAAAGGACAATGTATTTAATTGGGGCTGGCTTACAGGTTCTGAGGTTTAATCCATTATCATCAAGGTGGGAGCATGGCAGCATCTAGGCAGCCATGATACAGGCAGAGCTGAGAGTTTTGCATCTTCATCTGAAGACTTGCTAGTAGAAGACTGGCTTCCAGGCAGCTAGGTTGAGTGTATTTAAGCCCATCCTCACTGTGACACACCCTCTTCAACAAGGTTACACCTCTTAATAGTGCCACTCCCTGGGCTGAGCATATACAAACCATCACACCCTCCACCCCCAAAATTTTACTCAGGTTTGCTTTCTATGCCAGTTAAAGAATTAAAAGGCACACACACAAAAAAGTCTCAAGCACAACAGGTAGCCGTGCAGAAGTTTCAAACACTACAGACAACAGCAGACAACATTGGAAGAAGAAAGGCTTTTATTGAGTGAAGAACCACAGGCATGCATGCTGCACACAGAGCAGAAGACCCTGAAACCATCTATCCAAGGCTGCTTTTGTTTACTTGTTTGTTTTTTGTCTCAGAAGAATCTTCATTCTCTAATTTCTACACTTTGAAGAAAGATAGGATGGCTGATTGGACCACTCCTGTAAACTTATCCTGATCTAGCCTCAAATCTGTTGAGCCACTCCATCAGCAAGAGCCTACCAGCAGAAGAAAATGCCCAAAGGGTTTTGTTTTTAAGTTGCCAGGCTGTTGTCTCAGATCTGGAGGGTTAGCAAGAAGCCAGCCATCTGGATACATAATGTCTGTCTGCCTACTCGGGATCTGTCTAACGCCCAGTCCCTCCGGTTTGTTTATAACAGACTGGGTTTCAAATGTGGCATTTAATTATAAGTCTTAAATGTCTTTTAATTCTTTTACAGTCTGATTTCTTTTATTTATGTCATTGATTTAGTGGGAAAACTAATTTTCTTAGTTTCATCCTGTACTTAATTGACTGTCTCATAGAAGTTGTTTTAACTTGATCCTGGCTCCCTCCCTTATACTTTTTGATGCAGATTCAGTTGCTATGAAGACTCCCACATGTAGTTTTGATTTTGTCAGTTATAAAATTTATACAGCTTGTTACTGTGTTAATTCCTAAAATTTGAGGAGAAATGCCACTAACCAACATCACCATGGTCAAATTAAAGTAAGCAATTAGTTAAAGCAAGCTTTTTAAATTTATTTACATGACTGTCTCCCTTTAAGGTGGGTTTCAAAAGGTCAGAATCAGGTCTGGAGAAAATAGAGGCTTTTATAGCTCAGGGGTGGGAGTTTCCAAATAGTGAATTTGGGACCCAAATGGGTGGTGTTACAGAAGCAGAACATAACAAGGTAGTCATAAGGAGATAGTTATTATAAGGTAGTTGTAATTACCCTTTGAAACAAAGGTAGGGTTGTAAGGTGGTCATAGTTGCAAAATGGTCATAACAACTTCTTGAAACAAAAACATTGTTGCTGCTTCCTGGAGCAGGGAGTACAGTATCGTTTGCAGTTAACTTACAGATGGTAGCTCAATCCTCAAAAAACAGACATTTAATCATAAACAGGAACAAATCTACTTTGTCTTTACTGTTAAATGGTTTTCAAGCCTAAGATGGACGCAGGCTGGTTGGACTTATATTTTTTTTTCTTCCTCATTTTCATTATTATATCTTGTAATGGTTTATATTTGCTTGGCTTAGAGAGTGGCACTATTAGAAGGTGTGGCCTTGTTGGAGTAGGTGTGGCCTTGGAGTAGGTATGTAACTGTGGATGTGGGTTTGTAAGACCCTCCTCCTGGCTGCCTGATGCCAGTATTCTGCTAGCAGCCTTCAGATGAAGATGTAGAACTCTCAGCTTCTGAACTATGCTTGCCTGGATGCTGCCATGTTCCTACCTTGATGATTAAGGACTGAATCTCTGTACCTGTAAGCCAGCCCCACTTATTAACATTATTATTAATGTTGTTTTTATAAGAGTTGCCTTGGTCATAGTGTCTGTTCACAGTAGTAAAACCTAAGACATATCTCTTTGCAAATATTCAAAGTTATGTTGATTGTCTGTATAGGGGAGAGTGGGTTAATTACTGTGGTGGTTTGAATGAGAAATGTCTCTTGTGGGAACCTATGTCTAAAAGCTGTTAACTTACTGTGAACTATGCATGGGCCAAGTGTAGAAGGCTTTCCCCATGAGGTGGCCTTCTAGAAAAAATTGCATAAACTATGATAAACAAATTTACTTGAAAGCAAGAGCATAAAGGGAATTTCCTGGCATGTGCTCATTATCTCTGTGGGAAAGACAAAGGCCTGGGAGGAATATTCTTGGTTCTTCTTTACACGTCGAAGATGATAAGATATAACACCAGGTGTATTCCAGACTGTTCTTGTGTTTGCTTACACTAACTATGAACATCACCTCATGTTTTGCTTGCTTTAATAATAAAAATGAGAAGTGTACTTGTCTTGAGCACAAAAACCTTGAATCCTCTGGTTATGTCACTCAGATATTTGTCATTTCCTTTGATCTGTGGAGACAGCCTAGCTGGCTGGGCAAGTCCATTGTCCCTCATAGGCCCACATATTTGAATATGTGTCTTCAGTTAGTAGTTCTGTTTGGGAGGGTTATAGAATTTTAGGAGGTGCTGCCTTCCTGGAGGAAATACATCACTAGGGATGGAATTAGAAAGTTTACAGCTTCAGCCCACTTCCAGTTTACCCTCTCTGTTTTTGCTCTGCAGTTGAGTTGTGCACTCTCAGCTTTCTGTTACAACATGGACTCTCATTCTGAATCCATAGCCCCCTCCCTCCTCACCATCAAAAATTGCTTAAATTGTTTCTGGTCAATGTGTTTTAGCACAGCAACAGAAAAGTAACTAATACAGTTATGTACACTTAAGAGGAATTAATATTAATAAAATCTTCAACAAGCACACCACTACTGTATTTAGAAGGAGCAATATGTACGCATGTATTTATGTATGTACACCATATTAAAGTCAGAATCCACACAGCTAAAATGTAATGAATGATTTAAAAAAAATTATCCAGGGACTGGATTTCCAAAACCACTTGCTTCTTGCTTCTGTCCTCTTCCTGAGGGACTCTTTGGTGGTGTGTTCCTCCCTTTTAAGTCCTCCAGAGACTCTTCTGTGCTGATAACTGCCCATAAATTGTACATGCAGAAAGGCACAGAAGAGATTATGACTTAGGATTCATGCCATGCTGCTGACTGAGATAAACCACATGTAGTCTGCACCACAGTTGAGACTATTTCAGGGGCAATACAGAGCAGAAAGTAGTTAGACGTCTAACACCTGCCAGCCATGCTCTGTAGCACCGTTGCAAAAGCAGAAAGATCAGTCAGGATCACTGTGCATATGGAAGAAAGAGCACACATACCATCATGCTCCTCGGTTCTAGATGAATTCTACTGTGTACTCGGACATCCTCGGGCTCTCAGCCATGGCGAATCAGAATCACCAAGGAGCTTCTGTTTCATTTCTGTCTGGCTTCACTGAGGGTGGGCCCCAGGTGCTAGTTTCAGCAAGCTTTCAGGTGATTCTGTGTAGTCAGTGTTGAGACATTTCGATTTAGCTAGCACATTAGAACAACAATATATAGGCCTTACCATGTGTACCTGGCTATGCTAAAAACCTTGGATACATGTGGAGATTGTTTTCTTTTCCTTCCTTTGAGACAGGGACTTGGCATGTTGCTCCAGCTGTCCTAGAACTCACCGTCCTCCTCCATTAGGCCTTTGATTGCCAGGATGATAGCAATATGCTGCCTTATCTAAGGAGAAACTGATTTTTGGAAAGACACTATTTGCTTAATATCTTGCCAGAAAAGTAGTTTCATATCTACTCTATTTGGCTTTAGAAACAAGGCTTTTGAACTTACTTTGAGCATGGCTGAAAGTAAGACAGCATTTACATCACTCTGAACATACATGATAGAAAGTACTGACAAATACTATTTAAAAATGAATAGATATTCTAAAGGAATACACAGGTTTTTACTTTGTCTAATTAAAACAATAATGGTAGAGTCTAGGCGTTTAGCCCTGTAGTACAGCCCTTGCTAGAGATTCCTAGTCTGTGCCCTGCCTCCAACACAAACAGAAAAACGATAGTGGTTTATATGTAGTGAAATGATATTGGGACTATTAGAGACATTTTTCTAAGCTATAAGAACCCAGGCTCTTTTCTATTGCAACAAAGGCAGTGCCCTTTCCCCACAAGGCTTTCTCATTTATATACTCACTTTGGCACCTCTTGCCTTTGTATGTCTTTAAATGCCAGGGAATCACGTCCTTAACAAAACCAAAAGCACTTTCAACATGACCCCTATCTCTAGTGCTGATTTTAAGGCCTATTCTTATCATATGTGTTCGAATGCGTCTGAGTGTGTGAGCCTGTGTGCTTGTGGAGGTCAGAGGTCACGTCAGAACTCATTCTCCACTATAGTTTTGGGATAGGTTATCCTTTTGAACCTGGAGCCCATAGATTCCTTTAGACTGGCTCACTGACAAGCTCCAGGGGTCCTCCTGTTTCTGCTGGAATTCTGGGCTCATCCTGCCATGCCTGGCTTTTATGTGGGTGCAAACAATCGAAATTCACACATACATGGCAAGTGCTTTACCTATGGAGCCACTTTCCTCATCCTTTGGTTTTACACCAAATTAAAGGAATTAATTTAATCTAAAGCCTGTGTTTTCATTATACTGATTCTGTTTTCTCTAAGCAGGAGTAAGAACTGTAACTGCAAGTGTACCTCCACCCTTCTTAACATGTGATGTCTTTAGCAAGTGAGCAGGCCAAAAAGCATTGGACCAATGGAATCCTCCCCTCCCTTCCCCTCCCCTCCCCTCCGCCCCCCTTTCTTTTTCCCAAAGACTGGAGCTTAGTTCCTCTCCATCAGGTAACAAAAACTGCTTCTACCTCCTGCAAGCAGTTTTGTACTCTACAGTGGGCTGAGGGTAAGAACCAAGCTGGCTGAAGCCAGGGCTAAAAGGTGCAAGCTCCTTTGAATTAGAAAATGTCACTCGCACCTTCAGAGTCCTTTGCTGGGACTGAAGGTTTGGAGTCCAGGCTGGATCATAACCTCTAATTGCCTAATTTCTTCCTTCCCACTTCTGCTAGAGTAGCCCCACAGGCCTGAGAAGCAAGGATTGAAACCAACAGATAGAAGACCAGCTTTAGATGAATGGTTCCTTGTGCTCATCTCCTGTGGATTCAGGACAACTGGTTGGTGCTCTGAGCCTCTACTCTGCCCGTCACCACAAATCTTGACGATGGTTAGGAAAACAGTATCATTTATCACGTGGAAGCAACATTTCAAGAGTACGTTACTGAGATTTGATGGTGCTATCTTTCCTTTAAGGTCTTCCTGAGTCCAGTTTGGTGATCATGAATGCGGTGGTTCTAGCCATCCAGTTGGAGGCCACCTGGTAAGTGACTATTGGAAAGAACAGAACATGCGTGAAAGCAAGGCATGTCTGCCACTATACTTCAAGACTCCTTTAGCGGTCCAAGTAGGGGTCCATCTGGTAGTCAATTTGAGGTGCTCCGGATGAGACCCTCACCACAGGGTGGGAAATGAAGAACCACCCGGGAGGCTACACAATCAGCGGAGGTAAGCACAGTTCCATTGGGCACCGATTTTTAGCTCAACGGCAAGTGTGGTGCAGAGATGGGGTGTAAGGTCAAGACCTTAACAGGGGTGTGGGCAGTTCAAGCAAAAGTGAGGTTTCCTGGGCTAGCCAGCAGCAGCTAAGCATCCTTGGTGTAGGGTCTGAGCGCTTAACTCCCTTAGATCGTTTTTTGCCCAGGTGCGTGGAGTGGGATGACCTGGGAACCTGGAGCGGGAGGAGTCTGAGTTTAGACTGCAGAAGACTCCTGGGATCTTGTCTAGCTGCCCCCTCCCCCTTTCCTTGCCTCCACCCCACTCCTCTCTTCTCCCTTACTTCGCGGCCTAACCAGCAGCGGGCGCCTTTAAGAGCGAGCGCTGGTTAACCGGGGGCGGGAGCCGTCGGCAGCCGGCAAGGCGGAGGCACTGCCGGGCGATGCCCCGACTCTCCGCCGCCGCCTCGGCCTCCTCCTGCGCCGGGGGCTCGGAGCTGCGGAGCTGCGGTGAGATGTCTGCAAAGTTCCGGGAGGCAGCGGCCGCCAACTCCCCGCTGTCCCGCTGCAGCGCCTTTTGTGCGAGGTGTGAGCGCGTCCCGGGCAGGCGAGCGCATCCTGGGCGGGCGGGATGGAGGGCTGGTGGCGCGGAGCGCAGCTCTCTCGGGTCCCCGCGGCAGGAAGCGACTGGCTAGGCAGCCGGCAGCCGGGAGGGTTCCCGGCGCGGCCACGGCTTCCCGGGGCCACGCGACGCCCCGCGCTGCTTCGGGCCTCCTTGATCCCCGGCGCTCCAGCCGGAGCCCCGCAGAGCAGAGCCTCGCGGAAGGCTGGGACCCTCGGGAACTTTCCCGCCCTGGGCTCTCCACTCTGGGCTGAGACTCAGCGTGTTCGCCCGGGTGTTTAAAAAAGCTCAGCAATGCAGCTTTATGAGAAATTAACTTCCGGGGCTGATCCGGTTATCAAAAGTGATCATTTAGTCTTTGATGAAATATTTGGATTATCTGGAATACTTAGGGAATACGAGCTTTCGCGTTAGAATGCTCTTCTCCCCCCCCCCCCCCCCACCCCCCCAAGTGAGGTAGGGGTAAGGTTTAGCGGCATCCTTTTAAAACAGAATTTTCTTTGTTTAATGACAAGTTTGCTTTTTATCAGGTCCTAGATTAAGAATGCTCCAACTTCTTAAGGATTTTAGAAGTAGTATTTCTAAGAATGGTAAACAATACCTGGTTTATTGCATAATATGACTTTACTTCAGTTTTACCCACGGAAGAGGTAAGTAATCATTTGATAAAGCCTAATAGAAAGTTCATCTACTGCACGGACGGTCTTTCTCCACGTGTCTCATACGTGCAGGAAGCCCCACATGCTCACCTTTCTGGCCTCTGTTCATGTATTCTGTGTTCTGCAGGTAATGTGGTCTTCTGATGTGAGCTGGAAATCAGAAGTGCTGACAAAGAGTTGTGTGTTGTATTATGCCGTTCCACGTAGCCCACATTTTAGTGACACAATTGACTGTATCATTTAGTTCACGTGGAACAATTATAATCAAACTAAATTAAATCCTGAAGTGTTCAGAGTAAGTTGTTAGGCATATATTTCATATATGTGGTAGAAATATACTTGCTACTCAAATAGTCAGGATAACTACAGAAATGCCTCATCTGTACCATGGAAGTGTTGAAGTAACAAAAACAGCCACTAACACTGTAAAAAAGGAAAGGAACATTGATTTTTGTCTTGGAATATAATTTTGTCACTTTCTTGTTACATAAATGTATATATATATATATACATACATACATATATATATGTGTATATATATACATATATATATATGCATACACACATACATCAGAACTGATGATTAAAACAACTCTTTAAGCATTTTCTGTCAACATTCTTGGAGAAGAATTTGGTCAGAAGTCTCATACTTAAAACCCTAACTCTGGTTGCAATTGGCCCTTAAGTTGGTTGTACTTCTGGCAAGTTGGTAAGAGTTTAATGCTCTAAAGGTGGTTGTGACTGAGTTCTGATCAATGTGACTTCTTTGAAATCATATAGGTATACTTGACTTGGGACATATATTGTATGGGGATTCTTTTCCAGACCCTTTCTCAGTACTGATGTGTATCCATAGGGATTTATGTAGGTATAATGATGTCACACATGTCATGTTTCTGTCTGTCATGTATCTCTGTTACCTGTCACAGGGAAATCATTCAGGGACACGATGATGCATGCTAAGAACAGCAGATCTAAACGGTTAGAAGCTAACAGTTGTTCTTGGTAGGGTTTGTTATCTTTGAACATTTTAGTTAAAGAATACTGCTTTCTAACAAACACAAACTCTTGTAAAGCTTGGACTAGCATGCCATCTACTAAAGATCTTAAACACACATTTATCTATCAAAGCAACCCTACCACTGGGTGATCTAATCAGGCCTTTTTCTCAGCTTCAAAAAGTTTTACCATTAGTGGGTGAATCTTTGTAGAGACATTCTCTCTACAAAGATAGTTTCTTGTGTGGGTGCTTGTGTGTCTCGGTGTGTAAACTTAGTTTTTCAGCACATCAGAAATGACCTCTGCTGATTCATCTCCAGTTTACAACTCAGAAAGTGGACCTCAGTAGCAAACTTAGAGGAAGTTCTTTGTTCCTCTCTGTGAAAACTCTTTAGTGTTGATGGTCTTTGTTGTCTAATTTGAGAATGGCTCACTGATGGTTCAGTAAACAGTACCCAGAATACAGTGCTGCAGTTACTGTTGAGGGTAACAAAGTCTTCTTCCTTTGGAACATTTCTCAGTCACTTTCCACAGCAGATGCTGAGGCCTTTCAGTGTCTACATGAACCTTATAGAGGAAGTCAGTAGCCCAATAGAGTGGTTTTGGGTTTTTTTTGGTTTTTTTTGGTTTTTTTTTTTTTTTTTTTTTTTTGCTTTAATTTGCTAGATATTTGGGAAATAGGTTTGCAATTTGCTTTTGCTACAAATGCTCTTTACATTTATAATGTGGTCTTCATCATAACCTTCCTCCCTCTGCTTTTGACAACCAAGATTAGGGTGAGTTCTTACTGTTCTCTTGAAATACCTTAAGAAGTTTCTCAAAGTTTACATTATGTCTCTTTAACTTAAAAAAAGAATCACATTTGAAATGTTTAACTAGGACTATTAAATGTTTAATAGTCTTTTTTTTTTTTTTTTTAAGCTGATGGGATTTTTGTCAGTTGGTTTGAGTTACTTGGGAAATTTCTGTGTAAGGTCAGATGTGTCTTACAATTTGAGCTGGATGATGAACAAAATCAGTACTCTTGTAACCACAAAACATGGAGAACATTCCACATAATTTGCAGTGTGGGCAGCCCAGCATGCTTTGGTGTTTAGTTCGCTTGAGGCAGCAAGCCCTGCTTGTTAAAAATGGTTTCTCAAGTTGACGGCGAGATGTTTCTGTCTTGGAGCTTGGCACATAGGATAAAATGCCTTTGCCTCTACACCAATAGATGTGGACAAAACTGGCAAATATAATTTGTGTGCATTTCTGTTTGTATGACAGAAGGTTTAGTACTTTAAAGAATGAAACTCTAGTACACTGGAAAGTTCGTTCATGATCACTGTAAATGGAAGGAGCCCCTAGGTGGGATTTTAATTCAGCTCAGAGATTTTGAGGATAAATGTGGTGCATTTGCAGTTAAGAGGGTTAACTACCGGTCGCCTATTGAAGTTAATACTAACATTATCGCTTTCAGTATTTCATTTCATAAATAACGCAAAAGAAATTATGCCCTTCTAGGCCCAACTGAGATTAAGAAGGTACCGAGTCAGATCCTGTATCAATCAGCTAACCTACATGCTGATTGATTCTTAGGTAATTTCTAGTTGAAACCCTCATTATTTATTCATGTACTTTAGATACCCTTTGGAGAGTTTTGGCCAAAGCTTCTCGGTTAACTTTTTTCATTTGTCCAGATGAGCTCAGTCTGTAGGAAGGACTGGGAGGAATCTGCTTTGGTGAGATGTAGAGAAGACGGACATCATTCTGCATTGTAGTGCTTACCTTCCAAGGGGAGACACCCCATCTTGTCCTACTTTCCTATGGAAAAAATATAGCCTTTCTTACAGAAAAAATATATATAATATAGAGATTTTAGAGAAAGAACATTAGTAGTGATTTTTAAAATGCCCAAAGTTTGGATGAGAATTAGCGTTTTTTGACTGGAAATTACCTAAGAATCAAGTAACTTGTTTGCTGAGTTTTTGGTTCTGCATCTTGGCTGAAGGTGTCTGCTGCAAGCTCTTCGTTCTCTGCTGGTCTAGGAAGGATGCTGCGTACAAAGGGGAGTAAGGTAGGAAAGGTCCTGTGATTGGCCCCATGCCTTCCAGAGGGAAGTGTTTCAGTGCTATCCCTATTCAGGACTGTCTTAACATTACTTTTACTCACTCGCTTTTCATCCTGGTGGCAAGGGATGGGTTCTACTTGCTCCATTTTGATTAACCCCACACAAACTTAGACAATCTAAGGTTTCAGTGTCAAACACTGGCAAGAGTCCATTCCTGATTTTTTTCAGCTCATTGCCTCTCAGTACTTGTTTACCTTCTTTGCATTGTCTTTTTCTTCCCTGATACATTTATTACCAGTTTTCAAATAAAGTTTTCGTTTTCTGTGAGCTGGGTAACCTTGTCCCCACTTAAAGCTGAAATGCTGTTGATAATGTCTTCCTCTGTTTCTTTATTTCATGTATATTTGCATATAAAGGATTTGGGTCCCTGTTCTTCATTCTCACATGGTAATAGTTTTTCTCATCGTAGAAATAACATGTGTTTAGTATAAAAAAGCCTATCCAGATAGGAAAAAAGAACTATACCGAGAGATAATTACTGATAGTGTTTTACTGTATGTTTCATATGCATATAGAAAGTATTTTACTTTCTAACTTTATATACCGCTCTGTAGCCACTTTCCAGGTTATGAAATGATATGCGACATTGATGTGTTGAATGATGTTTTCTAAGGATACGTTATGATTTATTGCACGCATGTCATAATAAATGACAGGGTACTGTCACTGTTGGTGCTGCCCCAGCTTCTTCTACCTCCTCCTCTCCTTTATTCTTCCTCCTCTTCTCTTTCCTCCTCCTTTTTCTCCTCTTTTTCCTCCTCCTCCTCCTCTGCTACTGTGGGGCAGGGAGAATTTTTTATAACCCGATTTTTATACTCATTGGAGGCTGTTTGCACTGAGTAATATCCTAACTGCAGAGTTTTGTGGGAGAAACAAGGACATTGACCGGAAGATACTTTATTATTCCTAATGGGAAAGTCTAGTCACCC
The DNA here is from genome assembly GCA_030674055.1 of Rhabdomys pumilio. Classification (NCBI taxonomy): domain Eukaryota; kingdom Metazoa; phylum Chordata; class Mammalia; order Rodentia; family Muridae; genus Rhabdomys; species Rhabdomys pumilio. The sequence continues at coordinate 111,185,990 of JANHMN010000004.1, read as the reverse complement.
CTTAGCATCTTTCTTTTTCCTCTATAGGTTCTGCTTTTCTTCATATAGAAGCCTCAGGTCAAAATTTTAAGACTGTTCTCATTTTCTCTAAATGAAATAATCCCAGATGTTCACAAAGATTTAGCCTTAATCCCAGATTGTCCATTAGTGTTTAGTTACAGCTTTAAAATGCTATTTCCATTGAAGGAAATAACATCAGTCGAGCATGTGTGGTGAAAGTATTATTTCTTTGCAACTGCAGTCTCCTTTATTCATGCTTGTCCGCTGGTCCATGCACTGTGAGGCATATATAACTGCTCTGGGATTGAATGAATATCGCTTATTATGTAGTCATGTTTAAAACTTACAGATGTTTTTCTCACCTATGATACCAGCTCTTATACCCTTAACCTTGATAATAAATTCATAAGGTTTAAATGTACAGAACTTAGCTTTGAGTTACATCTGCACATGTGGGTCTGTATTTTATCCATACGCTTGTATTGATCTTTCATTCCTCTGTTAGTAAAATATAATGATTTCTTAGCCAGAAGTTATCTTTGAAACCAGATACGTGTCATGCTGATTATCTTTAAAATGTGCTTATTTCAGTAACAGAACAAGAGCTGCAAAATGGGCATCGACAGGAAAAGAACATGTGTGAGGCTCCCTCATGCTCACAACTGAAGTTATCTTTAACAGTCTAACATGACTCTCCTTCCCATCCATCTTTCCCTCCCTTCCTCCCTCCCCCCCCCCTCCCCCCCCCCCTCCCTCTCTCTCTCCCCCCCTCTCTCTCTCTGTCTCTCTCTCCCTCTCTCTCTCTCTCTCTTTCTCTCTCTCTGGACCAGTTCCCCCACACTCCAATCCCCAACCCCAGAACAGGGGCTTATTTCTTTGTCTAAGTCAAGTTAGTTCACTTCCAAGCTGCTGTTTTACTCTGACTTTATTCTTGAAATCAAGTTTTTCTCTTAGCTGAATATCATTTCTCTCTTTTTCTTCAGTATCACACACACACACACACACACACACACACAGACACACAGACACACACACACACACACACACACACACACACACACGCCCAAACTGTGTTTGTATTAGTTTGTATTTTGTTGCTGGGACATAGACCTAATAAAAATGGCCTAGTTCTAGAAAACTTTATTTGGTCATTATGCCAGGAGTTGTAGTGTAAGGTCACCTACCTCTCTTTCTTTGGGACTAAAGTGAAGGTTATCTCATGGTGTAATGAGCCTATGGAGGAAGAGGTGAAATTTACCTCATGAAAGTCAGGAAGCAAAGAGGCAGAGACCAGCAAAAAGATATAGTCTCCAAGGACACTGTGCCAGTGACCTACTTCTCCCAACTAGGTCTCATCTGCAGTTTTCAGTACCCCTAGTAAAGTCATAAAGATGTGACCGCACCAGCTGTTTTTCCCACTGATTCGGCGCTAGGTCTTAAGATCCAATAAGATCCACTGGTCTCTGTGTGATCGACGAGCTGGTGACAAACCTATAACATATGATGTTGGGGTCCATGTCTCTGTATGTTGGCATGTATGTAATAGACACACACAGATTGAACAGGTACGTTTCTTTTCATGAGGAGGCTCAGCATTTATGGGAAAGTGCAGAACACCTTGTAACCAATTTTACTACTGCTTCATCCTAAAAATAGTTGATTCATTACTTTTTATTTAAGTGGGGGCTTTATGCCAATTTAATTAATACATTTATGTGGGTGTCACGTTTAAGATTTTGGAATTTATCAGTGTCATTGGGCTAAAGTTTATTCTTGTGTGTGTCTGTGTGCGTTTTATGAATTTCACAATTTAATTATATTTCATGAAGAGACTTTTGTCACTATTGCTGTGTTTCAAAAGATGGAACCAGATGTTCCATCGTATCATAAGATGAGTTCCTGGCTGCTGTGGTACCTCTGGTCATCTTCCTTCTATGGAGGCTACTCAGTGCTTCTCCTTCATCCCCTTTCGTGTTTAAATACTGTAGTATATAATTTCTCTGGACATTCAGTTTTCCATCTCTGCTATGTGCTTATTTCTAACTTACATGTGTATTCTCTTTGATGGCTTTCAGGTTTATTTAATCCTCTTCTGATCGTTTAGCTTGTGTGCCTCACTCTTGCTTTATTTGAGGACTGTATATAGACTCCCCTCATCTCACCGTTTTTAGCTCTTTATCAGAATAATTAAAAAAAATCATGCATCTCTAAGTATTTTCTCTGGTTTCTTTTTATTTATCTGATCAATTAGTCATGTGTATGGGTGTTTTGCCTGCATATATGTGTGTACCATGTGTGTGCATTGCCCATGGAGTCAAGGAGAGGCCATCAGATTTTTTTGAGCTAGAGTTATAGATGGTTATGAGCTGCCATGAGGGTGCTGGGAATCGAACCTGTGTCCTCTGGGTGATTAACCAGTACTCTTAACTTCTCAGCTGTCTTTCCAGTCCTATCTATTATGTTTTTGATTCCAGTTCTTAAGGCAGGAGGTACTGAATATGTATTGTTGTTTTTGTTGAATTCTGTTTGAGATATGCTTTGACAAATTGTTCTGTATCATACCAGTTCTTTGATGCTTGTTAGTGTTGTGGGCTCTAGTAGGTATTCTCTTTTAATAAAGGTTTTGTGTGTCACCTAGAAACAATATGTATTCCTTTGTTTCTAATTGTGTTGTTTAACGCCTTATGTGTAGTAATGTTTTTTGTTTGCTTAAAAATTCAACTGCTGAGATTTTAATTCTGGATTTATCATTTTCATCTGGATAATTAATGTTTTGATTTTTGAGAACTATTATTAGAAGCAAATTTAAATTTTAAAAATGTATTTGTGCTAAATTAGACCTTTTTGCCATACATGATGACTTTATCTCTGATACTGTTATTTGGCTTTAAAATATTATTCCTTTGATATTAATGAAACAGTACAGTATTCCATATAGATTGTGTTTGGTTTTATATGCCACCCTTCTTTCTGCAATTGAAACTGGATGTGTGCCATTATAGTTTTGGATATGTCTCTTATTAATATGATATAGCCGAATTTGCTTTTCACTGGAAAACTTAGTCCTTTGTATTTGGAGTGGAGATTGTTAAATTCAGATTTAATTATGACCTATAGTCATATATTTTTCCCCTGCCTTTTCTGCATCTTCTTTTCTGTCTTAACCTTCTTTTGGATAGATTGATTCTCCCTTTTATTTTTAGTATTTTGTTTACTAAATAGGCTTAAGGTACTGGCTGGATGCTATGTATTCTTTTAGTGATGACTCAGATAATTTTATTATGAATATTCTTTATTCATCTGTGGTTATTAGTGTATTCGCCTTCTTTTGAAGAGCTGAATTGTGTCCTTCCAAATGTATAAATGGAAGGCCTAAGTCCCAGTATCTGGAGATCATGTCTATAATGGGGTAATTCAGGCTAAATGAGCTTTATTGGTAGCCCTGATCTAGTAAGACCAGATACAGAGATTTCCCTTTCTCTCTGAATGTTTGAGAGGAAAGGCCACATGAAAGTGCTTTGCTGAGGGACTCATGAAGGTTGAACAAGTTAGGAAAGAACAAATCCTGATGCTACTTTCATCTTGGACTTTAGCTTCCAGAGTGAAGAAATGTGAGAAAATTTTCTATTGTTTAACCACTGACACTGTATTTTTAATGAGTTCCAACCTTCCTTATTAAAATTACTAATTCCTAAGAGCAATGCATATAACCCTACCTCCAGTTTATTTCTTGTTAATGCCTTAGTTAGCTTTTTTCTTCTAAAATGATCTTTTTGGTGTTACATCCCACACTTATATATGTAGTTGTGTGTTGTGACTGTACTTACTTACCGTCTTGTGTCTGGGGAATTTTCTCTGCCTGGCAAATATCCTTACTTTTCCTTTGCTGAGTGAGTGTGTGGGGAGAGTTTGTTTATAATAATGATTTTAATTACCTTCTTTCTTGACTAGAGATCCTTTGGGTATTAAATTCTTTTTTGATAGATAATTACTTATAGCATATCACAAAGTATGATTCCATTATCTTCGGCGTTTTATTATTGCTGCAGAGAATTAAGTATCCAAGCCCATTTTGCTTCGGTTGTCAGGGAAATAGTTCTTCTAAGATCTTTTAAAGGCATTCTCTCTACAAAGATAGTTTCTTGTGTGGGTGCTCGTGTGTCTCTGTGTGTGCACATGTATGTTACGAACTTTAATCTGTTGTTTCTGAGTGGGAATTAAAACAAACACTCACCCTGTTAGGCATCAGATAGACTCTATTTGAACATTAGCATTTTTGGTAATTCTGAAACCTTCCACTGATTATCTTATAATTATAATTATTATTATTATTTATATTTCATTCTCTCATCTCTTGTACCTTTTCTCATTCACTTCTCACTTACATACAGCTTTTCATGGCATTCAGGGAGCTGTTCATTCCAGGGTAAGAGTTAATTCACTTCAGTAACAAGCCGTTTTGTTGACTTAGCGTTAATATCAGGCATATTTCATTTCTACATGAATGGTTTGGTACTGTCCCAGTCTGCTCAACATAATCCCTTACTGTTTAATGTTGAGTAGTTTCTGTACCTGAAGTCTTTGTTGTTTGTGTTTTAGCTTCTTTTCGGTTTCTGTGATAAAGCACTTGTTTCAACAGCAATCAATGGCAAGAAGGAAGGGATTCATTTGCTTAGCTTCCTGATCACAGTCCATCACTGAAGGAGTCAGGGAAGGGACTCAAGCAGGAACTGAAACAGAACTCAGGTGGAGTCCTGCTTGGGTGCTTTTGTGCTGATGCTCAGCTGGCTTTTATATGGTCCAGGATTTCCTTCCTAGGGATGGAGATGCTCACCATAGGCTATGACATCCCACATCAATTACTCATCAAGGCAATCTTCTGCAGACAGTTCCATTAGACAATACGATACAACCTTTCCTCTCAGATGACTTCAGGCTCTATCAAGTTGACAGATAAAGTTAATCAGGATGATATGTCCCTTCTTTGTGCTTGCTCTTTACTGAGCTCATTGCTTTGGTTGAGGATGACATCTGAGGTCAGCTTGAGTCTCCATGTGAACACACACATGCACGTGCTCCTGAACACATATGCACCTAACCCACAAGAATGCCCACATGTACACCTATAAATACAAAATAAATAAAACGTCTTTTTTCATAAGTGTGAGTTGGGTTCTCTGAGAGTTTCTTTTTAAAAATTATTTGTTTTATTTTACATGTATAGGTATTTTACCTGTATCTGTGTACCATGTGTGTCCTGTGTCTTTGGAGGTCTGAAGAGGGCATTGAATCCTGGGGGACTGGGGTTACAAACAATTGGAAGATATCATGTATTAGGAGTCCTTGGGAGAACAGCCTGTGATCATTATGGCTGGGTCATGTCTCTGGCTCATTTGGCCTTCAGTAGCTGGTTTATATGTCCCTGCTCTCTCTGTTTCTTGGGCATAGCTATCATGCTTTTCTTTCCTGTCTCATGTGCTTCTACACTCGAGGGCCACTTGACATGCCATGGTCTTTGAATCACTTCCAGAACCATGACCCAAATAAATTCTCTTCATAAATTATTAATCTCAGGTATTCTGTTCTGCCCTATCAAACCAAAATGGACTAAGCCAAACATACTAAGATTTTTTTTCTTTTACCCTATACAGTAATGTGGGTACCACTTCTGTTATGAATAGACAAACAGAAAGAGGCTAAAGACCTTAGCCTATATGTTACCTAGTACAATACAATAAAAGCAAGCACCGTGGTGAAACAGAGATGGTTAATAAGGGCTGGAGAGATGGCTCAGCAGCTAAGACCATGTACTTACTGCTTTTGCAGAGGACCTGGCTTTCAGCACATGTCAGGAGGCTCACAACCACCTCCAACTCCAGGGATGTCCAGTGCCTCTGGCATCTGCATTCATGTGCACATATCCCTACACAAGTATACATAACTTGAGAATAATGCCAATGACTGTTTTGAGGTAATATGAGATGGGCTATTGACTTGGCTCTCTTTTGGTCACTATTCCATTCATCAGTGATTTGCATGGCTGCCCATCACTGCATACAGAGAGTAGAGCTTTTACTCTCTTGTGCTCTTTTTTTCCTCTTTATTACTTTTATTTTCTTATTTATTACATCCCAACCACAGTTTCTCCTTCTTCTTCTCTCCTCAGTTTCTCCCCCAAAACTCCCCTTTCTCCCACATCCATACCCCCTTCACCTCCCCTCAGAAAAGAGCAGGCCTCTCAGGGACATCAACCAAACATGGCATAACAAGCTGCAGGCACATACCATCATGTCAAGGCTGGACGAGGCAACCCAGTAGGAGGAACAGAGTCTCACAAGTAGGCAAAGGAGTCAGGAGGGTACCTGCTCCCACTATTAGGATTTTCACAAGAACACCAAGCTACTCAGCCATAACATATAAGCAGAGGACCTAGGTCAGATTCCTCCAGGATCCCACGAGTCCCAGTCAGTTGACTCTGTGGACCATGTTCTCTTGGTTTGTCTCTGATGCCTCTGGTTCCAATCCTTCCTCCCTTTCCTCCACAGGACACCCCTAGCTCCCACCTTGTGCTTGGCTGTGGCACTTAGCATGCTCCCATCTGCTTCTGGATGAAGTCTCTCTAGTCTCTTTGACAATTTTGCAGGCAGGACAAACTGTAGGTCAAAGGTTTTGTGGCTCGGTTGATGTCCTAATCCCTCCACTTGAGGCCTTTCAAGGTCACAAAAGATGACCAATTCAGGCATTGTGTCCTCTGTTACTAAGAGTCTTTGCTAGGGTTACTTTTCTTAGATTCTGCTGTACTCTCTTAGGAAATAATTTGTTCCTGCATTCTTAGCATTAAAATATATATATTTTTAATCCCAGGTCTTTTTACATTACATAAAAAAGCACAGGAGTAAAAGTTCTCTCTAATCTAGAACTAGTTTAGTTAAACTACATTCTAGTTTAAGATTTCATTTTAAATTATAATTTTACTCGGCGTACACTGGGGTTCCAGGAAAATGGGTCTCTGGCAGGGAATGGAAAGGTGCTTGTCTCCAGGGCTGCACTTGATATCACTTTAGCTCAAAGAAAGGGTCAGTCTCCTTTGTATCTAATTTAAATAGAGATGTGGTCATTCAGTAAATGATATCTTTTTCTAAAACTCCAATTAATTTCTTTTGTCTTTTTCCTATTCAATTTCCTGCATAACCAAAACCATGAATGTAAAGAGAATTTTCATGTTTATTAGCTCTTAGACAAATTCTAACATTTGGGCCACACTGCTACAAAGGTTCTTGCCAGTACTGAATATAAACCGTGTGCATGTAAACGTATACACCACTTTGTAGCATCTATTACTCTTATAGGCTGTTCTGCTGGAAGAATCACTTGAAAAGGGCGTGAGTAAGATATAATGCAGCTTCATAAGCTCCACACAGGCGCAGCGGTGTTTATAGTGCTATTTGGTGCCTTTTCTTTCTTCTTTAGTTAAGAAGACATTCAGGAATTGTGCACAGTTCTGGCCGTTTGTGTGCACTTGACATGGGGCCAGTGAATTCCCTCTGGGCTCTGGGTCTTCAGTCTCTCCTCAGTTGCATCAGCCCAGTTGTGAACTTGCCCAGCCTTTGCTAGTTCTTTTGTTTGAGAGCAGCAGGAATGACAACACCCCTTGTGCCCATTATTGGTGGGAACCTCAGTGACAGGCAAGTACTGGACCCCCTTAGACTTTATTCTCTTGAGATTTTTGTGACGCTTGAGATATATTTCCTTGGCGTTTAGAATTTAGCTGTCAAGTTTTTCATTTTTCAAATAGATTTGAAACATCTTTAGTGTTTTAAAATTATTTTGTCCGTGAGTGCAGGCGTGGCGTTGAGATGGCAGCCCTAGGTGGTTAGTGTCTCTTGCCACCTGCTGAAACATGTCTTTCTCTGCTTGACTTTTGTTTTTTTTTTAAGTTGAAAATGACTATTGCAGATTTTCTTTTAACAGGTTTCTTCTCTGCTAAGGTATTTTTCTTGACACTGAGCAGGAATCATGGAATATGGAATATTTTGGAAAGCATATGGAATACTTTGAATTTAACAGTGACCCTGTAAGTCATAGTGGCCATTCTTATTGGACCAGCCCTACTGGGTTACTTTATGCTCAGTAATCCTTATTGAATGGCAGAATTTAGAAACAGAAGAAATGTGTTCTTAGAGGAGATAATTTTATAAATGAATTTGACCTTGTGGCAGAAGTTAGTGTAGAGAATCTTTCAGCTAGTAGGATTCTAAGAAATACAAAATATTCTTGTATCTAAAATTATTTTTTAACAATTCAGTGTTAGAAAACATTAAAAAGCAGGCTGAAGAGATGGCTCAGCAGTTAAGAGGAGGTAGTGAGTTCAATTCGCAGCAACCACATGGTGGCTTACAACCATCTATAATGGGATCTGATGCCCTCTTCTGGCACACAGGTGTCCATACAGATAGAATACTCATATACATTTTAAAAAAAATGAAAACAGAAAACAGAGAAAAGGAATTTTGGTCAGGACCCATATTCATTTTTTAAATTTTATTTAATTTTAATGTAGTATTTATTTTGTTTTTTTCTTTTATTATTTGTTACCTTCTCTCTTTCTATTCCTTCCCTACCAAAAAAAAAAGAATATATAATTTATACCTTTGAAACAAAAATATACTCCTGTTCAGTATGTGAACTTTTCCTGGAAGTATGAGATTTAGTGATTGTCATGACAGAGAAAATGATGGACTATGTTTCCTTACTCTGCAGCTTGGAGCAGCCTGGCATTTGTAGTACGTGAGCACGGTGGAGCCCAGAGATTGTTGGTTTTGTTCTTGTGAGTTTCCTCACTAGACTTTCAAGTTGCTTAAGCTCAGGAACTTCCTGTTTGGTTCCTTCTCAAACTCGGAGCAGACATGGAACACAAATTGGATGTCACAGTCTGAAACTCTCAAGTCCCAAATGCTCCAAAATCCAAATATTTTCCAGATCTCTCATGCTCAAAAGTTTTAGATTGCAGAACATTTCTAATTTCAGATTTCAAAATAGTCCAAATTCTAAAATGTTGCCAAATGTGGAACCCTTTGATCCTGTGCGTTTATTATCATCTATCCTTTTGATGTAGAGAGAAGGAAGGAAGAGAGGGAGCGAGCAAGGGGGGGAGGGATCTTAATGAAGTAAGTAAATTGGAAAGGGTGTGTTAAAGGGCTATGTCGTATTCAGAAGATTGGGTATTGGGGCCCAGTAAGTGAGGAAAGGTAACTTTTATTGGTATACAGTAACATTGTTGGCATTTGTATTTTTGTCTCATAACTACTTCAAATACTAAAACCAAAGTCGTCTTTTGTAAAATTTGAGCTGTGAGTATTTTGGATATGACCTTAAACCATTCGAATCTTCTTGAGCTTGCTGGAGTTATTTTGAGAAATGGCAGTGACTGGAGGTCAGAACAGACTCGCCCCCATTGCGCGATGAGTCCCTGCTGGTCGCCGGCCCAGTGTTGCAGTGACACACAGAGCCCTGTGATCTTTAGTTTTGTGCTTCTCTTCCTGCGTGACTTTTCTAGCTTCCTGCTCAGGAAAAAAGACTGCTAATTTCATATTTCCCTCTGTGTTCATCACTGAAATTGCATGATACTGACTTATATTTACACAACATAGGATGAGGGAGCCAAAGATCTATTCTTTTTTTTTTTCTTTTACATATGATCTGCATATATTTAATTGAATTACCATTGCCTTCAGTAGTTTTTTCATTATTTCTTTATTCACTTTATATCCCTATCAAAGTGCTCCCTTCCCCTGCGAGTCCTACCCTCAGAAACCTCTCCTCTCATTACCCTCTCCTCTTTAGAGAAGAAGAGGAGTCCCCCCCTTGGTTACCATCTCACCCTGGGATGTCAAGTCAAAGCAGGTCTAAGCACATCCTCTTCCACAGAGGTCCAACCAGGTAGTCCAGCTAGAGGAAGAGGATACTGTTTTGTTTTGTTTTGTTTTGTTTTGTTTTAAATGTCTAACTGTTACCTATAAGGTTTGAGGTTATTTGAGGTCTCTGATGATGTGAAGGTCTTCAGAGGACCTGCCATGAGGTTTCTATTATACCATGTGAGAAGATGCTTGGGTGATTGGGTGGGGTGGGATGGTGAAGCTGTATATGTAGGAGTCCATCAAACTGTCTGCATTATCCAGAGGCTGTGCTCGAACTATCTCAGAGGTCCTGTCTGGGTTTGAAGTAGGAAAAAGACACCATGGTGTGTGCATTACTTCCCTACCTGTGTTTTACCTTTCTCTTTCTCTGTGTGTATAAGTTCGTGTAGATATGTGTGCAGGTAGATGTTTTTATTTGTGGCTGAGCCATGAACTCCAGGAGTGTGTTGGTCTTCACCTCACACCTCCAGCAACGGGGTTACAGAATGCACCTCCTTTATTGGCTTTTTATGTGGGTGCTGCAAGTATAAACTCAGGTCCTGCAGCAGGTACTTTGCAAACTGTACCACCTCCCCAGCCCTATTTGACTTTAGTATATAGCATGCCATATGTCGGTGTCAGTTGTCAATCTCCTGGTACAGTGCCTAAACCCGATTGATGGCCTAAGACATATTTGTTGGCTTGATATGAGCTCTCAGGAAGAGCCAGTCAGAAATAAAACGTGATGTTATGAAAAACAAGTAAGTAATTTTGCAGTCTCATGTGGGGAGGTAGGAAGATACTAGGTACCTTTGTGGTAGGATGTTTCTAGAAAGTCTAGTAGGGAACATAGAGGCTTTCTTTGAAGCAATTAAAAGACAAAGAAAGAGCAGCCTGTATTATGGTGGTATGAAGATCATTGGAGTTCATTCTGCATCGTTTCTGTTACACCATGTCGGAAGATGCGCCTTCTAGTGGTGGTGAGGAGGGATGAAAGGATAGGGAATCTACTTGACCTTTTATTTGGAAAGGAATTACTTAGAGTTGCTATCTATGGCATTATAGAAGGTTAGGGAATAAAAACAAAGGTGTAGTGTTGCAATCACAGTGTAGTATGGAAGCCTGTGTGAGCATTCAAATAAACAGAACTGTATAACATGGTTTATTGTGGCTATGTTTCTTTGCTTATAGTATTTTTTGAGTATATTTGAGGTTTGTGTGTAGCTCAGCACACGTATACTTTATTTCTTTTTGTTGTTAACCGCCTTCCATTGTATAGCTGTAACTGCAATTCCTGTTGTTTATCCATGTATCAGTTGATGGGCCATAAGATCTGGATGTAAGGTGTTTTCTTAATCATTGGTTGATGGGGAAGGTGATTTTAGGTGGTGCCATCCCCGGGCTGGTGGTCCTGGGTTCTTATAAGAAAGCAGATTGAGCAGGCCAGGTAGAACAAGCCCAGTAAGCAGCACCCCTCTGTGGCCTCTGCATCAGCTCTCGTCTCTAGGTTCCTGCCCTGTTTGAGTTCCTGTTCTGGCTTCCTTCAGTGATGAACTGTGATATGGAAGTATAAACCAAATAATCTTTCCTTCCCAATTTGCTTTTGGCCATTGTGTTTTGTTACAGCAATAGATACCTTAACTAAGTAAGACAAGTTGGTACCTGGATTGTTAGGTCTTGCTGCAACAGACCTGACCATGTTGTTTTGGGGAAGAATTGTGGAAGGACTTTGGAACTTTGTGCAACTGAGTGTTTAGTACTTGGTGAGCTGTTCTAAAGGAGCTTGTGAGATGGGATTGTTGAGGGCAATGCAGAAGAAAAGGACGCTTGACTTGCAAAGTTTCAGAGGGAAGTCTAAGATTCTATTGGGACCACTTGTTACTCTGAATTAAGATTCTGTGGTTCCGGTTAGCTGGAAAATGTGGTTCTGGGCTGAAGAATCAGATATGATTTATAAGG
>JANHMN010000004.1:111114793-111174125 GCA_030674055.1 Rhabdomys pumilio | reverse complement strand
TATTATTATTATTATTATTATTATTATTATTATTATTATTATTATTAATTCTGCTGCTTACAGATACTTGCTATTCCAATATCTGGTTATCTCAAACAGTGCTGCTAGTAAAACACTTAATAGAAGGATGAGAGCATTTCTGTTTAGTCAGTACTTTGTGAGGTTGCTGCGTGGCAGATGACAAGATGGCATGTTTTAGTAGATGGTAAAGCACAACAATTTCTACTCTCAACAGCAATGTGTGGAAGTCCCATTTCCATGCCATCCTGAAAATGGTATTTTCTTTTGCTATTCAAAGGCGCACGTGGTACCCTACCTTCTGTTTACTAGGCCCTGACTCCTAACAGTTCTGCTGCTTTCCAGCTGAGCCAAAGGCTGTGGAGATGCAGCCATCAAAACTTGGGCTCTTGGGAGTCAATCAAGATCCATACCCTAGCAAATTGGTTGTAGGCTCGCCATTTCAGGAGCCTCAGCCTTCCTTTGCTTTTTCATGATCTGTGCCTTCGGAATACTGGTCAACCTCTTGATAGTATACTGAGTGTTTTGACATTTGGCTTGGGCCTTATAAAATAACTGTGATTAGGAAATGTAATTAAGTGAAAGAACTCGACTTAGACAAGTGTGTGGTTATTCTTTGGGCCTTTGGTTTCTCTGTGCTCCTAGAATAGCAGTCTTCCCAGGTCCTCTCCTACCCACTCTCCAACTCTTCCAGCTAGGACTGCCTCGCTGCTTCTCAGCTGCCCAGCTGCCTCTTTTACTCAACTTCACAGTTTCACAGTCGCTTGTGAGCCTTTCAGCTGCCGCTTTTCAAGCTCTCAGCCTCTCAGCTGTCTTATATGTCTGGGCTGGCATTTTGGAATTGGCTTATGCAGAGCGTAGAAGTGCAGTTGACTACAGAGTCGTCACCTCACTGCTTCCTATATTTTAATCTCTGAAATATGGGTTCCTCAAGTTCCCTTGCTCTGGTAGCTCTTAGATGTCTTCAAGGAGGTTCTCAGCACTTTTCCATTGTCCATGGCTGTGTGTTTGCTGGAGTGTTGGTTTGCCATAGCTTGTCTTTGTCAGAAGAGGAAGTCCGGGAGGATGTTTGTAAGACAGTTGATGCAGCTTTCTGAATTACGGTTAAATTGAAATTCCATTGGTGGACTATCTATTTTAATTTCTGTTATCTTCATTTAAGGAAAAAAAAATCTTTGAAGATTTGCTGAACAGAAATTCACATTCTCTTTCATTAAAAGTTTTATTCTAGTGAGGTCCAATGCTCTTTGAAATTATTATTTTTTCATTTTCTGTTCATGATTTTTCTTATTCATAACATTATTTTTCAAGAATTTTAAAGAACTTTAAATGTATAACTTTGCCTGTTTTAATTATTAAGAGTGATGAGTTACATCAGTAATAACTTAAAAGTAGCCAGGCATGTTGGCACCTGCCTTTAATCTCAGCATTCCAGAGTCAGAGTCAGGGGGATCTTTGAATTCAAGGCCAGTCTAATTTACAAAGTGAGTTTCAGGGCAGGATTACACAGAGAAACCCTGTCTTTAAAAAAATAACAAATAAACAAATGAACAAACTTGAAAATAATTGGTTTTCCCATTCACCTTTATACAATTTTAAGAATGGGTGGCTAGGGTTTTGGTTATTTTAACTTGCACATCAAACTTTGTATCCATAGAGAAATGATTACCAATTTTCACAGCCTCATTTAATCCCTGGAAGCCCACATTCTGGTCTCTTTTTTCAAGTGCAACTATTTTAGGTGCTTCTATGATTGGATCAGAGGCCTCCCGTTTTCAGTCATCCCTTACTTCACACACCTACACAAGTTACTAATTTAAGGTCAAATTCTTCTTTGTCATGTATCACGTTCAATGAAGATGAGTACCTTATTTGCAATCTGAAAAGTGAATTATGCCCTATTTCCTTATATGAAGTGAAGTTCGTCTCATTACCAGAAGTTTCACATTCAAACTGAGTGCTAGCCTTACCAGTTGAAGCGTCAAGGTGGCTATGAATAAGACAGTTTTAGACTGAGTTCAGAATTCTAAAGGAGATATATAAAATGTTGAGCTGAAAACATTTCATTCACAAAGTTTATCTAACTCTAACCTTGTGTTTGGATTTCAAGAACTCATTTAGACAAGTCAATTTTAGTTAATTTTATAAAAATACTGTATTTGATGAAGGTATAACATGATTTTTCCTTCGGTTAGGCCTACTTTGATTTAGTTTTTAAAATATAATATTTTATTAACTTTTCGAGATTTTCATATATGTGTGTAGTGTGTTTTGATTATATTCATCCCCTAATTCCCCACCTAAAATCTCCAAGATCTACCCCACAACCACACTCCACCTTGCCCTAACTTCACTTCCTTTTTCTTTTAAAAATAACCCAGCAAGTTCGGTTTGTGCTTCTTGTGTAATCATGGGTCTGGGACCACATCTGGAGCATGATCAATCTACCAGAGGCCACATTCATAAGAGAAACTTACTTCTACTGTCAATAGCTCCCTAGCAGGTTGGGGCTCCTAAGTCCCTCCGTTGGCCTAGCTAGACCGATCTCTGTAATAGGTCTTGCACAGGCAGCCACAGCATCTGTGAGTTTACCAGTCCTGTCGTATCCAGAAGACAGTTTCTCCCTGGATGTTCCTAACTTCTGGTTCTTATTGTCTTCCCATAGCTTCATATGAGAGATGGCTCTTGAGCCTGAGTGCATGACATAGATGTTCCATTGTGGCTGAGCTCTTTACTGATGTTCTCAGTTGTAGGTTTCTATGCTAACCACCTTCCACTGCACGAAGAAACTTCTCTGATGAGCTCTGAGAGCTGAAGTCATCTGTGATAGAGAGATATGAATATAGAAGGCAGTTTGATGCTATGTCCATTTAACAGAAGACTAGTAAGTTCACTCCTGGGGCCTGGGAACTGTCAAGCCATGGGTTCTTTCTTGGTTGGTTTATATTACCCAGCAATGTATTTCCTTTGGTGGAGCAGGCCTTAAGTTCAATCAGAAAGAGAAAGGGTGGGATTCAGGAAGGGTTGGAGAGGGATAACTAATACTAATACTAATACTAATACTAATACTAATACTAATACTAACACTTTTTCAAGTCATATGGAAACCCATTTTTAAATTTTTTTTAATATATGTGAGTTTTTTGTCTGGATGTTTATTTGTGTAACATACATATCTGGTATCCATGGAGGTTAGAAGAGGGTATCAGATGCCCTGAGACTAGAATTACAGATGTTTGTAAGCTGCCATGTGGGTGCTGGGACTGAACCTGGCTCCTCTAGAAGACCAGCCTGTGCTGTTAACTGCTAAGTCATCTTTCCAGCCCTCCATATCTGCTGTTTTATAGCCTAGTTTTTACACATATACATACACACACACACACACACACACACACACACACACACACACACACAAGTTTAATTGGAGTTAACCTATATACAGGGGAGATAGTGTTTCTCTCAGAGGCCATAGGTTACCAAATAAAAAGCCAAATTGTCAGGTGTCACAACCTCCTCTTGAGTTGTTGATCAGCTGTTGTCCCAACACCACCAAACATAGGTTCTTGCTACTGTTCTTAGTTGCTCATCATAACTTGATGGTATGACCCTATTGCTGAAGACACAGTTTGGTCTTAGGACACAGAGAAATCAAGTTGGTGTTGACCAGGAAGCTGCCTACCTTTTAGATAGCTTTCATAATGGAAAGATGCTATGCAGGTTTTTGGGGGAAAGAAATGTATCAGCAGTCTTACCTAGCAATGAGCCCCTGTAAGCTAAAAAAGACATGCCTGGCAAGATATTCTCATGGGTGCAGTATTGCCCTGAGTATGATGGAGCTATTTTAAATTTGAAGTGCATCCTTATTCACAGAAATGTCCTTGCTTAGTTATTGTCCTACTTTTTGTCTTTCTGGTCATTTCATTAACTCTGCACAAAACACTGTCTGCTCTCATGCTGCCCTAAGCCCTCAGAGGATAATGTTCTGAAGAAAAGTGAAGTCTCTAGGGAAGTCCTATCTAAAAATAAAACCTCAAGGTGCTGGACCAGGGATGTAGGGCAGATGTAGGGACAGCATTTTCTGACATTACAGATTGCTACAGTGGTGACATAGAAGTCACTTGGTCCTTAGATGATAAGAGAGGTAGCAAGGCATTTTGAAAACTCATGGAATGTGGAACCAGGCAACCCTGGGCTCTTTTCCCACCAGTGCTATGGTTACAGGCATGCCTCTTCCTGAGCCTCTGTCCACTTATCTTCAAAGTGGCAAAGTAGCTGCTGCCTTTTGAGCTCTTTGCCCAGGCTAGATATTGTTTTATTTACATATCTATTACCGAGCCAAATCTCCCTAACCAAGGTAACTTATAATGAAAGGGTTTATTGGGGTTTGAGAGTAGAAACATCCAGGATAGGCAAAGGTCATTGGATGAGGTCTTAGGGTACTCAGATGCCTCATTAACGTGGGGAAACTTGTGGAAATATTTAATCTAAGTCAGGGGCTTCTACCCTGCCTTTGATCATTCCCTTCCCAGATAAAAGATACCTTAATCAGCACTAGAGCTGGATAGGTATCTCTACCCTCCATGCTATTATAATCTATTTTCCTGTCAATAACCCTGTTTTATAATTTGCCATGTTCCATCTGGGCAATTCTTAACTTTAATTGGCTAGCCCTCATGGCCATATTTTTATGACTTACCCACCCCATGGCAGCTTCCTCCTCTCTCCACCTTCTCCCCTTGTGGTTCTTCTCTGGGAATCACAAACCTCCCTATCTTAGTTCAGCAGAGCTATGGGCTGTAGGAATCTTTATTTAACCAATAGTTTTAAATTAAGAAGCAGGAGTAACCAGACCTTGGGGGGTTGCATTTAGCATTACAATACATAGAGCAAAAGACCAAACCTCAACAGAAGCATTTCAGGAATCTCAGGTGCTGGCTGAACAGGTTCTTATTAGGAGAGAAGAAGTTGATCCTGTAATCTAATTGAGGCTACCTGACATCCTCAGGTTGAGGCATATGTGGGGACTTAGAATGTCCCAGACAAGGTCAGAGGAGTGGTCCTGTTTATGGAGTCTACTTTAGTACACTGAGCCCAAAGGCTACTGAGTTATGGTGGACTTCAGTTTTAGATAGCAGAGTTTTTCCACAATCATCATGGCAGGAGAAATGGCAGCAGGCATGGCACTAGAGCAGTAGTTGAGAACTCACATCTTTATCTGCAAGAAAAGACAGAGAAACCTTAGTTCCCCCCCCCCCCCCCCCCCCGTGACATAACTCCTCCAACAAGGCCAGACCTCCTTATCCTTCATAAACAGTTTCACTAACTGTAGACCAAACATCCAAGTTCAAAGTCTCTTCTGCAATTCAAAGCAACCTCTTAATTGTAATCTCATGTAAAGGCAAAATTCAAATCACACACTTCTAACACACAATGACATAAAATATGTTTTCATTCTAAAAGGAAGGAATGGGGCATAGTGACAAAATATTGGACAAAGCAAGACCAAAACCTAGCAAGGCAAACTCTGAATTTTGTAGCTCTATGTTTAGTGTCAAAGAGCTTAGATAGCTTCATCCTTTCAGCTTTGCTGACTGCAGACACTTTTTTTTTCTTGAACTGGTCCCACTCTCTGTGATCAACTCTTCTTGGCACATACCTAACAGTTTTGGCATCTCAGACATCTTAGGGTATCCAGTACAATCTAGGCTTCACTTTCACATTTTCATATATTTACACATATACATATTTACATGCACATACATAGCCATGTGTGTATATATATATATATATATATATATATATATATATATATATATATATACACATATATACACACACACACACACACACACACACACACACACACACACACACATATATATATGTAGGGGTTACTTACAGCAGTAGTCCAGCTAGTTCAATAATAGCTGTGTACTAACAGTAGGTCAAAGAATCCAGTAGTTGTTCAGTCCATGAGTCTGAA
The DNA here is from genome assembly GCA_030674055.1 of Rhabdomys pumilio. NCBI lineage: Eukaryota > Metazoa > Chordata > Mammalia > Rodentia > Muridae > Rhabdomys > Rhabdomys pumilio. Next base: position 111,168,124 of record JANHMN010000004.1, on the reverse strand, counting down.
TGTCTTAGTTGGTCTTCAGTATATGACAAAATTCCAAAGAAGATATTCTAATGCCAGTGGAGGAATGAACTTGCCAGTGAAAGAGAGACAGAAAGGGGGGGTGGAGAGGGAGAGCAGACAAAGAAAAAAGTTTTTCTCCCCATGTCCTTTATATAGTCTGGCAATGGAAGATGTGGTCCAGATAAAAGGTTGCTCTCCCACTTTAAAAGATCCAGATTAAAAGTGTGTCTTCCCACTTCAAATGATTTAATTAAGATAAAAAAAAATTTCTCACAGGTGTACCCAACTGCTTGGGTTTAGTTAATTCCAGATGAAGTCAAACCGACAACCAAGACTCAGCTATCACACAGTTTCAGAGGGTGAGTCCATTCCATTGTGATACAGAACATGGCAGCAGGCTGACAGGCTTGGTGCTCTAGTGGTGAATCAGACCTCAAAACCTTATCTGGAAGTCGGAGGGAGAGAGAATGAGCTAACTGGAAATGTATGCTTTTGAAACCTCCATCCTCACACCCTCGTGACACACCTTCTTCTGCAAGGCCATGTCTCCCATTCTTTTCCAAACAGTGTATTAACTGGGTACCAAACATTCTAATATATGAGCCAATGGGAGTTCTCATTCAAATCACCACTCATTGTATGTGCTACGAACTGATGTATAGTGCTTATTTAAGGAATGGCGGGTATATTTGCATTTCTTATTTTCTTAAATGTATTTTGTAATAAGTTTCGGCTCTTATTTGATTTGTATGGTAATAGTTGACTGCCAAGAGTTGAGTTCCCAAGTTCTCATCCTAGAGCTGCTTCTGACTAGACCTAAGGCACTCGGCACGGTCCCTACTTTCTTTGTACCTCAGCTCCTCATCTCTACATGAGGATAGTGACGGATGCCCATCCTCTACAGTTGTATTCATAATGAATCCAGCTTAGCACCTGGCTAATATGAAATCACTGAGCGGTGAGCTGGGTAAAGAATATGAAGCAGTGAAATCCAGCATGAAGTAGTTAATGCTGTGAATGAGTCATGAGAGAAGAGAAGGCTGGGAGGCAGTGTTGCTGCATGTGACTGAATGGACTGAGAGAAAAGCTAAGGGTTCCCTGAGGGGAGGACAGGGACCCTGAGGCAGCCTTCTGCCCAATGGCTGCTGTTCAGAGGAGGAGTCCTAGAATGATGAGGATTTTTACTTTAGCTTACTGCTAGGGGAATTGACAACAAATAGTTTTAGAAAATGGGTTCTGTTGAATCCTTTGTCAGGCAACTGAACAAAAAAGAAAATTTCTCCTGTAGAAAATACTTGATGTGCCATACCAGATCTCAAAACCACCCATTGTGTGAAAACTCACTGAAATATATGTGCATACGTGGAATACGTGATTTACATAGGAAATTGGAGGTAAACAAATCTACTATGGCTCATTTCTAACTGCCATTCAGTTGTGCATCAAATACCAGGTTTTTGTTTTCGTTTTAAATTAGTGTGACAAATACGAGAGCCATCCTTTTTTGTTTGATTTTTAAAAATAATCTTGGGGCTAGAGAGCTGCTCTGAAGGTGAGATCACTGACTGCTCTTTCAGAGGACCTAGGTTTCATTCCCAGCATCCACATGGCCGTTTACAGCTGTCTGCCATCCAGCTCCAAGGGATTTGACCCCCTCACACAGACATGCATGCAGGTAAAACACCAATGCACACAAAATACAGATAAATCTATCATTTAAAGATAATTTCTTTTATACCCTACATTCTAAGTAGTGCTAGTGTTCAGTGAGACCTTGTTTCTATTTAAACTGCCTAGTAGACCGAGCAAATGTCTGTATGCCATTCTTTGGCTCACTCTTCAGTTAAGTAAAACAGCTGTTGCTCATCCCTTTATCCCAAAGGTAAAACAAAGCACACAGGACAGACTCCAGATTGTGTTTATGTATAAGATGAGAAATGAAAAGACTTCTAATGACAGAGCATTTTCTGTCCGCCTCAGACCAGATATTGTTGTTCTATAATGTGTGCATATCTGTGTATTGCATATGTCTATGTGTGCTGGTGTGCTTTCACGTGTGTGTGTGTGTGTGTGTGTGTGTGTGTGTGTGTGTGTGTATGTGTGTGTGTGAAAAGGATAGAGGAGGACTTCTAGTGCCTTGTGGTACTTTACTTTATTGCTTTCTACTTTTTCTTTTTTTTAACTTTGACACAACTTGACAACTTTTTCTTTCTTTCACTGAAATCGGAGCTTGCCATTTGGGCTAAGCTAGCTGGCCAACGAGCTCCTGGATCTGCTTGTCTCTGTCTTTCAACATTGAAGTCCTATGCACACATTCTGCCTGGCTTCTATGTTTTACATTGGCTCTAGGGATATGAACTCTCAAGATGTCTTGCTTGAACAGCAAGTGATCTTACCCACTGAGCCAGTTCCCACTCCTCTACAAAAGATTTTTCTGTTTGAGAAGGATCTCATTGTATAGTGCTGAGTACCCTGAAATTCTCTGTGTAGACCATAGACTAGGTTGGCCTTGAACTCATGTAGATCCTCCTGCCTCTGACTACCAAGTTATGGTTTAAAAGCATATGCTATCAAACCTGCCAAGGAGAGACTTTTTGGAGATTTTTTTTTTTTTAATGGAGAAAGAATAGAAGCAGATGGATTCCATAATTCTTGTTGTGTTTTATGAAATGGTGGTATAATGCAGTGGGAGGGAGCATTTCAGTCGGTTAATCACAGTGTTCCCCTGAGGGATCATCACCGTGTGATAGGCCTAAAGTTTTTTGGGGTCAGGGAAGGGGACCTGGAAAGGGGGTAGAGGCAGAGAAAGGAGACAGAAGGATAGAAAGAAAGAGGAGAGAAGAAGAGAGGAAGAGGTTTGTCAGAAACATATAGGAGAGAGAGAGAGAGAGAGAGAGAGAGAGAGAGAGAGAGAGAGAGAGAGAGAGAGAGAATAGGAGATAGAGGGAGGGAGAGGTGGGAGAGAGAGTAGCCAAGCAGTCCTTATAGGCCAGGCTGACTCACACCTAGCAGGCGGCTAGGCAAACTATTGCTAGGTAGCTGTTGTGCAGAGCCTAGAATAATTGCCAACAATTTCTTAGCATGAATTTTGAGAACACTTCTAAAATATAATCTTTTAAAGAATGTTTACCACATCTATCCCCCCAGACTTCTAGTGATTCTAGGAAATATTTTAAGTCTAGAGGTAGACTTAGTAAGTGCAGTAGTGGACATGCCAGATGAATAGCTGAACTATATACCCCATTGGTACTGTGTTCCTTCTGCCTGTGATGTTATGTATAGAATTGGGAAGCCTAGCATTTTATTCCCAAGATAAAAATTTAGGGCTCTGCTTTCCCAAGACACACACATACACACACACACACACACACACACACACACACACACACAATGCATAGGAAGAATTAGGACAGGCAAGGGTGTGCATGTGCTCCTCCAAAGCTTCTGCTCACCCCAAAGTGAAGTCTGTCTTCTGGCAGTTCCAGTGTCTCTGCACACACTGTTGCTGCCAGCTGTTCACTAGAAAGCCACAGCTGTGTATCAGTTGGCAGAGGAAAGCCACAGCTTTCAAGAAAAGAAAAAAAAGGGGGTATCATGGAAACATGGGAAAAATAAACAAAATTAATATCCATGGAAGAAAAGAAATTGGCTACATCTGTACCACCATGAACAGGCTTAATGGTGTCTGATTTCAGAAGGTAATAGGTTCAATCTGGTTAGTACTTGGAAGGGAAGAGACTAGTCAAGAACAGGAGGACTATAAATGAAATCTTTTGGGAGATTCATCAGGTAGCATACGAAGGACAAGACAGTCATAAAGTGGGAGCAGTCAGAGAGCAAGAAAGACACTCATGAAAGCAAAACAGCTTCTCTGGGAACCAGAAAGATGACATGGTTAGTTCTGGTTCTGTCATATCCTAATAAAAGTAATTCAAAGGAGGAAGGGCTTCTACTTACAGTTTCAGAAGGGATACAGTTCATCTCAGCAAGGAAGATGTGGAGGCCTGGGCAGCAAGAGACTGACCTTTCACCCTGCATCAGCAGTCTGAAGGGAGAGAGAAGCAGGAAGTGAAGCTGGTCTACAAACCACCAGTCTGTCCCCAAGTGACACAGACTTCGAAGGTTTCACCTCTTAAAGGTTCCTCAAGCTTCCCAAAGAGCATCACCATCTGGGGACCAAGTGTTCTAACGCATGAGGCTGCGAGGGGTATTTTACATTCAAATCACAATGACTGTGGAAATATCCAACTCCTTTCTGGCTCTGAGCAGCAACCATTGGTGGTCAGCAAGAACAAGCACCTCAGAAAAAGTGGCAAGAAGGTAGCAGCCAAGAGGAAAGCGGTTGATCCATTTTCTAGGAAAGATTGGTACAATGTGGAAGAGGAAGCTATGTTCAGTATTAGAAACACTGGAAAACAGTAGTTACAAGGAGTCAAGGAACCAAAATTGCATCTGATGTCCTTAAGGGTCATGTGGCATCCCAAGGAGCAATCCCTGACACTATTAATGGTACTCCGCTTTGCTTGCAGACACTAGCCTAGCATAACTGTCCTCTGAGAGCTTCTATTCAGCAGCTGACTAAAACAGTTACAGAGACCCATAGCCAATCGTTGGACAGAGCTCAGGGACGCTAATGAAACAGTCAGGGAAAAGGTTGAGGGCCCCCAAGAGGAAATAGGAGCTCCACAGGAAGACCAACAGAGCTGACTAACCTGGAGCCTTGAGGCTCTCAGAAACTGAACCATCAACCAAAGAGCATACAGAGGCTGGACTGGACCTAGATCCCCCACCCCCACCCCACACATATGCAGGTGTGCTGCTCCATCTTCGTACGGGTCCCCCAACAACTGGAGTGGGGACTGTCTCTGAATCTGTTGCCTGTCTGTGGATCCTATTCCCCTAACCGGGCCACCATATCTGGCCTCAGTGGGAGAGGATGCACCTAGCCCTGCAGAGACTTGATGTGCCAGGGTTGGGGGATATCCGGGGGATGTCATAGGAATAGATGATAAGGTGACACTAGACAGCATTGGGAAGACATAAAAAGGGCTTGCACATAAAAAGGGCTTGCCAGTTCTTTTGTCTTCTTCAAAATGTGTTTGTTAGAATAATAAAAATGCTAAAGAAGCTCATATTTGAAATGGAAAAACTCATGGAACTCTGTGGTGCAGGCAATAGTTCTGGAAAAACTACCATTGATAGATAAAGTGCTGAAGTTGATATTGCTGCCGTGGATGGATGGATATTGTGGTGATTTGAATGAGACTGGCTCCCTATAGGCTTGTATACTTGAATATTTGGTTAAGGCTTCCTGGAAGTGTTTAGGAAGGATTAGGGGGTGTGACATTGTTGAAGGAAGTGTGTCACTGAGGGTGGGCTTTGAGGTTCCTCTCAGGCTCAGTATCACTCTTTCTGTTCCTGCTTATAGTTCAAATATAAAGTCTTAACTGTTGCTTCAGCACCATGCTTGCCTGCCTGCTGTTATGCTCTAGCCATGATGATCATGACTCACCCTCTGAAGCTGTAAGCGCCTCAATTAAATGATTCCTTCTATAACTTGCCTTTGTGATGTCTCTTCACAGCAATAGAACAGTAAGACAGAAGTTGGTACCCAGCACAGGTTATGGCTGACAGGCCTGGCAATGCTGTTTTTGTATTAGGAAAGTAGTTGTATGCTTTAAGTAGGTCTTCATGGGCCAATCTAGAAGGAGTCTGGAAGACAACTGCTGAGAGCAAGAGGTTAGCTGGACTAGAGACCATTCTTACAATATTTTGGCAAACAGTGTAGCTGTTATTTCTCTGAATCTGCCTGAGGCTAAATTGAAGTTTGGGACTCATTTAATTGGTAGAGGAGATTTCAAGACAACTTAATTTTCACTCTGTTGTGTGGATGTTAATAATCACTCTTATGCAAATCCACAACGAAGAAGAACAAATTGGGCAAAAAGAAATACAAAATGTAAAGTTTGAGGGAAAACAGAGAACCAGGAAATTTATTGTTGGAGCTAAGCCCAGTACTCAAGGAAATGAGAAGTTTAAACAAGGACTGATGCTCAATGGAGTTAAGGGAGTGGTGCCTTAGGGAGATACCCCACCCCCACCCCAGCCAGCTAACTCTGCAACCTGTGAAAGGAAAAGACCCAAGAGATTTCTTCCACCTAAAAAGCATCAAGAAGTCAAACCAAGGAGGGGCCAGGTTCCACCCTCAGTAGACAGCAGAACTCAGCACTTTGGCTCCCTGGTTCTGGCTTTATTAAGAAGGATATAGGTGTAAAGGGTTATGGAATTGTCCTCTGCCATTGAGGAAAGCTGCTGGGAAGAAGCGTTTGGCAGGGGAGTCTTTGCATGGAAGCTCAGAGGGCCTGATGCATGGTGCTGCCTCAGTGAAGCCTGGGCTGCATTGGAAACACCAAGATTGGAAGATGCCAGAGTCTTGGCATGTCTGAGACCTGCATACAGGAAGTGGAACCAGACCAAGAGAGAGAAGCGTCTTGCAGTCAACAAAGCTGCAGGTGGGAAACCTGAAGCTTCCTTTGACACTGGGCGTGGTTACAGGATTTGGTCTTCCTTTAGTCCAGTATTTCCTCACTATGCTCCTCTCATTCCATTTTGGAATGGGAATATATATTCTGTGCCATGTTATAAGAATAAACTTACTTTTTTGCTTTTAAATTTTTTTTTTTTTACAAGGGATTTTAATTACGAGATTGCCTTGAGTCTCAGAAGAGACTTTGGGCTTAGGACTTTTAAACTTTGTTGAGACCGAAAGATTGTAAGGACTTTTGAAGTTGAATTAGATTTTGCATTATGATGTGACTACAAGGGTATGGGGTGAAGGAGTAGAGGGTAGTGGTTTGAATGAGGATGGCCCCCATAGGTTCCTGTGTTTGAATCTTTGATTTCCCATTTGTGGAACTGTTTAAGCAGGATTAGGACTTAGTGTGCTTTAAAGCTTCAGAAATGCATGCAGGCCAAGTCTCACTCTCTCTGCCTCCTGCTTATAGACCAGATAGGAGCTCTTAGCTATTGCTCCAGCATCATGTCTGCCCGCCATGATGCTCCCTGATGTGACGATAATGCACTAACTTCAGAACCTATAAGCCAGCCCCAATTAAATGATTTCTTTTATAAGTTGCCTTTTTTGTGGTACCTCTTCACAGCAATAGAACAGGAACTAGGACAGATTAGAAACCACATAATCTTGTGATAATTCACATTTTTAATAGTGAATAAAAAGTCTAGTTTGTGGGGGAAAAGAAAAGGAAAAAAAGAAGAACATAGAATTGAAAAGAAAATCAGAAAAAATGACAAGTGACAAGCTCAGTCAGGTTGGCCTGATATTGAAATACTTGAAATTTTTTTTTTTTTTTTTTTTTTTTGGTGAGTGATCATGTCATCATAGAGGAAGGAACCCCCACTGAGGAATTGCCTCCCTCATACTGTCTGATAAGCAGGGCTGTGCAGCATTTTCTTGACAGTTGACTGGCGTGGGAGAGTCTGGTGTATCGTGGGTGGTGTTACCCATGGCCATGTGGTCCTGGGAAATGTGAGGAAGAGCTGAATGTGAGTCTAGAGAGCAAGCCAGGAAGCAGCTTTCCCCTTTGAAGTCTTAGTTCCTGCCCTGGCTTCTCTTGTGTCCTATAAGCCAAATACACCCTTTCTTTCCCAAAGCTGGTTTTGTCCTATGTTTCATCACAGCAACAGACCAAAAACTAGAAAAGTTACATATATAATAAAAGCTTTTATTATGCTGCAGAATGGGTCTTTGGGTTAAAGAATTGTGAGAAACGAGCAAAATGGATTGAAACAGCTGTCTTAGTTAAGGTTTTACAGCTGTGAACAGGTACCATGACTAAGGCAACTCAAATTACCAACATTTATTTGGGGGCTGGCTTACAGGTTCAGAGGTTCAGTTCATTATCATCAAGGGAGGACCATGGCAGCATCCAGGCAGGCATGATGCAGGCAGAGCTGAGAGTTCTACATCTTCATCTGAAGCCTGCAACTGGAAGACTGACTTCCAGGCAGCTAGGTTGAAGGTCTTAAGCCTACGCCCACCCACAGTGACACACCTACTCCAAACCACACCTTCTAAGAGTTCCACTCCCTGGGCCAAGCATATACAAACCATCACAACATCTTTCAAATCAGATTAATCTTCGTGAAACTTAAGAGTGTTATGGAAAGAACAGATCTTTAATGCTTCTAGAGAGCTGTAACATGATCTAGCTCCCATTTGCCTTTCAGTACTTTGCTCTCTTTCCTGTTGGCAGGGAGAAAAGCCTACAGGGCCTGTATTTTAAGCTGGTTTTTGTTTCAAGTGAGGAAGGTGAGAAGAAGCCAGAAGTTTGTCATCATTATTCTCTGTCTGTGTCTCTTTTTCCTGTCTGTCTGCAGGATCTGTCTAACTTCTAGTCTCTCAATAGCATCACACTCTTAGAATGACATTATACTCTAAGGGTAGAGTAGTGTTTGTCTCGGTCCATGTGTAGTAGAGGGATAGGACTCATGGGAAGGTGTGCTTAGAAGGCAGTGTTGGTGAGAAAACTTGTGTATCTAGACGGTATCTCTGTTAACATCTTGATTGTGAAACTGCCTAGTGTCACAAGGGCCCTGGGAAAGCAGGGCGAGTAGGATCTTTGCCTTATTTCTTTTAACTGCATGTGAGCTTACTGTTATCTGAAAACAAAATTTTTCACTGGAAAAAAAAATGCTCATTTCTTCACTTGGTGAGTAGTTGAGATTCCAACATCCAGATACTGTTTTTAAAAACCTGGAGAAGATATGTTTAATTTGGAGCTAAAGGATTCAGCAGTTGGTTTAAAGTTAGTTTACTGTGTCCATCTATGGATTTGTTAAGAATCAGTTCATATGAAAGTATCAGCTAGAGTTATTTGTGGTTTGTGTGTATTTCTTTAGCGTTTGTGTTTCCTGTAAACTAGTGTGAAAGACAGTGAAAAGCGGAGGGTTGGTTCCTTTCCCTCCAACTATGTTTTGCATAAATTTCTCATTTTTGCAGTAGTGTTTTTAAAAATTAAACCCATTTTTAAAGCATAGAGAGGGACAGTCTGCCCATTTTCATGGATGCTGTTTCTACCCCAAGGCACTAACTAGGACACCTTCTCTGCTTTACTGGCAAAGAGAAGGTGCAGAGGGGAGTCTGTAACCATTTCTGTCTGAAGTCAGAACAGTTTTAGTTTGGTAAGTGGTGCTACAAAGGCTTAGTGACTGAAACAACTTAGCCAAAAACCCCATATTTAGTGTGCATGGAGAGCACCTGAAGGACCTGAAGAAGGAAATTCCAATTCAGTAGATATGGATCATTGCATTTGTTTCTGGCAAGCTTCCATTCAGGTGGTTGTTGTCCATTGAATGCCCTTTAACAGCAAGTTTCTGCAGGCTTGCTCTTTCTTGTGTGTATTTTTGGAAGGAAGGAGTAATAGGGAGAAGAAACAAAGATACCTCTGGCTGCATATTAAAGAACTCTCCTCAATACATATACATCTACACACACAATAATTGTGAAAAATAGGTCATGAATTTGAAGGAGGAGGAGGAGTAAATGGGAGAAGAAATGTAACTGTGTTATCATCTCAAAAATAAAGTTAAAAATATCTAAAATTATAGTTTAGTATATTAAGATTTGTAAACTCTAAGATGTCTGTGTAAGCTTCAAAGTAGCTTTTTAAAATGACAATTAAAAAAATTAGAGTTTTTTTTTCTCATGTAGGACTGGCTAAGATAAGGATTTTGAGAAACCTATTTGTCTGCTTTTAAAGAGACAGTAGTGGCCACAATATACTTAAAATCTTTAAAATGCTTATGTGTGTATATGTTCATATATATACATATGTTTGTACATATATAATATGTACAATTGTTCCTCCTTGAGATACTAAACACTTTATTCCAAAGGATAACATATCTGAGCTTCCTGATTGTTATATATATATATATATATATATATATATATATATATATGTGTGTGTGTGTTTCTTGATATATTTTATATAAATACATATGTGTGTGTATATATAGATATATAAACATATTAAAAAGCACAGATATAAGTTATTCTTTAGAATAAAGAGTTTAATATCTTAAGGAAGAACAATTGTCCAATAGGAATAATCCATATCCTGGAGTAAAAGTAATCATCTCTTAAAAATTTATACCCTCTGATGCCACGGGGGAGGGGGATGAGTGGGTGGGGGTGGGGTGGTGCCAGAAGTCACCCTCTCAGAGGTGAAGGGGGGAAGAACTCTGCAAGGGTGGACTAGGATGTAAATAAATAAAATAATTAATTAATAAAACAATAAAAAAAATTATACCCTCAAGCAGCAAGTAGCATGCTTATTTTAGTAAACAAAGATTTGAACATTTAAAAAAAGGGGGTGGGTGCAATAATAAGAGACCAAAAAACATACAAGAAGAGGAGATAGCTATTGCTAGCCAGGAAGTGCCTCCAGGAGCATCAGCAACCTATACTGCAGGATATAGAAGCTGGGGTGTATGCTGAAGTCACTGAAAGCCAGAGGAGCCATTGGGAGCTGGTGGCTGGTATAGTTCCCTCACCAAACCCCAGCCCTCACAGCAGACTCCCCCCTGAAAACACCAGGATTGGGAACCTCCTGGGGTTCCTGCTCTGCTGTGGCTTCCTGTGGAGCTCACCATTCCCAGAGACACCTCCCTCTACCACTGAGCGAAGAAGAAGATTTCAGAACCTGTCTCTGTAGTCTTGGGTGCTCTGAACATGTTCAGCAGAAGTGTCATGAAGCCGGGTCACTCTTTCCTACCTCACAGCTGATGTCTGTCTTCAATGACATTGCAGCATAACGGGAAGGGAACCATACTTGTCAGGATTTGTTTGTCAGGGTGATGATTATGTTTCTATACTATCCTCAGTGTCAGCTGGCTCACTCAGCTATATGAGGGTTCTCATAGACTTAGGTCTTTTATGTGTTTGTTTTGAGTTGTCTTGTTGGGTAGCCCAGGTTGTCATGGAACTTATTAGGTATCCCAGGTTGGCCTCATACTCAATACTCCTGCCTCAGGCTCCAGAGTACTAGGATTTTAAGCCTGAAATTTTACCCTCAGTTTTGAGTTTCACTCTCAGTTTTAGACTCAGGTTCTTTTTTTCCCCTTTCAGTGAATGCATATGTATGTGTGTGTGTACATGTGTGCATGTGTGTGTTTGTGTAAGTGTCCAAGTGCACATACAAGTGCATGCATGTAGAGGCCATAAGTTGACATCTGGTGTCTTTCTCAATCGCCCTCCACTTTAGGTTAGAGAATGATCTCTTTATTGAACCTGGATCTCACTAATTTAGCAAGACTGGCTAGCCAGCAAGCCTGGGGTATCCTCCTGTCTTCATCTCCCTAACTGAGATTACAGGTGTGTGCCACCAAGCTCCACTTTAGTGTGGGTGAGTGCTGGGGCCACACACTCAGGTCCTCATGCTTGACAGGCACTTGTCCATCTGAACTGTCTCCTAACCCCTAGGCTCAGGCTTTACTAAATTATAATTTTGAGGCCTCATCTGGAGTCCATTCCACCTGGGTATCCATCCCATGTACAGTCACCTAAGCTAGACACTGATGTGGATGGCTGGAAGTGCATGCTGTCAAGAACAGGGAGAAGTTAGAGAAAAGACTGAAGGAGCAGAAAAGGTTTGTGACCCCATGAGGAAAGCAACAATACCAACCAACCAGAGCTCCCCAGGGTCTAAACCACCAGCCTGGGAGCACATAGGGAGGGACCCATGATTCCAGCTGTATATGTAGGGGAGGATGGCCTTGTCGGGCATAGGTGGGAGAGGAGATTCTTGGTCCCATGAAAAACAAACACAGAGTGGAGGGGAATGTGAGGGTGGGGAGGGGTAGTGGGGGCGGGGGATAGGTGGGGGCACAGCCTCATAGAAGCATGAGGAGGGGAATGGGATAGGAGGTTTCTGGGTGGTGGGAGGAAGTGGGGTAAAGAGATAAAATCTGAAATGTAAATATAATACCCAGTAAAAAAATAAAAAAAAATAATTTTGAGGTCTCATTTTAATGCTTTCTTTTAAATGCATCGAACATATTTATGGAAATAGAAGGCAATTGTTTCTCTTTTAAGAATAATCAAAGCATAATATAATTCATGAAATAGAAAACAGAAAAGCCCATATTCTACCCACCATTAACATTCAAGTTTGACATCTGAGTAATTCTCCTTCTCTCTCTCTCTCTCTCTCTCTCTCTCTCTCTCTCTCTTTCTCTTTCCCTTTCCCTCTCTCCCTCTCTCTTTCTCAACTGAAAGAGTTGTGGTATACATGCAGTGTTACTGTGTATTCAAAGAAGATTACATCATAAGCATTCTTCTATGTATTTTATGTATTCTATATATTCCATGTATAAGTATTTTTCTATGCAGGTCTGTGGCTTCAAGCTACTTAATTATGTCTTATTGAGTTAATAAGGTACCTAAAAATTGGTCCTTTAGTTTGCAATATATAGTAAAGTGGGAAGCAGAAATCATTGATTAGGGAAAAAAAATCTACTTGGAATTATTTCTTGGTAAGTTTATTGTTATGTCTAAAATTTGAAAATATGTGAAAGATTTCTGATACTTAAAGAACTTCATACCGAAATAATATTTTACTGGTGGATAGTTATACTTACAGAATATATTTGAGGAAATCCAAATTGCTGGGTTTAAAAAAAATCAACAAAAACCCAGTGATTTCATGGTCTTAGCTGAAGTCTTAAGGTAAATTCCTAACTGGTCCCTTGTCACTAGGGAGTCTGTCACTGAAGCATAGCATTTCCTTGCAGTTGTATCTACAGATACAGAAGTGGAGCAGAAAGTGTGTGCCTTTTCCAGGTTGCACCCTTGAGAAGGATGTCTGGAGAGAGTGATGTTCTAAAGGAAGTAATATAATAAGACTGACTTAAGGAAAAATGTAGTTCTTTGGAGAAAGAGACCTATGGAGGTCAGTGGGCAACTTATGGGAATCAGTTTTCTCCTTATACCACATGGGTCCCAAAGATCACATTCACAATGTCAGGTTTGGTGGCAAGCACCTTTACTCCCAGAGCCACCTTGCCACAGTTTTAAACACTTTAACACAGTTGGCCAAACATGATTTAAGCTGTTACTTTAGAATTAAAATACTGATTTGTCTACTCAGAGTTTTCTCTGGAGGTAGTTTGTCGCAACCCTGGTTCAGGTACTATTTTAACACTGTATATGTGGGAAGCTATGATAATCTTTGTTCCTTTCCCACTACCCCTTTGTGGTCATAGATTCTGACAGTCACTGATTTAATGCAGCATTTTGTCAAGACGTGCTAGCATTTTAGAGTGAATATGTGAGCACAGATAAAATCTAGTAGGAATAATGAAATTTAGCTGTAAAATGAGAGGACATAGTAAAGTCAGTATTTTATTTAAGGAATCCCCTTATGTATGAGTGAAGGCTTCAGAAATTGGTGAGGGCTTTGGAGTAACACTAAATAAAAGGTAAGCAAGTTTTTGAGAAAAGATAGTCAAATATCTTTGTAAGTTTCTGAATATTTGCTGGATATTCAGGTACTTTTTCTACCCATCTTCCTTAGTACCCTTTATGACTTGGTTAGCATCTCCTGTCATATTGCTAATAGTATCAATTTAGTCTATGGGATAAGAAATAGAAATCTGCATCTCAGAAAAGATGATGAAGTGATAGACAGGCTTACAAGAAAGAGAGGATATGAGAAGTTTAGGAAAAATGACTCCTTTTTTTGAATGGTCATTTCTGGCTTAGTGCGAAAATTCTAGAAGGGGTGGGTATGAGAAAAGATCTTAAGGAAGGAACAGGAAGAAATAGAGAGGGAAGGTGGGTGAAACAGGAAGAGGGGATAGAAAAGAGGCAGAAGGAATAGAAAAAAGGAGGAGGAAAGACCAAGAAAATTTTAGAGCTTAATTGAAAAGAACCCCATTCTTACTTTTAAGAGCTGTCAGACCTAAAGTGTGTTAATACCACCACATTAAGCTGGGAACAGAGGTTAGGGTATTTTTGACATCCAACTTTATGCTAACATAAAGAAGGAATAAAAACTCATAAAAAAGAACTATTACAATTTGTTCCCCTAAGAGAATTAGTGAAATGTGCATCAATAGCGACTGGGGAAAGCTATGATACTGCAAACTTTTGAAGTTTGTTTTTTTTTAATGTTTTTATTAATTCTTGGAGATTTTAATACAATCTATTTTGATTCTATTCACCCCTACTTTTCAGTCCTCTATGGTCCACCAACCTTCCCCATACCCCAACTCCATGTCTTCTTGTTTGATTCAATAGCCCATTGAGTCCAGTTTGTGCTGTCCATTTGCTGTCCATTTACTTCTGGATGTAGGGCCATGCATTAAAGCACAGTCAGCCTACCAGGAACGATACCATTAAAGAAAACTCTCTTCCTCCACTGAAATCAGTTATCTATGGCACCTCAGTTAGGGATGGGGTCTTGTGATCCCCCTCCTCCTCCCTGCTAGAATGCTGACTGACTTTATCTTGTGCAGGCAGTCATGGCTGCTATGAGTTCACGAGTACAACAGGCTTGTCAAATCCAAAAGGACAGTTTTCTCAGGCCCTCATCAACCTCGGATCCTTACAGTCTTTCTGCTCATTCTTCCTCAGTAGTCTGAGCCGTAGAGAGGGCTACTGCAATCTTTTAAAAAGTATCAACTATTAAGGTTTTCATTTCCATCCTTGCTTGATTAACGCATTTCAAGATCCATCTTGCTTTATGAACAGATCCTATAAAATTTCCATCATATTTAGTTAAAATGATATAACAGTGATTATTTTAGCAATGACTAGGTTATAGAACAGAGTTTTAGAGGATTAGAAAGAAAAAGAATGATCCTACATAATAAAAGATAAAGCCAAATGTATCTACAGCCACACTATCCTGAAGACAGTCTTGTCTTATCTCAGGAGCTAAACCGGGATGCAGAACCCTTGCTAGTACTTGGTGAACAATACAACAAAGTGAAAGATATTCACTAATCTGATCTCCTGTTCTTTGTTTGGGCTTCTTTCCAGGCCAAAGGATTCTTGTGGAAGATGGAGCCGTGTCCATTTTCCAGAATGTGTATCCGAGCCCATCAGTGGAACCTGACCTGACAGCACTGCATGGAAATGCCCAGAGAGGACCCACATATCTGCCTGAACCTGCCATCCTCCTAAAAACATGGTTGTCTTGGGAGTGTTGACTGCTCCGGCAGTGTTGACTGCACCCCATACTGGGACATCCAACACGACATTTGTAGTCTATGAAAACTCCCATGTGAATATTACGGCCCCTGTACCATTTCAGCATCCTAGCGCTGGTCCACTGCTTAGATACAGTCTTGAAACCATGACTAGCACTGGATTTAGTTCCCTGGCAGTGAACAGCACAGCTGTGACCCCGACACCAGCAGTTTTTAAGAGCCTAAACTTAGCTCTCCAGATTATCCTTTCGGCTATAATGATATTTATTCTCTTTGTATCTTTCCTTGGAAACTTGGTTGTTTGCCTCATGGTTTACCAGAAAGCTGCCATGCGTTCTGCAATTAACATCCTTCTTGCCAGCCTGGCTTTTGCAGACATGCTACTTGCAGTACTGAACATGCCCTTTGCCCTGGTAACTATTCTTACTACCAGATGGATATTTGGGAAATTCTTCTGCCGGTTGTCTGCTATGTTTTTCTGGTTGTTTGTGATAGAGGGAGTGGCCATCCTACTCATTATTAGTATCGACAGGTTCCTGATTATTGTTCAGAGGCAAGATAAGCTAAATCCATACAGGGCTAAGGTCCTCATTGCAGTCTCCTGGGCAACTGCTTTTTCTGTAGCTTTTCCTTTGGCTGTGGGGAACCCTGATCTGCAGATACCTTCCAGAGCCCCACAATGTGTATTTGGGTACACAACCAATTCCGGATACCAGGCTTATGTGATTTTGATTTCACTCATTTCCTTCTTTATACCTTTCCTGGTGATATTATATTCATTTATGGGCATCCTCAACACCCTTCGGCACAATGCCTTGAGGATTCATAGCTACCCGGAAGGGATATGCCTCAGCCAGGCCAGCAAACTCGGTCTCATGAGTCTACAGAGACCCTTCCAAATGAGCATCGACATGGGCTTTAAAACGCGTGCCTTCACCACCATTTTGATCCTCTTTGCCGTTTTCATTGTCTGCTGGGCCCCGTTCACCACCTACAGCCTTGTGGCGACCTTTAGTAAGCGCTTTTACTATCAGCACAACTTCTTTGAGATTAGCACCTGGTTACTGTGGCTCTGCTACCTCAAGTCTGCCTTGAACCCACTGATATACTACTGGAGGATTAAGAAGTTTCATGATGCCTGCTTGGACATGATGCCCAAGTCCTTCAAGTTCTTACCACGGCTCCCTGGCCACACAAGGCGACGGATTCGCCCTAGTGCCGTCTACGTGTGTGGGGAACATCGGACGGTGTTGTGAATACCTGAACTCTTGAGACATATCGAGTGATTATGGTTCTTGATTGACTGAGATTTTTTTTTTCATATGGCTTCTAAAGTTTTAATGGGTTTTATAGCGTGTGTGCGTGTGTGTGGGCGTGTAAAACGAGTGGTAAATACTTTGATCCTGAAACCAAGGATATACGATAAGAAAGTGGTCACATATGTTTACCTCTAGGTTAAGAAAATTTTAGAGTGTGTG
Organism: Rhabdomys pumilio; assembly: GCA_030674055.1. Taxonomy (NCBI): domain Eukaryota; kingdom Metazoa; phylum Chordata; class Mammalia; order Rodentia; family Muridae; genus Rhabdomys; species Rhabdomys pumilio. Next base: position 111,151,412 of record JANHMN010000004.1, on the reverse strand, counting down.
TGTCGGGGGGTGGATTTTGTTAGTTCAGTTGACTGGTTTGATTTTTGTAGCATGAATCAGGATTGTGCTTCATTGACCCTGCAGTTAACTTGAATTGTAGGTGGTTTTTATGCTGCTGAGGTAAGCTTGGTTGAGTTGATCTTTTCCTCTCCTACAAGCCACTGCTGCTCATTGCTATCTTATCGGAGTCAAATACCTCTGCCTTTCAGTTGGCAGATATTTAGTTTTATTTAAAAACAAAACCCAAGGAGGTTAGTGGCGTTTGTAAAGGTTATTACAGTTTACTTTGGAGCACTTTAAGAGACAATGTACAGATTCGTTCAGTTGTATTTCTTAGAATCATTTTTAATCCATGGCCTGTTGTGCGGTGGGAGATACGTGCTGACGATGTCTAGGTAGATGGCTTTTATTTAAAAATGTTTTAGCTGCATGTACAATTTTAAAGGGAACACGATCTAGCACAATGGTGCGTTTTCGGAGCACCTGAGAGACCCTGAGGAGGCACAGCACTGTGGTGAACGTCAGGGAGGAGCAGCAGGAGAGGGTGGCAGGTCCAGCCTGTGGCCATTCTGCTGATTCAAACATCAGCACCAATTCAGAGTGGAGGGACCAGCACTCCGCAGTGGTGCTGTTATTTTCCTCGTGGGTTTTTTTTTTTTTTTTTTTTGGTGAGGTAGGCATGATTTATTTTCTTTTTAAGGGTAAAGAAAGCCAAGTTTCAGAGGAACAAAAATCCTGCCCAGGGATTTTGGTAGAGCTGGGCTCCAGACATTTGAGATGCAGACACAGCTCTTCCACTATGCTGCCTAGACTCTTCACTCATCTTAAACCTGTCTCTCTCTCTCTCTCTCTCTCTTTCTGCTTCCTCTTCTTCTTCTTCTTCCTCTTCCTCTTCTTCTTCTTCTTCTTCTTCTTCTTCTTCTTCTTCTTCTTCTTCTTCTTCTTCTTCTTCTTCTTCTTCTTCTTCTTCTTCTCTCCCTTTCTCTCCCTCTCTCTCTCTCACTCATTCTTTCTTTCCCTCCCTCCACCCCCTCTCTCTCCTGTCTTCTTTCTGAGAAGACAACATGCATGAAGCTCAAGCAGGCCTTGAAGTTGCTCTGTGTCTTGGAACGACTTGGAGTTTCTAAAAAGAAAACAGCAGACCCAGCCTTTAAGATGGAACTCAAAAATCTGACGATGAACATAAACTTGAATCTATAAAGCAAGTGAGTGACGGTTACTGAGTGCTCAGTACAGCTGCATGCCGGTCTGACCCTGGCAGCTTTGGAAGTTTCCAGCAATCTAGCTGGTCAGTAGTAAGGCCTTTTGCCTCAGTGCTTGGCTTAGCAGCTGAAGTTGTGAACAAACTCAGGTCAGTCTTCCACAGAGAAGGGAGGATAAACCCTGGTCTGAGCTTAGATTAACTTTAATAGGAATCCAGGCTTTGGATTTCTCATTCTTTTTCTTTAGTTGTCTGCCTGTCCTGGGGCATCCAGAACCTTGGTCAGCTTCTCTCTGTCATTAGTGATTCAGATAGAACAGCCAGGAGTGGAACTGCAGACTGATGCCAAAAGGGCTGAAAGCATGGCCGTCTGACTGTCCTGGGCTAAGGCAGTATATTAGCTCAAATGTATAGCCCCTTCTCAGAATTTTACTGCTTTCTGAGCCATTGGGAAAAACAAGCCTGTGTTTCTTCAATTATAAAAATCCAAGTTAGACTGCAAGAATTGCTAAAGTTTTACCCAACCCTGAGGGTTTTTTTGTCATCCCCTCCTCCACTCCCTTCATATGCAAGTATAGCTGGAAGAGCCCAGCCTGTGGCATAACTATTGTCTCCACTATTACTTTACATTTGCTTTGTTGGCTCTTTTCTTAAAATGGGTGTCTGAAGCTCCCTGGCATCTTGATCAAGAGTTGGGATGTTGGAAATTTGTTTACAGAGCCAAACAACTGGGAAATCCTGCTCTTGAGGCAATTTGAGGCAATTGCAATGGTGTCATAATTCATTGTCTGCCTAAATAGCTTAAGGGACTAGTGAATACTATTCACCACATTATGTTGAGGTCACTGTATATGATGGCCACCTACCTCTTTAGTTTCTAATTTATGTTTAGCAAAGGTAAATATGTCTTTGTCCATTGGGATCGCATAGGACGGTAGTATATATTAGCAGCACATTGAAATGCATTTTGCTTTCCGTTGCCAAGACCAACTAGATTTTAGGCAGATATTAATACGGTTGTTAAAAGTTCAACTTTCAACTGGTAACTTTTGAGACATCTTTTGTGACTGTAGTTGAACTGGGTTTTGCATTCTGGATTCTTGCTTATGTGTGGTTAAAGGTACTCTGTTCCGGTTCATAGGCAGCTACCCTGGGTGAGTGCTCTGTGGGAGACTGCAGAGCTAACATGAGCAACCATGGGGAAGGAGACATGCAACAGTAGCTCTCTTTACACTGGATAATCTGGTCAGACTACAGATTACAGATCACTTTAAATATTTCAACTATATATACATTTTGAAATTTTTTGAAAAAATATTATGGTGCACTGTTAAGGAATTTAGGTATACAATTGCATGTTGCCTATTATTCCATGTTTTCTTGATGGGGAGAATACCACTACAAACCACTGCTGACTGACGTAAATCAGAAATTACTTATTTTTTTTCCCCTAGCTGATATGATGCATGAAAGAGATAAGAAAATATTTGTTGTTAAAAAACAAAAAAAAGAGTAAAGATAAATTTCAAATAGTTTACAGTAGCGATATTTAAATTTAATACATGTTTGAATATCCTCAGGAAGGTTAACGCTACAAATTCCTGGCCCCCTGGGTCAGTGGTTGGATGCAGGAATGTTCATTTTCTTTCTGTTGAGTATTTTGCCTGATTCTGGGTCAGACGGTCCCCAGAGCATAGTTACAAGAAACACTTCTGTAGAAAATAAGAATATCATTTAAATACTGTCTGTTTTATCTTAAAGTAGTTGTGTGTTGGGAGCCAATGGTGAGTCACAATGAGAGGAAGTCTACATGGTGTGTGCCTGTCCGCTTGCCATGTGTGCTGGCCCAGATTTGGTCATCACCAGCTTTACTTTCTTTTCACTGGCAAAGTCTGATGAACCATGTGGTTTCACAGTAGGGGTCAACAAATGACTCACTAATTGTAAGTCATGACTTCCACAAGGCTAATTAGTATGTATTTTTTTCCCTGCAGATGTCTCTATAGGGCATCTCCTTATTATATGTAATTTCCTGGAGAGAATGAGGGAAATGTAAAGGCTCATCTAATTCCTGCTCAGACCAGTTGTTCTGCTGAAGCATGAAGTAAAAAAAAAAATAAATAAATAAAAAAATAACCTTTAAATCTTCATACTCTGGTTGGTGACAAAGATATCTAATTTCTCTGATCTTTGCTTTGTTTACATGAGAATGTATGGTATAGAGCACAAACATTTCCACATGCTTGCTATTTTACCCTGTCATGATTTTTATTTGACTTTAAATTACTACTAGATTCAAATTTATTTCCATAACCATGATTTTGATGAACTGAACTTCAGCTTAACTGAAGACACAACTTTTATAATAATAAAAATATCAAAGCACATGTTTGTTATCGAAAATGAATGATGGTGTATTTCTTAGCTATCCATAGGTACTTGTCATTTGTAATTAAAATTAATTTATTTTAAAATGGCGCTAAGCCTTTAAATAAATTTAAAAGCTTTTAATTTGGGGTTGTAACATTTAAATATCGAAAGTATGTTTATTCGTTAATATTCTTATGACAACCAAGAAAAGAGCTACCAATAAGAAAATGAATAAATGTTTACTCTTTCTAAAGTGGAGTTGTTATTGCATTTTTCCTTAAAGATTTCATTTCCTCCTAGAAAATTGTGTTAAGAATAATGGAAATCACGGAGTTTTATTTCAGATTCTGCTCCCTTTGGTTCTTAGTTTTAAATTAGCTGTCCAATCTGTTTGCATGTGACTGTGTTCTACTTTTAGAAGTTCTTGGAGTAGCTGTGGCTGAAATGAAATTTGACAGAAGACGATGAGTGTTAAGAAACTGTCAGGAAATTCTGTCTAGGAGAGTTTTGAAAATGTACTGCTGAGTCATTTAAAATTATTAGCATTTGTGAAGCCGAGGCTGCTGCTATGTGGATGATATGATCCATGCTGCTACTCCAGTTCCAGAAGTCCCTGTAGATAAACACAGGGAGTGTTTATCTGAATACAAGAGTTGTGGCTCTGTGCCCATTAGATGTGAAGACCTGATTTCCCGTCTTTCATGTGCAGCTGAATGTATTTTTTCATTAAAATACAAAGAAAGGTTACACTGACTGTCAGTGTAATGACTGTATAGTCATTGTTTTCTTCTGAAACAAAAGGTAAGAGCAATTTAGCAAAAGAGAATACCATGCTGCATTTGAAGCTACTCAGATCTGTGAAAAGAATGGATTCATCTGTATCAGGACCAGTGTGTAGCAGTTTCTACCCTAAAACATAAAAACGTGAGGAATTGGCTTTACTGTTGAATGAAAACAAGTTCCATGGCTGTGTGGAATCACATCTAACCAGAAAGAGAACTCTGGAAGGAGATTATGACATTTACTGAAAAAGTTAACACAGTTGTAAGGCTGGCTATGCAGAACCACATGGCAGAATGGATAGACAGATTTAAATGGGAGGTGTCTGTGGCTGGAATTTCTTCTTTGCAGAACACTTAGCTCTGGCTTTTAAGGATTTAACTCAGAGGGATCTACCTGCTCCTCATCCCCATTGCTAGGATGACAAGAACATATGCCATTAAGCTTGAGTCCTCCTCCCTCATTCCTCCTTCTCTCCTCCTCTTCTTCCTTTCTCCTTCTCCTCCTTCCTCTTTCTTCTTCTTCCTCCTCCTCCTCCATGTGAACTCTGGTAATCCAGGTCCTTATTCTTGCAAGGCTTTACCAATTTTACCAACTGACCTACTTCTCTAGCTCTAACAGACTCATTTTTGTTACTATATGGAGAGTAATGGAATGTTGAGTTACTTATGATTTTGATATGATTATCACACAAGCCTAACCACTAGGAAAAATGATGTGTTTATAGAGAACCAAACAGGCAAACCAAATGGGGTTAGGGGAGGAATTGCTGCTTCTCAGTAGTTGAACCTGCAACACGATCTGAGCCTGGGCTTCCAGAGATCCTGGACCTGACTTTACCCTCCCACTGTTCTAGAATTCATTGCTATCACCTTTGTTCCCTTGACTGGAGACACTTTGGGAAGGTGGTTGTTAGCAGACATTTCTTTCTGCTTTGCTATCTCTGGGCTGCTTTTATTAGCAAAGCATCTATGAATGATATAGAAAACATTCTTCCATGACAGGGAGAAAGATGGATTTTTCTTGTGCAAGTTCACCTATAGTGTCAAAAGTGGTGATTGTCTTGGATTGTGAGAAACTACAATATTTAGGTTACTCTGTGATTACTATTGAAGATTACTATTGCTGAGCAATAAATAGGTTCTATGTAATCTCAAGACAAACGGCTTCTCACAGAAACATCGTAAAACCAACTGGAGGCAGATAAATGAAGAAAAGAAGTGTAACATCTCAGAGGTAGAACAATAGCAACAAACAGTGACCTCTCAGCCAGTTCTTTCTATTCCTTCCCCTTGGGTTCACAATTTCCTGGATGCTACCATTCCTTGGGGCAGGAGTGCTGTGTTTGTTCACTGTTTCTGTCTTTTATCATGGCTGCTCCCACAGAATAATATCCCCCAAAATACAGAAAATGAACCTTCTGATAACAGAGTCTTGGCAAAATCATAGGCTGTAAGCCACAAGAGCTGAGTCAGGGCCCAGGTCTTAAATCTTGCAGTCCAATCACATACATACTCCACTAATTTCTTCCTTAATGGGAGGAAGTAATGCTGGTCATTGGTTTTATTTGAATTTTCCTCTCTGATGTGTCAAGTAAGGTGAGGAATGAGTGGGCCCAAGGGAGATGATTGGTAACTTGATTTTCTGGACCTGAAAACTTGAAGAACAGTCTACAAGTGTTTGACTGTGATTTTTAGTGTACAGCATAGAGGAATCTGTCTGTCACATCCCTTAAGGCTACTCTGTGGTCTTGATTAAATGTGTAGGGCTTCTGCTTTTCAAAGGACAGAGAGAGGACATGACTCGTGATGCTCATTGTGAGGGGCTGTGTATGCTAGGCATTGTGTGCCAACCTGAAATCTGTGCTGTCTCTGTTCTGTGTGGTCTTAAGTGTTTTTGTAAATGAATGATGCTGGCTATATGGACAGTTGTGTACTATAGATAGGAAGCTATGCTATCTTGAAAATGTGCCTGGGAATGCTTTGTATTGATGGTTTTTGACATCTATGTGTCAAATACCATTTTTTAACACTTCCCACAGCTCTGTGGATTTGAAATCACTTTCACCACAGATTTGGCAGAACTCTACACATTTCTTTTCAGCTGTTCTTCCTGATCAGAGCTATTATTAGCTTTAGGGAAGTGTATAATTATCTCAAAGTAGGAGCTAAAGATAAAAAGCTGCTTGCGATTTCAAAGGAACATTTAATAGTTGTTATTATGTAACATTTATTAATATGCTCACTGTGCTTAGTGTCTTTGCCAGGAAGACACTGGGGATAAAGAGTCAATCCCACATGTGACACATGGATGAATAGGCACAAAGCTACATTAGCATCTCGTCAGAACCATAAGCTGTCTTAGTTTTTTTTTTTTTTAAAGTTTAGAAAAAGAAAAGAAGAGAGCCAAATCAGACTTTATGCCTTTCGAACGCCATCCATTGTCACTCAAGGAAAGGAGATCTTTGCTGCCCTGTCTGCCCAATTGATCTCATTGTCTCCACACTCAGCAACCCAATCCACTTAGGGGTCTTCTGACTTAAACCTCCTTACTCACTTCTCTCTTTTGGATGTCTTCCTCTGTTCACGTCGATGTTGAGACTTGCTTCTCTAACAGATCTGCTCTCTTTTTTACAGTAGCATTACAATTGTCTCTCTACCTGTGTGTTCTCAGTTTCCTGATGAAACCCTTCTTCCTAAAAAGGCCCTTCTTACTTTGATATCCTTTGTCTAATTGAGTTTAACAAAGATTGCTTTCGTGTGTGTGTGTGTGTGTGTGTGTGTGTGTGTGTACCCATTTATAGGCCAGAAGTTGATATCGGTTGTTTTTCTCAGTTGTTCCCCAACTTATTTTTTTGAGACAGAGTTTCTCAGTGAACCTATTAACTAGACAATAACCATTTGTTTTCTTCTCTCTAGTGCCTAGCTTCTCTATAGTCCCAAACCTAATCTCAAGTCTTCCTTCATGGGTATTTGTATCATGTATATGTCAGTGCATTCTGTGTAAAGGTCAGAGGAAAATGTTATCTACTGCTTTTCACATTTGTTTTATCATCATCATCATCATCATCATCATCATCATCATCATCTTGAGACTGCTTGTCTACCTGAACCTGGGGTTCACAGTGTCAGCTAGACTGGCTAGCTAGCAAGACCTACATATCTGCTTTTCCACACACCCAGCACTGGGTTTCAGGTCTATATCTTCATGCCTGACATTCCTCCATGCCTGGCTTTCATGTGAGTGTTGGGGATCTGGATTCAGATTTTCATGCTTATACTAGTAAACACTTTAGGCACAGAGTCATCTCTTTAGCCTTCTTTTTAAACACTGTCTATTTATTCACTCTGTATTCCAGACTGTAAGATACGAGTGACAGTCATATCCTGGCTGAGAAGTAAAACAAATTAACCAGCTTTCACTCAGGACCAGCCAAACTCTTCATCAGGCACAGTGTTGATTTCATTTCTCCTTACTGTGCCAGGACACATGGTAGAGCAGCTTCAGGAAGGAAGGTTTTAATGTGCTGGCTCAGTGTTGAGGAGATACAACCTACCACAGGGGTCTGGATGCTGTGGGGCTGGAGCAGCCTACAGCAGGAACAGGAATAAATGGATACATTGAAGTGCCAGGCAGGAAGCAGAGGACTTGGATTTTAACTAGGACCAGGCAATGACCAAGAATACCCAGCTCCCTGGAGCAAAACACTTCCTGTGTTAAGACCATTGTCAAGGTTCAACAAAGTCCTCGAAACAGTTTGAAACAAAGTGCTCAAATGAGCCTGTGACTCAAAACAACTAAGCATCCAAGAGGAATTCTGGAACTATTTCAGGCCCTATTAGACCATTCTGTCCTGGCAAGGAATGTTCTGTCACCACCTGCCCTGTGTTGTGAGCACTGGCTCACGTGTGGCTGTGTCTTTAAGTCTGGTTGCTAGAGAAGGTTGTGTTCCAAGGTAAAGAGAGTCGGGGTATCTAATACATCAAGGCTTTCTGGATACATTTATGGCCTGTTTGATGTAGTCCTCTAGCTCATGAAGACAATTGTGTGTACATAGAGTGCTAGCTGTCTAGTAGCAATACACTCTCATTGCGGGGTGGGGGTGGGGCTGGAGATTAGCAATAGAAGTGGGAGAAACAGGCTGCCATATGGAAGTACAAATGGTGGGTACATTACAGTGCCAAGGAACTTACCAATTTTGTAAACATTTCTCTCTACCTGTTCACAGTGCCTCTTATCTGATAACTTCACAGTGTGGCTACTAGGTTTTTAGGTTTTTTTTTTCCTTTTCTTTTCTAGCTCTTTATTTGTTTCTTTTCCATTTCCTCTTCTATGTATTCTGTCTAGGCGCTTACAGGACTGAGATGAACTAAATACAACCCTTAAAAATGGAAATTTTAGACAACCCTACCCTCTTCTTTCTGGTATGTGGAAGCCAGCTACTAACATGGGCCAACTTTCTTCAAATCTGAATAAATATTATTAATTGCCTTTGATGTATAGACACTAGGTGGAGATTATGATTCATGATGTCTGAGTAGAGGGTTATATGGAACTGATCATATAGGTTAACTGAAAACATGCATCCCATGTAAAAGAATACTGCTCCTGTCTTATGGTCCTTGCATTAATGATGAATCATGGAGGATATTTTCTCACCTTGTGACTTCATTTCTTAAACTATTTTTTTTAATGCATTCACCATTGCTCTCTTTGGACATACCAGAAGAGGGCATCAGACCCCGTTGTAGATGGTTGTGAGGCACCATGTGGTTGCTGAGATTTGAACTCAGGACCTCTGGAAGAGCAGTCAGTATTCTTAACCACTGAGCCATCTCTCCGGCCTGTTACTTCATTCCTTAATTATTACATTTATATGCTCACTTTACTCACAAGAACAAATGCCTAGTTCTAAATTTTTATTGGATCTCTTGGCCTTATCCAAATTATTTCCATGGTATTCTTGCTGCAGGCTTCCCAAGGAAGCCTTACACCTGATTCAGTACGTCCCCACAGTTCTATAGAACATTCACACTTTAGTCAGCAGCTCCTGCAAAAGCTTCCTGATCCACAGGAAGTATGGCTAACCAGGAGAAACCTTCTAAGTAGATTAGGCTCCGTGAGTGTCCCCCAGTTGTCTGTCATTTAATTCTGTCTGTCTTTCTACCTCTCTCAAATATTTATAATCAGATCATTTAACTTACTGAAAATAAAAGTTTTAGCCAAGCCTTTTGGAATCATAACATTTAATAAATTTCCTGGCTGACCCCTGCTGTGTCTCCTAAATGCTCTTTCTTGTCTGTTGTGTCCATAGCTTATTTCAGATGGGTCTTAGGAAGAACCAGAGTTTCATTTCTTAGCACATTTACTTTTAAGTTAATAAAGTTTCAAGATCATGAGACATGGTTCAAAGCTCAGAGCAAATTCCTTAGCAATTTGTAAGGGATCTGAACCATAGTGAGGCTCAAGGGCTCAGAAGAAAAAGTCAGACATTAAGTTAAAAAAAAAAAAAAGGCTTTGAATTGTCAAACGGGGCTTTAGGATTTCAGTCTCTTAGCAGCTGGCCCTGCCTCAGACATTGGCTCATGTATTTGGACCTTGTTATGGTTTTAATACAAAGTGTACCCCACTGGCTCACGTGATCAACATTTGGTTGCCAGATGGTATACTATTTTGGGAGGTCCTGAGGCCTTAGGAGGTGGAATCTAGCAGGAATAAGTAGATCTCTTGGGGTGCAGGTATTTTGTCCCTGGCTCTTCCGGCCTCTCTTCTTTTGGTCTGCCATGTGAATCTCCTCCACAAGCTGCTGCCAGAGTGATATTGTGTCTAAGAACCTGGGACCAAGCAATCAGTACCCAATTCTCTGAAATAATTACATCAAGTCACTGTGGTGAGAGCACTCCCAGATCGAACCCTCCATCATCAACTAAGCTGCTTCTGAGATGTTGAATAAACCCCAATCTACAGCAGGAGTCTCCAGTCAGGCCTCTCTCCAGCTGGTTGTTTTCTTGGTGTGTTTGGGCATATTATAACAGACTGAAAAGGAGAACACATCCTACTTTCATTTTTGGTAAGATTCCTCTGTCCTCTCTGGCTTGCATCTTCTTTGACAGCACGTCTGCCACTTTTCCACGCACTGATTGAGTTTTACCTCAGGTTGAAGGCTATAGTCAGACATGGTCTCCAGTACGACAGCCATAACTGTCCTTCCTATCTGTTTTGAGATGGGCTAGTTTGGGGCTTGGTGAATCTTTGGTTGAAACTACTTCGTTTCCTTTCCAGCTTCTGTGTCCTGAACCCAAGTTTTCCTTCTATTAGAGAGGCCCTCAGTTTTCACAGACCCATCTCTTTCCTGTATTTGCATACCTTCCTCTTTACCAGAATTTCTTTCACAGCCAGGGCTTGATGGATGTGACACTAAGCTAATGAACCTTATTTAAGTCCCAGGATTTTCTCACTCATTCTGGAAGCACAGTCTCTTTTCTCTGTGCTTAGAACCTGTTTCCTTTGTGCCTAGGAGTTTGCAGACATTGGGGCAGCCTAATTGAATTGGGAACATTGTTAATTTAGTTTAATAGCGTTCATATGTTATTAAGTTACAGCTAACAAGCTCAGTGTATGAATGGCTCCAGAACATTCTCATTAGTCATTAGGTAAACTCTCCCGACTTTGTGGCATGAAGGTACTTTGAAGGCAGAAATGGAAGCACAATGTTTAAAGAGTTTGGAGTTGTAAACCAATAGGTGGAAATTTGTTTCCATTTTAATGGGAAGAATCATATGTAGAAGATTTCAATGCTCATTGAAGTCTAGTGAACTCAGAACTTTTTGCTTTGGAACATACTCAACAATAACACATTCAGCTCATGTTTGTGTTTCTGCTGAATAAGAATAGAGGAAAATTAGACTTATCTGAATTCTTACATTTGCAGTGTCTGTCTCTGCAGGTGAAGTTTAAAGTTTCACAGTTCTGACCATTAATGTTAAGTAAAATTTGGTCAATCATATTCAAAGAATGACTGAATTAACCTGTGTTATTATCCAAAGAAATAACAAGCAAATACACCATATTAAAAAAAAATATATATATATATATATATATATATATATATATATATATATATATATTATTACAGAGCTGTCAGATATTACTTAATATCTTAAATTTTAATGTTCACCTTTTAGATTGAGTGATGGGACTTGCATAACAATTTATTGTGATGTTTCCTTTCATAAACAATATTAATTCTTTACCTTATCCTAATTTTTTAATACCTTAATATTTTTCTTAAAGATTAATTTTCTAAAAAATATTATTCTTCTTTTCCAATTATACATGCTTCATTGTTTCACAAAACTTGGATTCTTGGCTGTATTCAGTAAGTGTGTGTGATGTGTGTGTTTGTGTGTGTGTGCATCCGTGTTTTTACATATTTATTATCCAATGACTAACTACTTTTCTCCTACCAATCAGTGCCAAATTTCTGGAAAAGCTATTTTGGTTTTCTATATATACTTTCCAGATATCACTCAATTCTTACATATCTGAATTCTATTTCAGTAGCCACTAAACCTTCTAAAATGGTCACTCTCAGCTATTTTGAGAGTTGCTAATTGCAGCAGATACCGTCAGCTCTTCATTTGAGTCATCAGCAGCATGTGCTGATGTCTCTGTTCTCTTCATAGGTTCAGGCCTTGCTCTGTCTTTGAGGCCTCTAACTCCTCTTCAATATTTACCAATCCCCTTGGGTCACTTTTTATTGGATGACTTATATTTGATATAGGTTTTAAACCTTGATGAAGGTACAATAAACCACTGACTTGGTGGTTTAAATGTTTAGTTTTTACGCGCACGTGTGTGTGTGTGTGTGTGTGTGTGTGTGTGTGTGTGTGTGTAAGAATGTATGCTATATGTGCCCAAGAGGCCAGAAGAGGGCATTGGATCCTCTAAGGCTGGAGTTATAGGTGGTTTTAAGCCATCTAATGTGTGTGTTAGAAACTGAACTCAGGTCCTTTGGAAGAACAAAAGTGCTTTTAGCAGGCCATCTCCCCAGCTCCTAAGACACATTTTGTGTCACAGTTCTGAATGGTAGAAGACTGGAATGGGTCTCACTGGTTGAAAATGAAAGTGTTGGCAGGCAGAGCTTCATTTTTTAATTCTGGAGATTGTACGAGGAACCTCTTCCCTTGTGTTTCCCAGTTTCCAGGGGCCAAGATGGCCTGTGGCCCCTGTCTCCATCTTCAAAGCAGCAGTGTAGCATTCCGCTACTCTGCTGTTCTCTTTGCTTTTGAGGATCCCTATTTTTAATTTGAAATTATTTCTATGAGTACTACAGCATACCTTTCCACCTCATGACCATCAAGGTACTAACATCCACAGAATCTCTTTCTACAATATACAATTGCCATATTCTTGGATCTTAGAATGAGGCCACAGATGTGGTTAACGGGCTATTATTCTTCTCACCACGGACAGTGTTGCTTCTCTTGCTCTTTGTTGTACATCCACAGTTTAGCATTTCATTCCAGTCTTTAGTCTTAGCTCTCACAAATACGCTGATAAGTAATGTCCACCTTTGTACATATGCACAATTGTAGCACAGTACACTATGGCTAACTATATCTTCATTTGGATTACATTAAAAAAATAAACCATTCATCATTCTTACCGTTCAGAATACCCAGTCCCACATTAATGCCATCCTCCATTTTGCATTTATTCCCCATTTCAATCTGAGTGTTGTCCTTGTTAGCTTTTTTTTCCCCCCTTCCAGTTTGGCACATCAACAGTCATTTGTGAAGAGGACACTGCAATTGAGAAAATGCCCCCACCAGTTTGGCCATCTCAGCAAGGCTGTGGTACATTTTCTTGATTAACGGTTAATGTAGGAGGCCCCAGCCCATTGTGGGTAGTGCTAACCCTGATCTGTATATAAGAAAGCAGGCCAGTAAGCAGAATTCTTCTATGTCCTGCTTTAGCTCCTGCTGTCTTCATGTTCCTACCTTAAGGTTCCTGCCCTGCTTAGGTAAGTTCCTGCCCTGACTTCCCTCAGTGATGACCCTGTGTGATATAAATCCTTTCCTGCCTATATTGCCTTTAGTCATGGTGTCTTAGCACACCAATAGAAGGCCTAAGATAAATTTGTACTTTACAAGATATACTGTGACAAACAGGACCATGTTGTTATGAGAGGATTTTAGACTTGCTTTGAACTTTGGGCTAGGAAAGCTGTTGAGTGCTCAGAGCTCAGTGGGTGCTTGGAGTTCAGTCGGTGCTTGGAAGATTAAAATGTGAAGAGCAGTTCAAGTCTGGCTCATGAACTTTCAGAGGGAAATGAAGATTCTACCCGGGTCTCTCATGTGCCATTTTGTATTAAGCCTCAGTGGTTCTAGTCAACCATCATTAAGAAGACACTAGAACCATTTAAAGTGAAACCATTGCTTTATTAGGGCAATGGATATGGATTATCTGAAATTGAGAAATTAATGGTGATTAATAAGAGATCAGCCTCATTGGGGTGAAATATTCTGAGAATATTTCCTAAGGCTCAGCACACAGGGAGCTGTGATCCAGAGGGGGCTAAGTCTACATTTTATGCTGGCAGCCGAACTCAGTAATGTGTAAAGGTCACCTAGGGAATACTGGTTTTGAAGGTGTGGAGGGGTCATGGAGAACAACTGAGACTTGGAACTGTATGGCAGGGCTGGAGTACCTGAAACAAAGGCCTCAAGGGTCACATTGGCAGGGGTTTAGCCTCAGTTTCAGTGGCCACCCCAGCATATTAGGGGTACCAGTACTATGTATCAACCACCAAGGAGAGGAGCAGCTGTGCATTTGAGCCCCTCCCGAGCCAATGAAACAAGCGTTGTGCTATGAAGAGCAGTGCAGGAGAGATGTGGCTCCTTGAAGCACAAGCTAGTACGTCCCAGATCTCAGACACTGAGCTTTTCATACTGTTGGGCTTTGATTCTGCTTTGATCTGATTGTAACTGCACACTGGCTCTTCTTCGTATTTGAAATAAGAAACTGTTGAAACTATTGTTTGATTTTACAAGAGTTAAGAGATTTTGCAATTTTGGAGAGAGACATAGGAAAGAGATTTTTGAATTTTAAAAGAAACTTTGGATGTTTTAGAGAAACTTTTGGATATTTTAGACTTGCTTTGAAACTTGAAAGAGACTTTGGATGTTTGAAAGAGACTGAGCTTCTAAAGTGTGTTAATTTCCAAAGACTGTGAAGATTTTAAAGTTTGGAGTGTGCTTTATATTGAGATATTGGTATTAATATGTGATCTTGGAGATGAACAAGAAACAAAAGATTCTGGTTTCGCAATAATGTATTCGTGAGTGAAACTAACCAGGGATTAATTTTCCTTATTAGTTTTCTGTCAAAATGACACAGACTAGAGTCATTTGTGAAGAGGGAACCTCAGTAGAGAAAATGCCCCCACAAGATTGGCATATGGGCAAGCTGGTGGGTTGCTTTCTTGAGTGGTTCTAAGTTGTCTAAGAAAGCAGGCTGAGCAAGCAATGAGGAGCTAGGCCATAAGTACTGCTTCTCCATGGCCTCTGCTTCAAGGCTACAGGTTCCTGCCCTGCTTGAGTTCCTTTCCTGACTGTTGCTTGTCAGTGTGAGATGAAATAAACCCTTTCTCACCAAGTTGCTTTGGGTTATGGTTTTTGATCATAGCAATAGAAAAGAAAATCTTAACGATGACAAAGATTCTTCACTTAATTTAGAATATAATTTAGAAACACAGAAAGCTGTGTTTGTTTCTTGTAATAATCTTGGTCCTATTGGTTCCAAATTTCATCAGTTCTAGTTTTAACTTTTTCTCATTCTTTTCATATTTAGTCGTTCAATTTTATTTTCATAATTTGACTTCTATAGACTTTAGTCCTCCCATCTGTACTTCTCCTCTTCACACCAGTGACTACATGATCTGCTTCACAAAGGAACCTAATCTAACAGATGTGAAATATTTAACTAGGATGACCAGTCCAGTAAATATGTTAAATACATAGCATAAAATAGTTTACACTTAATGGTAGAGTGTACTAACTTTGAATAAATATCCCTTAAGGGAATATTTACTAAAGGGTTGGTTCCTAGCCCAAGGAATTATTGAAAGGAGGTAGCATTTAAGAGGTGAGACTATAGTGTGTCTTAGGAGTGGGAGAATGCCCTCTAAGCGGATTGTGGGTTCTTTGTGTCTTCTTTTGTTTATTCCTGGTCTTAAGATAAATGGCTTTATTCTGCTATGTACTCTCAACATGGTTTGCTGCTTCCCTGCAGGCCAGAGAGTAAGTGGGGCAAGCAGCCATAGACTGTACTCCATAAGCTCTGAACGAGATAGAGATACATCTTTTGTCTTTTTAAATTGATTGTGTCAAATGTTTCATTACAGTCACAGAAAGCTGACTAACAGTGTGACAAAACTTTTCCTCCTTTTTCTAATTTTTTGTTTTTATTTAAGGTAAGTAAAATCTTTAGGAAGAAGGCAAGCTCCTGAGAACAGAGTATATCTGGTTCCCATGTTCCTCTATTACTCAGCGTTCATTAGTTCACCATGCAGTGGCCCCATGATATTCAGCGATCACATTGAACATGTGTTTGTCACATATATTATTACTAGTGTCTGTGTGTTTGTATTCCTTAAATTCATATGTTGAAATATTAATGCTTAAAGCCATGAGACATGATTAAGTTATAAAAGCCTTATGAATGGGATCAGCAACCTTAAAAGAGACCACTAGAGTTCTCCTCGCAAGGAGACAGAACTAATGATAAAACGTACTGACTCTATCAAACCAAAAATGAAAGAGCAAACAAACAACAACACTCACATCCACAGCAGGTCCAACACTCACATCCAAAGCAGCTACACTCACATCCATAGAAGGTATCCGCACGGCAGGAAGATCTCTAGCACTTCCAATGATTCAGTGATGTGATCTGGGACTTCCCAGCTCTCGCTACTACTCAAAGTTTTTGTTGTTTATTTATAACACAGTTGATGGTATTTTTGCTGGCCTCTAGGCTCCTTCAGTTCCTATTCATGCAGACTTGTTACACATCTCAGAGCATTCTGGCCCTTCTCAGCTCCTTCTGTAACCCTAAACTTCCAGGCTGCTCCAGTTAGCAGGCTTCCGTCCTCTCAGCTATTCATCCTCCTTTTAATCTGAATGATTTTTCCATGCCTCCCCTCACTTTCCTAGCCCTGACCATGTCCGGTCTTTGTCATTTTCCAGTAGTTCTGGACTCTTCCAGATGCCTCTGGATGCTTGGTCTCTCTCTCTCTCTCTCTCTCTCTCTCTCTCTCTCTCTCTCTCTCCCTCTCTCTCTCTCTCTCTCTCTCTCACACACACACACACACACACACACACACACACACACACTAAAAACTTTCCCCCTAATCATAGAGTTGCCATCTTGGCAATGGCAATTTTCTTTTCTGTGCCCTTGTTAACAATAACCATTTAACAAAATAACATTTGGAGGTTCTATCTAGTGTTTGTGACCTTGCCATGGATTTTTTTAAACCAAGTTTACTGTTCTCTGTACCAGGTATAAATTCCATCCTGTGAAACAAGCATCAAATTCAATCAGAAAGTGGTTGGTTACCTTAGAGCAGTCATGCCACTAAGATTACAAACATGATTTCCCCACAAATCATGGGTAGGGAGTTGAGAGTGGGAAGGTGGGTAGGGGCATATCCTCATAGAAATAGGAGGATGGGGAATGGGATAGGGGGTTCCTGGGTCGATAGGTGATTACATCTGTAATGTAAATAAAATATCTAATAAAAACATTAAAAAAAAACCACCTCATCCTAGCTGCCTGGAAGTCAGTATTCTGCTAGCAGTCTTCAGATGAAAATGGAGAACTCTCAGCTCCTCCTGAACCATGCCTGCCTGGATGCTGTTATATTCTTGCCTTGATGACAATGGACTGAACCTCTGAACCTGTAAGCCAGCCTCAATTAAATGTTGTCCTTATTAAAAAAAAAAAAATCACAAAGATGAACCACTATGCTCATCTTATTATGTAAATGTTTGGGATCCAAACTCGGGTCTTCATACTCTTTACCAATGGAGCCATCTCTCCAGCTTTGTAAAGAGTAACTTTAAGCACAAGAAGATTCCTTGGAATAGTTATGCTCAAGTTGAAATACAATCTGAGTTTTAATACTTCTCCTAAGGAGCAGTTTGTTCTTGGCAACAGGGGACTCAAGACATTGGGAGTTACCGTATTTCTAAGCAGTTTTAAAGGGCTAACCAACAGTAAGAACTAAACATAACAACCTATGGTTGATTAACCCATAAACCAAAGATCTGACAGGGCCTGTATGGATCTGCCTAAGGGTTATGCACTGATGAAAATTAGTTCCTCTGGACCTAGTCATTTGAGACTCTTGGAACACTGGAATTGCCCGAGGTTAGGAATTCTGCCCAGTTGTTCCTGCAGAACAGTTCAGCTTTTATAAGGGAGTATAAAATGGGGCAGGGTTTGGGACAAGTAAACACAGCATCGGTCATAGAGTAATAGAAAGCAAAGCCAGAAACAAACCTGAACAAGTGGATGAACAAAACAGGACAAAGAAAATAAGCTACTTTATTCTTACTGTGGGCATGAACAACTTGAACTGTCTTAGTTTTGATGTTTAAAAGAGTCTCGAAGTGTTAGTCACTTTCTTTTGCTGTGAAAAGCAGGGAGGAAGGGCTTATTTTCCCTTGCACTTTCAGAGGCTCAGTACATAGAGGCACTTGGTTTCTGTTGCTTCTAGAGTTGCCCATGGTGAGTCCGAATGTCATGGCAGGGATTATGTGGTAGATCAGAGACACTCAGCACACGGCAGACAGGAGATGGAGGGATATAAAGACATGAGGAGGCGTGTCCCCAGTGAGGTACTTCTTCCAGTGGGGTCCAAATTCCACCTGGCATGGTTTGCATCCTCATGTTCTCTTCTCTCCATAGCTTATCCAGTTCCAGCAGTCCATTTCTTATCCAAATCATAGCATCCAGCCTGCCAAGATTTTATTGTTTGTGTCTTTTCATGGCATGATAGCTTCCTATGGGTTGAGGGATACAGAGTGACAACAAAGAAACATTATCATTATTCTAAGGAGTTTTCTATAAGAATCACTGAAGGCCAATGGGATCAGAGCAGGGTCATGTGATCTAGATAGGGACAACCAGGTTCTTTGCGATATACTCGTCCATAATCTATAACAGACAATGGTTTAAGTGACAGTCCAAGTGATTTGTTTATTCTTTGAATGACTTTATTATAGCTTATGGGGATCTGTGTATTTCTGGAAAGAATATTTTAAACATTAATCTATACTTTAGCTCAAAGGTTCCATGTCTGTTAGTTTCAAGCATTCATTAGCAAAACAGTAAATCTCTCATTTTAATAATTTAACATTGATAGAAGCATGTATCAGTTAGCATGACAGATTACTGTCATATATCAAAAATGGAAAGAATTCTGTGCCCTGACCCTTAGCAGATATACGAATAAATGAACTTTTAGGGACCAGTGAAGAAAGTGAAATTGTGGTGCAGATGGAATTAAATTTTCACTTGTTCACCCAGCTTGAGTTGTTTGGATTCATAGAGTACTAATCTTAGTATTTTTGAAATATTTGAAAGAGCAAAGTACATAACTTGAATACTTATTAATACTGTCATATTTAAAGTTACTTTTGTTGTCCACGCCACATACACAATTCCATCAAATAAGATACTGTTTTTTTGTCATAAAAGGGAGCGAATACAAGGTAGTAAGAACTGAGAGTCCTGTGAGGACACAAACTGAATGTCAGCTGTGGATTCAAGCCTGCCTCCTTCTAGCAAATTCAATGAGGCGATAGGATCACAGAGGAATACAGGATCCCTCAGGCAGGCAAAATCCAGTCTCAGTGCAATGTCATTATTCCTGGCAAAAAGCAGAATATTCAGTTTTTATTAGGGAGGACATTGAGTGTGCCATGTTGAATAGCATCCTTCCTTCACTGAATGGTTTTCTAGTTTCCCTACAGTCCTCTCTGCACCAGTGAGAGCTTGTCTAAGAAGAAATTGTGGCAAGAACAGTTATCTGGGAGAACTGTGAGTCTGGAGAGCTCCTGAACTATTGTTCTGGCTAACTGTGGGGCCTGCTGTTGGCTAGGATAATTAGGGGAACTGAGAGCATGCTGTCCCTTCAGGAAGGCCATCATAAAGAGTACCCCTCTTAACAGAGCTTTGGAGAATTGCAGTTCAGGAGCAATATTCCTGACAAGAAGCTGGATGTGGCAATTTACATTTCATTTATGGGAGCTTTCTGCCATGGCTCTCATTATCACTGAGGACAGTGATATCCTCTGTTAATGCTGCCCAACCAACTGGACACAGGCCTGGCAATCTATCATCATGCGGGATCCATTTAGGCTTGGCTTGTGTTATGCTCAGAGAATTAATTAAGTTCAGTAGGAACTCCTTAGGTTTGCCCAGGCCACAAGTTCTATAAAAGCAGCTATTCAAACAGCTCAATTTCCCTTTCTGAGGGCTGCTCTCAATTCTCAGAAATTTCTTTAGATTTTTCCTTAATTTTCTATCTTCGTTCTCTTCAACAATACCTGCTTTTGCTTTGCTTACTCCTGTGTATCCACATCTCTAATCGTCACAAGCATGAGGTGGTGAACTCAGGAGCCATCATCTCAGGTTAGTTTTTTATGACAAGTGAGTTTCTAGCATCTGAGTTCCTGGGTCCCATGCTTTGGAAAAACCCTGTAATGCTCAAATAGCTGCATCAGTCCCAATCAATATGGCCTCAGAAATAAGGCAGCTCCTGAAAAGGCATTCTCATTGAGAAATTTGTGCTTAATCGATGTAAAATTAATAAGAGGCAGGTGAACAAAGGTGTCTTCAGCTGTAATTGCAATGAAAAAATTTTATTTATTTATTTTTATTTTTTTGGTTTTTCGAGACAGGGTTTCTCTATATAGTCTTGGCTGTCCTGGAACTCACTCGGTAGACCAGGCTGGCCTCGAACTCAGAAATCCGCCTGCCTCTGCCCCCCAAGTGCTGGGATTAAAAGCGTGTGCCACCACTGCCGGGCTGCAATGAAAAATTCTTAATCAGACTTTATTGAGGTCACCTTCTCTTCTTTCTGTTCAGTTTCAGCCATTCACTTAACCTCTCCTGGTAGAAGGCCTTCTGTTTCCATGGAGGCATTTCTAGGCTAGCTCTCTGCCTAGATTTCAGTATCAGCTATGATACAGTTTTCACAGTAAAACTCCAGATAGTCTAGCATTGGATGGGTGCAAGCAGGTAGTATACTGTTGAGAAAGCCTGGTGAAAGAGGACTCTTGGAATCATCTTCTGAGACACAATATTATGTACATAATAGATAGTGATTGATAGTCACACAAAAGCAACTTCCAGTCTTCAAGTAGCCAATGATTTCCTTCATATCCCCCTTTTCCTATTTCTTAGGTATGGTTATCAAAAAGGCATGCCATAACACCAAGTGTAAGAGGAAGCCACGGTGGGATTCCTCCCAAGGACTCTGTACTGCAGATGGTCTTAGGAGCTTATCTCATCACTCATCAAGGGTGACATACAATCACCACTATAACAAGAAGGCACAATACCCCAAACCACATAGTGGAAAGAGTGAAAAGTAACTCTATTGATATTTTTTTCTGTGGACACTCT
This sequence comes from Rhabdomys pumilio, assembly GCA_030674055.1. NCBI lineage: Eukaryota > Metazoa > Chordata > Mammalia > Rodentia > Muridae > Rhabdomys > Rhabdomys pumilio. The sequence goes on along the minus strand of JANHMN010000004.1, from coordinate 111,130,360 downwards.
CCCTTACATTTCAGCCTCAGTTACATATCTCAGCATTCATTGCAAAGACCATGCAAATATTCCTTCTGCACTCATCTTTGGTTCTTTCAGTATCTGGAAACCAGTTGTATTCTGGGACTTTTCATAGATAAACATGAATAAATATCTATTTATTCCAAATATGATGCCATAGGCAGGCCAAAGAAAGAATTCCATTCAAATCTAGTTTAGTGCAAAGAGCTACTTATAGAAGCATGGTGACTCAATGATAGCAGAATAATACAAACAAACAACCCACCTCCAGAATTCACAGCTTGCAGGCAGCTCTGTAGGTTATAGAAAAATGCTCTCTCCCTCTCTCTCCCTTACTAGTCCCTTCCCCCACTGCCTTGCTATTGCTTATATAACTTTGAAAAATTGTATTGTGGATCTCTTGAACTTTCAGGAGCTCCCTGAATATTCTTTATTTTCTTTACTTCTTGAGTTTTATGAGCTTCCTTCTTTCCTCCAGGAGAAAATGTTTCAGATGAGATGAAATGTTATATAACATCATCTAGTAGACAGTGTTTGCTTTATACCTCCCAGGGTCTTGGACTACCAAATACAACATCCTGGCAGAACAATTGGGGGGAGGGAATTCAGGTGGCAGGTGGATTTGGGTAGAGTGGAATATGGTCACGTTAAGAGGTCCACAATTTTGAAGCAAAGGCCTGAGCCTCAAGACCTGTTCCAATATCTCACCATGAACAAGTAGGGAAAAGACAAGGCCAGGGATACTTTTTATATAGAAAATGGATAGATATTTTGGGAACAAGGAAATTGGGCAAGCATTTAGTTTTGGAATCTCTTGGTTTTTCAGCTACATATATATTTGTTGGCCACTTAAGGTATGCAGTCTCACAGAAGGAGGGGCTCATGCTTCTCCTATGCAAGTTTCTAGGGATTAACTAGTTCTCTACTTTCTTGTCTAGAAAACATCATTGGCCTTTTAGAATTAGCAAATAACCTTGCAAAATAAAGAATAAAACCTTAATTTACTATAGGCCTCTTTCTGCAGTTCCTATGATAAATGCACCTTTTAGTTTTTTTCCATGAAATTAAAATTGTGTATTGGTAACTCCTACAGCAAGATAATGAGATCCAAATTGGTAGGATCTGTGCATCCTAGCTGAAGAGTGAGTGTGGTCTGTTACTTTTCTAATATTGCATGAACATGTGAAGAAAACATGTGGAAAAAAAACCTTGAAATTTGTTTAAGAGTTAAGTAGCATAAAGTTTAGAATTTGAGGAAGAATTTAAAATGTTGCCACATATACTCTAATATCTGCTTTAAAATGTAAATATTTCTTTTTTCTAATTGAATATAATATATTCCAATCAAGTTTTTCTCTCCATCATCTTCTCTCAGATTCTTCCACCCAACAAATCCACACCCTTTCTTTTTATTACTAGAAAACAAACAAGCAACTAATACACACACACACACACACACACACACACACACACACCAAACAAACAACAAACAAACAAAAACCAAACAACCCAAAAAAGAAAAAAAGCAAAACAATAGGACAAAATAAACAAACAAGCAGGAGAAAGGAGCCAAAGCAAAAGTATAAGAAACACACCCAGACAAGCACACACACACATACTCAGGGGGATTTGATAGAGATATTCCTGTTAAGACTGAGTGCTCCAAGGTCTTTCACTCTCTGCACATTGCCAAGTGGGTCTCTGTATTTGTTTCCATCTGTTTCAAGAGAAAGCTTCTCTGATGATGGCTGAGCAAAGTACTGATCTATGAATATAGCAGAATGTTGATAGTTCATTTTACTGTTCCGTTCCTATTGTTCTATTTAAGAACAGTAGGGGAACTACTGTTCCCCTAGGTTCTTTGTCTATTTAGTCTTAGATTCTTGGCCATCCAAGCAGGGTCTATCTCATGGAGTAGGCATTGGATCCAATCAGATACTAGTTAGTTGCTTCTACAACTTTTGTGCCATGATTGTACTAACATATCTTGTGAGCAAGTCACCATTGTAGGTCACAGGGTTTGTAGCTGGGTTCGAATTTACCATTCTCTTCTAGTAGTGAGCAGAGTACCTTCCAGAAGCATGAAGACAAGTGAGTGGGGATAAAGGCATAGGTAGAAACCAGCTAGACTTGTTCAATAAGTTTTGTGGGATTTTTGTCTTCAACAATAGGACTTCTCCATCAGTTTGTGGAAACCCAACAACAGCTTTGGCAATTACCTAGGTTGTTTAGAGGTGTTTACAAGACATCTTTGGCCAAGAACTCAATTAGATATAACCTATTCTTGGCACTGGATTCTCCATCTGTGCCAAATGAAACTGGATGGTTTCATTTGGTGGCAATAGATGTCTAGTTGAGGCTTCATCTCCTCTGTTATTTGGTTATTCCAAATGTCTGTATGTGTGTCTATGGGAATATATATATTCTTATATTTCTGGTTGTGAGCCTAGCTTTTAAGGGTTGAGCTATCCAGCCCAAGAATATATATTCTTAAAAATAGAAATATAGGAAGCTTGAGTTATCAAAGGTAATTTTTAGAAATGATAACCATGTCAATGTGACTGAAGCTAAAACCTCCATGAACCTCAAACCACTGACTATGAAACCCTAATTTACACATGTTTCTGACAAATATATTTTAGAAAAATTGTAGAGACAACATAATTAAAGATGTATGGTTATGACCTTTGAACTTCTTATATGTCATGTATTTAGATCTTCAAGTAAAAATAATTATATATAAATGTTTATAATAGAGCAGTATAATTTTTTTAAACTCTATTAACAGTAAGCATTGAATGAATATGTATAACAGCCCATGGTCTTCAATGAAGAGAGATGTACTATATAGAGTAAGTTAAGAAAGCTGGGAATTAACTTACAATACATGCTTTCTTATGATTACAGAGCAGTGGGGCTGGAGAGATAGTTCAACAGTTAATGGCTCATACTACTTTTGTAAAGGACCCAAATTCCATTTTAACTGTTTATATAGGGCAGCTCAAAACCACATGTAATTCCAGATATAGGATGATCTAATAGTTGTTCTGGCCTTCATGGATACTGGTACTTACATGCAACAAACCCTATATACATAATTAAAATCTTAAAGGGCATTCAATAATTACAGGATAAATGCTTTGGCATACAATGTGTGTTAGCCTTAAAGGGGGATTTCTTGTGATGAGAATTATGACTTCATAATTTATCCAAACTCATTATACTTTATTACCTATTAAAATTTCATTTAAAATGTGTGTAATGTTAACTTGCAATGATAAATTAAGGTACTTTTGTTTAACTTTTTACTGAACTATCCCGTTAAAGCACTTTATCATAGTTAATTTCTTGACAAGTACATGTCTTGGTTAAATTATAAATGCATGTTGAACAAATAAGAGGAAAACACGGGAATTTTCAAAGATGTGAGGGGGACTTAAGACTCTACCTGTGAATCACTGCCCATTCATCCACACAGCACTAATACTGTGATCAGAAAAGAATGATCCAGAGAGAAGAAAGGGATCTCTTAATAGAGAGGACCTCCCAATGGGGAAGGAATAGAGAAGACAATCAGATTAGAGCTATTCATAGCCTTGGTTAGGGGAACTTCTCTTTGTAGATGGTACCAGTTAATACAGAGACCACTGGTCTCTGCAGTCAAAGTGCAAACCATCAGTGACTATTGGGTGCCTAGCTCTAAATAGAACATCTGTATCACAGCCTGGGGAACACTGGAGAGCAGGGACAGGAGTAATGTAAGAACCAGATGATGCAGAGGAATGCTATGAAATGCTGTCTTCTGGTAACATGCTCATTGTACTCATAAACTTCCAGTAGCTGTGGCTACTATACAAGTGTGAAATTGAAAAGGAATTTAAAAACTGAGAAGCATACCTTATGTAGCTGGCAGTGAGTACAGGTAACTATTTAAATAATAGATGGGATTAAATGAAACCACCAGAGCTAAACCCTTAGTTGTTAAAAAAAGACTGCTAGTGAAAGCTACTATGTTGGAGTCCCTTCATTCTTCTTGCCCAATTAAATGTCTATAAATTTTATTTATTCACCAGAAATGAATTGGAGTTGTTTAAAAATATTTTCTTCCACAATTGCTTTTCATATTCAATAAATTGAGCATAATTACTACTACAGTTGTATTATGCATGTAATCATTGTAATTTTATTCTTGTACATGTATTTATTCTTTGAGAAATGGATGCCACAGAATGTGGTATGGTAGTTAGTATTAACACATGAGAAAAGAAGTTGTACTTACCCAATTAGGATATTATTTTAAAAAACCTGTGTGAAAGGCAGTTCTGCCCACTCGATCATTTGGTTCTTTGTAGTTTTAGCTAATCCTTGTAATTGAAAGGTTAGATGTTGAGTAGATCAGAGATGTTTACAGTGTTTTTTCCTTCATTTTCTCTTTAGCTGGAGGCATTTGAATGATGTCAAATACAAGCTACTATGCCAACTAGAAGTCAACCTTTTGCCATGCTATTTCTATTTCACACGTTAACTATAATAAAACTTTTCTTAACATAATTAGTAAGTGCTTATATTAGGTAACATATTCTGAATTAAACCATGTAAGACCATATTTTTTTTGTTAATTTCCCAAGATACCTTTCAACTAATAGTAGTAAGGATATGCGTGTTTATGAAATGTTGTAGAATATCTCCTGGCCTATCTCAATTCAGGTACTGCTTCTTTTACTTTTTAAAAATATTTATTTATTATTTGTTTAATGTATGAGTACTCTATTTCCATGTATACCTGCATGCCAGAAGAGGGTACCACAACCCAGTACAAATGTTTGTGAGCCACCATGTGCTTGATGGGATTTAATTCAGCATCCCTGGAAGAGCAGATGATAGTTTTAAGAATTGAGCCACCTCTCCAACTGCAGCCTCTTTTACTTAAGCAGATGAAAACTGAAAATAATGAACTTTGAATGCCAGACCCTAGAAGAGAATAATGCTATACCTTATCCACTAGCTACGCATGCCTGAGAATCATGGCTACAGACCATTTTTCCTTCATGGAAAGTACCAATGAGGGACAAGATGGAGAAGGCTCCTGATGGTACAACTTGGTTTTGTGGATCCTATTTGCAATTTGTTCCTTTTAGAGCAGTTTTTTCTATGATCTTCTCTAGATTGGGCTTCCGTTTCCTTGAGAAGCTCTCCACTGAACAACTGTCCCCATAAGCACTCACAAGAAAATTTATAAGAAGTAGTGTGTGCTTTCTATTGGCTTATTTCTACATCTAGCTGGAGGGATGAGTGTTCAGCTGCATTTAGCTTTGACCTGAAGCTGTCTAAAGAAACCACATCTATGTTGAAGATCTTGAAGACCAATTGACTGACTTAATATCATGATTGTGAAGAAATGGAATGTTACACATGAGAGACAAAATTATCTTGGGGACATATTTAGTTCCTTTTAACAGCCATTTTGCCAGACCAGGGGTTTTTAAGAACCATTACAATCTCTGAACTAGTCTTTGAATATAATTACATAGACCTATGTTACCTGTACTTTGATTGCTAAATAGATCTATTATTGAATAATGCAAAGTTCAGGGATTATTTTGTTCTCCAAAGCTACCATATTATGGCTCTAGCAAGCACCCATTCAGATAAAACAATCATCTAATTAAAATGAATGGTTTTAATTATACCTAGTTTTTTTAAGGACTAATTTTCATGTGTTGTGTGCCCTTGCCCATGCTAATATTTAACATGACAAAGCACAACTAGGGAACCTGCTAATTACCATTCTCTGTCACTTACCATATATTTAGTGTTGGAATCTAAGGATGCCAGTTTTACCTAACTTACATTAAATTTGATATATTTAATTGGATGTATTGTTATTCTAGTGAAAAAAATCCTCTTTTCCATAAATTTATTCTCTTGAAAACAGCTTTCATTCAATAGAATATTGCAACAAGCCATTTACATACCCAAACTAAGCTATTAAGAAGATTGCTGCTAAGCTCATAAATGCTACGTGCTATGTCTATATTTCCTTAAGAATGGGGATAAAATATCACATTAGGAGTGTATCTCTGGGTGTGGCGTACATGCATGCACATGTGTAGGTCATATCAAATGTCAGCATCTTCTCCTGTTGCTCTCTATTCTAGGAGACAGTCTCCCATTGGATGTTAATCTTAGCCATGCTGATTGGTCAGTGAGCTATTGCGATCTGTCTTTTCTTTCCTCAAACATTTCCAGTTGTTCACACTTATGTATGTGTGTGTTTTTTATATTAAATTTAATTTAAAAATTATTTTAAATTATTTTTTAAAATCTGAACTCAAGTCCTCATGACTACACAAAGAATACTACACTTTTATCTATTGAACCATAGCTCCCACCTTAGGTTTTAAAAACATTTCTAAGTAGAAAATTTTACCCAACCATGTATTTTTAGACTGTTATAGGTCACCTTTTGAGTCAAATAATGAAAGTTTATTATCAAAAAACTCTAAATTTTCTGCATCTGGAAATCCTTAGGCATCTTATATAATAATTTACTCTTTTCAGAATTTATCTTTCTTAATTAAACAATTTGCTTGTTTATATTTATAATAACCAGGAAAGGGAATACATTTAAATTTCCATCAACAGATGAAACACAGGTAAACTCTGGCACCTGTAGGAGGTTGTGCTGTTGTAAGGGAAAAGGAAAGCCTGACATTTTCAGGAGAATAAATGTAACTGGAAATCATTACATTAAGGGAAATTCTAAACTCAGACAACAACTACATATTATCTCTCATATGTGGAAACTAAGCTTAAACATTGTGCGTGCATGTGTGCATTGATGCATGTATATTTGTAGCTAATGTTACTAGAAAGGAGATCATGAGATGGGAGGAATGAGATCTTGAGGGAGATAGAAAATAGGTTAAAGGAATACAAGTATGGAAGAATTAAAAAGCATACTAGCTGGAAAGGAAACCATGTGGAGGGGACATTGAAGAGGGTAATTGGGGACAGGAACAAAAGAACAATGAATAACCACATATATCTGTGTCCATGCCACAATGAAACTCATTATTTTGTTTTGTAACATAAACATACTCTTTAAAAACTCATCCACATAAATGTGTGAATTTTCTGCTATATATGATTTCTCTTCCAGCAAGGATCTTTTTAGTCTTATTCATCCAAACAGTAACTGGTGTTATGTAATGAACAGTAACAAAACATTGTTATTTGAATGTTATTGTGTTGCCTCCAGTGGTGGCACAAGAAATTCAATCTGATTCAGATGAAAAATTTACTTGTTTTCGTGTGTGTGTGTGTGTGTGTGTGTGTGTGTGTGTGTGTGTGTGTAGTTACTGAGAATCCTAATTATGTAAAACATTTGATAAACAACACAATGCTCTGAAGTCTTTACTGGTCACCTTTGGCACATAATCTTTCAAGCACATAACATCCTTTGAAGGAAGCATGAGAATTAGTTCCTTGCTTCTTTGCCAAACATGAGCATGGCTGCCTTTATGATATCATATGTTCAATGTGTCATATACCTCCTTCTTAAGCTTCGAAGTAAGTCACATAACTTGAGAACATTTCTCAGACCTGTGAGATACAAAGAAGGTAATAGCCAGTTTCTGGGAAGTTATGAAATCAACCTCAGCTCTCCCCTATTTTCAAGTGTATATAAATTTATGGTTTCACTTTGAAACATGAGTGCAGTAGCATGCCAAGTTAGCCACTGAAAGAGTTTTTTTTTTCTTTCTGGATTTATAATATATTTACTAGATTGTCTATGACAGTATCACTCTCTAGTTAAAAATTTTCAACAACAATAAAATTGTTCACTTTCTTTTGTAGAGTTTGAAGATTTTTGCTTTTGCTTCTATTTCCTCAGCACTTGTGTTATGAGGATCCCACTCAGAGAGGACTTTTCACCAAATTGAAATATTTATTTCAGCTGTCTGGGACTACACTCATGCCAAGTCCTGCATGGGCATTCAAAGGTTGGTGTGACATGGTCCCCATCCCTGGAGCAGAGTCAGCAGGATGTGGCCTTCCACCAGTGTTAATGGTTGCTAGGCTTAAGACTTGTTTATATATCTTACTTTATGTTCCTGATTTGGGGGAATGTCCTCTCTGTCAAGGTTAAGGATGCCATGATAATTAGAGACAACATGAGACTGGAAGTCAAGGGTATGTCCTGTGTCCTTAGAAAAATGGTAAATGCTGTGACCTTCAGGACAGTCATTACTGCTGTGGGAAAGAACTCTGAAAATATGAGTTCAAGAATGTATAATTTCTCAAGTAGGCAAAATATAAGAATGTAATATAAATTGTATGAGGGGCTTCACTGACCTAAAAGAGCAGAGGCAGCTGCATGGTGAGGCAGCTTGTCAGAAAGTTATTAAGGAAGAAGCTAAAGAAATTTAGGGAATGGTAATTGCAGGGCAAGATCCCACCTAGTTAAGTTTATTTATTTATTTATTTATTTATTTATTTATTTATTTATTGTGCTTACAAAGGCAAATAGATTCCTGAGTTCAAGGTCAGCCTGGATCATATTGAATTTAGGGGCAGTTTTGGTGGGAATGTTAATCTCAAGATGGGATCCCACACAGCTAAGTTTATTGTTTGTGCTTACAAAGGCAGGCAGATCACTGAATTTATTTTGCAATGTTAAAAAGGTGTACTTGCTGTCTTCTAAGAATTAAGGTGCTAAGGTCATAAAATTTTGATTTGTGGGATAATCAAAATGGAACCTGAAGCAAATGACTGAGTTTACACGTAAATAAAATAGTGGGCTTTGGTCTGCAGGAGAGAGCTAGCCAGAGAGCATTAATTAGGCAGCAAACATAGCTCTTTTAGAATTTTTCTAGCAGGATTTCTGACTTTGGTTGGAAAATCCAAGAATTTTTTTTCTAGCAGCTTTTCTGACTTTGGTCGGAAAACTCATGCCTATCCAGAGAGCCTTTAGAATTTTTCTACCACAAGATAGCTTTCTCTAGCAGAGAGCTGTCTTGAGTAGAGAGCTATCTCAAGCAGAAAGCTATTGTTTGCAGATTACTGAGCTAAAAGCTATCTATGAAGAATGATTTAGGGAGCCGTCTTGAGCAGACTACAGGGCTATCAACTTGTACCCTTGATTGACTTTGAGTTGTTCCCAAACACTTCTTCCTTATAACTTCTCTCCAAGCTGAGGCTTGTCCTTGGCACACTCAGGTATTTTGGACTCAGGTGCAGTCTTGAGGTTGTAGAATAAGAAGTTTTTAAAGATAAAAAACACATCCTGATATCATGCTCCAGAAGCTGCATAAGGTTTTGTATAATAAAGCAGTTTAAAAGTAGATAAGTTATCTGTGGCATCCTAGAATAGAGTAGGGTAGTGGTGGTCCCCTAATCTTAGCTTCAAGAGGAGTAAGTTCTCTACCCCTAAGTAAAAAGTACATTGAGTCCTGAGTAGGGCAAAGGGGAGAGGCTGGCCCAGTTTTCACCAGATTCTAGGACTAAGGTTGCCAGTCTTCTTAACAGTTATATTCATCCTTTTTTTTTAAATCTGACCTGACCTAAACTCTGTAGTCTCTACATACATACAATGTAATTTTCAATTAATATTTAATACCTTTGTCAGATTTTGAGACACGGTCATAAAGGCCAGGCCATTGTCAACCCCAAAGTCAAAAACACTTCAAACCTAAGAATTATTTCCTGAAGAAGTTTTGTAGCAAGTACAGAAACAACTGCTGTTTGGGTGGAATAGGCCTCCATTCATCCTAAGTGTCTACAAACACCAGAAAATAAGCATAGACAAAAAAAAAGTTGGCCTGATTTGAGTAAAGTCCAAGTCCTAGTGTTCTGGAAGCCTATTTCCTTGTGCCTGGATCCCTCATGGGATCTTCTTGCCCCTTTTGAGGTTTACTGGGTACAGCTATCACATTTAAAAGTGATGCCTTTAATCAGGCCTTCAAAAGCTGAAACATAATACCTGGGCCTGAGGAGTTCAGCAGTTTTTATGGCCCTAGGTGGGTTCTTTGGTGGAAATCCATAACCAGTTACTTTCTCAGAGTAACAGGAGGACTGGTCTGCTGTCTGGCAACATTCACCATCCTTGTTTATCTGTGTGGCCAGTTCGTGTTTAGCTGTTATTCTTGACGATTGTTAGCTTGACCATTGTTAGCTTATGTATTCTGGGTAGTTCCACAAGCTGGGCTCCAGCAGGAGTTACAAAGACACAGAGAGGCCCTACTCATTCTATGGTGGCCAAGCTTTGTTGCCTCTGGCTTTGGGCAATTCTCTTTTTGGTATCCTTTTTAATGGACAATGGCATCCTCCTGGGTAATCAGATAGTTTCTTACAGGGCTAAGATTTCTTTCCTATTTTGATTTCTTTTCCCTTTGTGGTTAGCAATTCTCTTTTCTTCTATGGATATGGGCTGTGGCAAAAGCATATCAGCTATCAGTGTTCATGGTGTCATCTATGGTGTCATCATCTGTCTGGAGACTGGCAGGTAGCCTTGTCTTTCTCCCAGCAGAGTGCCTGAGTCAATGCTGAAAGTTCAGGAGCTGGGTTCTCCTGCTTAAAAATTATGATCAGATAGTCTTGTCTTGGGTCACCATCTCTAGTCCTGCATACCTGATATTATTTTTGACAAAGCTGCTTCCATCTGTGAATAATACCCCATCTAGTGTCACCAACAAGAGTAAGAGATTGGATCAGGTCAATCACCTCAAGATAGTCATGTAGGGGATCTATGGTGTCATCATCTGTCTGGAGACTGGCAGGAGACTAGCAGGGTTGAGGATTGAAGTCTTGTGAACTCAGTGTAGGGTTGATCCAGATGCAGGATTTGATATAAGACACCCACCTCTCAGGTACCCACCCACATCTCTTTAAGAGGGCCTCAACAGAATGTGGGACTGTCAAGAATAGTTCATACCCTAAAATTAATTTGTCAGCTTCTTTTACCATCAGGATGGTAACAGATATGGCCCATATACATAGCAGCCATGTTTAGAGTGAGGGTTGTTTTAAAAGCAAAAACCACATCCTGGTGTCCTCTTCAGCAGCTGCAGTGGGAGGTGTTGCACAAGCAGAGTGTTTAGCAGAAGTTAAGGTTGAAAGACCCCCAAAGGGAGACCACCACTCTAGTCTCGTTATGGCGCGCACCCAAGGACTCACGAGAGACCAGCTTGATGCAAGCACACGAGGCAGTTTAATGGCGGAGCTCTAGGTTGACATGTATCTTACACAGTAGACAGAGGTGCCAACCCAGAAGCTCAAAAGTTTGGGGTTTTTATAGGCAAGGGTTGGGGGGAGTGGGAGATTTTCACACTGTTACACACTATTGATTGCTTTATATATATTTTTAAAAAATATCAGCAGGCTCTGTAAGAGGAGCAGGGCAGAATATAGCTTCTGTGGGCTGGCGCTTATCTAAGCTAGCAGGAGGGCATGGGGGTGGGGGTGTTGGAGAATACCAGATGACCCATTACTCATTTGGACCGAGGCATGTCCCTGTTCTTTCAAGGATGTTCTTGCATACTTTCCTTATCTTTCATGGCCAGCTAGTTCCTGGGATGATTCAACAGACCTGCTGACCAGCATTTTTAACTACTTAGGTCAGGGAATCAGAGAGCCCTGTTATTCTTATTAGTCTTGGGCCTATTTTAAAATTTTCTTTTAAGGTAAGTAGTTATCTTGAAGGGGGGTTTGCACAAGGAGATGGTTTAATAGAAGCTAGGTTAGCTAATGTATCCTAGAATAGAATTGGAAGATAAATTAGCTGGGCCATCCTACAATAGAGTTAAGTAATTTTTTCATTGGACTCTCCAACAAGGGGATCAATCTCTAAATCTAAATCTAAATAAATCTAAAATGGTCTTAGACAGAAATACAGGATAGAGGAACCTTTGCACTGTCTTGTCCTATTATATTTGGAACACTATAGGCTACAGTTCTAGCTGCATTTGCCCTTCCCCCAAACCTAATTCTTTTACAAGTCTTTAAATAAATGAGCATATTGTCCTCTTTCTTATTTGCAGTTGTCTTCAGGTTTGGGGGGTTGGTCTGGTGCTGCTATGTGTTCAAATGCTAAATACTGGCCCCCAAGATCTGGTTGCTGCTAATGAACAGATCCTCATGTACACCAAGTGTGTGATTTTAAATGTAAAGCTATTGTTTAAATAAAAGTGGCTACAACCAATTTACTAGGAAGAATAGAAGTAGGCAGAGTTTCAGTTACTGGGTTGAGGGAGTCACAGGTAGGAACCACAAGGAGAAAGAGAGAAAGAAAAACAGAAAGGAGAAGAAGGGAAGAGACTACCATGAGAGGAAATAGACCATGGGCACATGGACAGGAGAAATGGACCCCGAGACAAGCTGATGGAGCAGAAACAACCTGGGTGAGACTCAAACAACAAGTACTTGGGGAGCACGACTGGAAAATCAACAGTGTAGCACATAGAAAAATAGATTAGGAGTAATTCACCCAGTAATTTTGCTAATGCTGATTAAAAAAAACATCCATAGGACTTTACTCCAATTATTGGGGGGGGGGACTGGCTGGGTCATATTAATGATGAGTAGAGTTATGAGAGATGATCTAGACATGACTGTGTTAAGGATTACATGCACATTATATAAGGTCATTGTTTTCAACTACAGTTTACATTAATCTCCAACAGAACAGATCAGAAATCAAAGGGGCATCCCTCCTGCTAAGGTCCTGTTTAGAAGTTGATGCCTTCAATTACTACAGAGAGATTAGGACTAGAGAAAGAGTTTCCGAAAAATAAACCATTTGCAAGGAAGTTGGCTCTGCCTTTCACAAGAAATGGCAACCTAAAGTCCTCTCCCTGAAACTAACCATTCAGTTCTTTCCCATTTGTTACTTGGTGCTAGTCTTCTATGAAGAGTAAGTTGAAACTATTTTAAAGTTCCTGTTTCTGCTTTCATCATCCTTTCTGTTTATAGAAGTAGCCTCCTGTGAGTGGCTGATTGGGATACCAGTTTCACTTCATGAAATGAGGTGCTATCGAGTTCAGAAATAGAAAATAAAAATAATTAAAAGCTGGGTGTGGTGGCACACATCAGTGCTTGGAAGGTAGAGGCAGGTGAACTCTGTGAGTTCCAGGCCAGTCTGGTCTACAAAGCAAGTCCAGGATAGCCAGGGCAGTTACACAGAGAAACCTAGTCTTCAAAAATAAACAAAACAAAACAAACAACATAAAAAACCCAGAAAACAAACAAACAAAAAGCAAACCAAAACAATGAAACAAACAAAACAAAACAAAAACAGATAGAAAAGGAAGAAAACAAGAAAGACTTAGGACCAAATTGTAATAAACAAAACAAACAACAAAAAAACCCCAGAAAACAAACAAATAAAACACCAACCAAATAAACAAAAAGCAAAGCAAAGCAAAACAACAAAACAAAACAAAACAAAACAAAACAAAACAAAACAAAACAAAAAAGATAGAAAAAGGGGAAAAAAGAAAGACTTAGGACCAAATTGTAATTTTTGTCTTTTGATAGGAGAAAAATCTGTCAATGAAAAGCTACTGGACATTTTATTAAATATTACCTTTACAAGGACAAACAAAAGCTAAAAGAGGCTTAATTTTTCATGTTGAAAAGGCAGGAAAAATGTCCTTAGTCTTACCTGTTTGCAGTTCAGGCTAGCCTTGAACTGACTATGCAGCTGAAAACAACCTTGCAATTTGATTCTCTTGACTCTTTCTTCTCCAGTGCTGAGAGTATAGGTTTAAACTTTATTTTCTGAGCCCAACTCCACCAGATTTGTTTTATGGTTTTTGTTTGTTTGCTTGTTTGTTTTTGAGGACTTACTTTTAAAAACTTAGAGCTACTTTCTTCTCTGAAATGTATAAATAGCTTTCTAAAGCCTAGATAAGATTTTAACCATCTTTCTGACTCATCTATAACTTCTCAAGAACTGTGGAGCCATCTCTTTATTACATAATCATCTAGGAAGATACATCTCATGTAACATTGCCTGCAGGAGTGCAGGTGCCTCCAATTGCACCTTTCTCCAAGTTGTAAAAACAGGAAGCTGTGAACAGTTGGTTTCTTCTTTGGATAAACTTGGGAGCAATATTAACTGAAAGAAAGTTCACCAGGAGACATTAAACAGGTGTTGAGTAGGCTTTTCTTGAATCTGCCACCCTGCACTCAGAATGGGAAGAGAGTATAGGTACCTTTCCCCTTTCAAGGAGGCAAAAGTTACAGAAGTGAGCTTTTTTACGGGGTAGAATAGTGGCATGGTTAAAGGTTAGCTAGTCAGGCCCTGGTTAGCTACAGCTAGAAAGAACACTTCCAGATAAGAGTGTGGGAGTAAGCTGTTTGATGTAAAGCTGTGAATGCAGAAGACAGTAGGTTTTGTTTTCCCCAGTGGGGTGTGTTCATCAGAAGATCTGAGGCACATTATCTTCTTGTAAGCAACTTGCTGATGAAGGTGGACTGAGACAAATGGGGTCACCAATGTTAAGTTCTGACAGAGACTAGAGGACTAGAGATGATTGGTGCTGACTGGAACTCAGTTTACTCAGGGCTAATTATTGTTTAAGGGCTTGTGCTATACAGAAGCCGGAATGTTGGGGTCCAGGAGTTGTGTCATAAACTATTCAAACAATAATTTCAGTCAGACAGGGATAGTGTATTTTGATCATATATGCCAGACTGACTGGTCAGGACCATACAGACTCCAGCTGAACTATGACCCCAAGTCAAAATGCTATAGGGCTTTTAAAGCCGGAGATCTACAAACATCTATGCCAAATCATTCCACCAATCAGGATTTAGGGGTAGGGGATTTCCTTAACATCATGTCTTTGTTGTACATTTATTATGCTCCCATTGGTTGGGGTATTAAACTGTGGCAGGGGACTTGCCTTACCTAATATTCATGTCTTAAGTTGCCAACCAGGATGTCACTTGCCTTGTCTAAAATTCATGTCTTAACTTGCCAACCAGAATATCAGTTACTCATATACATCCTTCTTTCTGCTAAATAGGATATTAGTTCCTAGGAAGGTTTTGGGAACTTAAATTTTACTAGACCCCTACTCAAAATGAAAGTCTTATTTCAAATAGTTTCTTATATTAGGGCAGATGTCTGTTTTATGTTAGGGTCCAACCCAGGGACAGCTTAGAAAAGCAAATGCCATAAAAGCTCACATACAAGTGCAAGAAATGCTTCTGGGTGGTTGGTTCGAGTCCAGGCTTACTGTGGCTAACTATATAAAGCAGTCCTTACTGACTTCTATTGTGATTGGTTTCCAAGGGCACAGAACAAAGCAGAACATAAAATCAACTTGGGCATGAGAAAGTTTCCTAGTAACAGCACAATAAACATTTGAGAAATTTTTCTTATAATATTAGTAACAGCGCGAAATGGCAAGCTAGCCAGGTAACAGTTACCTAGGTCTTAACACTTGGGTTGCTTTCTGAATTTAAATTCATAGCAGTTGCTTCTGATGTATATCACATTCATGTCTAGTGTTTATTCCATAGCTTTCTTCTGCAAAGTTCTATGGT
>JANHMN010000004.1:111077008-111114393 GCA_030674055.1 Rhabdomys pumilio | reverse complement strand
ACCAATGATATTTACTTGGCAGCTCTTATAGATGAGTCAATTTCAGTGGTGTTTTGGGAAGTAGACCTAGTAGTATTGGGAATTTGCATGTCTCAATATCAGTTGTAGTGATTTAAATGGATCCACTTTGTCTACTTCCAGTGTAGAATTTTAGTTCCTCAAAACAATTTCTGTGTAAACAGATGCACAAATTATTTCAGTAGCAGGTAATTATTACATATACAATAAGAATTAGTTTACATAGTTAGCTATATTTGTTCCCTCTTACCATAAAGATGGATTTTTCAAAAGTAACTCTCAGGAAGAAGAGGAAGAGGAAGGGAAAAGAGGAGGAAGATGTGAAAGTAGAAACACATTGTTATCAGTAATCACTCTTGTGCAGGCCTACAATTAAGAAGAGCAAGTGGAGCAAAATGAAATATGAAATATGTAGATTAAAATGAAGATGCACCAGGATATTTAATCTTGTAGCCAAAGCTTGTGCTAGAAGAGATTAAAGGGGGGCCTTTGAAACAAAGGCTGAGGGAATTTTGTGCTTGTTAACAACAACAAATTAAAGTTGCTATGAATAAGATCCAAAGGTACCAACTTCTAGTTGGTAGTCAAACTTGACAGCGTCACCCATCTGGTTCTGGCTTTAAAGTTGTAGAAGATATAGGAGCAAATGGATTATAAAATCTTCCTCTGTTGTTGAGGAGAGCTGCTAAGTGAAGATATGTGGCAAGGGAGACCCTGAGAAGCCATTGTGAGAAGCTGTGGAAATGAAGCTTGGTTTGCACTGGAAACCCCATCATTTTGGAAGTAGGATGGTTGTCGGATATTTACCACAGAGAGATGCATACAAAGAATGGAACCTACCCAAGATAGAAAACTGTGCGGACATGGAGCCACAGAATTTGAAGTTTGTCCTGTTGGGTTCGGTTTTGTTTTGGTTAAGTATTTCATTAGCATAACCCTATTACTCTATTTTAAAATTGTAATTTATATTCTATGCCATTGTATTTTTGAAGTGAATAATTTTCTTTTTTCTTTTACCAAGAATTGTAACTAAGATACTACTTTGAGTTTCAGAAGAAACTTCAGACTTTTAAATGAGATTGGGAAAGACTATGGATCTTTTGAATTTATACAACACATAAAATTGAAAAATCTGATGACTTCTAGAAACACACTTGTTCTAACAAATGACAACAGAAGTTGTTTGGTTTAAGACAGGAGTCCTAACATGTTGCTGAGACTGGTTCAGAGCTCCTGGGATCTTTTGATCTTTCTGCCTCAGTTTCCCAAATAAGTTAGACTGCAGGAAAAGTCACTGCATCTAGCCTAACAACTAATATTATTTATTATTAGCTAATCATCCTTATTATTTAAATTCTTAAAATAAAAAATTATTATACTGGTTGGGTTTTGTGGTCTTGAGCATTAGGGCTCATTTCCTTAGATTTTGCTTGCACCTGAAGTGAAGACCATTCACTCTGACAATAGGAGTATTTCGTCGTAGCTTACACAAAAATGTTTCTAACACAAAGGTTCTGAAATGAGTAGAGTTAGGTATTCCACTGGAGAAAATACTGTGACCAAGGTTATTTATAAAAGAAAGCATTTAATTTGGCTTATGATTTCAGAGGATTTCTTAGTTGAGACTTCTATTTTAGTAATAAAATGTCATGACCCAAAGCAGTGTGGGGAGGAAAGGGTTTTTTTCAGCTTACATGTCCTGATCATAGATCATTATGAAGGAAGTCAGGGCAAGAACCTGGAAGCATAAACTGATAGAGAGGCCATACTGGACTGCTCTTTACTGAGTTACTCCCCATGGCTTGCTCAGCCTGATTTCTTATAGCAAGTAGGACCATGAGCTTATGGGTGCTACTACCCATAATGGGCTGGGCCCTCCCACATCAAAAACTAATTTTAAAAATCCCCTGCAGTCTTATTCACAGGCCAATCTTTTTTTTTAAACCAGTAAAATAGAAGGAGAAAAGCAAAGTCATTAAACTAAATCCACACATGTATATCATATTTTCTTTATCCACTCATTTTTTTGATGGACATAGGGGCTGGCTCCATTTCTTGATTGTTAACAGTGCTTCAGTAAACATTGACAAATATTGGCACACAAGTATTTATTTCTGCTGTCTGCTCACTTAGATTCCTTGAAGCCTATAGTGAGGAGTGTTCTTCCTGCTTCATTTCTTTGCCTTTAAAAAAAAGCCTTTCTGTGTTTGTTTTCTTGTTGCACCATCTTTTCTTAAACCTCTTAAGATTTTGAAGACAGTTATCAATATTTTCTTTGCTTCTGTCAAGTTTGCCTTGATCTCTTCCATCCCCACTAAAGACTCTGCTGAGATGTTGATAACCCTTGATTGCCTGCCCAAAGTCTGAAATGAGAGAATAAAATAGGGGATTAGAGTTTCTGATACATGGGTAGAGCCTTTGCATTTACACTGCAGATTTCAGGCTCTGAGTAAGTAGCTTAATAGGAACCCTTAAATATTTCCTTTGCAAAAGAGCATGTTACTTTTGGGTAGTGAGTGTCAGACTGCCTGAGTTTTGAAGAATTGGATGGGAGAGAGCAAAGGTGGGTTTGCAGTCATTGGTTCAAGGCTGCTTCATCTACAAGTACTTTGATGTTATCATTCTGCCTCATGTCTTTAGTTCTCTATAAGTGGTTACTTTAATTCATGTATATGTATGCGTATGCGTATGCATATGTGTATGTATATACACAAAGTATGTACATCTTCTAAGTATATATTGTATGTATGTGTATAATGTATGCATATATATGGTGTATATATTGTGTGTATGCATACATATGTATATACATAAATATCATATATACATACACATACACACACACACACATATATATATATATATATATATATATATATATATATATATGATAAATGGTATGAGCTGGCCTATGGGAAAAAGTACCACAGAATAGTAATTTACCACACATACAATGTACAAGGAGCATGTCAGTAATAAATATAAATAAATATAACCTCATTGATTGTTTCTTTGTATGGGAAAGATTTAGAATTACACACACACACACACACACACACACACACACACACACACAAAATGCTTTTTGTGGTGATCACTCCACTCTTACTGTGGTGTAAAAGGAATCTTGCTTTGTAGCTATGTGCTGTTGAGCCAGTATGAAATTCCCCTACTCATAGGCAAAAATATATTGTAGCACTACAGAGAAACTTATGGGAAAATGGCCACTTATAGCCATTGTGGGTGTTCACATTTTAAAACAGATGGAAAGCAGAGTCTTCTAATTGCACAGAGTGACGAGCAAGCCAATTACACTTCAAGCATCTCGATATAAACATTCTTTCAAAGGATTCAACCATAGGATAAATATGGGTTTTGCAAACCTTTGGAAACACTCTTTCTTCAAAATGGAAAAAATATGTCAGGTTGCTATTTTAAGCATAGTCTTCTTGAGAGGTGGGGTTTCTGGTGATTTGCTAGATACATCAGCATCTTGCTGATGCTCTCTGGGTCAGGGCTCTAGACAGCATAAGTACTCAGTAAAGGTGGACTGAGAAAGAGGAAGGAAAGCAAATGATGCAGAAAAGATGCTTGCAAGTTATTGATAGAAATAGCTGGTGTAAGTTTCCTAGGTGAGAGGGGAGAGTATAATTTAACTATGCAATGACTATTCTGTTTTACTGTTTTCTGTGTTCATTGCTTTGGTTCTAAGTGAAAGCCACACCAGCTCTCTCTGCTAATGCTAAGGTTGCTCTATGGACCTGCTGTCATAACTAAACAAGTATAGTAGGGAAACATATGCTGGGGAAATTACTGCCAGCTGCCAGGAGCCAAGATTCCATGTGTTTAGATTTGTCTAAAACAAAGAAAGAACGTCTCTCTATAATTTTAGTTAGCCAAGTTTACTTAAAACTTTTGATTATTACTAGTTTGCAGGCAGAATGGGATAATTTCTGTCTTATGTAGCAACAATTTAAAAGATTTCTTATTTAGAATAAAATGCTATCCATACTAACTTTATGGATCTACATAGCAGCAGTTGAAAAGAGCTGGAGGAGTAGGCGTGGCTGTCTGCTTATGCTTTTGTCTGTGGGAGGACATTCAGAACAATGGCTGCCCTTGACAGCTTTCACGTTGTACACTCTCAGCTCTCCTATGGTTCTTCAGATATTTAACCCAGCCTCCCAACTGTGTGATTTCTTTGAAAAGGAGTATCTAACTCTAATAATATCGACCTCATTCCAAATCACTCTGTCTTTGACACATGAACCCACAAAGATGTCAGCTGGTGTTCTGGGAAGTACAAATATGCATGTGCTGAGTCCCAGTGAGGTGGATCATTGTGGTGGGCTTTTGTCCCTGGGATCCTGCTGCTGAAGTGAGCTTTAATCAGACATGGTCCGGACATAACCCCGTATCGGCCACCATGCCTCTCTCTCCTGACTCTTTCATGTACAATATGAAAAGATTCAGGGGTTATAAAGCCACATTTAGCCAACTGGTGATAACAGCCACAGGATCAAAGCTTCCTTCTTCCATCTCTCAGGTGGGCATGACAGTAACTGACTCACATCCTCCTGGCCTTCAACAAAACAGGCAATGTGATCTGTAGATTTATAGGAAGGATTAGATCACAGGTTTACATAAGCCAAGACCCTGATCTGTATGTAAGATGGGGGTCTCAGGAAAGCAGGTGCTGTAGTTCTTCTCCAAGCCAGTGGCCTCAGAAGCAGGGGTCTGATGATCTGAGTGTGGAGTCTGCTATCTGAGAACAGAGAAGATGGATGTCACAGCTCAGATATTGAAAACTAATTTAACTCAAGTCTTTAAAGGACTAAATTGTGTCCATTTACACTGTTAATTGGGCAACATCCTATATTAGGTTCCCAACTAGAAACAGACATCTTAACCACAGAGACAGCTTTAAAATGGTGCTGCCAGATCCTATCTTAAAGGAGTCAGGATCTCCTCAAAACTCCTTACATCAGTTCCTAGTCACTGTGGAGAGTCATCGCTTATTTTCAGTTGAGGAAACTAAAACCCAAATAGGTTGCTGGGGAACCTGGCAGCACACAAGGAAGCAGAAGAATAAGAAGCAGAAGCGTGGAGTCAGCACCACATCTGCGCCAAGTAATTTGCATTTCAGGGACTGTGAGTTTTCATATGGCTTTCAGAAGCGCGTAAGAACAACTTATTTCCATTTTAGTTTTAATACTTCCTACATAGCGTGCATGGTCTGTTATAGGAGGAACAGGAGGGACACATGGGGACACTTTTATAAACTATTAAAGGTCTCAAGTAGTTAATGTCAGAGTGTTTTAGAGGTGTTTTGCAAGGTCAGTGCTGGGGATGCACATGCAAGTTCATGAAACCAACTCTGGGCCAGAATTTTAGAGGGTTTTGTTGTTGTTTTGGTTTGGTTTGGTTTGAATCTTCAAGACACAATCTCAAGAGTGCTGGCCTCAAATCCACTATAGATTCACTAAGAATGACTTTGAACTTCTGTTCCTCTTGTGACCATTTCCCCAATACTAAAATTACAGTTATGTGCCACATGGCCAACTACAAGACAGCTTCTCAGAGAATTTTGCATTTAATAATAATATGTTGTTTTAAAATAATAGCAGTAATAATACTTGAGAGGCAGAGGAATAAATTTTTGCATATACTAAAAATCACTCCAGGATAGATTACCCACTGCTCCTGGTTCCCACGTATATTCCAGAATTTGTTTGAACATAAAAAGAGGAGTTACTCAGAGACCACTAGGGAAAAACACAACCAACCAAAATGCAGAGTTGCAGAACCCAGTCCCGATAGATATATCTACAAAAATCCTCCTACCTAAGGCTTAGGGAACATTCTGGAAGAGGAGGCAGAAAGGGCCAGGGAGTCAGGGAGTTTCCTGAAGGTTGTGTTTTCCAGCAACACTAGAAGCTACACTAATAAAGGCTCATCAGCATGACTGCTGAAACATGAGCTGAACAAGGATGACACCAATGGACATCCAAAGTGTGTGGAGAAAAGCCTACGAAGCCCTAACCTTATATTAAGAACCGTGAGCAACACAAGATGTAGTCTTCTGCAGAGAAAAAAATACCAATAGTCTAGTGCCAAATGGTGAGCCCTGAAAAAAAAATACATACAAATAAGATTATACAAGCTAACCAGGTTATATTTCTATATTAATGAAAAAAGGAAACCATGGCTTGAAGGAGACTGGGAAGGAGATATGGAAGAGTTTGGAGGAAGGAATGGGGATTATATCAATCTCAAAAATTACAAAAAAAAAATAATTATATCATAGTCTCAAAATTTTAAAACAGGAAGATACTGAGGGATTCTAGGTTTACAGGTTGGGTTGACCAATCACTCTGGAGAGGGCTGTGTATGGAGCTCAATGGAGTTGGGGGGTCCTGGATTGCTAAGTACATTGCCAGAAAGCAAGTATGATTGCTCTTCTTGGTTGTCAACTTGACTACATCTGGAATTAAATGCCTTCGATTCCAATCTTGAGGAAGAAATATGCACCTTTAATCTGGGCCACACTTTCTACTGAAAGCCCATATAAAATCATGGAAAAAAGAAGCTTTGACTCTTTGCTTGCCTTCCCTTGCTAGCAGATCCATTCCGTTGCTAGCATTAGAGCCACCTTCTTCAGAATTTCAGCATATACTGAAGACCAGCTGAGAGATCTAGCCTCATAGACTTAGCAACTACTGGATTCTTGGTCTTTCTCTTCATAGTTAGCCATTGTTGGACTAACCAACTCACAACCTGTTCTAATATATCTCATATTAGAATGTTTTATAAAGAGAAATAAGGAATGAATCAAAGAGAGAGCAGAACAAACACAATACTCTGAAAATATAATGAAATAACTGCTTGCATATAATATAATTAATATTATAATATAATATAATGCCTATAGAGTGGCAGAATTCTTATTGATATACAAAGTGAAGAATATTTTTGATAGATAAAATATGTATCTGAATTGTTTGTAGAGTTCTCTCTGATAATGCAGAGGGAAACCATTAACAATTCACTGTGTGTTAGTCAACAGTTTAAACCTAGGCTATCCCATAGTTAATATAAACTTCATTGTTTTCCCTCAAAACTATTGCTTTCTGGGAAAGGAGAAGACAATCCAGTTTCCCGCCACTTTTCTAGCAAACTCTTTTCAGAACCAGTTCAGGACTCTATTGATTATTCATCCTGTGACTAAGTTCCATGTTTGTTTTATATCTTTGTAAAGCCAATAACAAACGATGGCCTATCACCGCCTTAGATTTATAACCCGTACCTTGAATATGCCCATCATTATTCTACATCTGTGTAGTGGTCACATAATTTTAAAGACTGATAAACATGGGTTCTAAAAGTTTAAATATCTGTGCATACTCACTAGAGCTCATGGAGCTTTTAAATTATATATTCATATAATCACTATGCTTTTCAGCCAATATTTTAATTTGAGCCATTTTATTTTAGGAGCCCTATAACAAAGTCACAGAATCATATTTTTTATGGATATAATACATAGAAAGTTAAATCTGCTTACTCCATCAATATAAACTTACAACTGAAATATTTAATGAAGAATTATAATTTTTAGTGATGTTTATTCCCGGCTCCTGAGTCTTTATTGAAATACATTTTGGATACATGTAGCATACAATTTATCTCATTCGCCACGGTTGGTCCCTATGCAATGTGTTTATAACATAGACCTTCATTTGACCTTCCAAATGGACATTTGTCTTTTATGTAAAGCTTAGCCATTTATTTTTAGATAATAAAAGTTATTTCATATACTTGTGGGTCTCTGAAACAACATAATAAGAACTGTGGTAACTCTGGTAATTTAAATATGGAGTATTTCTCAATGTATTATAGATCCAGTCTGGTCACTTTATAAAGAGGTAACTGGGTGAGGAAAGTGCTAACTTCCATAATGTATTAATTCACTGGTACATATTTGGCTGAGTGGATGACTAGGAAGTGAAGTCTGGTAAAAGGAAGAAGAAAATAGAGCACCAAAGATATTGAAAAGCATACCTTATTTTTAGTCTCTTAACACAAAAACAAAAAGCAAACACTCTTTATGTTTTTCTTGGCTGCCACAAGGGTGGCAGCTTTTTTTGATCATGTTCTTTGCCTATGCTTTCCCACTATGATATGTGTGGGTATACCATGTAGTATATGCAAGGACAGAAGTTGAGTGGTATGACTTCCTCATTCACTCTTCACTTAACTGAGGCAGGATAATTTTCTGAGCATCAAGCATGCTGGTTTGGTTAATCTATCTGGCCAAATTAACCCAGGTTGCCTTGTCTGTGCTCCCCTAGTGTTGGAATTATGAGGAGTTGCCATGCCTAATCAACTTTTACCTGGAATTTTAGTTCTAGGTCTTTGAACTCAGATCTTTAAGCTTTGCCCAACAAAGCTTTATTCATTCACTCATCTCCTGAGCTCATACATGAATTTTGATATTGAAAATGTTTATTGGTTTTCAGAAGACTGAGGGTGATTAAGTCAAGAAAGTGTGATTTGAGTAACTCTTTGAAATCTCTATTAATTTTTTTCCATTGGAGTTAGCGGGAGGGTTCTGATCATGGGGACTTGGTTCACAATGGTGTACACAAATAACCATTTTAGAGAGATGATATTTTTTTCAAGAAGAATTTAAAATATGGTCTGAAGAACATGAACATCAGTTTAAAAGCCCATTATATTGTCAGAAGAACATGTTGGTCTTAGGCCTTATCATTTCTTACTGTAATAGGTTGTGTGCCTTTGTCACGTTCTATATTCTCAGCACTAGAACAGGGCTTGGCATGTACTAAACACTTAGGAAATGCCTGGTGCTTTGACTACGACTAGAAAATTATAGAAAGATAACATTACCATTAATTTACCTTTTTCTTCTTATACAGAGAAAAATTATCTGAAAACTTGTTTGTTTTGTACAGAAGTTTCCTTTGTTAGCTCTTTAAAGAACAAAACCAAACTATAGTGAGAATAATGAATGTGAAGAGATGATTCATTTGCTATGTTGGAAGTTGGGAAAAAAGATAGCATTTAAGTGATTGTTAAAGTGCAATCAACAAAAGCATCATGGCTTGTAAGTGTCAAACTCATTCATGTGAAAACCTATTAGGTATTAATTGTGTTGTTATGATTCTGAAGCTTTGCCTGCCTTGATAATTTATGGTAATAGCTTTATATGAAGTCTAAGGAGGAAATGGATAAATAGACATAATTTGATTATGTTTGATATTTTAAAAATTGTATTTTTGTATAATTCATACCATCTCTTTCAAGTTTCTCTGTCCCCAGGAAAATAATAACAAATTTGTGATACATAAAACACTTATCTCTTGAGATTTGTTACTGAAGCTGATAAGAAATATCCTGAACCTATAACAGGACACACTAGAAAGATCTGAAACCATTAGAACTTCAACTGGATTGCCATATCCTCTAGAGGAATTTTAATTCAGCAACATGGCTGCTCTGGCAAGGGATCATCATATCTAAAGACCTTCTAGGTCTGTGTGATTGGATGCAGTGACACACTTAATTATTTTCTAAATAATAAAAAACAGGCATGCCCTAAGTGTTGAGGGTAATATTTAAGACGGTGCCACCTGGCCCAGTCTGTTATCAGACAGCTGCCATTTTCCCATGGCTCTGGCTCTGGATCGTGGTTCTGGCTCTGGATTGTGGCTCCGGCTAGCTTGAAACACCAGCCCTGGCATCCGTGAGATGCCAGCATGGCAGCTGGCTCTGCCAATCCACCATTCTGTCCACAATGCCTGGCTGAGTCCAGATAATACCCACCATCCACACGGTACCTGGTAGGAATGAGACTCTGAAGCTTAATTATTATCTAAAGGCTTTATATATTTGGAAATGCTCAGTTAACAAAATGCTCACACAATTAGAGTTGTTGCCCAATACCTAACCTTAAGATATAAATTGTTACCCAGGACTGTTCTGGACCCATGTGTGGTTCTCCATGGCTGTTACATCTCTCCTCTCTCTTCCTAGCTCCTCCTCTTCCTTCTCTTCTCACATTAGCTCCTCCCCAATCACCGTGCTTATTGCAAACAATGTAGCAGCAGCAGGAAACCAATCTGCTGCACCTTAGTACATGTCTTTAATCCAAAACAATGAAGGTAAAGTTAGTATGTCAAAGAAAGCAGCCATATTTGAATGTGCCTTCTAATTGATGGGTAGACAAAGTGGTGAATCAGAGAAAAGTTTGACAGAATAAGTCAGAGATTGTATAAACCCAAGTCACATAAGAACAACACAGTAAAGAAAAGCAATTTAAGTGAGCAGTGCAGAAAGAGGGAGTGGGGCACTTTTTACCAGAACAGTTTTACAGAGATAGGTTGCAGAGAGAACAAGCTATACACAGGTGGAGACAGATCAAGCCAGACAATGAGAAAGCCAAATGATTAGGACAGATTGTCAGAGTCGGTTTGAGGCCAAGTATAGCAGTTCATTCAGAAGCCAGTTTGAATCAGTTACCATAGAGAGAAGTTTGACCAAGAACAACTTAGTTGAATCAGCCAGTCATAGTTCAGAAAGAGATAGAAAGGGTGAATTTATTTAGCAATAGGCCTCCAAGATGACAATTGCATCTGGTGAATAAAAGCTATTTTTACAATATCCAAACTTAATCTAAAAATGTACATATTCTAATTCTCTAATAAATGAAAATTTTTTATATACATTCACCATAAGAATTGTATAGGCATAAGGAAGTCAATTTAGTTGTTAATGGGTGAAAAACAATGACATATCATAGACAATCTCATTGCTAAATCAGTTAAGAATATCATAGTGGATTTAGAGTTTTAAGTAAAATTTCTTAGGCAAAAAGTTAGTAAATGAGAAGGCCTTAATGCTATTATCACGATTGCTCAGTCAAAATTTTGTACCTCTCACAGATAATGACAATACATTATTAAAGGGTCAACGATTAGAAAAGTAACGTCAAATGATACTTGAGATAAATGCACCAAATGAGACCACACCCTAAATAATATATAAGATTCTAAGAGAAAGTCTTCTAAAGCTTTCAAAAGTCTCAGCTTCTTTACTTTTTGCAAGTCCTTCTTGTCCTCTGTTATGGTTTAAACGTATGATGTTTCCCAGAGGCTCATGTGATTGAACACTTTGCCTCCCAGCTTGTAGTGCTGTTTTTAGGAGATTGTAGATCCTTTAGGAAATGGGACTGAAGAATTAAAGCATCATGATTTCACACAAACATGCACACGCTCACACGTGTGTGTGTGTGTGTGTGTGTGTGTGTGTGTGTGTGTGTGTGTATTATATACATATATTATACACATTTTATGTTTGTGTGTATATATTCATGAATGTATGATAAATGCATGCATGACCATGGTAAGCCCAGCTCTACCATATCAATTATCAACCAAGAAAATGGACTACAGGGTTTCTCAGAGGCCAGTCTGGTGGGGACACATTTTTTGATTTTGTTTATTTTTTTATTTTTATTTTTTTGAGATCTTGTCTCACTATGTAGCCCTGACTTTCTTGAAAGCCACTATGTTGCATTCACAAAGATCCACCTGCATATGCCTCTTGGGTTCTGGAATTAAAGAAGTGTGCTAACAAGTGCTTCCTAATAATAACAATAAATAATAAATAATAATAATAACAATAATAATAGTCACAATAATAATACACAGATACTTAAGCACACAATAAAGAAGCTCATGTGAAGACCTAGACATTGGAATAATGCATTGACAAACCAAGGGCCTTTTTAGAGATTTACTGGTTGTAAGAACAAACTATCAAGGAGCAAAGTAACAGGAAGGGGAATAGCCTTGCCAAAACAATAGCTCTCAGAGAGACACAGTGTTGTCTCTACTACACAGAATGAGGAAAGAAAAACAACTGTTCTGTTTAAAGTCACTCGGTTTGGAGTATACAGCAATATTAGCCTGTTGGCTTCACTCTTAGAGCTCAAGGAGAGGGAAATAGGGGTCAAGGACAAAGAGAAAAGTCTCAGATGGCTCAACACTTGACATCCAGAAAATCTCATCTTATTGTCTCTAAGGCTTATTCTGTGAGAGGCCAGTGATGTGTGTGTATCCTCTTTTATATTAGTATAACTATAAGAAACACTGGATTTAGGACTTGCAAAAAATCCAATGACTTAACACCCATTTTCTTCTTAATGTGTCATATTCATCAACATAGGGTTGAGACTTAAATATACCTTTGAGGGGGACATACCTTAACTCTCTACACAACCTAAAGCCAAAAGATACGAGTTAAATAAATTCATATGAGACTCTGTATTAGTCATTGCTCATGAGACCATTGAAAACAAATTATCCCTGCATTCTTAAAATGGGAAAAATGAACATATATTTATAGGTGATATGACATGCTAGCTATGAGGTTTTATTTTGGAGTCGGATTTGAGGTGAAAAGACAGTTATAACTGAGGACATATTTAGGAATAAAATTATCATCCATCCTGAATCTAAAGTACCAGTCTTAGATAATTCAGAATGAAATTTTACTTGGAATGGAATTATTGCTGATATTATCAAGTATATGAAGTAAGATGGCTATTCTTGGTTGTCAACTCGACTATATCTGAAATTATCTAAAACCCAAATAACTGAGCACACCTCTCAGGTTTTTGTTTTTTTCTTAATTAAATCTTGCTTTGAGACTATCGTTCCCACCATGCCTGGCCTAAATTAACTCTGTACCAGGCTGACCTTGGACTCAGAAATCTGCCAGCATTTGTAAGCACAATAAATTTAGCTGGGTGGGATTGTGCCCTGAGATCACCATTCCCCAAATCTCCTTATTTCCTTCCTTAATATCTTTCTGACAAGTTGGCTCATGGTGCAACTGCCTCTGTTCTTTTAGGTTTGTGAAGCCACTCAAACAATTCATATTGCATCCTTATATTTTGCATAGTTGAGAAAGTATATATTTTTGAGCTCATGTTTTCATAGTTCTTTCCCACAGCCTTGAGGGCTTCCTGAAATTTACAGCATTCACCATTTTGCTGAGGAGCATATTCTTACCTCCTGGACTTGTGCTATTTCTAATTATCATGGAGCCATTAACCTTAATAGGGAGAGCATTCACTGAAGGAGGAACATTGGCAGAAGAAATTTCAAGATAGCCTACTATTGTCTATGCCATGTGGTTATTAGCAGTCACTCTTATATAGATCTACAATGAAAAGGAGCAATTGGAATAAGGAGAAATACAAAATGCATAATGTGAGGAGAAAAAGTGATGCTAGTGATGCTGTGCTCAAGGAGACAAAAACCTTAAAGTAAAATCTGATGCTAAATGAAATAAAGAGAGTAATAATAAATTCTATGAAAGATATAATAAATAGAAAAGTAGAATCTAAAGTAACCTCAGAGTAAATACCCAACCAGCTAAATTGTCAACTTGTGAAAAGAAATTAAAAAAAAAAAAAGTTTAAGCACCAAAGAGAACCATCAATAACAGAAAGCGGGAACAACTATAATTGAAGAAATGAGTAGCAAGTTTCAGCCCCAACCAGCAGCAGAACTTGGCAGCTTTGGCCATGTGGCTCTGGATTTAGAGTTAAAGGTTTTCGATATGAGAAAGTACTTGTGAAATTTCCCTCTGTATCTAAGAAAGATGCTGAGACCAGGTGTGTGTCAAGAGTGTCCCTGCAAGGGGTCTCAAAGAGGTCATTGTGTGAAGCTGTGAAATTGAAGCCTGGATTGTGGTGGAGACCCATGATGTTGATGATGCCAGAGTCATGGGACACCTGATGAGGAGACCTGCTAATAGGGTGCGGAACAAGCCCAAGAGAAAAAGATGTGGTGCAGTCAACAAAGCCGAAAGGAAATTGGAGATGAGAAGAACAAGCTGACATTAGACATGGAAGTACAGAATTTGAATTTGCCCTGCAGGTTTTTGGTCTTGTTTTGAACCAGTATTTCCTCACTATGCTCCCTTTTATTCCTTTTGAAATGGCAATATACATATTCTGTGTCATACATGTTGCAAGTATGTCATTTGCTTTTTGCTTTTGCTTTTACAGGAAATTACAGTTAAGAGATTGCCAGGAGTCTCACAACAGACTTTGAACTTTTAAACAGAGTATAGACTGTGATGGATTATGTGGACTTTTGAAGTTGGACTGAATGCCTTTTTTTGCATTAAGATATTGTTTTGAATAAGAATGTCTCTCCATAACCTCATCTATTTGAGTGCTTGATCTCTAGGGAGTAGAACTGTTTGATAAGATTAAAAGGATTATAAGGTGTGGCTTGTTAGAGGGAGTGTATCACTGGAGTTGGGCCTTGAAGGTTCAAAAGCCCATGGCAGGCCTGATCTCTGTCTCTCTGTCTTTGCCTCTGTCCATGTCTATCTCTCTGTCTCTCTCTGTCTCTGTCTCTGTCTCTACCTCTGCCTCTGTCTATGTGTCTTAGTCAGGGTTTATGTTCCCGCCACAAAACATCATGACCAAGAAGCAAGTTGGGGAGGAAAGGGTTTATTCAGCTCACACTTCCACATTGCTGTTCATCACCAAAGGAAGTCAGGACTGGAACTCAAGCAGGTGAAGAAGCAGGAGCTGATTCAGAGGTCATGAGGGATGTTACTTACTGGCTTGCTTCCCCTGGCTTGCTCAGCTTGCTTTCTTATAGAACTCAAGACTACCAGCCCTGGCAAGGCACCAACAACAACGGGCCAGATCCTCCCTCTCGATCACTAGTTGAGAAAATGCCTTACAGCTCGGTCTCATAGAGGCATTTCCTCCAGGGAGGCTCCTTTCTTTGTGATAACTCCAGCTTGTGTCAAGTTGACACACAAAAGCATTCAGTACACTAAGTCTATCTCTCTGTCTGTCTCTGTGTCTCTTTGTTTCTCTCTCTCTCTTTGTGTGTGTGTGTGTGTGTGTGTGTGTGTGTGTGTGTGTGTGTGTGTTTCTGTTTGTCTGTCTCTCTGCCTGAAATCAGGATGTTGGCTTTCAGCTACTGTTCTAGTGACGTGTGCACTGCCCTGCTCCCACCATCATGATTGATAGTGGACTAAATCTGTGAAGCTATAGTCATGGTGTCTCTTCACAGCAATACAACGGTATTTAAGATAAGACCTCTGAACTATGACTACTCTTTTCAGCTAATGAGATGTCTTTCTTCTCATTTCCTCATTGTCTTTTTTGTTTCTGCTCTTGGAGGAAGGATCCATGTTGTCAATAGGCAACACTGACTGGGCATATTAATGTGCAGGCACCATTGCAGTACTGCCAGTATTCTGACTCAACTTATCCTCACTGTACCCATTGTGTGCACTCATTATGATTGTGTCATTCTTGTTCATGTATTCTGGCATTCAAGAGCTCCTGCTGCCTTTAATACAAAACTGACATTCTTCTCATATCTTAACTATTCTCCTGAGTAAATTTCTTCTCTCCCCCTCCCTTTCAATAATCATTGTGTCTTTTTGATTGATTTTCATGCTACTGTTTTTTGTTGAGCATACAACTGCCCTAACTAACATTCTCAAGATTTCTTTATCCTCCGCAAACCTGATTCTAAAATGTAAAATGTTTCAGGCATAGCTTTGCAGATACCTGTCTTCTTCTGTGGCTCTGTAGTATTTCAATGAGGGGATGAAGGGAAGTATCATAAGTCTCTGTATCAAATTCCTCATTCTGTGCTACTCATGTGCTAATGAAATAGTCCACTTATGTGTAACTTTAGCCACAATGTAGATCTTAGATTTTGTAATCATTTATGGCTTACATAACTAACAAATTGTGGCAATTTGAATGAGAATGGCCCCATAGGCTCCTATATTGAATGCTTAGTTCTGAGTTGATAGAACTGTTTTGAAAAGGATTGGATGAGGCAATGCAGGAGATGTGTCAGTGGGAGTAGACTTCAAGGTGTCAAAACACCATGGTGTCTCATCACAGCAGCAGAAAAGTAACTAAGACACGGATTTAGAACCAACTAGATGTAATATTTCAGTAGATTTTCAAGACTTCATGATCAATCCATGTCCTTTTGGTATTTTGCTTATTCTCTAGTTTATACAATTAGAGTTCATAACAATATAGGGAATGTCAGAATTTGCATAAATCTACAAGTAAACATTATACAGACCTAGCAGGTGTTATTATTTTTATTTAGGAATACACACACACACACACACACACACACACACACACACACACACACACGTCAAAGAAAAGAGACCATAGATTTTGTTGAGTATAAGGGGGAATGGTATATGAGAGGCTTTGGAGGAAAAATTAGGTCAGGAGGAAATTATGCAATTATACTATCTCAAAACTATGTTCTTGGGTTTGAGACCCTTCTCCTAGCTGCCTGTTAGTCAGTCATATCCTGTTTGCCTTTTGAACAAAATGTAGAACTCTTCAGCTCCTCTAGTACCATGCCTGCTTGGATGTTGCCATGCTTCCTACTATGATGATAATGGACTGAATCTCTAAATCTGTAAGCCAGCCCCAATCAAATGTTGTCCTTTATAAGAGTTGCCTTGGTCATGGTATCTCTTCCCAGCAATGAAAACTCTAAGACAATAGGAAAATACAATCTCTTGAAATAGCTTATTGATTCAAAATGAAATAGACCATTTGAAAGTTCATTAAGTAAGGCTGGATGTTTAATTTTTTGTTATAAGAGACAGCCCTATACTGTACTCTCATAAAATTTCATATTTTTCCAAATAAATTACTGAAAATTTAAGGTTCCTGGTGCTTGAATTGCCAATCCACAGACAAGCATGTGTTCTCTTGTATTACATGAGTCTTATGGTCCTACACTTTCCAATGATGTAAAAGTATCTCTTATTCGCTTGCTGTAATTGTCTCTGATGCTTATTGTTTGCTAATCTAGGTTTCATCTTGGAAACTTTTAGCTTCCACACAATCTTATCTAGGTCTAGAATGTTTTTGGTCTCTGAGACTTACTGCTAAATAAGCTTACCTTTTCTAGTTCTTTCTGAACTCTGGCTAGCTGATTCAACTAAGGAATTTGGCTCAAAACTCCTCTCCAAGCTGACTGATTCAAATTGGCTTCTTTCAGCTTTTGACTGAATCACTCTGCTTGGCTTCATACTAACTTTGTCAATAAGTTCTAATTTTCTGGCTTCTTCTCATTCTCTATCCCCATAAGCCCAGGTTATAGGTAAACCAGGAGAATATTTCCTTAATTAGTGATTTATGTGGGAGGTCTCAGCCCACTATGGTTGTGCCATCCCTGGTCTGGTGGTCCTGGTTTCAATAAGAAAGCAGACTGAGCAAGCATGATGATTGAGTCAGTAGGTGCACCCTCCAGGGTCTCCGCATCAGCTCCAGTTCTGGCTCTGTTTGAGTTCCTGGCTTGACTGTCTTAAGTGATGGGCTAAGATGTAGAAGTGTAAACTAAATAAACTCTTTTCTCCCCAACTTATTTTTGGTTATGTGTTTTATAACCAAAACCTACTAACACAATAAAAACACTAGACAAGTGTCTATTTTTTTTCATTTCTATTCAAAATAATACTTGGTCTTAGCTAGAGAAATATAAGAGAAGGAAATAAAAATGACACAAATAGGAGAAGAATAATTCAGTGTATCCTTTTTTTGCAAAAGATAAAATTTTATATATAAAAAATTCTAAAGACTCCACTAAAACATGCTTATCACTGACTCTCTCTCTCTCTCTCTCTCTCTCTCTCTCTCTTTCTTTCTCTCTCTCTCTCTCTCTCTCTCTCTCTCTCTCTCTCTCTCTCACACACACACACACACACACACACACACACTGCCTGGTAATAAACTTAACTAAAAAGATGAAAGAGTTTTACAGACACCAAAGAGAGAAATTAAGGAAAATACTAGGAGATTTAAAGACATTTTAAGATCATGGAGAATGACTATTCTATCAAAAACAAACTACAGATTCAATGTAACCTCAATAAAATCCCAATGCCATTCTTCCCAGACTCAGGAGAAACAATCCAAATATTAATATGGAGGCACAAAAGATCAAAGACAGCTAAAGCAATTTTGCACAAATATAATGCTGTGGAGGTCTGACCATATCTGATATAAAGTTACACTGCAGAACCATAGTAACAAAAACAGGATAGTCCTGGCACACAGTACACACACACAGTAGCAGAATGGAATTGAGACCCCAAACACAAGTCCATGTAACTATGGTTATCTGATTTTTCTTTTTTGACAAAGTTGTCAAAAATATACATCACTGGAAAATAGATAGGCTTGTCAACAACACTTGGTTCTGGAAAATCTTGGAAATCAGAAAAATGAATTTACATCCTTATCATTCTGCATAAAACTCAACTCCAAGTGGATCAGGGCCTTCAAAGTAAGATATGATACTGAGTAATTGCAAGAGAAAAATCTAGGTAGTGTGATTCAACTCATAGGCACATGTTAGGACCCCCTAATTACAACTTCCCCAGTAACACAAGAGTTAATAGCTAATATAAAAATATACTTAAAATACCCAGAGTTCAAGTGGACTTATTGCATGTAAGTAGAAGTACTGTTCATAGAAAATATATGTTATTAAATAAAAACCACAATGCAAGGAATAAAATATCTTTCTTTTTGTTATTGTTCAGAGAGGCTCTAGAAGTATCTAAAACAATTCAGCCTGTTGCCATTGTTCTTGACTAACCACTATAATTACATAGTAAGACCCTATTTTTGAGGACTCCAAACAGCATGGCTATAGGACATACAGAAATGATTCTCAAAGTTACAAGGTAATTTACCCTGTTGACTAGCTTTCATGATGTTGGAAAGTGCTATGCAGGACACCAAAAGAGAAAAGACATCAATGGCCCTCCCCAGTGCAGAACACTTTTTGCTGAAATAAGACCCACTAAATAGGATGTGCCTAGTGATACAATAGTAGCAAACGTATTGTGGAGTAACCATATACTTTCTGGTTAAATATGAGGCTCTCCACAGGAGGAAAGTTTATACCCAGCACTGTAATCCTGATCAAAATACCTTGGCTGAGAAGGTCCCAGGCTCAAAGGTAGAACCTGTTACTGGTGTTTTTAAAAATGGCTATATTGTCAAATTGCATTCTAAATGTTTATCTATATACCCAGGCTGGTCAGAAGCCTCTTCTCCTTCCTCTCTTCTTCTTCTCCTCCTCACCCTCCTCCTCCTTCCCCTCATTACTTTTTCTAATGGGCAAAATTTAATGCAGAAACACATAAATTGTCAGCCCTAAATGGGACATCTTTATTAACTCTCTCCTCCCACCACATAGCCCTCCATCAGAGATGCAGCAAAAAGAACATAAGACGTACAGGATAGAGAGGAATCCAGTATCATGCTGTTTTACACGTATGACTTGGACATCACACTCGTGAATCAACAGCAGCTGTGAGTACCTGGAAAACAACTGCATAAGATCAAGCTAGCCAAAATTCTGGCATAGATAGGATGGTGCTTTCTAGGCCCTCACCTATTATTGAGTCAAATAAAGAAAAAGGACTGCTCCTAGGTATGATGGAGGAGAAAGTTTACTGAAGATAAAAGGGAGAGGATAGCCATAGGCAGGGACATCTGGGGGAGTCCAGAGTGAACATGACCATACTGAGTTACATCATGTAAGGAAAGGGGAAAGAGTAGAGAGTCAGAATAAGAGGCCAGGAGGATGTAGAAAAGACAAAAAGGGCTTGGCAACCAACTGGCTGGATTATATAGGGGAGAGAAGCCTAGCCCAATAATTGAGCCAGAGAAGATTAGGGAAGGGGGTAGGCTATGACAGCCAGGAGGACCCTGTAACAGGCCAAGACCGTGGGATGCTGGGAGAACCTGGCAGCCTAGTCAAGTTTGATGTGTTAAGTAGGTACCTCTGCTGTTTGTCTTGGGTTTGAGAGCTAACACAGAGCAGCTGTTAGTGTTTAATAGCTGCCACGGAGGATGAGGGTGTTTCGATTCCTAGATTTCCTATGCTCCAGTGGGTGGTGCCTCAGTAATACAGATTTGAGCAGCATTAGCTGGACGTAGTGGGCCATCACACACACACACACACACACACACACACACACACACAAATATACCCATACACATGAACAACATGAACTTGAGAGGGAAACATTGTAGGGGGTTATGGAGGGAGTTTCAGAAGAGAAATGGGGAGTGGATATAATCATATTTCATTGTATATATATATGAAATTCTCAAGAAAAGTAAAGAAAATATAGATAAAACAAATGAACACAATTAGCTTTATTTCTTAATTTACATATCTATAAATATAGGTAAGATTATACCCAAGGGTATTATCATTCTCTTTTGTAGAATGAAGAGATTAGAACAAAAGAAGAGACCAAGCAATAGGCATTACGTATATTGGTTGGAATAATATGGATTGACTAATGGTATTAAGAAATGTATTGTTTAAATATCATTCTGCAAGAAAGAACTAGAAATGTAATCAATATTGTACACATATTGTACACGGATTTATTTTGACAATGTTGTACACATTTGCATTGTCAAAGCCAAAGTTAACTTGTAAACCTCACTTGCCCAAGGAAAGATTACTTCTTGGAATGCTGGGGATTGTAGTCCTTGAAAATTAATAATCCTCATGTTTTCACTCTTGTAAATAAGCTTATTTCCACTGAAAGTGCTTGATTGAATGTGGGCTGGAGGTAGGAAGCAGGAAACATGCTTGCCCTTGATTGGACATGATGGGAAATTTGATGGCTTTGTGGTTTTGCCTTTTTAAGCCTCTTCAAAACATGACTCATCACCATTTCCTGGGAACCTTGTAATGGTACTGGCCAGAGTCCATCATTCTGGCCAGTATTTAATTAAAGCTTGCTTCAAAAATGTGGAACTGGTTTTTCTGTCATGATTCTCAGGTTTAACTGTCATTAACTCAGGTTTTCTGTCATGATTCTCAGCATATGGTATAGACTACTGCCCCTTGCCCCACTGACACACATTATTGTAAATGTTGGAGTACACATTAAAAGATAGTTCTGAGAAATATGTGGCTGCTTGACCATCATTATAAGGTTATGTAATACCCTGCAGGCTGCAGTGTTCTCTTATCTGAAGAAATTGCATTAATGAATCATGTGTAGATTCTCAACAGTGACCTTTACAGAAATCATAGTAGAAATGAAGATTTCACTTCTCAGAAAAGATAAAATTAAAGTTACAGAGAGGGAAATATGTGACAGACTGAGGGAACAAAAGATAAACTGTAGCTGAAGTTAAGGGTACAGAGAATCATATGCAGTGCATCAAAATAATACTTAGTAATAAAAATTACTAAGGTCACAGGCAAAACTTCAGGAGCTGTAAGCCGGTGAGTCATTGAATAGAAATGTGAGAGAAAAATGTCTTGCTGTGAATAGTTGATGTGATGATATCAGTAAATAGGTTGACAACTGTGCTGTAAATAAAAAAGTGATAGCTTTATTATCCAGAAACTGGTTCTTTCTACCCTGACCAGATCAGGGAGTTAGGAAACTATTGTATGAAACCAGAGAAAATTCAGGCCATTTCCAAGTGAAGGATTGCAAGGTGGACTCCTGAGCAGAATCTTTACTCCTCCTTCAAATGTTAGCGTGATAAAACACCAAATAAATAAACAAATCTGAACACTCTAGATGAAGACAATACAGTCATCTTCAGCCTGGGTGGAGACCTGATGCTCCACTTGGGTCTATTCAATAACCTGGGAAAGGCCCACTCCGGAAGACTGGTTCACAGTAAACCATGCTAATGAGGTAGGTGGAATAATTATTATTTAAATAATAGGCTGCTGCGTTTCCATCCCAGGATTCCCGCCCCTATTTCTGTGACTTCTCAGGACTGCAGCCATACGGCATTGTATGTTTTCTGAATAATTACGAAAACCCTAACTTTTCCTTTTCCTTTTTCCTCTCTAAGCATGTTGTGCATGACATGTTGGGTTTCCCCAACCCTTTGTTCTTCCACACTCTGTCTCTAAAGTCTTCCCTTCTGTGTAGCTCCTTGTATGCCGCATGGCTGACCTCCCTGCCATCTTAGATGTCATGGCTGTTTTCCGTCTCTCCTAATTTGTCTCTTCCAGGCAGCAGCTGAAATTTGTAGCTGCCCAGCCCTGGGGGGGTTTCTCTTAATTTCCAATAAAATGAAATTTGAGTTTCCATTTGAGTCCAGAAGAGGGTAGCTCTGTC
This sequence comes from Rhabdomys pumilio, assembly GCA_030674055.1. Taxonomy (NCBI): domain Eukaryota; kingdom Metazoa; phylum Chordata; class Mammalia; order Rodentia; family Muridae; genus Rhabdomys; species Rhabdomys pumilio. The sequence goes on along the minus strand of JANHMN010000004.1, from coordinate 111,092,133 downwards.
TTCCCTGTATTACAAGAAATGAAATGATAGTGACAGGTGTTAGAAATCAGGCATCTCCCCAGTCAGCCCAAAGGAACCTCTGTGTTAATGTTATCAATCAGGCACCTTCCTGGTCAGCCCCAAGGGACTTGACAACAAGACACATCATCACTACATGTCTAGGGGTGATACATTCTCATTGTAGAGCCTTGTGGCATGTCCTCCTGCACATGCACTTTGGCCCCAATAAAAAGTGATGTTTTTCCTCTCCCTACCCTTTTTTTCCTTTCTCCTCCCAGAGGAAGCCTCTGTGTCCCAAATGTCTCTCCCTCTAATAAAACTCCCACCTGAGACCTGTTGCATGGTAGGATTTTGTCAGAACCTGCTGCTTAATTCCATCAGTGGCACCCTGACGTGGATTCGCTGTCCTGCTGCGTGTACCCCCTCATGTGCATTTCACCTTGTGCACCTCACTGCATGGCGTAAATCCACAGGCTTGGACCCATTCCCACAAGGCCACCTACTACACAGGGATGCTTCCCGCCATTGGATTGCTAGATCTCTCTGCATTCAAACACTGGCAGGTTGATGAGTTTCCCTTCCTGGTCGGCACAAATGTATTCTGAACCCAAGCGGATCGACTCTTGAACTCCTGGCACCCCTCTGGTGTCCTTTGGGATGGAGAAACCCCCAGCCCCAGTCTTCACAGCTCTTGCTCGCCCTTCTCACTGACCTCTTACTATAGGACCTCTTCCCTTCAGGAGACTTCTCTTCTCAAGACATGGCTTCTCCCTTTTCTCTCAAAAAATCCCAGTACTGGGTATTCTGTGTTCCCTGAAAATACGCCCCATTGGTCCCTGTCTGTCATGTGATAACTTGTTCAGCCATTTGTACCACATGTGTTCTGTTATTATTTTCTCTAATCTTGGGACACGTCAAGTAGTAGGAAATACTTTTCCTCGCCCACGGGAATTTTGCCTTTGTCCATATATATCTTCAGGCTCCCCACTGAGATGCCTCCTGGAAAAGCTCAAACCTCTAAACCTAGCACCTGACTTAAAGACTTCTAGACTCGTATGCCTTTGCGCTCAAACTTGGCCCTAATACCCACCAGATAATGACTCTAAATGGCTGCCCAATGGCACTTTTGATCCTATTGTTATAAGGGACCTTTACAACTATTGCCATCCATCTGGAAAATGGAAGGAGATTTCCTACATTCAGGCTTTTTCTTACCTACATACCAAACCTTCTCTGTTCTTCTTGTTCCCCAACTCAGCTCGCTTTGTCTATGAAATCTCAACCAGACATAACTTCCACTGGCCTTGATCCAGCTAATAAGCCTCTTCCTTATTATCCCTGACTGGCGTTTTCAGCCTGTCTGCTCCCCTGACTTTTTCAACTTCCTCTCTTCACAGGGAATCTCCAGATGCCTCTGCTCCCTCACCAGTTACAGGCCACTCTAACTGTCCCATGCTAGCACCTACTTTCACCTCACCTACAGCTTTTAGCCTCTCTCCTCATGACTACCTGTTCTTGCTCTACAGCCAACCCACCTCCTTCCCCTACCCAGCCTAACTCAGCTTTGGCTTTCTTTGTGGGAAGGCGCTGGGGTGGATGATCTAATTAGGCTACATGTTACCTTTTTGTTAAGTGAACTTGCTCAAATAGAAAAAAGACTAGGATCCTATACTGCTAATATTCCACTGTTATTAAAGAATTTCAGAATATCACTCAATCTTACAGTCTTGTCTCACTTTCCATTACATATACAAAATTCTCACTAACAATCTACTCCCCAAGGAGCAGAGGAGAGTCTGGAAACAGACTAGAGCACATGCAGATGAAATACACCAAACCGAAGCAGCCCATCCATCAGGTCTGAGGCTGTCTTCACGGTACCAAACCTCAAATCCTTTGCATGACCCCTTCAGTCCTGGGCCATCAACTGTAACTGAAGTTTCACCTTCACCAATGGCCTTCTATGGTGAAGTGCCAAGCCTCACAGTGCCAAGCCTCAGCTGCTCTTCATGACCCCTTCATGCCTTCAAAACCAGTAACAACTGGGTGACTTACATGTTACCAAGTACAGATGCACCATGAGGTGCAACCTTGGCTAGCTCTAGGACACAGCTTTTTTGTGCTCTTAGAAGATACTTTCCAGAAGATTTTACCTCAGTGATGGTGTTCTCTTCTTAATCACCGCTAATTTCTTAGCTCCAGCTAATCAGCATCAATTTTTCCAGTTGTCCCTTCTAGTTTTCACTCTCAAGCCAGAGAGACATGGCTGAATCTGTGACGTTCTGCTTTTTGCTGGGGCTGGAACATGTTCCCCCCTTATTCTATTACCAGTTTTCTGTTTTTCTGACTCCCTCTTTGCCTAAGCTTGGCTTTCCTAGAACTTGCTCTGTAGATTGACTTTGAACTCAGAGATCTACATGACTCTGTCTCCTGTAATGCTGGGACTAAAGGCATGTACTACCATGCCTTGATTTAAGCTTTTCTTCACCTAAAACTTGCTTTGTCCCAGGCTGGCCTTGAACTTGGAGGTCTCTTTGTCTTTATCTTCTGAGATTAAAGGTATGTACAACCATGTCTGGATCTAAATTTAGCTGGCTAGGATCTTGCCCCAAATTCCCTTAATCTTTTATCTCCTAGAACATTGGATTCAGTTCCATTTCACTTCCTGGTGCCTCTTTAATACTTGAACCATATATTTTATCTTTTTTCTTTTCTAAGCTTGCTGCACTTGTTCAAAATGCTCTTCATGAGATTTATCCAGAGAACATGGTCTCTGCTTGGCTTTTTTGAGACTTCCTTTGGCAATGCAATTAATATAAATTTCTTTACTTTAGATTCAGTTCTACTCTTCTAAAAAAGGCAAAAAGTAGCCACATTCTTTACCAAAATACCACAAAAACAGTCTTCAGGCCAGATTCCGAGTTTCTTCTCCACTGAAATCTCTTGGGCCAGGTCTGCACAGTTCAAATCATACTCAGCAACAAAGTCTTCTATTTTCCTACTAGGACAGCCCATTAAGCCCAATTTAAAGCATTTCACTGCTTTCCAAAGTCCCCAAAGTCACATTTCTCCAAACAAAAGTATGGGCTATCCTATCACAGCAATATCACACTCCTGGTATCAACTTCTGTCTTAAGTAGGGTTTTACTGCTGTTAAGAGACACCGTGACCAAGACAACAAAGAAACAACAACAACAACAACAACAACAAAAACTCTCTCAGGATACAAAGGATAAAAGGACTTTTTGTACAGTGTTAAAAAATTCAGAAAGTGAAATCAGAGTAACTGCAAAGGATGTTTTTCAAATATATTTGGAAAAGATTCTTTGATTGCCAAGTAAAACTGAAGGCAGATAAACCCAAAGAAAAGAATGCTGTTGTGAAATTTTGGAATTTTGCAAACAAAGAAATGATTCTATAAGTTTTCATAGAGTTAGAAAGATAAATAGGAGAAAGAGGAAAAATGATTATACAAGACAGATTAAGATTGAAAGTGCCACAGACAAGCAACAATAGAGAAAAATATCATTTTTTCATTTACAATTCTATACCTCTATAACCTACCCCAAATGTGAAGACAGAATAAAACAGAATAAAAAATTTTCTTTTCATGTATATTTTTTAGTGTGTGTGTGTGTGTGTGTGTGTGTGTTTGTGTGTGTGTGTGTGATGAGTATATGTGAGTGTGAGATAGAAGGGGTTGGGGTAGAGGGAGAGAGGGAGAGAGGGAGAGAGGGAGAGAGGGAGAGAGGGCAAGAGGGAGAGAGGGAGAGAGGGCAAGAGGGAGAGAGGGAGAGAGGGCGAGAGGGCGAGAGGGAGAGAGGGAGAGAGGGAGCGAGGGAGAGAGGGAGAGAGGGAGAGAGGGAGAGAGGGAGAGAGGGAGAGAGGGAGAGAGGGAGAGAGGGAGAGTGGTTGGGTGGAGATAATATAGGTAGGAACCAGAAGGTTTGGCTAGGAACCAGAACTCAACCTGAACTGAGGAAGTGAATCATCTTAGGAAAGGTGAGAGCAGGTGGGTGAACGGAGCAGGCTCACTTTTTATGAAACAGGTCTGAGGGTCTAATGAGAGATTCACTAAGATGAAACTAAAAGGTGTTTAAGTGTGCTTGAGAAGATAACGGCATGATTGGGGAAAGCTTGTGTTTCACTTCATGATAGAAAAAATTGAAGGCAATTTAGAAGGAGTAAACTGTGTAGAGAAAGAAACCTAGTGTGCTTGGAACACAAACCAATGAGGGACATTTTAAACCCCATCATTATTCTGTATATGCCAATTCAAAAAAATAATATTCATCTTGTCTATACTCAAAGAATGAAGACTTTCAAGTGTATAAGTAAACTGAGGAAAAAGCCAGTTAAATCTTTATTTTTGTCAGTGAGAAATTAAGTTACCATCTAACTATTAATTAACTTTAGCAATATATATATATATATATATATATATATATATATGCACACATATATATGTATATATATATACATATACATACATAAATGCTTTTTTTCCTTTTTATTAAAATTAGTTTTTTTTCATGCAGTATATTCTGAGTATAGTTTCCCTTCCCCCTACCCCACAATCCCTCCCGATCAGATCCATACCCTTTCTCTCTGTAGAAAACAGGAACCTAAGTAATAATAATACAGTAAGATAAAGCAAAAGCAAACAAACTGCAATAGGACAGAACAAATAGAAGAAAGAGAGCAAAGAAAAAACACATATAGGTGCACACATACACATATGTTCACACACACAGGAATCCCACAAAACACAAAACCAGAAACTGTGATAATACGTAAAGACTGGTAAGGTTTAAAAAAAAAAAGCCATGCCTCAACATCTCTAATGATGCCATTGAATTCATTTTGTGTGTTATGCAGAGATCTCGGTGTCCCCATATACCATTAAAGACCACCAGGAATCCACCTTATATACAAAAGCAGAGAGTCTTTATTTAAGTTCAAGCTTGGACCTATCCAATCTCCAGTGGCAGTGGATGGGTGTTTAAGGCTCCAAGCTGGTAAAACTTTGCCTATTTATCATAGTTTCAGCAGGGTAAAGGATTTTCCAACTTGGTGGTTACATGATTGGTTAACATTTAAAAATTACAGCTTAGCTAGCATATTTCTATCGGCTAGTAATGATTTCAACTTGTTATGAGCAATTGTGGTTAACTTGACTAATCTATTTCAAAACATCTGGTACATTAGGCACTTTCCTCTTAGGAGCTGATTGGCTATTACTAAGGGTAGAATGACTATTGCTAGGGGTGTCTGGGTTCCTGGAATAAGTTGTGTTTTTTCCAGTAACAGTTCAAACTGAGGACAACCTTAACATGGAGTCTGTATACAAAATGGAATTCACAATGTTATACTGGGTCCTTCAGTATTGTGTGGTGTTGTTCATGCAGTCTTCCCTTAAGATTGTCTTCTTTCCCCAGTGAGACTCCCTTGGAGAAAAGTAATTTTTCATTTTCAAATGATTATCAATTAAAAATAGCTTCTGGGCTAGGGATGGGAGCATGTATACACTTCTAGGACACCACTGGGTATGGACTCATGCAGATGAGGTGCGTGTCGCCACAGTCTGTGTGAGTTCACATGTGTGTCAGCTATTCTGTGTTTGAAGGTCTTGTTTCTTTGGTGTTCATTATCCCCTCTGGATTGTTCTTTGTTCTGTTTCCCACAGGGTTCCCTGAGCCCCGGGGAGGTAAAATTTGATGGAGACATCCCATGTAGAGCTAAGGTTTATTCTTCATTTTATATTTGAAATTTGACTCTATAGCTGTAAATTCAGCTGATTGTAGCACATTGGTCAATATTAAGCCAACACTCAGAACTAAAGAGTGATTATTAACATTTTATATGGGAAGAAACATTGACATTTTGTGCTAACAGATTTATAGTAGTCTTCAGTGTGAGACAACATTGTATTTATCATACAAATTGATCTACAGCAAATTTGTTTAGATCCACTAAGACCATGTTCATTGGAAGGGAGCAATGGCCTTGGAGATAGAGACTCTAAGAGTTACATGACTTTGGCCACTGCTTAAAGCATCATTTTTCTATTCTGTAAAGTGAAGTGATAATAACTTGCTACTGTAAATATCACTAGATTAAACACATAGGATGAGTCGACTTATGGTCTGGCATATAGCTGGAAATCTGTCCACTTTTAGCTATTTTATTTTTCTCTGAATGGAAAAGACAAAAGTGTTCTTAGATAAGCAAAGATAAAAATGCTTTTGCCTTGCTGAGAGACAAGAAGGGCTAACCTGTGCTTATCATCCTTTGTCATATGCTATAAGAAGAATGATGTGCATTTGTTAGTGCTACTAGCTCTAATCTTCATAACTATTTTCAGTGAGGGAAGTCTGAGAAAGACAATCTTGGTCAAGTGCCAGACATGTTCAGATGCTCAATTGATATTAATTAATCCCCAGTAGCTGCAATTTGGCCATAGATTTCAGCTTTGTGACCTTTCATGCTGGGTGGAATTACATTCAGATAATTCATTTTTTCTAGCCAATCCCTCCAGAATTTTGTTCAACTCTTGGCAGAATTCACACTGGTTTTCTCATAGGTCTGTGGTTGGCACCTTCAGTGGGCCGGTGCTAAACAAGTAGAATGTGAGGTGTTATTGATTCAATTTTAATAATTAAGGATATCCAAAATGTGCTGCAAATATTCACACATTCTCTCCTGAATTCTGAACATGTTCATTAGAAGAAATTTAGAAACACATCTCCTGCCCCCTGACTCTCCTCATACAGTATGTTTACTCATGATGCAGAGCCATTGCCGGAAAAACCTCTGCTGCTCTCGGATGGTAGGAAGCAAATTTAATACCTAGGATATGAACAGATTTACATTATTTTTTAGTCTCTTTGTTTTTCTCACTTTTATGAAAGATTCCACATGTGATTTCACTTTGTGTTTGAAATCATAGCAGTAGGAGTTAGTCACAAACTGGAAGCAAGGAGCTGATGCTACCTGGTCCTTTTCTTTCTAGGGTGAAAATGCTCATGTCCTGATCATTGTGCAGCATCCCTCAAAGGAGTGAGCAGACAGTGTTTCTTCTGAAATCCGTATACATGAATTTTTAAAAATCCGGTATTTAATATAAAATAAAAATTAAAAAATTTAAAGTTAATAGAGTAAAGGAAGATGTGGGCCTGTTTGGAAATATTTCTTTGGAGCAAATCCAATCTGTGTTGTCAGGATATTAGTAGTTAAGTTTACATGAATCAGCAGCAGCAACTCAATCCATTTGCAAACACCATTCATGAATCAGCAATGGCAGGTTGATCCAGAAGAAACCGCAGGGCTCTGCCAGTTGGCTGTAGTTCTCAAAAGTGGCAAGAAGCTGTAGGAACACCATCAGAAGAGTTTTTGATGCAATTCTCTCTATGAAGTCACAACAAACAACAACCAAAAAAGAATGGCAAGGCATACCAATACCACCCAGCATTATCAGAAAAGACCAGCATCAGTAAAAGTCACCAATGACCAGAAAAGAATAGCAAGGCATACCAATACTATCCAGCACTGTCCAATGTCTGTTGGGCTATTTTTATACCCTTTCCAAACATCACATGTTCTCTCAAGCATCTGCTCTAGCAAACCATCACATGCTCCTTTTCCAGGCTACCTCCAGAAAAAGACTATATGTTTCTACTTAGCAAAACATCCTTTCATGTGTTTGCTTCAGCAAAAACATCTTCTCATAAGACAGTTTTCAAAAAAATATCACACAACTGAGTCTCCAAAGAAACCAGATATTTTCATTTTAGTTTACTGCATTTTTATTTATTATTATTATTATTATTATTATTATTATTATTATTATTATAAAATAGAGTGTTTGATTGGGATTACTTACAGTTCTAAAGGGTAGAGTCCATGATGGCAAACAACAACAAGAGCAATACAACACAATACAAAAAATGCAAACAAGAAACCCAATTTCATTGTAAAGATGAATCTCAAGAATTTGTCAATAATAGGGGCTAGAAATATGCCTCACTTTAAGAATGCTTTCTATGAAAGCCCGAGAACCTAACTCCAACCCCCCAGAACCTATGTGAGAATACTGAGCATGGCTGCACGTGCCTATAACCCCAACACTGAGGTACAGAGACAGGTAGACCCTGGGAGCTCATGGCCACCTTGCCCAGCCAAGATGCTGAACCTCTTGTTCTATGACAAACCCTGTCTCATGGCAATAAAGAAGAGACTGATGCAGGAATAAACTAAGCTATTGTGCTTCTCTGGCTTCTACATATGTATACATGAGTGCATACATCCACATACACACGGGGGAAGGGGAGATTTTGCTAATAATACTATAATTTTATAATTATAGATACTTATAAAATAGTAATATTGTTATAGTTCTCTTCACAGCCTTTATGACAGTTGTTGAAATGGTCGGTTTGCTTTACAATCCACTGTATTTTAAGATGCTTCTTAGTTATGTTTCTGCCACCTGGAATTATGACTGACACACAGCAAACTGTTTAGTAAACATTTAGTGAATAAGGAAAGATGAAAAATTGGGATACATCCCATAATAATGTTTCCTAAATTACAGAGTCAACTTGAGAAATATGACCTTCTTTCACATACATCCTCCCCATTTCTAACCTGCTGTTGACCTACTCTCATCTACTTATTTATTTCAGATAAGGTTTTCAGAAAGCCTTATTTGATGCTATTTCCTACAGTTAGAGGGTACATTCCTCTAAGCTGTTACTCAAAATGAACCCTTCTTTTTTCAAGTTGATTTCTGTCAGAATCTTGGGCACAATGTTGAGAAAAGTTACTTAGACTATATCCTGCCACCTCCTCCTAATCATATTGGATGTATCTTCCAAAATGATTTTTACCTAGCTAACCTCAGGCCATAAATTCCCTTGAACTACCCTTAAACTACAACTAGTTATTATAACATTTTGAAATGCCCTCTTTTTAATAACAGTTCTTTATACTACTGTTGTGGTCAGAACATATGTGACCTCCCAAGCACATATGTTAGAAATTAATCTCTGAGTGATAGCAAAAGATGTGACTGTTAGGAGACTGGGCTGTAAAAAAAGCTGAGGGTGACATATAAGTCATGGGAGTGGCCGTCTAATGACTGGTCTAAATTGAGGCCCGTACTACAAAAGAGACTCATGCCTGACACAGCTTGGATGACAAGAAACCCAGAGTCTTGTGATAGAACCAAGCCCATCTAAAATAGTTCCTAATGATATTCTTCTACACTCATAAATTGGAGTCTTGCCCAATTGTCATCGGAGAGGGTTTATCCATCAACTGATGGAAACAGATGTAAAGACCCACAGCCAAATATTAGGTGGAGCTTAGGGTACCATAAAGAAGAGGGAAAGGAAGGATTGTACTAGCCAAAGGGGTTGAGAATACCAAGAGCACACACTGTATAGAATGAATGAAGTAGGGCTCGTAGGGGCTCACAGAGAGTCAAGTGACAATCACACAGGGCCTGTGTGAGTATGACCTAGGACCTCTGCATATATGATATGGTTATGTAGCTTGATATTCTTGTGGGACTCTTGTGTGTACAATAAGCTTTCTTGGACTCTTTTTCCTGCACTTGGAACCCTTTTCCTCCTGCTAGGTTGTAGTGTTCAGCCTTGGTATGAGAGTTTGTGCCTAGTCTTATTGTAACTTGTTAACCCATACTACATCCAATTAGGGAGCACTACGTTTTTTCTTTTAAAAAAAATCACTTTTCTCTTCTACTACTTCTGTTGGGTAGTGGGCTAGAGAAGAGATCTAACCCTTATTAAAAGCAGGCTGCAAAAAAATTTATGCCTACAGTGACTCACATAGGTCCCAGGGAGTTTCCATTTCACTAGGTTTCCAATTGTCCCCCGACAAAACACGTCCCAATTCCAGTCATCTTTCCCAGTATTCTCTTTCCATCCCTCTCCCTGACCTCTGTCTGATCTCTCCTGTGCTCATTCCCACCCACCCCCAGTCCACTCAAAAACTCTGCTGTATTTCTCATTCCAAGGGAGATCTATGTATCTCTGCTTGAATCCTCCTTGTTACTTAGCCTCACTGTGTCTGTGGATTGTACCATCAGTATCCTTTACACAACAGCTAAGATCCACTTATGTGAGAGTACATATGTAATATTTGTCTTACTGAGTCTGTGTGCCTCACTTTGTATGATTTTTTTCCTAGTTCCATTCATTTGCCTGCAATGGCAATTGGATGTCATTTTTGAAAAATAAAGGTGAATGATACTTAATTGTGTAAATATACCATTTTTTTAAAAATGCATTCTTTGTTCAAGAGACATCTAGGTTGTTTCTAGTTTCTGGGTATTATGAATAAAGATGCTACGAATGCAGGTGAGGAAGTATCTTTGTGGTAGGGAAGAGTATCTTTTGGGTATATACCTAAAAGTACTATAGATAGGTCTTCAAGTAGATAGATTCTGAATTTTATGAGGAACCACAATATTGATTTCTATAGAGAAACACTTAAGGAAATGTTCAAGATGTAACTCTTATCTGAATAGGAATAGAAGGGAACTTTCTATAATTCCATAAAGGGTATTTGTAAAATGAATAATCAGAAAAGAACTAACTACATTGTATAGTAAACTTTAGTGGCTAAAATGTGAAAGCGTCTCCTACAAGGGAAGGTAGCACAGGGACATGCACTTACCACAGATCCAATCAACACTGAAGTCCTTGAGTACTGAGGTAAAGGTGTGCAAAACCAGGGAAATTGGATTCTTTAGAAGGACCTAAGACTAAAAAAAAATTAGTACTCATGGTGATAGTTAAGTATTCAGAGTTAAACTGACAATGAACAAGGCATGATATCTAGGAGAAATCTGTTTTCCTGTTTAGAATTAAGTCCAGTCAATTTAGCCACTGAAGATTTCTCCATTTGCCTGACACTCCAGTGACATAAAATCTCCAGTATTGAAGATCTTTCCCCAATCTGTAGGCTGTTGTTTTGTCCTATTGACAGTGTCCTTGGCCTTACAGAAGCTTTTCAGTTTCATGAGGTTCCATTTGTCAATTGATGATCTTAACGCCTGAGACATTGATGTTTTGTACAGGAAAAGTTCCCCTGTGCTAATGTCTTTTAGGCTCTTTTGCATTTTATCTTCTGTTAGATTCAGTTTATCTGGTTTTATTTGGAGGTCCTTGATCCACTTGGTCTTGAGTTTTGTCCAAGGTAATAGATATGGATCAATTTGCATTCTTCTACATGCAGACAGCCAGTTAGACCAGCACCATTTATTGAAGATGCTTTCTTTTTTTTCCTCCTGGTATGGTTTTAGCTTCTTAGTCAAAGATCAAGTGTCCATAGATGCGTGGGTTTATTTCTGGGTCTTCAATTTTACTTCATCGATCTACCTGCCTGTCTCTGTACCAATTCCATGTGGTTTTCATTACTATTACTCAGTAGTAGTCGTGGTAGTAGTAGTAGTACCCTGACAACTTAAGATCAGGGATGGTGATTCCCCAAGAAATTCTTTTATTGTTGAGAATTGTTTTCCCTATCCTAGGTTTTTTGCTTTTCCATATTACATCGGTCTGACAGAGGGTTAATATTCAAAGTATAGAAGAACTCAAGAAGTTTGACTTCACAGAAACAAATAACCAAATTAAAAAATAGGGTACAGAGCTAAACAGAAAATTCTCATCAGAGGAATCTCAAATGGCTGAGAAGCACTTAAATGTTCAATATCCTTAGTCATTATGGAAATGCAAATAAAAATGACCCTGAGATTCCACCTTATACCAATCAGAATGGCTAAGATCAAAAACTTAAGTGACAGTACATGCTGGCAAGGATGTGGAGAAAGAGGAATACTCTTCCATTGCTGATGGATTGCAAACTGGTATAACCACTCTGGAAATCAATCTGGAGGTTCCTCAGAAAGCTGGAAATAGTTCTCCCTGAAGACCCAGCTATATTACTCCTGGGCATATAGCCAAAAGATACTTCACCATATGTTCTGCTATATTCATAGCAGCCTTATTTGTAATAGCCAGAAGCTGGAAACAACCCAGATTTTCTTCAACCAAAGAACGGATACAGCAAATATGGTTCATTTACACAATGGAATACTATTCAGCTATTAAAAACTAGGACATCATGAATTTTGCAGGGTAATGGATGGAACTAAAAAATATCATCCTGAGTGAAGTAACCCAAACCCAAAAGGACATGCATGCTATGTACTCACTGATAAGGGAATATTAGCCAAAATGTTCAGAGTAGCCATGAAACAACTGACAGCATAGGAAGCTTAACAGCAAAGGTCCAAGTGAGCATGCTGGAATGTCACTTAGGAAGAGGAATAAAACAGACATAGGAGGCAGATGGAAGGAGGAACCTGGGTGGGAGAGGGGAAAAGGGGGAGTAGGATCAGGTACTGGGGAAGACAAGAAAGAAGCCCAGAAAGCCAGGAGAATAAATAAAAATAGGCAGAAGTGGGAGTGAGGGCTGGGGAAACCTCTAGAAAGTTCCAGAGTCCTGGATGGGAGAGGTCCCCAGAACCCAATGGGGATGATAATAACCAGAATGCCCATCAGTGGGGAGATGAAACCTGAAGAGACCACCTCCAGTATATAAACATGGATCCCACTTGAGGCAGGGGGCCACCCACTCATCTTCAAAAATTTTAACTCAGAATTGTTCCTATCTAAAGAAAATGCAGAGACAAAGCTAGAACAGAGACCGAAAGAAAGGCCACCCAGCTACCGGCTCAACTTGGAACCTATCTCATGTGTTCACACAAACCCTGACACGATTACTAATGTCATATTGTGTCTGTAGACAGGAGTTCAGCATGGCTAACCTCTGAGAGACTCTACCAGTAGCTGACTGAAACAAATACAGATACTTAAAGCCAACCATTAGATTGAGGTTGGGAAGAGTTAAGGGAAAGACTGAGGAGCTGAGGGGGATTACAACCCCACAGAAGAACACAGTATTAACTAAGCTGGACCTCTCAGGGCTCCCAGATACTAAGCCAAAATCCAAGGAGCATACACAGGCTGCTTTGTGGCCATGGGCACATGTATAACAGAGAACTGCCTCATATGGCGTCAGTGGGAGAGGATGAACTTAATCCTGTGGAAAATTGATACCCAAGGGAAAAAGGGATGCTGGTGGGGGTGAAGTGGGGGGTGGGTGAGTGGGGCAGCACCTTCTCAGAGGTGGGGATGGAGGGAGTGAAGAACTCAGGAAGGGGTGCTCAGGTAGGGGGGACAGCTTTTGAAATGTAAATAAATAAAATAATTTAATTAAAAAAAAGAAAAGAAAAAAGCCCACTACAACAGTGGATCTATGTTTATATCCCAAGCGGATCAGTTGCCCCTTCAACCCATAGCATCTGTATGGTGTATTAGATATAGTAATGAGAAGAGTTCTGGGTACAGAGCTCATGGGTATAGTGATTGTCCAGCATGGACAAGGCTTAGGATTTCATTTCCCAGAACCACTAAGAAAAAGGTGGGAAAGTCTATTCTACTTCTTGATGATTGAACTGTATGTTGACAGTATAGGCTATAAGACATGAGCTGACTTCAATAAACCCACCAATCTTTCTCATAGTCTAGAAACTTGACTAACAGGATATACTGTACAGCCGGTTAGTTCTTTGGGCATGGGTCCATTGCTGTGGTTCTTGGACTCTGAGATAATTTGAAGCAATGCTTTGCAGAGTATCATAATGATGACCATGGCATTTTATGAGAAGAGAGATGTCTCTGGCAGAGGCATTGTGTACAAGGAAAGGATATTAATTCCTAGATATTTGTCTGCTTCAGTGAGGATGAATCTCCATCCCTTCATGATAGAAGGGACCAATGTAATCAATAGGCTGCCAGATGGTCAGCTCTTTCTAGGAATGGATGCCATATTTAACTCAGTGCTGGTCTCTATTGTTGGATTCTGATCTCAACTGTAGTGGTAAGTAGGTCACTTTTAGTTAGGATTCATTAGTGTTATAATTATAGCCTCTGTTCTTGCAACTAAGATCATTTATTTCACAAACCTGTTTAACAAACTTTGAGTCTAGTGTATCTGGAGAAGGATTCTGAGTGACATTTCCTGAAAGCATCATTTTGCTCAAGTACAATTTTCACAGGGAATGCCCTTTTTTGTTGAGTACAATTTTCATAGAGAATGTCCTTTGGTGAATATTTGTTTAATAGATCCCTGAACATCTCTTTGTTTCACTCTAAATGTTCTATTCAATATTTCTCCAGATTTTTCTGTAACTGATATTCTAATCCTTTTTCTTCCAAGTCCTTTAGCATCTTGATCTAAGCACAGAATGAACATTTCCCCTCCCACAGCCCTCCTGTTTTTAAAGTCAGAGACACATGACTTGGAATACCACAGAAGGAACTATTTCTTGTCTGCTTTCCGAACCCAAGATAGTACATTTTGTTTGAAAGATCATTTCTTTCCGAGGAAGGACTATAGTACTACAAGAATATAATGTATATATTTCACTTAATCTCCCTGCTTAGGGACATGGTGCCATTAAATTTGGTTTAAAAAATGGATATTTTCTAGGCTTGCTAAATGTGGTCTCTGAAGTCTCTGAGGACTCAAGTGTTATCCCAGCTCATCATTCAGAGTGAAGATTTATACTGGGAAAGAAACAAATACAGAAGCAGTTCCTGTTTAACTCCTGGTGATTCCAACTGCTTCCACAGTTCCAGTCTGTATATGATCCAGGTTTCTTAACATAACAGTTGGAATAGATATCCTTGACAATTGGCAGAATTCAATCGTTGGTTGACTGTTGTGATAGAAGTCACTATTATACAGAAGACTAAGTTAAAGGCCTTCTACCAGAATAATACCTAGCAGTTGGGTAAATTCTCAGAGAGGAACAGTTGAAGGTTTATTTCGCACAAACATGCTTTATAAAAATGGCACATATTTCTCAAGGGTTCTGAAAATAGCTTGTTTGTGTGCAAGAGACAGATGTTTAGAGTCTGCAGATGAGGCAATTGGCTCTCACCTTCTTTATTGACACATTCAAGAACCTATTAGGAAATCAGCACTTCCTTTTACTGCATATATATATATATATATATATATATATATAT
>JANHMN010000004.1:111041736-111076998 GCA_030674055.1 Rhabdomys pumilio | reverse complement strand
ATATATATATATATCAATACTTGGACTTCTTTCTTTTCAATTTGTATCCCTTTGATTTTTTTTTTAAATTTTTGTATTGCTCTATCTAAGACTTCAAGTACTATGTTTAAGAGATATGGAGAGAGAGAGAAAGAGTGGACAGTCTTGCCTTGTTCCTAATTTTAATGGAATTGCTTTAAGTGTCTCTCAATTTAATTTGATGTTGACTATTGGTTTGCTGTATGTTGCCTTTATTGTGCTTAGGTATGAACCTTATATTCCTGATCTCGCCAAGACTTTTAAAATGCAGTTCTGTTGAAATTTGTCAAAGGATTTTTCAGCATCTAATGAGATTATCATTGCAGGTTTTTGTTTAATTTTGTTTATATGGTGTATTAATTACATTGATGGATTTTTGTATATTGAACCATCACTGTATTTCTGGAATGAAGCCTATTTAATCATTGTGGACCATGTCTTTGATGTGTTTTTGGATTCAGTTTGTGAATATCTTATTGAATACTTTTTGCATCAATGTTCATAAGTTCTGAAATTCTCTTTCTTCCTTGAGACTTTGTGTGGTTTAGGTATCTAGGTAACTGTGGCCTCATAAAATGAGTTTGGCAATGTTCCTTCTCATTCTATTATGTGGAATTGTTTTAGAAGTATTGGTATTAGCTCTTTGAAAGTCAGGTAGAATTCTGTGCTAAAATCATTTTTGTTTTTGTTGTTGGAAGATTTTAGTGACTGCTTCTATTTGCTTAGGGGTTATAGGACTATTTAGATAGTTTATCTTGATTTAACTTTGGTAAGTAGTATCTTTCTGAAAAATCATCCATGTTTTTAAATTTTCCAAATTTGTGAAGTATAAGCTTTGAAGACCTAATGAGTCTTTTAATTTCCTCAATGTCTGTTGTTATGTCTACCTTTTCATTTCTGATTTTGTTCATGATATGGATACTGTTTCTCTGCCTTTTAGTTAGTTTGGCTAAGGGTTTACATATCTTGTTGATTTTCTCAAAGAACCAGCTCTTAGTTTTGTTGTATTGTTCTCTTTGTTTCTAATTGATTGATTTCAGCTCTGAGTTTGAGCATTTTCTGCCATCTACCCCTCTCAGATGTATTTACTTCTCTTTTTTTGCACTGTGTAATTCCTTTATTTTCTGCATGTTAGTGCTTCAGCAACACTACAACCATAAAGAACAATTTCCAAGTACTGCACTTTTTTAGCTGGGGGAGGGGATCACAGTCTACAGACTCATTAACTTATATTAGACAAGATTAACCTCATTCAAAACTTACTGCATGTTTATAAATTCACACAAATACAGAAATTGATGCAATTAAACAAAATCTTTAGGATCTTTTTTTTAATCCTTCCATTATAACTTTTTCTGCAGGCTCTAATTTTTGCTTCATAATCACTAATATGGCTCAGCCATTAAAGGCTAGGCTCACAACCAAAATAATTCTTTTTTTTCTAGAGCTTTCAGGTGTACTTTTAAGTTGCTAGTATGGTATAAGAACTCTTTAATTTCTTTATGAAGGTATTTAGTGCTATAAACTTTCCTCTTACTACTGTTTTCATTGTATCCCGTAAGTGTCAGTATGTTGTGCCTTCATTTTTATTGAATTCTAGAAAGTCTTTAAAATCTTTATTTTTTTCCTGACTCAATGATCACTGAGTTGAAGGTCATTCATTTTCCATGAGTTTATAGGATTTCTGTTGTTGAAATCTAGCTTTAATCTATGGTTGTCTGATAAGATAAAAGACATTATTTCAATTTTCTTGTAACTATTGAGGCTTGTTTTGTGACTGACCAGGTCAATTTTATAGAATTTTCTGTGAGGTGCTGAGAAGATGGAATATTCTTTTATGTTTGGGTGAAATGTTCTGTAGACAGCTGTTAGGACCTCTTGATTCATAAATTCTATTAGCTCATTGTTTCTCTGTTTAGTTTCTGTCTCAATGACCTGTCTATTGGTGAAAGTGTGGTATTAAACTCCCACCATTAGTATGTGGGGTATGATATGTGGTTTAAGCTTTAGTAATGAAAAGTGTGTGCCCTTGTATTTGGGACATATATGTTCAGAACTGAGATACATCTTGGTGAATTTTTCCTTTGACGAGTATGAACTGTTCTTTCTCATCTCTTTTGAATAGTTTTCAGTGAAAGTCTAGTTTATTAGATATTATAATGGCTACTCCAGCTTGGTTCTTGGGTCTGTTTTCTTGGAAAACCTTTCTCCAGCCTTACTCTGAGGTCATGTCTATCTTTTTTTGCTGTATGCAATAGAATGATGGATCCTTTTTTTTTTTTTTCATCCATTCTGTTACTCTGTATTTTTTATTGGGAAATTGAGTCTATTGATGTTGAGAGACAATGACCAATAATTATTAATTCCTGTTATTTTGATGTTGGTGGTAGTTGTGTGTGTGTGTGTGTGTGTGTGTGTGTGTGTGTGTGTATGTTTGTGTTTATTTGTATGTGCTTCTCTTATTTAATTTTTGCTGTTGTGGAATTATTTATTTCCTGTGTGGTTTTGTGTGAATTTAACTTTCTTGGGTTAGAGTTTTCTTTAAGTTTTTGTTTTTTTTCTGTAGGGCTGGATTTGTGTATAGATATAAATTTTGTTTTTGTCTTGGAATATCTTGCTTTTGCTTTCTATGGTGATTGAAAGTTTTGTTGGGTATAGTACTCTATGTTGGTACCTGTGGTTTCTTAGAGGCTGTAAGACATCTGCACGGGTTCTTCTGCATTTTAGAGTCTCTGTTTGGGAGTTGAAAGTTGGGTTTTAATAGGTCTGCCTTGTATGTTACGTTGTCTTTCCCCCTTGCAGCTTTTAATGGTCTTTCTTTGTTCTGTAGATTTATTGTTTGATTATCATATGGTAGGAGGATTTTTTTCTGGTCTAACCAAATTGGTGTTCTGTAAGTTCTTCTGTGTTTATAGATATCTCTCTCTTTAGGTTGGTGAATTTGTTTTCTATGATCTTGTTGAAAATATTTTTTGGTCCTTGGAGTTGGGACCCTTTACCTTCTTCTATTCCTATTATTCTTAGATTACGTCTTTTCATAATACCCAAGATTTCCTAGATGTTTTGTGTCATTAGGTTTAAATTTTTTTTTGACTGATGTATCAATTTCTTCTATTTTATCTTCTACACCTGACATTCTCTTCCATTTCTTGTATTCTATTAATGATGCATCATTTTCTTGTTTTCTTTCCTAGGTTTTCCATCTCTAGGATTCCCTCAGTTT
This sequence comes from Rhabdomys pumilio, assembly GCA_030674055.1. Lineage (NCBI taxonomy): Eukaryota > Metazoa > Chordata > Mammalia > Rodentia > Muridae > Rhabdomys > Rhabdomys pumilio. Next base: position 111,073,757 of record JANHMN010000004.1, on the reverse strand, counting down.
GTGTGTGCTTTATTGCTTCTATTTCCATTTTCAAGTCTTGAGTAGTTTTGTTCATTTCCCGGTATTTCTTAAAGGGATTTATTAGTTTCCTCTTTAAAGGTCTCTGCCTGCTTGATTTTCCATGAGGGATTTATTCATTTCTTCTTTAAAAGTATGTATCATTTTTATAAGGTTGGATTTAAGGTCTATTGTGCTTGGTTGTGTTAGGATAGCCACGGCTTGCTTGTTGTAGTGGGATAGCTGTGCTCTGAAGCTGCCATATTGACCTGGCTCTTGTTTGTGTTCTTATGCTGGTCTTTAGCAAGCTGGTTGTCTTTGGATGGTCCTGATGTAGCAAGTAGCAGGATGATGATCCTGACTGTGGTATTTCCTGTGGAGCAGACCTCCAGTGGGAATCCTTGGACTGGGTGTTCTTTGTGTAAACTGCCTGGATGTTCCTTATGCAGGGGCATTGGTTGAGGCTGGAGGAGTAGTGGCCAGACAATGGAGCTGGGGAGACAGGACTGTAAGCCTATAGGTTCTGGCAACTGGGCATGCCCCAGGAAACAGGCAGATGAATGGGGGCAGGGGGAATCTAACCTGGATATTCCTTATTGGAGGCCAGTGGAATGGTGGAGCTCAGAGACTTGGGTTTGCATTTTAGTGTGTACATGTACTTGTGCAAGAGAATGCACATATACAGCAGTAGCACATATGATATGCAGGGCAGAGGTGTTGTGGATCACATGGTGTTCATCCAGAGCTACACGCCTTGTCTCACACTGGACTGGAATTTTCTGATAAGGCTAGTCTGGCTGGCTAGTGAGCCCAGGGAAGCATGGCTCTCCACTTCCTCAGAGATGGGGTTACAAGTGTGTGCTACAATACACAACACTTTGATGTAGACTCTGAGATCAAACTCAGGTCCTCAAGTTTGTGCAGCGAGCATTTTACCAACTAGAGCCTTCTCTCCATCCCTAGTTTCTGTTTTTGAGACTTATATCACGGAGTTCAAATAACAGTAACAACAACAAAGAGTTCAGAACTAGATTTAAAAATCTTTCTTTCACATATGTCATCTGAAGTAAAGGATGCATAGTCTTACCACCACTAAGCAAACATAACTTACTTACATTTATTTTGTTCATCATATTCTCCACTGAGCTGAAAGAATGCCACAGAAATGGAGTTTTATGCTAGCCTCCAGGAATATTGAAATGACAGTAATCTTCCTACCCTGAATAAGAACCTATCTATCACTAGCAAAATGGTTTAATATTGCTAAAACTCAAGCAAATCTCATTTGTATTGTTTCTCTGCCTTCAGAATTCTTATTTCATTTTTACTGCTTTGAAAAATTTCTGCATATGACATAGTGAGCTAAGTATAGAAGCGGTCTACAGAAACTTAGTTTTTCTTCACTTCAACAGTATTTAACATCTTGTGTAGTTATGGTAAGTTGTTAATATGTGCATGTGTGAATTAAAAAATAATGAATCATATTGTGATATTTGCTAAGACAATATAATCTTAAAGGACAAAGAATTTACATTGGAGAGATAAAGCCCATAGTGAGACTAACCAAATGACCCATCCTTAACCATACTCAGTCAATGGCTAGGCCGTCAGTGTTTGAGAGCTCTTTTTTCATGTAACTGTTTCTTTCACCAATGACAAGCCATCCTTTGGAAAATATTTCATGAATGCTTATCATTTGTACGTTTTCAAAATCCTATCAAAGTGAGTAAAGCAGAAATGTTTTGTTATCTTTGCAAGAATATGTCAACCGCATTTATTTCTGGTGTCCTTTTACAATAAAGAAATGTGCAATATAGAGAATTAAATGACCTTTAGGGGAAATAAATAAATAATGATAATTATTCAACTACAGTTTATTTTAAGTTCTAAAATTGTGCTCTACTGGTCCACTCCCATGATGTAAATAATTATAAAACTCACAGTATCATCAATTTAGATAACATTTTTCTTTCTAGTTAATCCTATAACATGCAGTACTTATAAAGTGATGGCAATGAAAGTAGCGATAATGCGAGCAGCAGATTTTTTTGTTCATTTTGATTATCATTTGGCTGAAAAACAATGTGTGAAGCCACTGACTGTCAGGTGAATTCCCCAGTTTTCAAAAGGTTAACTCAGGAAAACAGGGCTGGAGGCAGTAAGAAAAGAGCTAGTTTTGTAGTTACCTGAATCTGGAATGTAACTGTTTTACCCATATACTCTGGCTTTGCAGAATGCACATAATATGTAAATCACAGTGTAATTGCCTTTTACTTGACCCACAATGTGCCAAGCGCTGTTTAGTCTTCTTGAAAGACAGACCATTCACGGGATCTCAACTGTTTGTATTGGGAGCTCTTGCCCTACACCCATATCTGCATATCACATGCATATCACATGTAATTCTCAAATAGCTATTTAATTCTCAACTAACTATTTAATTTGCAACTAACTCAAGTTCTGTCTTCATCAAAGACTTAGGCATACTTATTAAAATGCTTTTATTATCTGGAGATGACTATATAAAAGCAAACTAATCTCAGATTTACATATTTTCTTATATTAAGATATTTGTCATTTTAAACAAGATTTATTATTTTATTACTTATATTATGAGTATTTTGCCTGCATGCATGTCTATGTGTGTAGTGTTCTTAGTGGCCAGAAGAAGACATTGGCTCTCCTGGAACTCAGAACTAGAGTTATAGATAAAACATCATAATTATGAGGGCTGACATGTTACTCCAAATGGGAAGTTTCACAGCAGAGAGTTGCGTGTGTAAATGTGGGTCTTTGAGTGAGATGTCCCCATAAGTTGGGAACATTTGAATACTTGATTCCCAGTAGATAGCTATCATGGACTTCAGCCCTCTCAAACCATAAGTCACAAACAAATGCTTTCTTCCAAAAGCTGCCTTGATTATGATGTTTTATCATGACGGTGGAAAAATAATACAAAAATCATTAAATACATAAATAAAATATAATGGACATGCCTTTTAAAAACCTATATAATCTACAACTCATATCCTTACAGTGTTGAACTTCTCTTTCCTCCTTAATCAAGTGTAAAGTTCCTTTTCTCTCTTTAAGTATGATTTTATTTTTAACTAAAAGAATTATCTCAGGAATATTGAGAAATGGCTAAACTGATAAATGTGTTTTCTATACAAACACAGAGACCTCACTTCAGATTCTCAGCACCCACATTAAATGCTTATCATGGTTTTGCACATCTGTGATGCCAGTGCTGGTGGGCAGAGACTAGCAGACTGACTCAATAGCCAGCAAATTCAGCCAAAATGGAGAGCTCTAGATTCAATGAGAAACTTTGTTTCATAAATTAAGGTAGAGAGCAATGGAGGATGACACTTGACAGTTACCTCTGGCCTACATATGAGCAAATACGGGAATACATAGCCACCCTCATGTGCATGCATGCACACACAGTAATACTGCCCCCTCACTTATAGCACACAAACAAATTATCCACCAAGAAAGTGGTTCTTAATAATGCACAGTGTGTGAAAGGACGCTGATGGAGTTTTGGCCTAGTTCTTTTTTTTTTTTTTTCTTATTTAGAGTAAAACCAAAATACACAAAACTTTTTTTCTGTTTGCAAGTGGTTCTCAACCTTCCTAGTACTGCAATCCTTTATTACAGTTTTTCATGTGGTTATGCCCACCTATAAAATTATTTAATTGCTACTTCAAAACTGTAACTTTGCTACTGTTATGAATTGTAATGTAAATATCCAATACCCAGGATATCTAATATGTGACCTCCATAAAAGGGGTTGAGAACCACTGTTCCAAAGACCACAAGTACTTCAATATTCAACATCATTTCACACAGCCATATCTAGATTAATACTCATCTGGGTATTGTGTTTTTCTTTCTGAACATTTTCTTCATAGGCACTATTAATTCAACCTTTTAGATTCTGAACTTGAGAAAAGGTCTAATAAATTTTTAGTAGGCATGATTTAGGAATATATGAGCAGCTTCCAAATATGTGTAGGAATATGGAGGTGACTCAGTAGTTAAAATGCTTTCCCCCATAATGTAAAATCTGGAGTTTTGAATCCCAGAAGCCACATACATGCCAAGTTTTCATGACATCCTACCTGTATTTGCATGTTTTGGAGGTTGAGATTGGCTGTTCCCACAGGAAGGTGACTGAGGAGACTACCTGTGTTGAAAAGCTCTGGGTTTGATTTTTAATACCCTGCCTTTCAAGAGAATAAGAATAAGATAATCAATGTTGCTCCCACCCGATCTATGCACACCCCTGCACACATGTGAACATGCATAGAAACACTTGGGCACGCATTCATATACATATGGAAAGGGAAAAAGAAAAGCAAGTATGTATAAAATCTCCTTGATTCAAGTTCCTAATAAATGAGGACACATAATACTTAAAGACACCCAAGATGGACATCTTCTGATTCCCAGAAAATAAGATATTCATCCATGGAGTTAATAACTGACATGACATATTGAAGGGATGATAATTCTTTTGTTGATAGAGTTAGATTCTATGATGTCGGTCATTTATTACAGTCAGATCAATGACTGTCCTTTATCTGAATGTCCTGAGTTATCTTTCTTCATGTTGCCCAGAAATCCTGCATGGAAATGCAATCTACTACATGTCCTGATGTAGAGTCCTATGTAGGCACAAAGGTTTAGAATTTTGCTGACATTTCATAGTTTGTTCTCTTGGCAGATAACTGCAGCACCTCTGCATCATTTTCAAATACACTTTCACACTCATACACACACATAATGTTGTGTCACAATAAGATCTCTAAAATACTTCCTAGATATGTGTTTGCTTGCTAGGAAGGGATATATCTCTCAAAATGCATGTTCATGCTAAGATGGACAAAATGGCAGTTTATCTTTATCAGAGCTGTAGCAGAGTAATCCCAATCATCCCAGGATACTGTTTCATCCTGGGAATGTTGCTGCAGAACCTTGCTGTTAAAGTAGTTGTCTCCCATGACAAGATGGCTTTCTGAGATTGACACAAAATGGGTACCTCCCTTTCTCAATGGGGGCCTCCCTGTCGCTTCCTGTCTTTGGGGAGTGTGTGTGAACACAAGTGGCTGGCCTTGTCTGGACTTGTCTGAAAAGTAACCTAGTATACAGCCTCTGCAAGACTGCATAACTCAGCACACATGTCTCCTTTTGGCTTTCCACCTGCATGATATTTAGGGGATGTATTATAACCAACCAGCTCTTCCCGCTCACTTGATGTTATGATCAATTAGCCCTTTCCACTGGTGCTCTTTAAAAAGCCCTATATACCTTATCTCTGAAATGGCAAAGTAGCTGCAGAAGTCTCCAGAGGTCATTCTGTCCATACACACAGTGTCTGAATCCTGACTCCCTACACCCTCCCAACCATCCCCAACCATATCAACTTCTTAACCATACTCTGCCACCTTTCTCCCCTCAGTTTGATGGCCCACAGCCTCTGAGGAGAAAGCAGGGAGAAGGGAACAGAGTGTGGCAGGTCTAGTTGTGGGTCTGAGCAGGTCAGTGCCCAGAGCTAATGTTTTGTTCTTGCTATAAAGCTTATTAGGTTTGTGGATATTTTAAGTGTGTTTTTATGTAGGCTACATTACTGTGGTCTATTTGAGGTCATAATTGTTTTCTAACCCTGACGGTCCTGAACTCTGAATTTTTTTTCTCATTTCCATTAGCCCCGCTTAGACCTCTGTGAATGTATTCTTTATGAAGCTCTGCAATGGAAAACTCTTTTAAGGAAAATTGAATAACTCCTAGGAAATGTCCTTTACACACTGATGTTTAGGGATACCCCAACACAAATGTAGCTTCCTTTAGGGAGCCAACTTTAAGCAGAAAGCGGCTAGAAAGCAGCTATCATCTTTGCAGCCATCTGGAACCATTTACCCTGATAGAGACTTGGTTTTTCAGCAGCCTACAGCAGCTGAGCACACTCTAACAAATATCTTGTTTATTCCACATAGCTTGTTTTGCTGTTTAGTGACCCCAGCTGCATAGTGCACATGGTAAACTGTTTTCACCTGTGTTCTCCTGCGTGTGCTTATAAATACCCAGGATTACCTTGTAGTGTGTGTGTGTGTGTAGTGTGTGTGTATGTATGTGTGTATGTATGTATGTATGTATGTATGTATGTATGGGTGTGTGGTGTAGTAATAGTAGGTGTAGTGGTGTGTGTATAGTGGAGACAGTAAAGAAGACTTTACTACAGATCCTCTGGCTTGTCTCTATTCTTCACAGCTCTTCCCCTTCTTCCCCTGACTCTCTCTCTTGCTAAACCCAGACCTGTGGAACAGAGTGGGCCGCTATAGTTTGGCCCCCAAACGTGGGCAAGAGTGGTCCTTTACAGTTTATAGCTCAGGCTTTTACAGTTTGGCCCCTAAGGTGGGGCAGCTCGGGTCTTTTACAGTTTGGCGCCTAACGTGGGGCTCCAGTAAGCGGGGCTTTTACAGTATGGCGCCCAACACGGGGCAGAAAGGTCTTTTACAGTTTGGTGCCTGACGTGGGGCTCCAGTAAGCGGGGTTTTTACAGCTTCCTCTCAGAGGCCTCAAAGTGAAACATGACAGCAGATATATTTCCTCTACATTCACAGGTACCAAATTGATTTTAATGTATGTTAATTAGCAAAGGTTTGAGACATCAGAGTCAACTTTCTTATATAAAAAGAGAGACCAAAAGAAAAAGCATAAAAAGAAAGTACCTTGAGGAAACAAAGCAACACACAGATCTGAATTAACTTCTTCCAATTAAAACCCTTACCACTTGCATTAATTCTTTAATATTAGCAAAAACATGTTGTTACCATTTGGAACCTCTTATGCTGCCTGCAAACAGACAAATAAGATATAAGTTAAGATTCTGAAAATGAGGATGCAGTTTAGTTCTCTGATAAAGCGTGCTCAAAGCCCGGCAGATCCACAAAGAGCAACACTATCCAAACACCAAACAAAGAACCTTGGAACCAGGCATATACCTGCAGTCCCATCCAATTGGAAGACTGGGGCAGCGGGATTACTTGCACTGGGGGCTTTGAGATTAGCCTGGGAAGAATAAAGAAATTCTATCTTTAGGGGAAAAGAAAACAGGAAGAGAGACAAAGAAGGATGAAGGGGAAAGAAGGGAAGGTGAGAAATAGTGATGGAGGCAGGGAGAGAGGGAGGAAAGTAATTTGGGATATAAAGTTGAAGTAATTTCTAAAAACACAGTAAAAACATGGGGAGATAAAATAATATCATTAGGGGTGAAAGGTATTCATAGAAGATGAGAATAAAAAAATCTCTAACTCAGCAAGCTTTAGAATGAAAAGAAATGGAGGAAAACAAGGAGCAAGGAACAAACACAATGCAATCTTTTAGGAATGAGGTATTTAAGATGGCCAGACAAACACAGAGACCCACAGCCAGAAAGAGAGACCCACAGCTAGACACAGAGACCCACTGCTGAGCACAGAGACCCATGGTCAGACACAGAGACTTATGGTTAGACACAGAGACCAATGACCAGGCACAGGGATCCATGGCCAGACACAGAGACCCACAGCCAGATATAGAGATCCACTGCTGGACACAGAGACCTGAGGCCAGACATAGAGATCCATTGCTGAACACAAAGACCTGAGGCCAGACACAGAAATCCATGGTTAGACATAGAGGCCCACAAACAGACACAGAGATTTATGGCCAGACACAGCCCCAATCAACTTGCTGGTATCAAATAACAGTGCATACCAGGAAAGTTCAGAACAAAACTTCTGAGCATACGCATAAGGAAAACTTAAGAACACAATTAAATTTGAGTTTTTGAAGTGGTTATACACGAAGGGCTAGCACTGAATAAGTATTAGTCTACAAGTCTATTATTTGTCTGTCAATCTATCTATCATTTATCATAATGATCTTGCTAGGTATCTAGCATCTATCTTTATGAATTATTGGGGAGTTTACACTCAAACTGCTAATGATGAGTGAGGTCAGACGATCTGCTCAGATTTGCCTTCTATGCAATCTCAAGTTTTTTAATGCAGGATATGTCTCATCAAGGCATGGAAAAAAGAAAATATAGTATTAGAGAAATAATGTCTCCATCAAAGGAGACACAAAATGTTGAGACGAAAACTGTTCTGTAAGCTTTGATAGCTGCCAGTTTGTTATACTTTGTCGTAGCATTGAACAAATTCCATCATGCAGAACTCCGGGACAAGAGTAGACCTGAGAGAATACTTGGAATTATGGACGATAACTTACAGATAAGGTAGCTATAGCAGACAATAACATGGAGACTAAGCCCAAAGGTTTTTATATTTTAATTATGTACGTGCAAATATATGCATGTGCGTGTGTGTTAGAAAGCATATGCACCTGAACTCATTTTACAGCCTGCATGGGGAAGTATGAGGACAGCTTGTTGGAATCAGTTTTTCCAACCTCCTTGTTGGGGTTGGAAATCAATCAATCACAATCAAACAGGTCATCTGGCTTGGCAGTGAGCTCATTTACCCAGTGAGCCAACTCGTTAGCTGTAAACAAAAGTTTTAATCCACAATTTAGTGAACAAAGAATTCTGTAAGAGAGGTAATGTCTCGATAATTTTTCTGTGCTTCAAATTCTATTCCCTAAATCATACTCACATGGAGGTACCTAGATTTAGCTTTTAAATATATTCAAAGATAGGAAAGAAGAGAGGAGAGGTTTAAGAGCTAGATGCATAAATCCCACAAGTGGAAATAAGGAGATCATATCTGACAAGTCCAGCTAGAGAAGAACAAATGTGTGCATAGAGGATCAGTATGGTAATTGCCTGTTATCCTCCCCTCCCTCACATTCAAGGAAAGAGTTGGTGTGTGACTAGCTAGTGCCAAAAATACACCTCCTAGTTCAATCGCATCTGTTCTGAGTAAATATATGTTTCAAGTGATAGAATGTGGTGGATTGTTTTAAAGGATAAGTTATACTTTTTCTTTTTTTCCAACTGACAACATCAATACATGGTCATATTCTACAAGGGGCAGAATGTTAATTCCTGGTCTGGTATTTGTTTTTAGATTAATTAAAGATTTTATTTATTTGCATCCAAAATTTTGCCCCCTTGTGTTCCCCCCTCATGGAGTTCTCCTCTCCCTTCCCTTTTCTCTCTTATAAGGTATCCTACCTAGGGCATCAAGTCTCTACAGGATTAGGCACATCTTCTCCCACTGAAGCCAGCAAGTCCAGCATTTTTGATGCAAACAAAACTACAACAACAACAACAACTCTTCAGTCTTCTGTGAGTCTCTCAGAGCCTAGTCTAGTAGTGTTTCAGCACACTGTGAAAAATATGGAAGTAATTAGCAGGAGGGCAATGGAAATAGTAGAAAGCATTGTCTTTGGATAATCTGCTTTAGGTTATGGAACAAAAAGGTAGGGGTTAGTATTTTCAATTGCAAACTTCAGCAAGTAGAATGTAAATTTGCTTAAATTTGTTGAATATCAGTAATTTTATGGCTCAGTGTGACACATCTTTAACAATAAGACAGGTATGCATACTGGTGTTAATAAATATTTGCAAATCTGAAAGTTAAAAAGGAACACTGCTGAGTAGATAGGAGTCAAACTATTTTTTTTTGTTTGAGACAGGGTTTCTCTGTGTAGTCCTGGCTGTCCTAGAACTCACTCTGTAGACCAGGCTGGCTTCAAACTCAGAAATCTGCCTGCCTCTGCCTCCCAAGTGCTGAGATTAAATGTGTGCACCACCACTGCCACCCGGAGTCAAACTTTTAACGACCTTATGTGTTACTCCCTGGTTTTGTGGCTTAATATGATCTGATTGTTGTTTTGGAGATAATTCTCATATTAAAATGAAGAGTACACTAGAAGGCTCAGAAATGTAACCTTGTTAATATAATACTTTAAAAAGGTAAGCCTTTATGGTAAAGAAGTGACAAGTAATAATGGGCAAATAAAACTATTGCAGAAATGGCTAAGGTAAAAACCAAATATCTGTGAGATGTAAGCAAGCAGAGGAGGAGAACAGGCACTGGAAAGGAAGCATAAAGTGTGGTGTCTCTAGGGACCTTCAGAATAGATTTCACATGTGGCTATGGCATGTTCTGTGGTCATGCTGTGCTTCGGACTCCTTATCTGGAAAGTGCCAATGATAGCATTGTATAGAGTTTGTTGAGCTTCAAACATGAGAGCACGTATAAAAACTCAATAGCAGCCAGGTGTAGAATTAATGAAGTGCTGTATAAACTTAGTGAGTGTTCCACTGAACAAGGGAGAAATGGTTGCTGGTAATACTTCTAAGATCAGTATCCCTAGAAAAGAGTGCAGGAGAAGAGACAATCTTGGGACTGGAGACAGTAAACTCCGAATGTGGAGCTAGAGGTACTGAATATTCAAGTGGCTTTGACCAATACAGAAACATTGTAGGGCAGAGACTGGACTACAAATAGTCATCGACATGCATGTAGATTGTGTAGTGATAGCAATAAGTTTGTTCTGTGTCTCAGAAGAGGATATAGATGTGTAAAGAGAGAAAAACACAGCAGGAATAGAAAAGTTGAGACAAAGGAAGAACAGGGGAAATTAAGGACACAAAGTTAGATTTAGAATTATTGGTAAACATTGATAAGCAACATTTTTTTGTGTGTGTTTCTTTGTATGTTTATGTGTCTTAAATGCAGTAAAGATTCCTAACACGAGGCATACACACACACACACACACACACACACACACACACACACACACGCACACACGCGCGCTCGCAACAACAACAACAAAACCCCTCAAAACAAGCCAAACCAACCAACTATTCAACCCCCTCCCCCAACCACCACCAACAGCAATGACAAAACTAAAAACAACCAAACAACCAAAGAACCAGTGAAATGCACGGAGGAGAAACTCATGGTCACCAATGTGTATCAATGTCTCATTAGGAGAAGAAACCAAGGCACTGTTCTGTTCCCTGCCCCTCTGAGTAGTTTAACCAAAAACAAGCCTGAGGTTCAATCTTTACTTCCCTCTCTGTAGCTTATAATTTTGTAATAAATGCAATCTGGTGCATGGTTATGTCCATATTGTGAGGTCCTCATAGACTATCAGAGACCACTAGAAGTCCAACTTGTATCCAAAAGCAGAGTCTTTATTCAAGCTGAAGCTGGGACCCTTCAACCTCTCCAGCATAGTACAAAGTGTGGAAGGTCCTGAGCTGGTCAAAGCCTTGCCTATTTATCATGGAAAGCAGGGTGAGAGACTTTCCAACTTGACAGATACATGATTGGTTGACATTTGCTTGGTGTACTTCTATTGGCTAGTAATGACTTCAGCTTGGTATGAACAATGGTTGCTAGCTCAATCACTCTACTATAGACATTAGCTGTTTTTCCCTTAAGAACTGATTGGTTGTTATTAGGAGTGGAGTGGCTATTTGTCCAGGGGAATTGTGATTGTTACCAGGGTGATATGGCTCCTAGAACAAGTTGTTTTTTTTCCAGTAGCTGAGTACATTCAGGGGCAAGTTAATCATAAAATGTAGTCTGAAAACAAAATAGCATTTGTAATGTTAAGCTAGACCCTTCAAACTGGGCCCTTCAGCATGAGTTTAAATCTGTGTCCCTATACTTGCATGAGTGCTGTTTGTCTTGTCTACCTTTGTGTCCCCCACAAAGGTTTTGCTATGTCTCTATTGAGCAGCACAGAAAGTACTGTGGAAAGTATGAAGGATACTTTCTGAAAATCCTTAATATCAGAGTTTTACAAGAAGTGAAACTTTATCAAGTCCAGCTAACTCCAATGGACCCAGTGCTGCACACATCATTGCAAACAGACTTATCCTAAATCCATAGGGCTTCCAATATTTATGGAGGATATTTGTTTTATAAGGTTGCATTCAACTTATTTACTATTTTCAGCATTTATTACTATAATATATATACATACATACATACATACATACATACATACATACATATGTTTTTCTGGGTCAGTGATATGGAAGAGAACATAATTTATTGTTAGTGCTATATATTAACGTAAACTGTGAAAGTTAGTTACATGGGGAACCAAGACAGTAAGATTGGTTATTACATTGTCCTATTAAAAGTAGATTTAGCAAACAGGCTGAGTACACAGTAGTTACCAGTCTCAAGTAATCTCAAGGTTTAGCTACTAACTGTTTATGAGGTTTTAAAAGTTCTACTCTCTTAGAATGTAAGATATATTTTCAAAATAATCTTTGCTACATGTATGTGTTACTTGTGTGTCACAAATATGTGTATGTGGAGGACAGTGGTTAATATTGAGTTTCTTCGTCAATTTACTCACTCCTTAATTTTAGACAGGTGTGGATTTTTATTGATCCCAGAACTCACATATTTGGCTAGATTGACTGGACAGCAAATCACAATCCTTCCTATCTCTTCCTCCCCAGTGCAAAGATTGCATGCATGCACAGTCATATCTCACTTTTCATACGGGAGTTGCAGATCTAAATTCAAGTCTTTAAGCTTGCACAGCAAGAACTTTACTGACTTAGTCATCTCCCTGTGCTAATGAGGAAAAACATATGAGTCTTTCATCATGCTCCACATGACAAGGCTATAACATGTCCTGCATGTTCCCTGGTTTTAGCAGCTAATGAGACAACAGAAATCTTGGTATCTCAGTAGGTCATAAGCCAGGAAGTGTAGATGAGATCTAGCATGAGGAGAGCAATCTGAGTTGCCACTGGGCATGGCTGACTTTCAAGAAGCATGTTTTGGAGTGAGGGAACTGAGTAAGATTTGAGACCACAAATAAATAAGACTTCTGAAAGAAAGAAAAAATTAGGAGAAAGGTCACATGTAAGAGTTCAAGGTCTCTGAAGACTTGTTCTTTTCTGATTTTCCAATATTATTCTCTCAGCTAAGTAGACTTTGTGAATCCAAAAGGATGAACTGTTATTTTTGCTGTGATTTATGCAAGGTGTGTTTTTAAAACCTCATGGGAAAGTGTTTAGGTGTGTTTTGCATCCTTTAAAAGCAATACGCAATATGAAAAAGAACACAGAAAGAAATCAATCTGCAATGACATCTTATATCTGGAGATGTCTCCTCTGCTAGCAAGATAACTAGCTCTTCTTTTGTGCCACATCTAGGAAGAACAAAAAACATGCCTCACAAAGAGAAAACAGTTTTTTATTTTCAATTTTTAAAACAGTAATTGAGTGATTTTTATATGCCTATAAATTGTTTGTGTGTGTGCATATGCATGCATATGTGTGTGTGTGCATGTGTGTTTGCTTAATGAGTCTCAGAGACTGAAAAAAATATAAAATGTACATATATGTACACACACACACACACACACACACACACACACACACACACACACGGAGAAAGCTTTTTAACCTTCAGTAAAATTAGTTACAAATAACAGAATAAAGCATAATATTTGATCTCAGAGTATAACAATAGCATTTCTTGTAATAATGAGGTAAATTCACTTAGTCACCGGAACATGGCTCCTATGTTGTGGTCTTTATTCCCATAAGTCTATTTTGTAGCTACTTATAAATAGAAGCACCATAACAGGAAAACCAATATGCTTTTTTTTACACACATATCTATTTTGTCTCAGCAAATAAACAACCATTAAAGTTGAATATAAGAATGATATGATAGGAATCTGAGGTAGGAGGATCAAGTTCAGGGCCAGCCTGTTCTAAGTATCAAGTCTCAGGCAAGTCAAGGGTACATAGTGCAATTATGTCTCAAAATAAAACAAAAAAACAAACAACAACAACATCCAAAAAATGATGTGATTATTTTTTAATTATCCTGATCATATTTTTGGTGCATATGTTGTTTAAAGTGCAATGTAAAACTTATTTTCATGTATTATCATGAGAACATCCAAGAAAAGCTAATAGGAAATGCCCCTGCAGTAGCAAGTATACATCTTTCCAGGCAAAAATGCTGCATGTGATTCTTTTCTCATTGCTGCAGTTCTAATTATGGCCCAGACAAAAAAGAAATAAAAAGAATAAGTCTAATTTGTGTTGCCCATATCCTCACAGGAGCATGATCAAATACCCAGTAGCCAGCCCTTAAAAAAATCTGAGTCCTTCTCCACTCACACCATCACCAGAAGACATCAATTGTGGAGAGGTTCTCTCTCTCTCTCTCTCTCTCTCTCTCTCTCTCTCTCTCTTTCTCTTTTTTCTTTCTAACAAGTTTTAAGAGTTCTCTTCAATGAATGTCTGTCCAGGCTGTTAAGTTTGGGGTGGTGGTGGTAGGAGTTTTTATATAAGCCTCCTATCTCTCCTTTTCTTTCTACAGTCATTAAAGTAGCTTCCTTGCCCTTTAGAGTCAGTGGAAACACAGATCATGGACTTCTACATGGTCTCTGGCATCTGCATGTAGCATGGACCTCAGCATTGTCTCAGGAGTCAGTACAAACCACAAACATCAATACAGCTCTCTGCCACTGCACATGCCAAGCTCTGTGCCACTGCACATGCCAAGGACATCAACATGGCCTCAGGAGGCAGCTCAAGCCACTCACATCAATGTGGCCTCAGGAGACAGAATGGCCTACAGACATCAAAACTGCCTGAGGCAACAGCACAGACCAGGCCTTTTGTAGTAACATCACAAACTGCTAGCCATAGAATTACTGTATAACCAGACATGGCTCTTGGTGTCAGCATGGCCAACAGACATCAACATGGTTTCAGGTGGCAGTACATACCATAGACATCTGCATGGCCTTCAGAGGTAATATAGGCCACAGACATCAACACAGGCCCTAGCTGTAGTAGGACCACAGACTCATACATGGGCACTGGTAGGAGCAAAAACTACAGACATCAACATGCCTCAGATGGCTGCACAGGCCACTCACATCAACATTGTCCCTAGAGGCAGCATGACCCACAGACATCTATATGGCCTCAGGCAGTGACACAAACCACAGACATCTACTTGGCCTTCTGTGGTAACTCAGGCCAGGGTCTTCAACATGGCTCCAAGCTACTGTCAGACTCTAGACATCCTCATGAACCTCAGGCTTCAAAATGGCCAGAGACAGACGACTACGAACACAAAAGTAGCCTCCAGGGGCAGCACGGACCATAGAGGTCTAATTCAGAAAATGGAACTGTTCATCTCTGATATTATATAGTTGTTCAAAACCAGGACAGCTGGGCAGCATATCTCAGAGCTCCAGGCCACGGCACATTTCCATCATCAGTGACAGCAGCCCCAAGGCTCATCTGGCATGCCCTTTCTGCTTCCAGTGTGCTGGCTGAGATGCCCAGGTGAAGAGTATAGATTTGTCATTCTCCACAGTGTGGCTCTGTTCCATCATCTTTCAACTTTGTGAACCCACTTTTAAAAAGCATCTTCCCATAAGACTTACTTTTTTTTCTTAGTTGTTTCATAGCTACTGCAGGCTCTGCAAACTTCCTTTTCACTATCGCATTGCATCACCTTTCCATGACTTCTTGGGTCTCTGCACTCCTTGGAGGTCGGCAGTACCTTCGGGCAGCCACCGCCATCTGTTTTTGACTCCTGCTCCGTTCTTTCTGAAGGTCTTCTACCCTAGACAGTGATTCTTGCTATGTTTACATAGTTCCAAATCTCTTAAAGAACATTTTTGTAAATTCTTTATGACCTCCATAGTAGTTACGTTCCTATCACTGGCACTACATATTGACAAAAGCAACATAATTAAAGGAGAAGAGATTTATTTTTGGATCACGGTTCAGATGTTCTCAGCTCCTCCTAATAGGGAAGGTGCAATAGTTAGATCAGGTCAGTGGTAGCAGGAGCTTGAAGCTTTTTCACACCTCAGTGGATTTGGGAGCAAAAGTCTCAGGGAGAAGTAGTTTCAGGTTACAAGTGCCAAGGTCTTGCTTTCTTAAATGTACTTCCAAGTATAGCCATTAGCTCCTGGTCAAACACAAAGCCTGTAGGTGATATTTCCACCTAACAGGACAGTCTCTCAGAAAAGTTTCATTGCTGTTTATTGCTCTAGAAGCAGTGGAACATAGGAGAGTAGAGGAATAAATGAGGTGGAGTCTTAGAGTCTCACGCAACAGTCAGCTTTATTCAGAGCACCAAACAATGTATACTCTGAGGATTATACAAGAAGAGTCAAATGAGTAAAATGTACAATCTCAAGAGCAAGTCTCACATGGCAGACAAGCCACACACAGCAAAAACATGCTTTGGCATAGAGGTACATAAACAAATAAAAATAGCCATTTGGAATGAATAATCTGAAGTATACTCAGTCCTATCCACTACACTTGGGAGGAGCACAAAAAACATACTCAAAGAAAGGTTCTATGTTTTGTAGAAACTGAGGCCACAAGGCTCTTGTCTTATTTTCTTAGAGTTTTCTCACAAGCACTCAGAATTCTTCTCACGTGGCTACAATCTTGGACCATTGTCCTTGCCCCTTTAATTCTTTAAATGCAGGATATCCAGAGTTGAAATGTTGAGATCTAATTAACATTTGGTGCACTAGTATCCCATAATCAGGCAAATTGTAAACATAATTAATATTAGAACAGTAAAAACATTGTGTATAATACTTTGCCACCAAGAACAGGGATTCAAACTATGTCTAACACTATTGTTTACATTATTATTTACATTATTGTTACATTTTTGATTATATTATTATTACTAATCAGAAAATTCTAGAGAATAGTTTTAAAAGAGACACATATGATTAGTAGTTTTGCTATCTTGTGGAATGTATTCCAATATTTGCCTTTAATAGGAATACAAATACTATGATGTCCTATGAAAATGGGAGATACTTTGCCCCTAGAGGTGTTGCAGATGTGGCTGTTGAGTCACATGTGTATCAGTAGGTGGCAGAAAAGAGAAAGGATCTGTGAACATTTGAATAGTTAGAAGACTAACACTCCCTGAGTCTAAGATCACCAGTCCAGTGCCTCTCAGGCCTGGAGGTAGTAGGCTAGAGCTGGCCTTGGTTGCTGAGGTTTCTGGTGAGCTTCCCAAAAGACATGAAAGCCAATGGTCTGACCAGCTCCGATGTCTCTCAGACCCAGATCCAAGACGTTGAATTAGACTACCCCAACATCGACACCATTGGTGAAGTGCTGGAGTGCATGAAGTGTCTGTTCCTATAGATCTAAAAGTACATGATACCATGACACAGGGCAAGAACTGGATATCCAAGAGGAGTCCCAATGAGGGTCTAGTACTGATAGAGTAGCAGAAGCCAGAGGCCTCAAACCAGACCAATAAGTCATTGCAATGAACATTTGCAAGTGAGGATATGTGGACAAAAGGGTATACCGTGGGACACACTGTGACACACTATTGCTTCCACAATGAGATTTTTTTTTCTTTTCTGCTGGGAGAGAGGCTACAAGGGTATGAGAGCAGGGGGAGATGAGTGAGATAGGGATGCATGATATGAAATTCAGAACAAACCAATAAAAAGTTAAAATAAGAAAGAAAATGGGAATTGATTCAAATTCCAAGAAAACATTAAATATGGTCTCTTCTTCCTTCAGATGAAGGAACAAGTAAGTCTATTACAGTACCACAGTTGAGTCACAAACACTCATTAGTAAAGACATCAGGAGTTGGAGCCATCCAATCTATAAGGTGAAGCAAAAGGAGGATGAGGAACAAAAGACCCATACACATGTTCAGAGGCACTCACTACAGATGCACAGGTCAAAGCAGGTAGCATTGCCAGGAAGATACTCTTGAGTGACATGGGGCTCTGTGCGTTTTGTGGAATAATTTCTCCCTTAGTGCACAGGGCCTTAAGTTGGCCCTGGGTAGGCAGATTTGACTTCTGATTACAGGGTCAATATCTCCCTTTACCCTTTAGCTGGAAAGTTTGCTATATTCTCTCTGGTGACTTCTGCTGTCTCCTTGCCCTCTGCCTTTGTTCTTGATGGCCTGCTGCTGGAGAAGCTGAAGAGAAATACATAATGTTTTGGTGGGTCCACCTGCCAAGACATAAGCAGAATCTGAAACTATATTTTTTATGTGAATTTGAGTTTCTGAATTAACCATAATATATGAATCAAACCAGCCAGTTCCACCAGTTGGGCTGAGGGAAAAAAGTATTAGTAGATGGATGAATATCTGAAGCATGAATTCCCTCCTATTTTATTAGATGAGCCACCAAAAAATAAGTATTGTTCTGTGTAATGGAAAAGGGTTGGATAATTTTTGTAAATACAAACTCAATTCATATCAGAAGATTCCATAGCTTAATCAGTTGGAGAATGATTTCCTTTTCTTCCATAGTAATCTGCAGATGAAATTTGAAAATCTGTGTTGTTCTGTAGCACTCTTAAGAACTGAGTGTTATTGACGAGTGATACAATGCAGCAAGGATCACATCCATACACTTGCTGACATTGGGTGTCCCCCCTTGTTTATTAATTGAGCAAGAAGAGTAAAGGTAAGCAGGTAATATGTTAGTGTTTTCTGGCTCTTACTGTATAAGTAAATCAATCCCAAAGGTTTATTCTCTTGTGCTATAATACCTATAGGAGACACTTTAGAGGGGAAAATAAGTACATTTAAAGGCAATGGAACATCCACATGATACACAAATGCCTCTTTTAGTCTGGATTCAAATTACTGTACTTCTTTTCTGGAATCTCAAGATAATTTGGGAGACTGTCCAGTGCCATATCTTCTTTTAGAGTCTTGAATAGACCGGGTAGTTCATTGGAAATACCAAGCACAGCTCATGAGGCCAAGGATGCATTGGGAAACAAATTCTTTTCTCTTTTCTGCCCTGGTTTGCCTACGTTATAAAGTTGGTTTTTTCATATTGCTGTTTTCACCAAAAAAGTGGAGAGAATTTAAGATCAGCTTGATTATCAAATTCCGCACGCCCTGCTTCATGGCTGTTTCAGACAGTGGAGACTATATATCTAACAAGGCTCCGGTAAGGGAGGTAGAGAAACTTTCACCAGCATTTTTGATGGCACTGGTTTAACTTTTGATTTTGCCTGACCAAGGAAAAGAAACCTTTCTTTCTCTCTTTTCTTACCAACGTTAAGGTTTGATTATCCAGTTTATATTCATTCCAAGAATTAGTCATCTCTTCCTCGTGATTATTATCCTCTGAATCTTCTTTCAGCATTTTGATAACTCTGAATTAACGTTCAACTGTCACAAAATTGAACAGAGATTGTTTCCCCGTGTTTATATGCCTTTTCCATATTTTTTCAGACTCTGTCCCTTGCTTCTTAATCTTTCTTTTGTAAACCAGGAATTATAATCATAAACAATTTGAAAGCAGTTTAGTAGTTGTGATTTGAATTCTTGTGCTTTTCCTCTTGTTAAAGCATGATGCACAGTCTCAGCATAAGTCGGAGCCTGTCGTGGTGTTTGTCCCATTATTCTCACCTCTACCTTTTGTGAGGGGCCACACTTTCCTTTACCTTGTAGCCTTCTTCAAATATCTATTGGGGTGCCACCTGGTTACCATGCTAGAGCTGGTGGGACCTGGAAAGATGGAGCCAATACAGGAGGCAGACTAAAGTCTCATGCAGCAGCCAGCTTTATTCAGGACACCAGACAATCTATACTCAGCTGTAGGGCTGTGGGCTGTGAGAAGCAGCTGGGTGCTTGGTTGAGCATGAGCTTGGAACCCCGGAACCTTATTGGACGGTGGGAGTTCATCTCTGCTCCCAGGCCCTGGTTCTTTTCATTTAGCTTCAGCCCTCCAACAACCACTCCCACAGAGAGGTCTGTGGCCAACAGTCATGAGAAACAGGCCTCAGGCCCTAGAGAGATTTACATACTAATGAAGTACCTGAAGGCCAGAGGGTGGAGCCAATTAAACATTCTTCCCCAGCCCCTCCCCTCTCTCTCCCTCCCTATTTAACTCAGGTCTGCCCTGGGTTTTGGGGGTGCATCCAGATCCATCCACTATCCACCATGACATTAAAGTCTGTAAAAACCCATGGACTTCCTTGTGTCATTGGGGCCACACCATGAGGAGCCATGGAGAGGCCTTTAGTGAGCCACAGCCACTGCTCCTAACTTCCAGCCTGGTGGAACCATCAGCATTCCCAGCTGCCTTAACCACAGCCTGGTGTGAGGATCCCCCAGAGTTCCCAGCCACACTACCTACACTCAGCATTAAGAGCAGTCAGATGACTAAATGATCACAAGGGGACACTACACGTGATGGATATGTTACATGTGGCAAACACATATTTTTTCCATAGAGGCATATAAACAAATAAAAATAGCCAGTTGTAATAAATAATCTAAAGTAAACTCACTCCTATTCACCAAGTCTGGGAGGGGCATGAAAGCACAGTCTAAGAACAAGGCTGTGATTTTCAATTGAGGTCATAAGACTTTTGTCTTGTTTTCTTAGTTTTCTCACAAGCCCTCAGAATTCTCACATGGCTCCATACTTGGACAGTGTTCCAATGCATTGCTTTGTCTATTTTTGTAAATTACTTTCATATTACCTAAAACTTAGAAGATTGAGAAAAATGATATTTAGAAATTATGTTCTGTGTCCCTGTCCTGGTTGTTTTTGTTTATTTGTCAACTTGACACAAGCATGAGTTGTCTGAGCAAAGGGAACACAACTGAGAAAATATCTCCATAAGACTGACCTCTAGGCAAGCTTGCCTACATTAGTGATTGGCGTTGGAGGGCCCAGCCCATTATGGGTGAGGTCACCCATGGGGTGTATAAGGAAGAACACTGAGCAAGCCAATAATTGTTACTTCTCCATCCTGCCCTGTCTTAAGTTTCTTTTCTGAGTTTTCTTCCATGATGATCTGTAATATGGAAATTAAAGTGAAATAACCCATTTTCTCCTAAATTGTTTTGATGATGGTCTTCACCACAGGAATAGAAACCCTAACTGCTCCCAACACCTAACTATGATATATTGAGTTATACCAGCAATAATATATGCTTATATTTTATTTATCATTTTTACAGAATTTCTAAATATAGTTTTGCATTTTTTTCTTAAAACTGTAAGTGTACGTTTGAGAAACAATTCAGTACATTTCAAGAATTATTCTTTTTTGTCCTAAATATAACAGGGTTTATTTTCTCCAAACAAGAATATTCTTTTGCAATTATAAAATCAGAGACATCAATATGAATACTTTGTCATGATATAAAAAATTTTTTAAAGTTAATGTGTTTTACTTATCAATTGTGACTATTCCATGGCATGTAGATGGAAAACAGAGGACAACTTGTGGAGTTGGTTTTGTCTTTCCATCACGGTGGGCTGGAGGATCAGGTCTCAGGTCATCAGGCTTGGAACTTTTGACTGTCAGCCAGCCTACATATTCAAATAGGATGGTTGCTTCAGAAATGTCTTACATTGTCATATTTTTTCTCAGACCAGGACCATTCCAAGATCATGTATTTTCTTGCTCCTTAATCTCAAGATATTCATTCATCTAGCTATTCTTTCCTTTCTTCACTCCTAGCCACTAAGTTTTGCTTTATCATTAGTGATCTTGACATTACAAAACTGCATGTTGAGTCTTTGATACAAGATCCTTCAGTTGGAGTTTGCTCAGTGTTGTTAGATGATCCTTTCCTGAATCAATTATTAGTATGATACTGGAAAATGCCAACTTTCTCTTTTCCTTTGCAACTAATAATAATAATAATTCATTGTAAAGAAGAATTCCCCCCCCCCCCCCCATATTGTTTGTCTGTAGTATTAGGTGTTAATATCACTTGGGGCTTGTGAGTTTTTATTGTACTTAATAGGCTATATTACTTCATTATTATTATTTATTTTGATTTCAAATTGTGCCCTGTATTTGAGATTTTAAAAAGAGTATTGCATTTGCTTTGTTATCCACTTGAGTCATGCAACCTGGACATAAAATGCTCTCACAGATGAAAAACAAACAAAATAAACCATAGGGTCACAGCAAGGAAACAAGAGATTCCAAAAACATACACCATATTGCTGTTTTCCTTAGTTACCCTCAAGAGGTGGAGGTGCTAAAGGCAACATGCACTTCAGAAACAAAGCCCAGAGACCCCTGAGCTTGAACTGACTTGAAAATCTCCTCCCTGGGGACTAACTTTCATGGTCCCAGAAGGAGTCATGCAAGCTTCCAAAGAAGAGAGGCAACCAATATTCCTAATATCCAGATATGACAACTATGAATTACAATGATGGCCAGCATATCACAATAACTCTATGGGAGCAGTGTTGGCATGCTCATCTGTGAACCAGAGGCTATCCACAGAGACCTATGGCCTGGCCCAGTGAGAGGGGGTTCAAGTCAAGCTGAGCCAAGCTGAGCTGCCTGGGAGCATGTGGCTGATTAGCGAGCAGAGTGCAGAGGAACTTCTGGTGGTGAAAGCTTCAGGATAGTGTTCTCTTCCCAGGCAGTGTTACAGCATCTTATGATAGATGTACAGGTGGTGTACAGGTTTTGTAAAGTGGGAAGTGCAGAAAACAGGATAGCATGAATCTCGTAAAAAAGGGAAGACAACCTAAAAGAGGGGGAAAGGAAGGATAAACAGCACTAAGGGTATTTACAAAAATCCACAGGGAATCATATTATTCATATACAACACACATATAAAACATAGTTTAAATGAAACTTCATTTTCCTCAAGAGCCACAAACTAAAATAACTACAGTTCTAGGTACAAGAAACCAATTGTTGGGTTGTTGCTCAGGAAAGTTCAAGAAACTGCCAAAACAACATAGGGTATTGCTGCTACCAGTAGTCTGTCCAAAGTTTCAGGTAAATCCATAATACAGAAGATAGCACACTCTTCAGACACAGGATTTGGAAGATTCTAGTTGAATCTGGCCCGAAAGCCTCCTGCCTGAGCACAAGCTTTCGTATTACTGAATGGTGGTATGGAAGCTGCCAAGGAGGAAAAGCAGTCAATAGTACTCACCAACTGATGCCTGTGAACAATAAGCTCTGGCTGCTCTGTAACTAAAGATCCTAACTATCAGACTGATTCTTTGTCCATTTACCTATTTTTCTGTTGCCTTTTCTCTGTATGTACACATGTATTCGTGTGCATGCACATGTATGTGAAGGTTAGGTAGAAATGGTAAAGAGGGAGAACAATGACACATTTATAGTTTCTATTGCTATGATGAAACACCATGTCCAAAGCAACTTGTGGAGGAAAGGGTTTATTTGGAGTAGGCTACCACATCACAGTAGAAAAAAAAAAAAAGTCAGAGCTCAAACAGGACAGGAATCTAAAGGCAGGATCTGATGCAGAGGCCAAGGCCAAGGAGGGATGCTGCTTACTAGTTTGCTCCTATGGTTTCACTCAGCCTGTTCTCTTATAGAACCTAGAACCCAGAACCAATGAAGAGAGATGGTGT
Source organism: Rhabdomys pumilio (assembly GCA_030674055.1). NCBI lineage: Eukaryota > Metazoa > Chordata > Mammalia > Rodentia > Muridae > Rhabdomys > Rhabdomys pumilio. Next base: position 111,050,380 of record JANHMN010000004.1, on the reverse strand, counting down.
TTATATCACTGAGTTCTGCTAGACTTGTTAGTCTTTCTTCTAGAGAACAAGGAGGAGAGATGTTGGGGACATAATGCTGAGCAGATGGTCTGTGTCTCCTCCCTCAATCAATGTAATCAAGAAAATGCCTTACAACTGCATTTTATGGAGGCATTTTCTCAACCAAGGTGCTCTCCTTTGGATAGCTTTAGCTTGTGTCAAGTAGATATAAAACTAGCCAGAACACAAATCCTATCATTTTTGTCTTTAAGCTTCTATTAATTTCTAACTTCACTTTTTATCTCAGAGAGTTCACATATATTAAACACATGCCAGATATAACATAAGTGCTTTAATCTGTTATATTAATCCTTCTAAGAATGCTCTGTGTAAAGTTTTATCAATGTCATGCCCATTTTGTGGATGAGATAAGGCTGGGTAACGTGTAAAGCTTTACAAAATTATCACAGCGTGTAAGAGACATAAATAAAATTTAAATGTAGGAGTGTAAGATATCTATTCTCTTAGCTGCTCTTACTAGAAAAAAATGACAGCATGCTCTTTAGGAAATCATATACAGATGCATGATGGGCCAAGTACAGCAAACACATCTTCAAAAATGTAATGGGGTAAAAGGGAAGGATAGAGTAATAAACTCCCATACTATGAACTCATATTCTCATGAGAGCAGCAAACACTTTAGAGACAGAGGGCAGAGTTGTACTCTGCTATTCCGAGGGTACAACAAGCTCAAGAGATTTAATATCCAACTTAGTGAGCTTCGTTAATAGTAATGAATATTTCTTTGCTATAAAACTTTTTGTATTCTAAAATGTAAATATATGGAATACTACATAGTTCAAATTAGCTTAATTTAGCCATGTTATAAACTACATGTATTTCAGTATACCATGTTTACTCCATAAAATTACAATTTATATGCATCAATTAAAAATAAGAATAAGGCTGGTGTCAGTGGCATATGTCTTTAATTCTAGGACCCAGAGGGAAAGGTGGGTGGATCTCTGCAAGTTTGAGGTCAGCCTGGTCTACAGAGTGAGTTCCAGGATAGCCAGAGCTACACAGAAAAACTGTGTCTTGAAAAACTCAAAACTGCCTTGCAGTCTGTGCCCGAGCACTGAGCAGATCTAGGGCTTCAGCTCTGTATCCAGTCTCACAAAACCCAGAGGAGGCAGAGCTCCCAGGAACTCTAACCCCAGCAGTATCTTAGATAAGAAGACAGCAACATGGACCCCAAACACCGAGTAACTGGGAAATCAGGAGCAGATAAACCATCTAAACAGTCCCATAACCCCAAAAGAAATAGAAACGGTCAATAAAAATCTTCCCACCAAAAAAGGTTCAGGACCAGATGGTTTTAGTGCAGAGTTCTATCAGACCTTCAAATAATACGTAGTACCAATTCTCTATAAACTGTTCCTCAAAATAGAAACAGAAGGAACACTACCTGATTCATACTATGAAGCCACAATTATGCTCATACCTAAACCACACAAAGACCCAACAAAGAAAGGGAACTTCAGACCAATCTCCCTTATGGATATCGATGTAAAAATACTCAATAAAATTCTCACAAACTTAATCCAAGAACACATCAAAACAATTATTCATCATGATCAAGTAGGTTTTATTCCAGGAACGCAGGGATGGTTCAATATTCAGAAATCCATCAATGTAATCCACTACATAAATTAACTCAAAGAAAAAAACCACATGATCTTCTCACTAGATGCTGAGAAAGCATTTGACAAAATTCAACACCTTTTCATTATAAAAGTCTTAGAAAGATCAGAAATTCAAGGCCCATACCTAAACATAGTAAGAGCAATACAATATACAGAAAACCAGTAGCCAACATCAAACTAAAGGGAGAGAAACTTGAAGCAATCCCACTAAAACCAGACTAGACAAGGCTACCCACTCTCTCCCTACCTATTCAATATAGTACTGGAAGTCCTAGCCAGAGCAATTAGGCAACAAAAGGGGGTCAAAAAGATACAAATTGAAAAGGAAGAAGTCAAAATTTCACTATTTGCAGATGATATGATAGTATACTTAAGTGACCCCAAAATTCCACCAAAGAACTCCTAAACCTGATAAACAACTTTAGCAAAGTGGTTGGATATAAAATTACCTCAGACAAATCAGTAGCCTTTCTCTACTCAAAAGATAAACAAGCTAAGAAAGAAATTAGGGAAATGACACCCTTCACAATAGTCACAAATAATATAAAATACATTGGTGTGAATCTAACCAAGCAAGTAAAAGAATCTGTATGACAAGAACTTCAAGTCTCTGAAGAAAGAAATTGAAGCAGATTTCAGAAGATGGAAAGATCTCTCACGCTCATGGATTGGAAGAATTAATATAGTAAAAATGGCTGTCTTGCCAAGAGCAATATATGAATTCAATGCAATCCCTATCAAAATTCCCACTCAGTTCTTCACAGAAATAGAAAGAGCAATCCACAAATTCATTTGGAATAACAAAAAAATCCAGGATAGCAAAAATTATTCTCAACAATAAAAGAACTTCTGGGAGAATCACCATCCCTGACCTCAAACTGTACTACAAAGCAATAGTGACAAAAACTGCATGGTATTGGAAGAGAGACAGGCAGGATTATCAATGAAATGGAATAGAAGACCCAGAAATGAACCCCTATACCTATGGCCACCTGATTTTTAACAAAGGAGCCACAACCATCCAGTGGAAAAAAAGACATTTTCAACAAATGGTGCTGGTTCGACTGACAGTCAGCATGTAGAAGAATGCAAATTGATCCATACTTATTGCCTAGTACAGAGTTCAATTCCAAGTGAATCAAGGACTACCACGTAGAACCAGCTACACTGAAACTAATAGAAGAGAAAATGGGGAAAAGCCTTGAACACATGGGCACAGGAGAAACGTTCCTGAACACAACACCAATGGCTTATGCTCTAAAATCAAAAATTGACAAATGGGACCTCATAAAACTGCAAAGCTTCTGTAAAGCAAAGGACACCATCAATGGGACAAAGTGCCAACCAACAGATTAGGAAAAGATCTTTACCAATTCTATATCTGATAGAGGACTAATATCCAATATATACAAAGAACTGAAAAAAATTAGACTCTAGATGATCAAATAACCCTATTAAAAATGAAGTACAGAGCTAAACAAAGAATTCTCAACTGAGGAAACTCAAATGGCCAAGAAGCACCTAAAGAAGTATTCAACATCCTTAATCATCAGGGAAATGTAAATCAAAGCAACCCTGAGATTCCACCTCACACAAGTCAGAATGGCTAAGATCAAAAACACAGGTGACAGGCAGATGCTTGCGAGGATGTGGAGAAAGAGAAATACTCCTCCATTGTTGTGGCATTGTAAGCTAGTACAACCACCGTGGAAAGCAGTCTGGCAGTTCCTCAGAAAATTGAACATAGTATTACCTGAGGACCCAGCTATACTACTCCTGAGCATTTACCCAAAAGATGTTTCAACATACAACAGGGACACATGCTCCACTATGTTCATTGCAGCCTTATTTATAATAGCCAGAAGCTGGAAAGAACCCAGATGTCCTTGAACAGAGGAATGGATACAGAAAATGTGATACATTTACACAGTGGAGTACTACTCAGCTATTAAAAACAATGAATTTGAGAAATTCTTAGGTAAATGGATGGAACTAGACAATATCATCCTGAGTGACATAACCCAATCACAAAAGAACACACACGGTATGCACTCACTGATAAGTGGATATTAGTCTAAAAGCTCACAATACCTAAGATACAGTGTAGAGACCACATGAAGCTCAAGAAGAAGAAGGAACTACCAAAGTGTGGGTGCTTTAGTCCTTCTCAAAAGGAGTATCAACCAGAGCTTTCAGGGTCTAAACCTCCAGACTGAGAACACAAACGAAGGGACTCACGGTTCCACCTGTATAGTTAGTTGAGGATGGCCTTGTCAGGCATCAATGGAAGTGGAGGGCCTTGGTCCCCGAAACTTTGGATCCCCTAGTGTTGAAGAATTTGAGAGCAGGGAGGCGGAAATGGGTTGATGGCGGGAGCACACTCTCATAGAAGTAGGAGGAGGAGAATGAGATAAGTGGTTTTGTGGGGGGAATGGGAGAGGAGATAACATTGAAAGGTAAATAAATAAAGTATCCAATTTAAAAAAAAAACAGATAATGGATCTGGCAATTGTAGTTGAGCATTCGAAACTTTTTGTCAACAATTTATTATGGGGATTTTGTATAGTCCTCAAGGACAAGGTATTGTGGAAGAGGCCCATGGAACTTTAAAAAGATTGGTGAGACATACTGTTGCTGAGACAAAGAATGATGCCGACCTGTGAGCTTGCTGAGTGCCCTGACAAGGGTGACTAGGGAGCTGTATGGGACATATGTTCCTGACCCACCTTTGCTTGACCATATTCCAGATGGGACAAGCTGCCTTGCCTCAAGTTTTTAGACCTTGAGGAATAGAGAATCAAAAAGAGAAATTATAACGTCTCTTGTATTCTTCTTAAAGGTGACCAGCTATTAGGACTCAATCATGTACTGGTCTAGAAATCAATTCAATATTGGAAATAGCAGTCTACTTTTGGAAAACTGGATCTGCACATTGTCAGAGACATATTTGGAAGTTATCTGTAGCTCTCTATGATGTTAGGATAGCAAGAGATAAAGTTGGGACAGGATCTGGATTTCAATTTTTTTAGTTAATGTTTTAACGCTCTTTTAATTGTCAAGCTAAAATTGTTTTTTTTTTCTTTTTTACAGTATTTATTGTAAGTTGCATTGGCTGTACAATTTCCAATTGTGTTAGTGTGTTGAAACCTGGCATGTCTGTTATGGAGAGTCTATCAACCAGCTTGCGTCTTACTGCCCTGAATATTAGAAAACCTTGATTCACTGTAAAGAGCTTGAAAATGCTGGAAGAAGTGAGTTAAGCTTTAAGCAGAAGCAAGAGGGTAGTGGGCTTGATTATTGCTGGTATAACAGCTTTAATTTCATTATTTGCTAGCACCACTGCTTCTGCAATAGCATTGACACAAGGATTTAAGACAACAATTTTTGTTAACCATCTAGCAAAAAAAAAATGTTACTAATGTATTGGGTATACAAAAGGATTTATGTAGGTATCTGTAACAATGAATGATGTTTTATAACCCATTCAAAGTATCTGAAAGAGGTTCAGGGTTCAAGAGTTCAAATGTCATGACAAATATCACTCGAGTAGTGCTACTTTTGAAATTCACAATAATTGTCATTATAATAAGAAAAAAGTTTAAAGACACCTGTAGGATATTTGGCACAATCCTAACACCTCTCTGGGTGTGTTAACTTTGCATAGTGAGATTGTGAACTTAATGAATGATGCTCTGTAGAGCTTTGATGCTGTAGACAATGCTGATAAAATTATCCATGGTCTGTGGTCAGTATTTCCATTTTGGTCAAACCTCAAGAATGGCATATATACTTTGATCAGGCTAGCCTTCTTGTTCTGGGAATAATTTTATTCCAGCCCGTTTTGTTAAAGCTTATCTTTAACAACATCAAAATGTAGGCAGCCAAAGTACATGGCTTGAACCTGAAAATAGACCCCCAGACAGAGTTATTCAATTAACAGGCTGGCAAGCCAAGGACGGGTAAGATTCTGTACAGAGCCTTACCAACGTAAGACATAAGTGCATTGCTTTTGATAATGCATATTTCATGACAAGTAAGGAAGGCATTCTTGTCAGAATGAACTAAGACAGGCTCAGAGTCATGTTAATGAACTAAAGAAGGGGGAGAAGAGGAGAGCCTTTGGGGCTGCTTGACAAGAAGCTAACATGGGCCAAGGACAAGGAAATGGGCTGCTTGGAAAGAATATGACATTAGGCTAGAACAATGAAATAATTTCAGGTAGGAATCTAAATCTTAGGCTACAACAAAGAAGTAATCTCAGACAGGAATCTAAATATTAGGCTAGAACAAAGAAGTAATTTTAGACAGGAATCTAAATTTTAGGCTAGAACAAGGAAGTAGGCTTCAGACATGAAAATGACCTTGGGCGAGGACACGAAAGTAGACTCAGATACTTTGGTCATCCTGATAAGCCTTTAGAAACAGTGATCACAGGAGTGTTCACGCAATTGGGTTTAATGTTTTGCTTTTTCTTTGACTATTTGTGTTTATTTTATTGTTTGTTCCTTGACTATTTGCATCTATTGTATTGCTAGACCTTCAACCTAGATCTGACCTTAATACATGCATGTAATCAAAATCATATAAAAGCATAAAGGAAGAGGGGGTATAGGATAGGGGGTTCTAAGGAGGGGAAATGAGGAAAGGGAATGATATCTGTATTGTAAATAACAAAATATCCAATAAAAAAACCCAAAACCAATAAATAAATAAAATACATTTTATTAATGTATTTAATATAAAACACAAATTTGTGGCAATATCTTTTGGGAAAACTTTTCTTATTTATGATGTATAAACCCCACAGCCGCTTCTCATTTCCACACCACCAGAAAACTGAACATAAGAGAGCGGACCAAAATGGATGTTTTGTATTGGGAAAAGAGACATGATTGTGCTTCTTATTAAGAAAAATTACTAGTAGGATTATCTGGGTGAAGAAGGAGAGAAGAAAAATTACACTGAAGGAGGCAATGTTGATATCCCTGAGTTCTGCTAGACTTTAGTCTTTCTTCTTGAGAACTAGGAGAGTTAATGCTGAGCACACGTAGAAGTCAGAACTGAAGACAGAATGGCAAAACTAGTTCAGATGTCATACTTGGGGATGAACTGGCTGTGTTGGAGCAAAGGCTGGAAAACCAAGGCTCCAATGGTTGAATTGACCATGAATGTATTTGGTCATAGATCTGAAACAACTTGAAAAAAAAACACCCAGCTGTTTAAAACCCAGCATTTCATTGTGCTGAGTTCTGTCAGTATATGACTTCCAGCCCATTCTGGCTGATGCAAACAGTTTTCCTATGTAGTCTGTTTTTTCTCAGTTCTTCTCCTGTTCGTATTTCTGCTGCTAAAAGTGCACTCCAGGGACCAGAACTGCAGCCAACTACCTACTGCCATTCTAACTCTGACATTAGTCACCACAGCCCTTCTGAAATCTCAAAGATAGTTTTTAAATGGTTTCTTTCCATTTCTGCACCCCTGCATGCCTGCAGGTTTATGTTCGGTTTTCCAAGATGATTACTAGGATGTTGCCAGTCCTGGCTGGAGTAATGGTTTAGAATCAGTTTCTCGCTCATCAACTTTGGAGAGTTTTCATAAACCCCAGGAGAATGACTCTTTGTAGAGACCTACACCTCTCAGGCAGCATATAAGTACATCTGTTCTCGGGGCAGAGACTCTGTGCTGTCCTGGCTGCCAAGGGGAGGCTGTCCAGAGTCCTGAGTTCTCCAGGTGCCTCTTTTAAAGTCAGCCCCCACTTTGTTATGCTGTGCCTTTCTCTACCACCAAAGACAATCCTCACTGGTCTACAGCTCGGCAGCCTCGACTTCTGCGTTTAGTGAAGTGATCATATTTTAGCACCTTTATCTTTAGGCTGCTAACATTTCATGTAGATTTTTTTCTCCTGAAAGTAATTTCAAAAGAGATTTCAGCCATTGGACAAGAACAGGGGACCCCAGTGATACCCTTTATAGAACCTTTCATGAAATTTTCCTCATAAGTTACTTTCTGAAAATTGGATTCCATTTCTCAGTGCCTAACCATGCTTCCCAGGGTCAAATAACTTAATAATCAATTGACCTAAACAAAATTTTAAAGTATGTATATATTTCTTTAAGTGCATTTCAATGGTTTTGTCTTCCTTAAAAGATTTTTCAGATTAAAATATTGACAGATGAATATTGCGATAATGTGGTTTTTGCTTCAAAATAAATCAAATGTGAGGAGAAGGAATATGTAGAGATATAACTAAATGATTAACTTGGATTTAATAGTTGAGCTTGCTGAATAGCTTTTTGAAAACTTATTGTTTATACTTTGTACTTATTGTATATATTATACACTTTTGCATATGTTAAAACAGCATCATGTGGTGGTTACCCTTAGAAGTGTGCAGTTTGCTTGAACATCATTGTCTTCACAATCACGTCACCCCCAAAGTTAGTGAGTCTGAACTTTCCTTACTGCTTCCCTGTGCCCCAGGGTGTCTTTTACTGAGCCACCTTGGCAAAAGCCACAGTGACTTCAAGGTAGGGCTGCATGCAAAGCAGTCTAATGGGCCAGAGACCCAACAGATAGCTGGAAAGAAGTAAGACTCTAAAGAGGTGGTGAGGTATAGTTAGCATTTAGGTTCTATGTCTAACAGCCCTAGAGTCAACTGTATACTCATAAAAGCTTGTAGGATTAACTTAATTGGAAAATTAATTAGTTAATGGAAAATTTTAGTGTATGCATTGTATACTTGATGTTTGGTTTTTCTTCAAAGTACCAGCCAAGGCTTGCTGAATTGAAACACAATTTAATCCTGGGATGATGTAGGTATAGTTTTGGAGTTGGTCTACCCTAGGTTATATTATCTTTTTCAACTGTTTGATCAGAAATGGAATAAAACAGGGATGATACCAGGAGAGAGATGGTGTATGTGTGTGTGTGTGTGTGTGTGTGTGTGTGTGTGTGTGTGT
>JANHMN010000004.1:110954261-111041336 GCA_030674055.1 Rhabdomys pumilio | reverse complement strand
ACACACACACACACACACACACACACACACACACACACACACCACACCACACTAAATCAAAATAAAATCAGCTTCAGCGAACTTGGCTTGGGACCTGGCTATCATAAGAGTTCACAGATTTGAGATAAATCTGGACCATGACCAGGGGGTTCCCGTTTGTCTCTCTCCAGCATCATGAAGAATAATATCTGCGCTCTGCCCAGCCCTTCTCCCAGGAACTTGCAGCTGCTCTTCAAGGTGAAGCTGTGCATCACAACCTATCATTAGCAGGCTTATACCTAATATTTATTGCTATGGAAATGTCTGACTTCTCTCTTCCAGCTGAAAAATAGTGGTTTGCTTAAAATATGACATTTGTGGAAAGGCCATGTGTTGCTAGGGGCAGAGTGGAGAGCAATTTGCATGCTACTGGGATTTAGATCCCAGACGTGGCCAGTTAAGTGACAGCGCCCTGGGCGATAACAATTTTCTGCCATCTAGTGGATAATTCAAAGAATAAACCATGACTTTACTGAATCCTGAGACTGGAAGGATTTGTGTTAGTAAAACAACAACTTCCCCATACACTTAATTTCAAATGAAGTTTTCCAATAAAAAATATGAAATTATAGCATTTTACTGTTTCTCTTAATGCTGCTAATAATTATGGACACTCACAAAACATAGATACCCCATTTCTGAATGTTTAGTGAGATGTGTGTGATATGGGAAAATGTAAGTGATATGGGAAAATGTGCTTATATGTAGCTTTTAAACTTTTTCTTTCCCATCTTGGAAGTAGTAATGTCCAGAGGAATTTATAACGGATCTTTGCCTTTTTCTCCGACTTAAAATGTTGACTTTGCCTGAATGCAACTGTGGGAACATAGAGAACAAATACTGCTTCTTTGTGCTTCTGTTTCTCTATTTGATGGTGACAGTGTACACCTTCTGGAATTGTGGAATGACAATCCGTTGCCAGACACTTAGTTTTCAATGCCACTGTTTCTACCAATATTGGTAGCATGTTCACTTTCACTCCTCATGTAAAAGATTAGAAGTGGCCTTTAGTTGTGACATGAGCCAATTTACATATATGTATGTAACAACAATTAATGAAACAAGATGTTATGAATCTAAAAGAGAGCAAGGAAGGATATATGAGAGGGTGTGGTATGAAGAAAAAGAAGGGGAAAATGGTGGAATCATAATATCAAAAATGAAAAATTAGAAACAAAACAATAAAAACCCAGCTGACAATAAGGTACACTAACCCGTAGAATACGATGGTGACACACATAACTTGGTACTAACAAACAGCTCTCCAATTGACTTAAGGTCTATTCAACAAGATGGAAATTACTCCTGGTACTGGAAACTCAGGCAACTACCCAGGGCTAGTGAAGTCATAGATATTGGAAGAGATTTTGTAAGCTAAGCTTTACTAAAATAGCATAATCCATAACTACATTGTAAATATTTATCTTTATTCTTTTTATGATGGTAGCTACATTGTAACTATCTCTGTTATATGATGGTGGTAGGATAGGTAAATACTTCACTCTCAAGAATGTTTATTCTATAAATGGAACAGATTTTGGAAGTGAGATAATGGAGATGATGGGGAGCCAGCATCCAGGCAGCTGGGATGAGGGTCTTAAAGTCCACACCCACAGCAACACACTTCCTCCAACCAGGCCACACCTCCAAATAGTGCCACTTCCTGGGCCAAGCATATCCAAACCACCAAAAGCAAGCACTCAGCAGTTAAAAAACATTGTATGTACTTTTCGGGGACTCAGTAAACACACTTTGCAATTTCTTCTAGTTTGGGTGTTTCTGTGATAAACACCATGACCAATAACATCATGGAGAAGAAAGCATTTATTTTAGCTTTTATTTCTAGGTCACAGTTCTTCAGTGAAGGATGTCAGGGCAGAAACTCAAGCAGGAAATGACAGAAACTGTGGGGGAGCACTTTTCTCTGGTTCTCTCTCAGCATTCTTCTGTAGCCCAGACCCACCTGCTTAAGCTTGCTGCTGCCTACAGTGTGCTGTGCCCTCTCAGTCTAATAACGAACCAAAGCTACAGTCTTGTCTGATTGAGGCAATTCTTCAATAGAGATTTCCAATTTCCAAGTGACTTTAGATTGTGTCAAGTAGACAATAAAAGGTAATGAAAACACAGTTTAAGATAATTGGGTGCAATTATATTTCCAATGGGCTAAAATCACATAATATGTATGACAAATGTTTCTGGATTTGGGGTGGTCTGGCTTAATCTAAAAGCTGTTTACATGTAATAAACTTTGAGGTCCTAGAGGTGTCTTCAGGTACCCATGTGAGTGCTTGTTGGAAAAGGCATACGTGGTCAGAGGAAACTGGTATCAAAATGGAAGCATCTAAGTAATTATTTGAACTTGTAGGAATACATTTTCCATTTAGCTGCTTTTCACATGAGCAGTTCCATATATCATGATTGAATTGACTGGCTAAAGATATTTACACATGAATCACGGTTATTGCCAGCACAAAGAGAACAATGTAGCAGTAATGCTTCCACAACTACAAGTTTGGTCCTCGATGGGCTGTCAGCCAAGTGTCAGATATTTAACCATTTTATAAAATACAAATGCACATATAATCCAGAGCATACAGTAGGCCTGATATTCAGAAACATAGAATACACTGGAAATGCCAGTTAGGTTTGATGGAGCCTTCATATATCTTTTCCATATCCTCAGCTTTTTAAGGTTTATGTTATAGTTTCCCAATTGAAAACAGAAAATGGAAGCTTACAGAGTTTGATATTTTACTAAATGCCACACAGCGAGCAAGTAGAAGAGCTGGGATGCTTTTATTCTTTATTTTTTGGGACTATGATCACATCTCCTCCTTCGCATTCCCCCTCCAAACCTTTCCACCTACCCTTCCTTTCTCTTTAAATCCATGACCTCTTATTTCATTAATTATATTTCACATACACACATATACATAATTATTCATAAATATAACCAGCCCAGTGTGTATGTTGCTTATGTGTTTTCACCCTGACTATTTAGTATTGGATAAGCACTTGGTGTGCTCTTCACTGGTGTGCCTATTTCTCCCACTCTCACCGTTCCTTAGTTGGCTGTAGTTCTTTGTGTAGAGTTGAGGCATTGTCCAATTTCCCCCAGATACTTTGGTGTGTTCTTGCTGGGCTCACATATTTAGACAGTAGTGCTGGTGAGACTGTATGGATGTAGGATTACTAGGAGATGGGGGTATCACAGCCAACTCCCTGATCCTCTAGTTTTTACGATCTTTCCATTTGTCTTCCACAATGATCTCTGAGCCATAGGTGTGTCCATTGTTATGTAGGTGTTTCCACTGAGACTAGAATCCCCAGTTCTGCATTTTGATTGGTTATGCTTTTCTTTAATGGTCTCTATCTCTTTCAAAAAAGTTTTCTTGGTGGGGGATGAGGAATACACTTATCTGTGGGTATAATGAATGACAACAATGACCAATGTTGCACAGTAACTCTAAGGGTGGAATCGTGACATACCTGTACAGACACTAATTATTCCTTAATTGGACTTAAGATCTGATCAACACAAAAGAAATCATGCCTACTACTGAAAACCAACTACCCAGGGCTAGTGAAGTCGTAGATTTTGCAAAATATACAGTTATCATTTTCTTAAGCCAGCATAGTCTCTAACTACACTCTAAACATTTTTCTTATACCCATAGAAGTGGGATTTTAAACTTAGTTTTTCTTGCTATGAAGATAAACTTTTAACTAGGTTTCTTCCAAAATGTGGTAAACCAAGACATTTAAGCATTCCAAGAAATTATACAACAAACTGAAGAAACTGATTAACTTTTGCTTAGAGGTATTAGTAAAGGCTCTAAAGGTGGTTATTCTGACTTTGCTTTTATGTAAGTTAAACATTTGACAAGCAGCTGAGAGGAGGAATCTTTGGCAAAATCAAACAGCAGGGTGGGCAGAAGAACAGAAAGGGAGAATCGGGACTTGGCGAAGTGATTCAGGGAACAACTAAGACATTGTGAGCTTCCTCATGGGCTTATCTGGGGGACTGAGAGGAGGAAAACAAAGTTTTTTAAAAATCCTTTACAAATCAGTTTACATATCATAGAGTTTACTAACTCTAAGTGTACAAATAATTTTTACTACTTTCAGAAAATGGTTCAATCCTCACCATGAATCAGTTTTTTGCTCATTTTTCTTGAATGTTTTGATTGTACATGGTTACACATGAGGATATTTTCCTGTGAGAATGTATTGTGTATTGAGCATATTCATACTCCAAATTTTACAAATCAGTTTTAAAACATTAATTTTTAAATTTTTATGTGTGGGGGTGCTTTGTTTACATGCATCTCTGTGCATCAGGTTCATGCAAATGTTGGATAACCTAGAACTGGAGTTACAGACAATTGTGAGCTACACTGTGAGTGCTGGGAATTGAACGTAGGTCCTTTGGAAGAGTAGCCAGTGCTCTTACCATCGAGCCATCCCTCCAGCCCCCATAAATCAGTTCTAAAATGGTTTCTTTAACAAAGATCATTCATGCCCATTTATAGTAAAGGGAGAGCACAGAGACTTAGGAGATGAGCATAGATACCATCAGAAGAAAGAATTCAAAGGGGAAGAATGAGAGATTAATAATAATACACTCCTCACAGCAAGATAGAAAGAGATCAGAGGTATACCTGCTGCTGGCATTTGAAGGATGTCCATGGAGAGCAAAGAGTAATATTAAAATGTAGGTATCAAGACTACCATTTTATTTTTTGTTTATATATTTTGGTTCCTTAAAATTTCATGTAATTATGGTAGATCTTTATTGTATAAGAAAACTAGCGTTCATTGAAGTTCAGTTTTGTCTTATTGACAATGTCCTTTGCCTTACAGAAGCTGTTCAGGAACTTTTCCCCTGTGCCTAGGTATTCGAGGGCCTTCCCCACCTTCTCTTCTATTTTCTTTTTAATTGCGTGTTCATGTACATACTTTCTCGTGTGTGTGTGTGTGTGTGTGTGTGTGTGTGTGTGTATGTGTGTATACACAAATGTGTGCATGTGCATATGTGCATGTGTTGAATGTATGAGTGTTTATGTGTGTGTGTGTGTGTGTGTGTGTGTGTGTGTGTGTGTGTGTGCATGCTCGTAGCAGTTCAGATGTTTGCAGAGCTTATAGACACTGGATCCCCTTGAAGCTGGATGAGCTGATGAGTTCCAGTTGGACCAGTATGAGGCACCCATACAGCTGGGTTCTCTCTAACAGTAGTACATACTTTTAACTGGTGAGCCATCAGCAGCCTCCAGACATTTCTTGATGGTGAGGCTATATGAGATGTTCACAGTTTAATGACAAGCAATAGTTTAATGAGAACTAAAGGTTCAATGTTCCTTCAGGGAAATTTTCAGGATGAAGGTAATGTTCCTGTCCACCATAATATCTAGTGATAGACTGACTGTAATAGAAGAAACAATACTTGAAGACACAAGGTCATAAATTTTAACTTTCATGTGTCCATATAAATAACATGACTTCTCAAAAGTCAATAAAATAATAATAGCAACCTTTAAATGTCTGTTTAGAGGTATTTTTATAAATATTTATTGGTTCAAATATTAAACAAATTTATTTATCTAAAGTAATTACAGAATGAAACAGTGTGGATTTGGGAAAGTTTTGTGAGTTCAAGAGCCTTGATTTCAATAAAATAAACAAAAGCTTAAAACTACCAAGAGTTTTAACAATTCCTCTAACTCAGAAAAAAAAATAAGTGGAATATAGTGAAAATAGTCTGAGTTACGGCTGGAATATCCTTAAAGTGAGCTATTTTCTGATCTCAGAGACAGTAATTAGAAATTAAAAAATATTTTAAATTAGTAGTTTTCTAAATCTGACCACTGTAAAAAAGAGTCAGGCAGGACAAAGGTTATTTACTAATAACGGCATTCTGTTTGGATCAATATTTAGTTAAGGTATTTTTCTATTTGTGCCTTAAGATCATTCCCAAATGTAGTAATTTATCTATTATAAAAAAGATAAGGAAGATGCATGAAATAGAAGTAGAAATAGAAAAGAAGTTATTCTTCATCTGTTGTGTTTACAGCACAGCTAATGTAAAAATATAAATCTCCAAATACATTTCAAAAATATCCGCCATGTGAAGTATATATTTGTTTAATATAAGAAACTTCTGAAAAACCATCATTTGTAAAACAAAAAGCTGTATTGTGGCAGCTACAGATATGAAATGTCTATTAAAACATTAGAGAATAATTTATATGCTCGGTTAAATATAACCATATCATAGTATAAAATTCATTTTTAAATTTAACACATGAACTATGTCGGTATGTCAAGTACTTTAAAAAGTATTTTTACCCTTACATTAAAAAGTGATATTACTAACATCAAAAATGCTTTGAGGCTGAATTTTCATGTTGGCATTTTGTGGTGGTTTTTTAATGAAGGTCTTTTGTGCTCAGAGGCACACATTTCTCACCCTGACTGATCTCTTTTACTGCAGTGTATAATGTGGTGTTCCTGAGATCATCACGACTGAGTTTTGAACCCATAATTGTGACATGATCATGTCTCAGTTCCCCACTGGTGCTAATTTGTCTCAGTAAAGATTTTTCACGGTTTTGTTAATTCAAGCTCAAACCCTTGGGAATCTGACCCACTTTTCCTTGAAAGGAGAAATCCTGTTTTATCAGCGTTGACTCCAAATCTAACAATGTAAGGCTTTTTGTCACTTTTAGGGGTACAATCATCCACGTCATCAAACACACCTCTAGGCTTAACTTCCTGCTGCTTGTTCCCTCAGTGTTGCAGCCACTAACCCACGCACATGATGAGCAGATGGAAATCCAACTAATTAAATTCCTGCCCACTCTGGTCCTTTGCCCCACACTGTACATGCTGGCATAACAGTCTTTGAGCACTGTTGTAGCCTTTTCATTCCTAACCAAGAATGCTGGTAGCTTCCATAGCCTGTTATATATATTTGCACTTTTTCTCTTGACAGTTAACTTTCTCCCTTCCTCTGGCTTTCGATATCATTTCTCCATGCTCTGTTGCCCAGTATCTTGGCAGCTGCCAAGCCATCTGGTGAGAGACTTGATTCTGACTACTTCCCTGCCCATGCAGAGATCCCCCTTTATCATGGATGACCACTGCTTACTAAGGCAACCCATTCCATTTTTTGAATAAGTTAAGAAACTTTTTCTGTTTATAAATCAAATAAATTATCCACACTTTCCACAGCTGTCTTCCTGTGTGTCACTGTAAAGAAGTCTTTGTTTGTTGTTCTGCATATGAATGCTGTGTCTATGTGTCTATGGTGGCACTTCCTTAAGCATCAGGGAAGGTCTTTTTGCGAGGGACATCTCTAATTTTTGAACCTGGATCTGTCCTCCTCCCAACTCAAAGTCCCAGAAGCATGAAATTTATTTCTGGGCAGCACATATTTGATATATATTTGGCGACCAGGCAATATTAAAATAGATAATTATTTCTATATATTTATGAACTATATAATTTATAAACATGATAATAAAATGTTTATCTAGCAAGTAATTCCATGCATTTAATTGTTAAGATTAAATGTGAAGGATGTGTCCCAGTGGTAGAGTCCTTGCACAGCATAGGTTAGGTTCAGGGTTTGATTCTCATTACCATTAAAAAATGAGGTACAATCTCCACATGCCACAACAAACACCTAGTCTTTTAAATTGTTTAACCAGAAAATATTATATGCTACATGTTTCTCTGTAATTGCCTAATGAAGAGAATGCTGTATCTTGTACACGTATAAAAGTTTTGAAGAACTTAGATTTCTAAAGAAGTAAATGCATTATTATTTTCTAGATCACAGAACAGTCGGCATGTTCAGTATTACCTGTGCGATTTCATTTAGTGCAAGAAAATACTGATTAGTCTGCATATTACAATGTTAGTATGAGAAAATATCTTGGCCATTGTTAGTTCAAAAGTACAATTGTGATTTTCAAATTTTATGTGTGGCCTGGCATTTTATTAGTTTCGCGAAGGTTTTAACATTTTCTGAACATCCTTTATAATTTTATACTGTCCTAATTGTTGCAATAGTGATTGTAATTGTTTTTCTGGGGATGCAGTTTTCCCCAGTGTCATCTGGCACGCTCTTTTCTTCTACTTGACTTAGACTATTAACATTTAAAACTTTTGTACTAGTCTGAAATTCAACATATGACTACATCTA
Organism: Rhabdomys pumilio; assembly: GCA_030674055.1. Classification (NCBI taxonomy): domain Eukaryota; kingdom Metazoa; phylum Chordata; class Mammalia; order Rodentia; family Muridae; genus Rhabdomys; species Rhabdomys pumilio. The sequence goes on along the minus strand of JANHMN010000004.1, from coordinate 111,033,091 downwards.
GGAGAGTTTTCTCCTGAACTTTCTACCGATGAGCCCTTGGAACCAAGGGAGATGACCAAACCCAGAGAGAAGAAACAGCTTTCCTTTTGTCCTAGGCTAGTGAGGGCAATGATCGATTGGCGTTTGAAATAAAAATTGTTTGTAGGATGGCAGAATGACCACTAAATGTTCTGTGTGACAGAATAAGTGTTGATTTGTGGGCTGATGTTCTGTGTTTAGCCTTGTGCATGCAGCAGACAAGAGCCCTGGGGTTGCTGGCTTTGGGGCAGGTGGGTGGTACAAGCATCCCCTGGGGAGGTGGGGAGGGCGGGGGTGTTGCACTGTGCTTAGTTGCAGGTCCTGAATACCCGGCAGTGAATCATTATTTTTAAGTTATTACTTTTCATAGCTTTCTTTAAATCCCACTTTTATGTTTGACCATTAATCATCTATGTAATTTTTGAAGGCAAAAATGTGTGAAGTTTAGAAATTAATTGTGCATTCTATTATGCCTTAGATATCTGGATGAAAGTCATGTTCTAACATTGAAGTGATTCCCTAACATTAATTTTTATGAGTGAAAATTTAATGATCTATTTGCTCTAAAGTTTTGCTTTTGGAGAGAGCAATTATTCTGGTTAGATTCACTTAAAAGGGTAGATAGAATCTGTAAGCGTTTAGAAAAAAGCTATTGTGGGCTTTCAAAATACAATTAATGTAAAATGTGTCGAAATGCATGCTTGGCTCTCCCTAGGTAGAGGTGATGCCCTTTGTACTTAAGTATAAAGGTACTATAATTGTCTAATTCTATTGACTAAGGGGCCACTGGTGGTGGAAAATTTATATGTGAGGAAAATCCACAGTTTTGTTTTTCAACTCTCATTCAGCACTTGTGAACCAAGAATGGCTCGAAAATCATTCTCAAAGAATGACCCTAAAATCTGATGATTACTAATTGATTTTCTCATAAATCTTGTTCTCCTGCCATTTATGTTCAATCTATCGTGTTAGATATAACCAACTAGCTTAAAACGCAAACATTTGTCTCTTGTATACTTCTCAATTGGACCTTGTAGTTTTCCTTCTGCAGTTTTGAAAAACATCCGTCAGCAGGAACATTCATAATCATTAAATATAAGGTCATATGCTCAAAGTAAGTATAATCCTATTTTGAACAGTAGAGTGCAGTATTTTGCAAGGAGATACAGGTTTGAGGATTAGTACCTCATTTCCGTTGGACTGTGTTTTTGTGTTTCTTATTATAGAGTTCGATTATAATGTGTGCTAAACCTTTTATGCTATATACCCCACACTAAACTGCTTTCTAAAACACAAATAAAAAAGTATTAGTGCCACTAAGTTCCGGATTTAGTGAGAGCAAAGGCAAAGTGGATTTCAGGTAGGGAAAGACTTGTCTCTTTCTACACGTCAGTGTCTGCTCCGGAGCCACACTTGCGGCATAAGATTTCCATGTTCTGGGTCAAGAATCCTTCACCCACCAAGGAGACCGAGCACTTTCCGCAATTGAAGCACTCGCTGTGCCACTGGCGGTCTTGAAAGCAGATGAACTTGGCACCTCTGAGGCCTGCAAAGGAATTGGAGATAAAGAGTAACTCAGTCTTTCAATGATCAAATTGGGAAGTCAGCAAAACCTCCACGAACTACTACACAGAGAGAGAGCCAGACAATGAAGACCTGAGTGACTGCACACTGTGTGACCCTCTGCCTCATGTTCAACTGAGAATTTCAGCCACAGAAGACTCCTAACTCAATTCTGCTGTAATCTAAGGAGGTAAAATGATCTGGATCTGCATTTTTTTAAAAAATTAGTTTGGGGAGGACGCAGATGAAAACTGCATGGTAGTTAAGAAGCCACAGAGGAGCGGGTATGTAGAAGCCCACAGTAAGCCCACAGTATCCAACCATTTTGCCCTCTTCTTCATGCGATCAAGCTTTTTTTAGCTGCAAAATGAAAATACAGTGAAAGAAATGTTTACTTCTGAGCCTGGCCTTGATATTTTAATGACTTTCTTTTCTTATTTTTTCAATGCTTAATTTTACTTGGAGTAAGTCCCATTTTGGGAGGATTGAGGCACAATTTTCCAAAGACTTGAGTTGAGAATGTCTTTCAGACTCTCCTAGAGCTATTCTATAGTAACATTTATAGTACTTGGCCCTGCAGCAGCTTCCGTTCAGAATGTGAATGTAAATGGAGGAGTCTCTTGACTCTAGATACCTGGTCACTTTATTCAGAGATAAATTCCAAGATGGCCTTCAGCCCACGTCACAACTTTGACTTTTCTTGAGCTAAATTAGTTTTTAAAGCACTCACTAAAACACTGACCCCATCTGTCTAATATAATTTCAAGATATATCTTAACAAATTTATGTCAATTTATGTTGTAGGGAGAAAGCAAAGTTCTAGAAGTTGGGAAGTGATTGGAATGTTACAGGTTGGATATTCGTTTCATTTGACAATTCTCTCCAGGTACTGTTCATGTCATGGGTTTCTGGTGACTTGCTTATCACTTATGGAGTGACAAAAATGATTTCCTTTGCTGATTCACATGCATTACCCAATTCTCTTATGCTATAACGAAGCACAAAGAGTGGATATTAATCCACTTCATATAAGTTCTCTAAAAAGGATAATGGGGTTTAATTTAACACTTTCTCATTTAAAAAATGTTTGTCTGTGTGTTTGTGCACATGTGTGTACAGGTGTCTGAGGATGTCAGACAAAGGTGTCATATCTATTGGAGCTGCATTCATGGGTGGTTGTGACTTAGTAACATGGATGACAGCATTTGAACTCTGGTCTTTACAATTGAGCAGCAAGCACTCTTTATTCTTGAGCCGTCTCTCCATCTTTGTACAGAGGTTAGCTCATAAAGAAATTTTAAGTTTCAAACCTGGGACAAATGGTTTGTGTGCCTACTTATCATATCAAAGGGACCCTGGCTACCAGGTTTTCCCAGCATCCCTCAGTCCTTACCTATATAAGAGTATGGCTGGCATACCTGACCCCCTACCCTAAACTCTTCAACACAGGGGCTGGGATGTCCTTCTCCCAGAGGAAAGACTCTTCCCTATATAATCCAGACATTTTGTTTTCCAACCCCCTTTGTACCTTTGGTCTCCTGGCTGTTGTACTTGGTTCTCCTCTCTCCCCTTCTTTCTCCTCACATGGTTCAGGGTCATGACCACTCAGGACTCTCCCAAATGTGTCTACCTCTGGCTATGCTCTCCCTTTTATCTACAGTAAACTTTCTTCTCGACCATACTTAAGAGCAGTCATGTCTTTTCCTTTTCTTTTTACTTTTTCACTCACATATGATTTTCTTTTCTTTAATTAAACATGTACATTATTTATCTGTGATAGTCCTATCATTATCTTACAATAAGAGTAAACTAGTAGTATGCTCTATTAACTAGCTTTTTGTCCACTTGACACAAGCTAGAGTAGTCAGAGAGGAGCGAGACTCAACTGAGAAAATGCCTCCATAATATCTAGCTGTAGAAAAGCCTATAGGGAATTTTCTTAATTAGTAATTGGAGGGGGGCGTCCTTGTGCTTGTGGTTCTGGGTTCTATAAAAAATTAGGCTGAGCAAGCCACAGGGAGCAAGCCAGTAAGCAGCATCCTTCATGGACTTTGCATTAGCTTCTGCCTCCAGGTTTCTGTCCTGTTTGAGTTCCTGTCTTGACTTCCTTCAATGATAAACAGTGATATGGAAGTTTTCAGTGATGGAAATGGAAGTGATACGGAAGTATAAGCCTTCCTTGCCTTTTGCTTTTCCTTTCTCCACATCCCCCACCCCCAACTTGCTTTTTGGCCATGGTGTTTTATCACAGATATAAAAACCCTAACTAAGATATATACCAATTAATTAAAGCTTTAAAGCTTTAATGAGATAACTGTAAGAGTAAGGCTCTGTGTATACATAAATAATCTCTCTCAAAGAGCTAATTATTGAATGTATCAGACATTAATGCTTATGAGTTATTCTCAATTTTATTGTCAAGCCACATAGAAGTGGCAAATGTAAAAGTAACCATATAATTTTACAAAGAAAAAAATTGAAACTTCTAGCAGTAGCATTCTAAGGTCTAGCCCAATCCTTGGGATTTTTGCAAATTGTTACAAATTTGGTTGTGTTTACTTCTTTAGGGTTATTTGCAGTAACAAACTCTTTTAGGAATCAAATCTGCTGCTGGATGTGGTAGAGCATGTCTTTAATCCTAGGATTAGAAGGGCAGAGGCAGGCAGATCTACGGGAGTCCAAAGCCAGCCTATTCTACATATTGAGTAGTATATATCTGAGTATCTGTGGGTAGCCAGAGCTACATATTGAGATCCCCATCTCAAAAGAAGGAACAAGAAATCTTTGACACCTATTTCAACTGGCTTCCTTTGTACCTAATAAACCAATAAAATAAAAGACAGCATTTGTCGAGTTCTGGAATTTGTCATTCTTCAGCCTTAGTCCAAATGTGTACAGAGCCCTTGTTTAACCTTCATAGAGTAAATATGAGCATCACATTCAATTTGTAGATAAACACTAAGGAACAGTGAAGTTCAGCCAGTTACCTAAGCTTACCAGCCAGCAAGATCTGTCTCATACAGTCAGGCTTCACAGCCTATGTTTTTTTCTCATACAGTCAGGCTTCACAGCCTATGTTTTTGTGTGTGTGTGTGTGTGTGTGTGTGTGTGTGTGTGTGTGTGTGTGTGATGGCATTTGTGGACCTCCAGGGGGAGTAATTTACCAATAGTCACATAACCAAGTTCCTGTCATGCCAAGTTTACAGCACTTCCATCACATCAAGTTGCTTCATCTAGCTCAGATAGTTCAAAAGGCAGTGAAAATCTTTTAAAAGAGGAAAGATGCTTATACTCCCAAATAATTGTGGCTCTCGTCTCATCAAAAAAAGCTTCTCTTTATAGCAAATGAAGACCATTACAGAAAAACACAATTGGACAAAAAGCAGAGATCAATAGGCAGTGTGGAGCCCAGTCCCAACAGTTACAACTTTAACACAACTCCTGCACTTGACTATCAGGGGACATCTTTAAAGAGGGGATGGACTGTGAAGTGTGTGAGATGTGTCTCCTAGTGAAGGCTCCTGAATAATGACACTATCAGTAGATGCAGAAAGTAAATAAATAAATAAATAAATAAATAATAAAAAACCCTCACTGATTCCAACCCCTAGACAAGGAACTCTAGGTAACTAATGACTTCAAAGCTAGGGAGAACTGGCCCCACCTAGGGAGTAATGCCCTAATTGGTTATCTAGCATAAAGTAGTCATCCCTGAAAACATATGCACACAAAAAAACCACAGTAGTTTGCACTTTCTCTCTCTCTCTCTCTCTCTCTCTCTCTCTCTCTCTCTCTCTCTCTCTCTGTGTGTGTGTGTGTGTGATACAACAATAATCAATGTAAGTGTTTATCAAATTGAGAGTGAAGGGGGAAATGAGAGGAGTTTGAGAAGAGAAGATAGAAATGGATAAAGGGAAGAAAGTGGGTGGAAGAAGTGATATAATTATATTTTAATTAAAAATAAAACTGACAAAAGAAAATAATAGTTATATCTGAAGTTAGTTCAATTGAAGCCAATTCATTGTAACAGCATCAGCAAATTACATGCAACCACCTGTAGGTAGATTTAGTTAACATATGATACTATACTAAAAGCCTTATAACAGAAATAGATTCTCCTAAAATTAATATTGATTTTAAATTGTATATATCTACAACATGTAGCATGTTGTCATATGCAAGCATTATGTAATGCCTCAATCAGTCTAGTTAACATGTATTACTTCAGGTACATTCTTTAAAATTCACTCTTTCTTAGATTTCCAATTATATAATAGGTTATCATTCACTGTAGTCAGCAAAATGTGCAATAAGTTTCCCAAACTTGAACTTGTCTATACAAATGTATAGCTCTTTAGATGCCTAAGGGCTTCCAGGAATTCATAACTCTCTAGAGAAAAACACATAGAGTTCCCAGCATTCCCTGTTGTGTGTTAACTCAGAGGGCTTCAGTTTAAAGAAACCTGTCTTTGGGGCTTTACATATATTTAAGAAATATTAGAATGAGCTCGAAGTTTGTGCAGGCACTTCAATCTAAAGGCAATCCCTAGACATTCCTTTACATTGTCTCTTCTCATTTATATACTACCACATTCAGATTAGTTTTCAGTCTGGTACTTCATTTTATGTTATTGTATTAAAAATGTCTTGGTTTCTTTCTATATGGAAAGAAGCTTGATGCAGGTCATAGATGGTGCATTCACCAGAAACATCACATAGGCACATGTGTCTGTCATGCATCGGAATTGAACCCCATCAAGTCAAAGGCTTGTGTAGGCTCTGTGAGATTGCCATTAACTGATAGGATTCTCAAAAAGCTGTAAAAATATTTTTGAATTATTTGACATCTTAATTTTCTCACCATAGGCCCAATTCAAATTAAATTAGAGCAGACTGCGATGGGAGGATTTCCTAGGGAGAATCTGGAGTTCTGGTGCTATTGAACACCAGGAAGCCCCTCACTCTAACTAAAAGTGATGGAGCTGGTAACTCCCTCCCTTTGCAGGAGCTGCTAGATAACAAAAGGCAAGAGAGTAGAGTGGTTAGGAGAACATGCTCAGAAGCCTGGTAGTCTGGAATTGTTAATGTGAGACCTTGAAAGAGCTAAGGAGGTAGGTAACATAGCTTAATGGCAGAGATACCATGTGAGGAATAGGGAGGACCTGCCCCGTAACAGGGCAGCCACTTCACTGCTTAGGAGAGTGACGTAGGGACTGTGAAGGTAGCCTGACTGTGGCAAGCTCTTAATTTGCTTTTAATTGCAACAATGGATTTGATATTAGTTCCCTCCACAACCCTGCCAATTAAATACTGGCCAAGTAAAACCTGTCTGCTATCCAAATACTTCGTGAATTCTGAAAAACACGGTGTCCCTGTATAGACAAACAAAATTGTACTTAACCTGGAAACTACATCGTCTTTTTTGCAAGTGGAAAGCCTTCAATTTTAGTTTAGCACAGTAAGTATTTTCCTTTGCTTGAAAATGTACATAGATTCAACAGAGACTTGGGAAAGAGAGGAGAGGAGAGGGGAGGGGAGGGGGGGAGGGGAAGGGAGGGGAGAGGGGAGGGAGGGGAGAGGGGAGGGGAGGGGGGAACTTGAGGCTGGAGGAGAAAAGGGAATAATGATTTGTTGTTATGCAATCTGAGCTAAAAAATGAAATATGATCTAAGAATACTGGGAATGCAAAGTGGATATATAGCCCTACCACATTATTAATGACAATAAATTGTCTGGAAGGATAGCTGCTGGATTTCTCAAGTCTCATGCTGGCTTCAGCCTCTTTACCACAGGATTAAGATTTTAGAGATGGTTCTGAGAAAAACATAATGCACTCTTCCAGCCCTCTGAGAAGCTACTTAGTATGGATCGATTTGTCATCTACATTATTTTTCAAGCCATGTCTCATGTACTTTGCTTCCTTAGTAGAATACTATATTGCTTTCTTTCATAATCAAAACTTGCTGCAAGTGAATACAGATAAAGGAGTAATACATTTGTTAAAAGCATCTACAAAAGAAATCCAACTATTTCTGTCCTATGTTACTCTAACTATAGCTTTGACTATTTTATACAATAGTTAAATTTAATTAAAACCTTTTGTATATTAAATCTGTTTTGGCTTTTGTTAGAAAGTAGGATTCTGATTTAATAGTACCTCTTCTGCCCTCTTAACTCCTCAAAGACTCTCAAATTGAATCTCCTTATTAGAGCCTTTTCTGACCTCTTACCTGTTTTCCTACCTCAGACTGTGACCATCCTTAGAAACCATACTAGTATGTTTAGTATTTACTTTTTACAGTGTCAACACCTAAGTTATACCTTGTCATTTTTTTGAGAGGCTCATGTAAAATTTACATTTATCAGTGAGTATCTACTTATGTTTATCTCAAAAGAAAATGTAATTGACAGAAATTACATATTTATTTGCTTTTCCTAAATTTACTAGGTAGCATTTTCCATAGTACTAACCGCATCATAGTGAAACTTTACTGAGATGAAGCACTTACCAGTGATGGGTTTGTTGCAGGCTGCACACTTTTTAGCATAAAGATGGTTGTAGCAATCCAGGCAGAATGGAAAATCATCCTTTGACATAAATGCCTCCTCATAAAGCTCTTTCCTGCAGCCGCTGCACAGAAAACACTCTTTATGCCATATCTGGTCACGGAAGGTTATTCCACCGGAAGTTATCACCTGCCAAAGCATCATCAGAATCAGAAAGGCAATGAGCATGGGTACCCTTGCAACTCAGACAATCTTATGCTCTCTGTCCCCACACTTGATGCTCTGAACTATGTACCACACCGAGTTAGGATGATTGCTTCTTTGAAAACGTCTGTGAGTTTTTAGAAAACAACATGAGAAGCCAAATGCTGTGGAGATTATACAGAACATCAAAACTGAAAATACATCTGACTTTCTTAATCAATGCGTCAGAAAAGAGGCAGAACCACTTTGGACTCTGGGACACTGTAAAGGAAGTAGGTACTTGATTTACTTTGTCTCTCAGTAAGCTTATTTGTATCTTTTGCTGGGTCTACTATAGTTCCACTCAACATACTTACATCAATTTCCGACCTTGAAGAATGCCAGAAAACACAATAAAACAAAACAGAAACAGTAGTACTTTTCTCGAAAGCTTCTCAGAACGTCTGAGAGAACACTGAGGGGTGGAGCTCCTGGGTGGGGCTGATGAACTTCATCATTGTGAGCAATGACTAGCTTTCACCCCATCCTCAGTACTGGATTAAGGATGGCCCTTTCTGGATATTCTCAGCACCTCCTCTACAGGCCACAGATTTGGTCTTCCTGGAGACGAGCAGTCCTTGACTGTTTGATGACAGGGTTATTTTGCTATGTCTTCTGAGAGATGGCACTGAAACTTGCACACTCTACTGTGTGTGTGCTTGTTGGAAAGCCATTTAAATGTACTTTGAACAAAAACATGGTTGAAACTATCGGGTGACTTTTCAATTTCAGGGTTCTAATGATGTTCGGAGTTTAGATTCCTGGCCCCCACATAAAAGCTGGGCATGGACTCATGAAATCTGTAACATTGTACACCGAGCCTCAGATGCCTATCAGTTCTCCATTTTGCCTAAATAGTGCTGGGGACTGAACCCAGGGCCCCGTAGCTAGGGAGATATGCCCACACTACATCCCTTTTAAAGCCTGATTAACCTTCACGTTATTTTAAAGGTTGAAACATCTTTTTTGAGTATCAGGTCGATAAATACTTGCTACGTCTTCTTGTGTAGCTACTTTACAATCATTTCCTCTTTGAAATCCGTGGACGTTGACCCTCATAGAGCTGCTGAGGAAGCAATATGTTCATGTCCATTCATGTCTTACAAAGACGAAGGAAATGTGATATTGAAGGTAGTAGATGGCTACATATCTGTATCAATTTTACTAGATGTTAAAAATGTAACCCTATTTAAGCCATCTCTGTCTGCTGATGAACACAGACATATTGTCTTGTATAGGAAATTTTGAAAAAAATATTCTAAACACATTTTAACCTTATAACAAGTTTCTCAGAAACTAAAGATTTTTGGTATAAGTCCATTTTTCTAGAAGTGGGAAAGCACACTACACTTCTCTGAATACGCAAATGAGGAGCACCGTGGTGTGTGTGAAGTGAAGCAATTGAGAATGCCTCCCACTGACTTCAAATGCCTGTCAGCAGGCGCAGGCAAAAGCACGCTTCCTTTGATTTGTTTGGTCAAATGATTTGTAGTCTATGCTTTAAAAGATCAGAAACTTGAAAAATGGATTCTCTGCAAATATATCCCAAAGCTCTGGAGCATTTGAAAAAAAAAAAGTTTGCCCGTGATTATATTCCTTTTGAAGAAGTAGATGAAATCTAATATCCAAGTTTGCTTTGACCACTGACTTGAAACAAGTTTCTTCCCCAGCAAAGTGGAGACAGTCGTGTGTGTGTGTGTGTGTGTGTGTGTGTGTGTGTGTGTGTGTGTACATGTTAGAAGTTTGTCTATTGCTCCCCACCTTAGTTTGTGAGACAGGATCTATCACTGGACTTTTGGGTTTTCCATCTCATCTGGATTGACGCTGGTTACAGATTTGTGCCACCAGGCCCAGGTTTTATGTGGGTGCTGGGGAATCTGAATTTTCAGGCTTATACAGTAAGTGTAAGTGCCACAGTGCCATGTCCCCAACTGAAGAGTAATGATTTGCACACATCAGAGAGCAACTGAAGAACTGAAGAACACATTAACTCTATTTTTCCTGTTAAGAATTAAATACTGACTTTGAAGCCCTTAAAGTTTGGGCTACCAGTTTCTTAGTAGAAAATTATAGTGTAACAAAAAAATAAATAAATAAAAGTAGGGTATTTAAAGGTCGGAATCTCAAATAGTTTGGCTTTATTTAAAGCAAAGTTTTGTTTTTGGTTTGAATTGAAAAGAATCTTTTTCCTTTGCTTTGATCACAATTGTTTATATCCAGCGTTTTTCTTTAAAGGAGTGTGTAGTTTAAAATTTAAATAGAAATAATCTGAGTCATTCTCTGTATACAAGCCAATAAGAGCATCTTGTTAACGTCCAATGCTTCAAATCTTTTCCTCCATACAGCCAGTCTTCCGCAGCCTGGGAAGCTGAATGAGCCTTCCAGTTGTCCAGATGCAAATACAAAAGTGGTTTTAAGAGAGCTGTCAGGACAGTCAAAGCATCACAGTATCCGGGAGCCAGGGTACCAACACATCATCACAATTCATTGTTCTTCTTCAACTAACAGTGCCATTCTAAACTCATGGTGCTTCGTGTGTTAAGGATTTCTTCACGAATCTCAATATATATATTTTATGAAATACAGACAGGCTTCATCAAGATGATAGACATGAGTTGCTTTTCACATAAAAGCATGGAAGAAGAAATGTTAGCTCACTTTTGTTTTTTTAAAAATGACTTTTCCCTACTAGACAGTATTACTGCGTTGAATGGAAAGCAAGTGAGAGTACAATTCATTTTGTGCTGCTGTGAGAAATGAAGGAAATCATAGTTCTTGGGTTTTCTGTGTCCGCAAGCCGACTGGATTTCTCTTATGATCTGTCACCTACTTAAGACTACCAATCTCCTCTTGGAAACATAGAACCTGGAGCCCAGAAGAGATGCTTAGTTACTAGAAAATAATAGGAAGGCTTCCTAGTACTCTTTTTTCTCTCAGTCACTCTGAGAGGCAAATCCTTATTTCTCTAATCACATAATACTAAATGGATCAAAATTGAATACTAAATGGATCAGAGCTGTCTTCTAGGAAGCAAAGAGAAATGTGCCTGTACCAGAACAAAGTCTCTATAAAGCTGTGACCGGAAAATCAAGTCACCTGTGTATCATTGAATATTAGATTCATGATCTGAGGTAGAAGGTATAGCTAGTAAAAACAGTAGGTCATCTTCATGTTGAGAGTTTTAGTTTGAGATATGTTGAAATTAAAGATTATCTCATATATTACATATAGCAATATAGGGTCACTTCATTCCAAATACATAAGGCAGCTAAAAAATAAAACAAAAGACAAAACAAACAACAACCAAAACAATGTTCTGGAAGGTTCCATAGCTTTACCATCTTTAGATAGTTACCTTCTTACAGAAGTTGCAGTAATGAGCAAACTCCTTCTCAAAACATGGCACACAATAATTGCCACTCTCTTTGGAGATCAAAGGCTTGGTTCCTATTGGCTGTCTGCAGTGTTCGCACACGAAGCAGGTTTCATGCCAGTAATTGCCCTTAAATTCCATTTTCCGAGAACCTGTATTCCAAAGCAAGACACTGTTAGTACAAGCCAGAAACACTTGTGTTTCCTATACGAAAATGAGCCTCAGTGTTTTAAATATGATGGTAATAAACTAATTGCTCTTTAGTGAAGCAACATTTTGTATTTTTTGAGACATTAGAGAAAAGAAGGATTGCTGCTGATCTGTCGGGCCACCCATAAAAAAACTCATATAATCTGTATAAACATTGGGAAAGTCCTGCATGTAGAGACTTGGGATTGTTCATGGTCTAGATAAACTGAGTTGTTGTCATCATTCGGATTAATTATAAATGCCCAGGATACTACCCCTGAGATCCACATTGCGAGAATGCCTTCTGAATTTATTTGGATTAATAACAACATTAGTGGTGATAGTAATAATAATTAGAATTGAGGGATTGATTAACTATGGGATAGTAAAGGACCAAAACATAAGGGGAACATAGCAGAGAGGGAAGAAAGATTTTAAGAGCCAGAGAAACAGGAAATCTGCCATCAAATTGTTCCTTTTAGCTATGAAAAGGGAACTGCATTCATGAACTCTTAGCAACACGGATGCCTAAACTAGACATGAACAATTCCCAGAACATTTGATGCTCTAACGTAGGGCAAATTTTGTCTGGCCTCATACCTAGGTGAAGAGCCATGATTAAGGGATGCTGAGAGAGAAACTTACCAGTATTTCCCAGGGATGAGCACTGATTAACTAACACTAAGTGGTCAGTACTAGAGTACACATTAGTCAGGAGCCACTAAAAGGACTCATTAGGTTGTGTTTATGTGCTTATTTGCTTATATGTCTATGTAGCAACAAATGTTAAACAAGAGGTTGGAAATTTGAGAGAGGGACAAACTTAGGCGGGCTAGGAGGGAGAAGATTAAGAAGGAAAATGATATAATTGTATTTTAATGACATTTTTAAGTGAAGTTATCTACGTGGACCATTTTCTTCCCTGAAAGAAGACAATTCTCCTCAGACCAGTTTGTATAGAGCTATAAAATCTTTTGGCCCAGTGAAATGGACAAACTGGTGAAGGATCTTGCTGCTATGCCTGATGACTTAAGGTCGATCCCTGGATCCCATATGGTGAAAGGAGAGAACTCACTCACAAAGGTTATCCTCTGACACTCCCAAAAGAAAAAAAACACAAATAAAATAAATGAATAAATGAATGAATGACAGAGTGAGAATTGTAAAGATGGATCCCTTTAATGCTACTGACTGTGCCCAAGGCAGGGCGTTTTCAGTTGCACTTCTGGCATAAGCTCTATCCTTCAGTTCTATCTCTAGTTCAACAAGTCTCTATGAATCGGGTTTTATGAAAAAGGAGACAATGGTCACTGCAATATTATTACAGAATTGCAGAGCGCCATAATTTATGTGTTCAAGTAGAAGAGATGGATTAGAAACCAGAGGAAGAAAGCAAGAACAACGTTTCTCTTAAAGCAGTGTTGTGAGCCAATGATGCTCTGTGAGTAGATGCAGTTTCCTTAGGCGGAGCCAACAGGATCTCACCTGGCATGATGGTTCTCTTGCAGTGGAAGCACTTGGAGGAACACTCGTTGGAATAGCAGTCTGTGCACAGCAGGCGCTCATCCTTGGCAACAAAAGGCTTTTCCACCAAAGAGTGATGACATTTGTTGCACCGGAAGCATCCTTCATGCCAGTGACGGTTTTTGTAGCAAAGATCCTTTGAGACGGTAAATAAAGTTAATTAAATGTGCTGTTCTCTAAGACAAGCTGTTCTCTAAGACGAGATGGGACATTCTTGGGACCCTAGTGCCAGTAAGTTGTGCCACTAGCTTGAGGGAGAATTGATACTGTTATCTGTAGAAAGGAGACTGTCTGGGGTAATTAAGACCAAAAACCTGGGGCTTGTTTGACCACTAAAGGCCGCTGAAAAGTAATCTCACTGAATTTTGTCAGTTTTCTCTATTTTTTATAGTCTACCAGACAGGTTTTACATGGAATAATTTTAATTTTTTAGTTGAAGTTTCTTAGTATCCATTTAGACTTCCAACAAACAAATGACAACACTTAGTTAAAGCAAAGGCAAGGGAGAAGAGAAAGCAAATAATAAGCCTGAAGGAGGAGAGAGTGTGATGTGAGAAGACACAGTCTGTGGGGCTGAGGGGACACAGCAGACTTTTAAGATGGAAAGCACAGGCTTTGAATTTCTATTTCTTACACGTCCAACTTTTTAAGTGTATTTTTGTATGCCTTAGCTATTCCAGAAGTAACTTAACATTTTAGTTGTAAAATCTGGGGAAACAGTTTAATTTCATTCATATATATATATATACATATATATAAAACAATTTAATTTCATTCATATATGTATATATACATATACATATACATATATATACATATATGAATGAAATTAAACTGTTTATATATATATATATATATATATATATATATATACACACACACACACACACACACACACACACACATACACACATACACACACATAACACACACCACTACCACACATACTAACCACACCCGCCACACACACAAGGTGACTTAAGGATAATGTGTTTCGCAGTCCTACACAGTAGAAACTGTGGGTAAAAGTCAACACAAAGAAAAGATCATCCTGAAACAGTTACCTACTGTACAGGAGCAGAAACTGTGTCAACAGAAGTGATTCCTACCTTAGAATCTGATTCAATTGGCTCTTTACACTGCTCACAATAGTTAGAAAAGATACGATCATAGCAGGAGACGCAGTATAGATTATCATCCTTGAGTACATATTTCTTCCCAAGAAGGGATACCGTACAGTATTGACAATCAAATTGAGTACTTGTCATTTCAGTTTTATCCTGTGGATTTAAAAAAAAAAAGTACATTATACAGTGTCATTACAAATGGTAAGTTCCTTATAAAATGTGAGTCAAGCATTTGAGTTTATACATTACTAGTCAAAATTTTGCAAATTTAGGAAGGTAAGTTGTAGTCATGGTAATTTAGGAAAGGCTTCCCGTCTTGGCAGTTCTTTTGAATTATTTCTCTCTTTTGGTTATTTTATTTTATTTTATTTTATTTTATTTTATTTTATTTTATTTTATTTTATTTTTTTGAAACAGGGTTTCTCTGTGTAACCTTTGCTCTCATTGAACTCTCTCTGTAGATCAGGCTGTTCAGAACTCATGGAGATCCACTTGCTTTCCCCCCATGTTTTGGGATTAAAGATGTGTGCCACCATCACCCAGCCTGTGCCACCACCGCCTAGCCTTCTTTTTCTTAAAACTAAAAGCATCCAAATCGTGAAACAAACTTTTTTATTCATCATGTGCCAATGTGGAGATCAGTGGGAGCCTGGTACACGGGAGATTTCCCTCATCAACACGATGCTGGCACCTGTAGACAGCGTAGTTAGAACTGGTGTTACACAACTATCATGAAGAGTTCTGGAAGTAGAATTTCATAGCAATAACAATTCCTTTTTAGTCAAACTTGCAAAATTAGTACATTCCTATTTTTACTGCAT
Organism: Rhabdomys pumilio; assembly: GCA_030674055.1. Lineage (NCBI taxonomy): Eukaryota > Metazoa > Chordata > Mammalia > Rodentia > Muridae > Rhabdomys > Rhabdomys pumilio. Next base: position 111,017,726 of record JANHMN010000004.1, on the reverse strand, counting down.
TTTTATTTCTAAACATATTAAATTCCCAATAAGGGTCTTGCATATTAATCCTGAGTCCTTCCTGTTTACTTCTCACCTGCTGTTCTAGATAATGACTAAAAACCCTGTTTCCTAATTGGTTTGATCATCTGAAACTGCATTAAAATGTCCCCACCAATCTGAAAACACAAAGTTCCTCTGTAGGCAGGGTTCAGTCCATATGCTAGGCTTTTTATGACTTTGGTTGAACAATGTCCCAAGTATGGAAATGCCAGGAAAACTGTAGGATTCTTTAAGCTCCTGCACAAAACCAGCATATATATATGGCACGAGTCAGTAAAACAGCCTTTAACAGAACAAAAACTGACTTAAAATATAAATCTAGGATTAGGATAAGACTTTGAATTACTTTATAAACCTGGAAAAGCAGTGAACATAGTGTTTTCATTATAGGCAAGAACAATAGCACTAATGTTCTTTGAAAAAATGGGATTTACAGTTTCTGGATTTGGTAGAATGTATTCTGATTCTCCCATCTAGATGTCTTTCATTTTAGAAAAAGCAATAGATCAAGTAATACCCATGGCGCGTTAAAATATTCTGATGCTAATTTGTGTCCACTCCATGTAAAATGCTATTATTAAACTTTATTTTCTTATTTCAGTGATGGAATCTGTAGCAAGAGTTTCTTGGCAAATCCACATTGTTATTAATTCCTGGTATAGCGATTTTGTTTATTGTTCTTCACAGCTAAGTAGGGGAAAGAACGAGGATCTGGAACACAGGGGTCTTTTCCCAGGAAAGATACAAACTTAAACTAGAAAGTTCCCAAAGGGATGTGGCCAAAATTATCTGCAAGGAACATTGAATTCCCTATTTGATTAATTTCACAGAAATGTCCATTCCTAGTGAATACAAACATATTCAAAAGAGCCTGAAAACAGCAGGAAACAGATCTATTCCCTTGAAACATTAAAAATGTTTCAAATTACATTTACAGTGATCCATAGGATACCGTTAACTTCTTTCACTTAATGTGAAAATGTCATTTTCATTATGAATATGTATTTAGTTTAAAAGGCATAGTGTAGCACTATGAAGCATGGGTTCCCTCCTGGGTTGGGAATACTCAGATGATTTCTATTTTATGAGATTTTAGTATACTGGAAAAATAAAGACAAAAACCTTCAAAAGTGGTACTACTCTAACAGTTTGTTAAAACAATAATTTACGTTCAACACTCTAAATATAAGGACAAGAACACATAATCCTCCCTTGCCAACTACATGACAGCCTTTGTTCTACAGAAAATTCTTAAATAAGTTGAATCATATTTCCTTTCTCTTTAAAGGACTAAGGAAAGCTATTTCATTCTCATTTGTAAAAACAACAGAGTTGGGTAGATTAAAAACAAAGTTAGTTCAGTATCGTAAAATTCTTATGAATTTTGCATCTATAAAAGTATACTTAATATTAACTCAGTGGTGGTTGACTTCCCTGCCATTACCAAGACACAGTTTCCTCAGCTTATTCAGGGAATTGTGAATATAATCTGAAGTAAGTAAGCAAACCGAGTGTTTACTTTTGTCTTCACAAAAAAATAACGCAGGAAACTCAGACCTCGTTTTATGATGGTCATCACTTAACCATGGATGTATAAATATATTCAAATATTTTACTAGAAATGAAAGGATCATTGCTATATAAATATACATTTAATACCATACACAATTCTTAGCCAATAGAAAGACCAGTAGGAAAGGACTTGACTTGGAAGGGTTTAGGCGAGTTCAACTGCCAGAAATCTGCAAATCAAGAAAGGAGGGAAGGTGGAGCATCTTTTGGGTAAATGTCCAGGAGCAGTATAGTCTTCAGGTAGAACTACTGCCAATTTTCTGAGAAACTGCCAGAGTGACTCCCAAAGTGGATGTATAAGTTTGCACTCTCACCAGCAATGGAGGAATCTTCCTTACTCCACATCCTCACCAGTATGTGCTGACACTTGAGTGTTTGATCTTAGTCATTCTGATGGGTGTACAATGGATTCTCAGAGTCTTTTGATTTGCATTTCCCTGATGGGCATTGAATATTTAAGTGCTTCTCAGCCATTCGAGATTCCTCTGTTGAGAATTCTCTGATTAACTCTATACCCCATTTTCTACTTGGGTTATTTGGCTTGTTGGTATCTAACTTCTTGAGTTCTTTATATATTTTGGATATTAGCCCTCTGTCAGATACAGTTTTAATTTTCCCAGCAAGTTTGAAAAGACCTTGCTTGCCCCACAGGACTTTAACACCTGGTGAAATCATCTGCTTTGTTTACACTTGCAACTTCTTACAAGAACTTAGAGGGACAGACTGCCCAGCTGAGCCTGCTTTGCAACATTATCCAGCTGAAACAAAGGATGGGTTTGGTGGGGCTTCCCCTATATAACTGCAGTGCTGAATATTAAACTTTGAGCCTTGATCAGAAAACTTTGTCTTGACTCTATGTTTCTCTCACCCCTACGTCTCCTTTTTATTTCTAGCCCCCCTTTCAGGTAAACCCAGTTCATCCATGGCTGCTGGATGGTTACACAAACCTCTGGACTTCTATTTTCTCCTATTGACAGCCTTACAGAAAGAAACTTTTCAGTTTCATGAAGTCCCATTTATCAGTAGTTGATCTTAGAGCCTGAGCCATTGGTGTTCTGTTCAGGAAATATTCTCCTGTATCGATGTGTTCAAGGCTACTTCCTACTTTTTCTTCTATTATATTTAGTGTATCTGGTTTTATTTTGAGGCCTTTGATCCACTTGGATGGGAGTTTTGTTCAGGGTGATAAATATGGATCTATTTGCATTCTTTTACATGCAGACATCCAGTTAGACCAGCACTTGCTGAAGATGCTCTCTTTTTTCCATTGTAAGGTTTTGGCTTCTTTGTTAAATATCAAGTGTCCATCGTGTGAGCTTGTTTCTGAGATTTTGATCTGATTCCACTGACCAAGCTGTTTCTATACTATTGCCCATAGTACACCTTGAAATCAGAGATGGTAATATTTTCAGAAGCTCGTTTATTGTTCAGGATTGTTTTAGCTATCCTGAGGTTTTGGGTTTTCCTTATGAAGGTGAGAATTGTGCTTTTAAGGTCTGCAAATTATTGTGTTGAGTTTTGATGGGAATTGCATTTAATTTGTAGATTGCTTTTGGCAAGATGACCATTTTTACTATGTTAATCCTACCAATCCATGAGCATGGGAAATGTTTCCATCTTCAGATGTCTTCTTCAATTTCTTTTTCCCCAGAGACTTGAAGCTCTTGTCATACAGGTTTTTACTTGTTGGTTAGAGTTACACCAATGCATTTTATATTATTTGTGGCCATTGTGAAAAAAATTGTTTCCCTAATTTCTTTCTCCACCCATTTTATCATCTGTATAAAAGAGAGTTACTGATTTTTCGAATTAATTTTGTAACCAGCCACTTGGAGTATATGCCCAAAAAGTACTCTACAATATCACAAGTACACATGCCCCACTATGTTCATAGCAAATTTATTTGAAATAGCCAGAAACTGGAAATAACTCACATGTCCCTCAACTGAAGAATGGATATAGAAAATATGGTTCATTTTCACAATGGGATACTGCTTAGGTATTAAAAACAAGAACATTGTGAATTTTGCAGGCAAATGGATGGAACTAGAAAATATTATCCTAATTGAGGTACCCATATCCAAAAGGACATGCATGTATGTACTCACTTATAAGTAGATAGATATTACCTATAAAATACAAGATACTCATACTACTTGTCACAGATCCAAAAAAGTAAAACAAGAAGGAATACCAGTCAAAGATACTTGAATTTTACTTAGAAGGGGGAATAAAATAGTCATAGGAGGCAGATTGAGGGAGGAAACTGTGTGGGTGAGGGAATGGGGAGGGAAATTGGGGGTTCAGAATCAGGTGAGACAGGAAAGAGGGCCAGGAGAATGAATAGAAATCTGCAGCTGGCCAGTGTGGGGAGTGATGGAGAATATCTCTAGGACATGCCAGTGACCTGGGATGGGAAAGGCTCCCAGGAGTCTATAGGAGTGGCTTTAGCTGAGACTCAAAGCAGTGGGAATATGGAATGTGAAGAGGCCAGCTCCTGTAGCCAGGCAGGGCCCCCAGTGAAGGTATTAAATTACCAATCCACACACAAAACTTTTGGCCTAAATTTTGCTCTGTCTACGAAAAATGCAGGGGAAAAGATAGAGCAGAGACTGAGGGAATAGCCAATCAATAACTGACCCAATTGAGAACCATCTTATGGGGAAGCACCAATCCCTGAAACTATTAATGATACACTGTTATGTTCGCAGACAGGAGCCTAGCATAACTGTCCTCTGAAAGGCTCCACTCAGAAGCTGACTGAAACAGGAAGAGACGCATAGCCAAACATTGGCTAGAGCTCAGGAACTCTTATGGAAGAGTTGAGGGGAAGGATTAAGGGCCCTAAAAGTGATAGGAACTCCACAGAAAGACCAACAGAGTTAGCCAATTTGAACCCTTTGTGAGCTCTCAGAGACTGAACCACCAACCAAAGAGCATATAGGGGCTGAATTTAGCCTCTCCCTCCCCGGAACATATGTAGCAGATGTGCAGCTCGGTCTTCATGTGTGTCCCCCAACAACTGGAGTTGGGACTGTCCCTAAATGCCTGTCTGCAGAACATGTTCCCTGAACTGGACTGCCTTGTCTGATCTCAGTGGGAAAGGTTGCACCTACCTCTGCAGAGACTTGATTTGCCTGTGTGGAGGGATGGGGGTGGGGAGGGGAGAAGGGCACCACCTCAGAGGAGGAAGAGAGGGGGCAAAGGAGGGAGGGACTGTGTGAGGGGAAGACTGGGGAGTGGGCAGCGATCAGGACATAAAGTGAATAAATAAATAAATAAATAAATAAATAAATAAATAAATAAACAAACAAACAGGAATTAACAAAAAGAAAGGAAAGACAGACAAAAATGCAAGTAAGCAAACAATCATTTTTAGTTTATAAGGAAAGAGAAAAGACACATAAGAGGTTGCTACAGGAACTGAGGACAGACTCTTACTGTGGTAGATGAGGCATACAGGAAAATCTTGAAATAGTAGCATTTTGAAGCTCTGACTAAATGGGGTGAGATGGAGATGTTAAGAAAAAGAGTTTATTCAGTTGTATGAAATTTTATCAGTCATTTGTGTGTGTGTGTATGTGTGTGTGTGTGTGTGTGTATGTGTGTGTATGTGTGTGTATGTGTGTGAGCATCATTTTGTATTTTCTTCTCTTTCTTGTGTATGGAATCAACATCTTTTTAAAAATCTCACAAAAGAACTGTATTGCTGCAGTAAATGTAGCAGTAAACTCTTTCTGAGCTCTAGCCAGTGTTTGGCTGTGGGTCTCCGCCTCTGTTTCAGTCAGCTTCTGGGTGAAGCCTCTCAGAGGACAGTTATGCTAGGCTCCTGTCTTCAAGAATAACAGAGTATCATTAGTAGTGTCAAGACTTGGTGCTTACCCACGGGATGGTAAAGCTGCGGACAAGAGGATGGGGAGTACCTGGTGCTGACTTGTCAAAGACAGCAGGAAAGTTTGTCTTTGAAGGTTTAAAATCCTTGAGCAAACCTGATTTATGATTATGAGTCTTAAGAAGTATTAGTAATGTGCCCCCATTGGATATGTCAACACACGTAGGTAGGCACTCCTAGTCATTCATGTGTGCCATAAAATTGAGAGATTTGCGTCCAGCTTTCAAATTCATCCCACTGTTGATATAAACTTAAGCTCATAATTTTTATCCATATGCACTACAAGTTTAGAAGATTGCTTTAGAAGTGAAATGATGTATCACCCAGCACAGGAAGACAAACAAGGTTGTTTTTTTCATATTCTTGCTCTGGAGTTTAAATTTGTGTATAAAAGGATGTGAGTTTCCCAGCCAAGGAGGATGTTTCCTAGGTGCTATTTTTCAAGTAAAGAATATTTTTCTGTCACGTTATATTTTATGGTGAGGAACTGATGAGGAGGCTGAAGCTGTGAGCAGCTTATCTACTTATAGTTTACTCTGCTGGGCAGAACCAAGAGATTCACCACAGGTATGCTTGACAGAACATGCCAAGCAAGGTGAGGACAGTGAGGACTGGCTGCCATCCTTAATATTCTCCCTAGGGATTTACACACCTTTCATTTATCTAGGAATTCAATAAATATATAAAGTATATTTTATTTTTAAAGAGCCAGCTTGAGGTTGTAAAGGTTACAGAAAAACACATGAAGAACTGCACAACATGTTTTCAGAGAGTATACATATAACCTCCTAAGATGGTTAAGGCATTTTATAAAAATCTGAACAAAGTTAGGAAGTAGCAAAGTGAAACAAAAAGTTATAGTAATTGAAGTAGCATTCTATGCTTGACAAATGTTTAAATGTCTAACGTATTTTTTTAAAAACCCAAATTAGAATTTTTAGGGGTGGAGAGTGAAGATAAGTGTTTTTCATTTCTCATATGATTTATGTCCAGCTAAAAATTACCTCCTCAAGGAAGAAGACAGGAACTATTTTCAGCAATCTAAGATTCAGAAACTACTGGGAGAAGCTGAATCTGCATGGGTCTAATAAGCATATTATAGTTTGTCAACCTTGGCTCTGTTCTCTTTCTAGGTAGAAACATTTGCCAGTCAAAATTATCTCCTAGGTCCCCTTCCAGTGAGTGAGTATTCAGGAAGCTCATTTAGTCCTGCTAGCTAGAACTCTAAAAGGTAATGTTTAGTGAAAGAAATGTTCCTACTTTTGTTGGGTAGCAATTTTCTTTGAGTTAGTAGTTTCCAGATAAGCCCAGCTTCTTGGAAGAGGCACTCTCTGTGTAGTGTACTCTAGGGTACCAGTATTCCTGAAATATAGTGCATGCAAGGGTGGGCTTCGGTGATGCAACTGTTTTGGAGTTATTCCTGCACTCCTGTAAGTAACTCTAATAATCTCGTTGTTTCATCAAGTTTGACTTTGATAGTATTGTTGCTTTTGCAGATACCCTGTCTGGAATGAGCCTGTCAATAGTGTCACACAACATGCTTTGAATGGGTTATTACCCAACCTAGATGCCTACAGTTAATTTCCCAGGTGTTATAACCAGATCAGTGGTGAAGTTAGAGGCAAAAATTTGTGGAAAATGGGCAGACTGACTTCTGAATCATAGGGCAGAATAGATATAAACATGGCCAAAGGGTAACCAGTACCCCCTTGGTGTAACAAACATTAACAATGGGGTATAATACTCCAGCTTCCTGAAAGCTAAATATTATTTTTATCAATATGCATAGATTCTTTTTATCTTCACAAAGATCCACCTAAGCATAGTATTAGTTTTCTCATTTGGCAGGTAAAGAAACTTTTTTCTGAAGCCGAGATCATTTGGATGATGAAATGCATGATCTAAGAACTCAAATCTGCACCTTTTAAAAACTGGAGTTTGGTATCTTAGCCAGCATAAACTTCTCTGTCCTTGAGTTTATGAAGTAGAGCATTTACTATGGGCTAACACAATTTGGAAGCACGCTTATACACATGAGGCATTCATAGAGAAGAATAAGAAGTTTATGCCAAGTGGCTTACAAAGCAGGAGATGGCATTATTGTATTAGTGAGCAAATTTAGAAAGTTTAACTGAAGTAAAGGGCTTCATTGTTTTAAGATTCCATTTACAGTCAAACTTTTTTTATTGTAGTGGATAAGTGACAGGCTTCTAGGTTACATTTATGAAAACTTAACAATTGTGATGGAAATGATTAGAAGGTACTTTAAGAAAATCAATCAAGCTGGGCAGTGGTGGCACACACCTTTAATCCCAGCACCTGGAAGGCAGAGGCAGGTGGATTTCTGAGTTCGAGGCCAAGCTGGTCTACAGAATGAGTTCCAGGACAGCCAGGGCTATACAGAGAAATCCTGTTTCAAAAAACCAAACCAAAACAAAACAAAACAGAAAAAAACAAAAAAGAAGAAAATGAATCAGAAGCTTTTATTCCAATTGATAAATACTGTGTCTTAATTTTTAAAAGTTGTTAATGTGTTTGACAGAAATATGAAAGAGATTCAATGTGAACTTTTGCATGAGGAAAGCTATTAATGGAAAAATTAGAATAAAACACAAATAAATTCACATTAAATTCTATAATGTATGCATATATTAAATTATATAGGGTTAGATATGATTTATACAATCATATCTTGCTACAGGCATGGATTTGTTTTGAGAAATGTGTCATTAATCAATTTCATTATTGCAGTAATGGCTAGAAATTGCATTATATATAGATGGTGTAGCATATCACAGATAGACTGTATGTGCAATCTGAGAAGATGGAGAACAGAGCTAAGACAGATTGTTAGAGATTAGAAGTAACACAATAGCACATTCATGTATCTGCCTCTAGCATTGTGAGAAGCGTGGCTGATGCATGAGAATGGCATTGGCAGTCAGGGAAGGATGGAAACCCGGAGGTATTCAGGCTGGAGGTGATGTTTTACTTAGAAGAGGATGATGTGAGATATGTGTAGGCGAAGCAAGATTTAGTAGGACCTAAATGAATACACAGAGGAGTCAGAGTGAATCAGCCTGAGATTTCATATCTGACTTCCTCGTAGGATTCTTGTGCTGCACGCAGAAGATGGGGCATAGGAGAAAAACTAATTGAGAGACAAGATTACTTCCAATTTATATACACTGATTTTGAGGAGCTAGGCTTGAGAGGCATCAGGTTGTCTGTTCACATTACATCACATTATATTACATTATAGCAGGTTTGACTTTTGTCATAGTTGAACCATTTGATGGTGGCTAAGTTGCGGTGGGAGCTGACGTTATTATATTGAATGATGCTGTCAGAGAAAGTTTCGGTACAGAAAAGTGGGGAACATAAAAGTCGCGTGGATCAACACAAGCTACGGAGTGTGAGGAGAACAAAGCAGTCAATAAAGGAAGAAGAAAATTAGAAAGAAACTTAGTGCAGGTGAGGGACAATTTCAATAAGGATATGAGGGAAGTTTCAAAATCACATTAAATATTATATCACATAATTAAATAAAATAAATGATTAGTTACATTAAATTTATATATGGATATGAACACATGTCAGAGTTGAAATTTAATTGCAAAGATGGTTATTGATGAAAGTTTAGAAAATTACATTCACAAAAATATTCTCCCAAGAATAGAAAACAAAATAAAATGTATCGCTGAACTGTCAAAAACCAAAAATTCAAAGTTAAATTAGTAAGAAATCAGCAAGCTAGGAAGAGAGGCAATCTCAAGAGAAACTTCCTCTCCACAGAAGCCTCCTCAGGTTTGGTGACACCTAAGCTAGCTATACTGACCATAGCAACCAGTGAGGACTGACTTCTGAGTTCTTTTTTTGGGTTTTAGTTTAAAAGACTAATTAGGCTGGTATTGTACAGAACCTGGCTTGAACACAGAAAAACTTATAGAATATCTATGTCGTCTCATGCCTGGAAAATTTGAAAGAAAGAATAAAATGAAGGTCAAAGAGAATGGGAATGGAAGACTTGGCTAACATTAAAAAACAAGTTACTAATATGATGAAAAAAACATGATTTAAACCACTCCAATCAAAATCCCAGTATCATCCTTTTTTTTATTGGATATTTTATTTACATTTCAGATGCCATCCCCTTTCCCCATTTCCCCTCCCTAGAAAACCCCTATCCCGTGCCCCCTTTTCCATTTTGCTTTTATACAATTTTTTAAAATGTTAATCAAAGGCTTTATAAGTGTGGTAATGCTCAATCAGAAGTGTAACCTAATACCCAACCTAGCTATGTAAACTATCTTTGACTAGTGGAGACACGTGAACTTCTGCCTCCATGCCCCCTCTCTCTTTCTCTCTCTTTCTCTCTCTCTCATCACCTAGCTTCTCCTCTACTTCATCTTCTCCTCTCCTTACTCCATCTTTTCCTCTCAGTGCTCCTTCCCCCTTAGCTCCTCCTACATATCACCCTTTCTGTTAAAATAAAACTTTTCTCTCAAAATACAATTAGAGCATAATTATTCCTATTTGTACCAGTAAGGTACAAGATAGTCTTAATACCCAGTCCATCCTTTTGTTGACTAACCAGAACCTCTGTCGTCTCTCTTGACAAAAACACTTAGTTTTGAACCTGGCTTTTTTCTTGGCTTTAGAATGAATGTCAGCTGAAAACCATCCACTTAGATCTTTTCTCTCAAAGTAAATAGCCAGGATTGGCTTTGAGACTATAGATCTTCAACCCCATCAGAAATCCAGAATGACTGAGTTAACTGAAGTTATGGGAACCACTAAGCATAGCTTCTAAAACTTAGCCAATTTATAGAGACCACTGAACACCTGGACAGCCCCTATACTACTGAACGTTGGAGTATCAAATCTTTAGCCTTCTGGCCCAAACTCATCTGACAGACCTTATTGATGCAGAATTATTAAGGGCTGATTACTCTGTCTAGGCAGATAAAACAAACAAACAAACAAAAAAAAAAAAACCCCACTGCATGTAAATTGTACTTGTGGTTCTTAGTTCCAAGTCTTCAGATGTGAGCATATAACCTGGAGGGACTACAAAACTCAGGAAAGTAAAAGGGACATGCCAGCTGGGGAGAAAGAGCATTTGGTAAGAGAATAGAAATTAGCAAAGATGACTGCAGCAGCTATTTCTATTCAGCTTCTCCAGAAAGTCACAGACTGCATCAAAGTAAAAGAGGAAAAGAAGAGCAAGGATGGAAAAGAAACAAATACATTAAGTTGGTGATCTGATTAGGGAATCAAGTATCCCATTATGCTTTCAGATTATTAGAATGGATAAAATATGTAGTTGAAAATCTATCTTATTATCATTCAATTACAATAATCAGACAGTCAAATTGTCAATGTAATTTTTGAAACATCCTGTCTGTTCAGCTACTGTGTAATAGGCCATTTCATTGAAAGTTATAAAAGCTTTGACGGAACACGAAGAAAACCCAAGTAAGTGGAAGGATGTAAGATATTCATGGAGTTGAAGATTCAGTGTTCTGAATGTGCTGGGTTTTTTTCCACCTCTACTTGCTCGACAGATCAAACTAAAACACTGTTGGGCTATTTTTGGCAGAGTTTATGAGCTTGTTCTATAACCCACATGGGAATGCAAAGCCTGAGAATAATCAAATCACATTCAGTCAAGAACAAGATAGGAATGGGCCCAGAGTCATATGTCATGCCAGGGCAAAGCTGCTACAACACACAGTGAGGCAGAAACACAGTGTTAGCTATACATATCCCTGGAACAGAAAGAGGCTCAGGAATGAACCCACCCATATGGACATGTGATCGGAGAGAGTGTTGCATGTGACAAGTTGGAAGGGTCTATTGTCTAAGATGAGTATGAAGGACAAAATGGTCTTTTCAGTAAATGATGCTGAGGTAATTGAATTTCCAAGTGAAAAAACATGAAATTAGATAGGTACTATTTTTCTTCATGTGAAAACATCATTTCAGCTAGATTATAAGGTATGGCAAAGCAGAAAGTATGATAAGACAGACAGTATGAATGTGTCAATGTGAAAAATTCTCACGACAAAAGAAAATACTATCCACATGGATTCCATGTTAAGTTACATGTAAGAACTTCTGTTTGTCAAGAAATTGTATTAGTGAAAATAAGCCACAGAGTCAAAGAAGACTTGACATCCAAAGCATGGAAAGATTCCAACAAATGCATAAAGAGGAAAAGATAGGAAGCTGAAGAAAGACCAGAGAAAATGCCTAAGAGGAGAACCAAGAAACTACTTGGAAATGTTCTGTCTAATCCATAGTTACTGAAAGAACCCACAAGTTCTGCTATACCAATAAATAAATATATAATAACACAATTATATGTGCATGGTCAGAACAGCAGACTAAACAGCAAGATACTGCCTGTGTGTCCATGGGAGACAAAAGGACAAATAAATATATGCTTCTATACTATCTTACCATATGGTAATAAAAACAGATAAGGTGTAGACATCTTCCCCAACACCAAACTTTACAATCTGTAAAACAGGCAGTGGCAATAAATTCCATAAAAGCTATATTATTCACAGAAGCTCTAACCAGCAAAAGACAACAATTAGAAAAGTTTACACACACACACACACACACACACACACACACACACACACACACCACACACGTACGCACATGTGCACAAGCACATACATGGGTAATGTACAAATACACTCATGCATACACAATATGATAGGAGGATTTTTTTTTAAGTATGGCGATGATTAAAACATTAGGGTTCAGTTTTAAATTAACTTTTGATTTTGAAAAAGTTTAGGAAGTTAAATAAAAGACTTTCAATATTCAATGAATTCTACTGAATAAGCTGATTTGTTATTCTTGTATCTTACACATATATTCTTTCCCAATGTGCAAAGTGTCAGCTAATGCAATGTTGTAAAAATCAAGGACTATTATATGTATGCTTTCTTACATTTTTTTTTAAAGAAGTCAGAAATACAGTATTCTCAAGTAAGTGAACTTTTGCCTTTCTGTGATAGAGAGGAAATAAATTTGATTCTATTGATTCCGGAAATACCTCTGTGCAGTTATGCTTTTTAAGGAATTTTATCTCATTGTGTTCTAGCTCGATGGAGCTGAATTATTACACATCCCCTATTCTAAATCCAATTATATGTTAACTTCATTGATTTGATTATATCTTTGTATTCACCAAGGAGGTGGTGATGCTGTTTAAAAATAATCACAGTGATTACATGCCTTACACAGAAAATGTGCAGCAAGTGGTATTTAAGATGACTTTCTTTTCTAATACATGATTTAATTGCCCAGATGCTCGTAGGTTACCTGCATAGAGATCAGACATTTTCAATCTGTGGGTCATGACCCCCACAGGGGTTGCATAGCAGCAAATCAAAATTTACATTACGATTCATTAACAGTAACAAAATTACAGTTATGAAGTAGCAACAAATAATTTTATGACTGATGGGTCCCTATGACATCAGAAACTGTATTGAAGGGTCCTAGCATTAAGAAGACTGAGAATCAGTGGTACAGATGTAAATATATGTACTCTTTAGACTCTGCTGAGATTTCTGGCTTAATTTCATTTTTTTTTTCAGAATACCTTCTGGGGATGATTCATTTATTTTAGACTTATTTAGGGATAAATATGATTCAATGAATAACCATGGAAACATTATTAAAATGCTCTTGGAAAACATTAGTGAAAATTTTTTAAATCTGAAATTTGTCTACTTCATGGATAAAGCTTGGAGAAGCAGACTGGGGATGAGGAGTCTTCATTTAAATTGTTCTCCATTGGATTTACTTTCTCATTTAGGGTTTTAATTTTGAAAAATTGCTGGAAGGTCAGACAGGCATAAATGAGCATGCAGAAGCAGTTTTAAACATCATTGATCAAGGTACAATGTGCACTATTCTTTACAAAAGGTGGTAGAAGCAATCTACAGTGCGTAATTATGGCCGCCCTGTGCTTGCTGAGGCCGGTGTCTCCTGCTCTAATCTCTTCTCTGCACCCCTTACACATGTACTCTACTAAATAAAGCCACACAAATCACAGATGCATTTTCTGTCTTTTGGTAGGTACAGTTTTCCCTAAGAGTTCAAGAATATCTTTCTTAACAGTTAAGGGCCATGTAGAATTTATGAGCTCAGTTTGATCCTGAACCCACATAAAGGAAAAGCAGAAGTTGTTCTCTGACCTCCTCATGTACTCTGTGGCTTGCCAATATCCCTTCACACCATATACATGTACTTGCTCATACACATACGCGCGTGCGCGCACACACACACACACACACACACACACACACACACACACACACAGTCCATAAAAGAATCAGAAAACTCTAGTAGAATCTATATTTATGTTTCTTTTTCTCTGGTTCCGAGGCTAGATAAACTTATAGGCATTTCCTTACTTGATTACTTGCTTTTAACCAAAACATAGGAGGAATGTTGGCTTGGAAATTAGAAACTGAAGATTCTCATACTCCTACTTTAGTGCAAGCTTTTAATTTGTTTTAACAGAATTTATCTGACTTTTTTGGCACCTAATTTTCTTAACCACATAATAAGAATTCTACTAACTTATGATCCCACCTAAGGATACAAAAATGGAAAAAGTCATGGTAGTCTATAGCTCAAACTATGGTTCATATTTTGAAGGAGTAGCTATTTTTGCCCACTCAAAATGCTGACAAAAAAAAAAAAAGAAAGCCCACAACCAAACAACCCAACAATCTTAAAATAACCAAAGTCATAACTTTTGGACATCAATCAAAAATAACGTAAATCAAGCGACAGAATTGTGGTGGAATGTTTGATATTAATCTCCAGGGAATCTTTGCAAGCCCAGATTGTTGGAAGCTTGATGCTTTGTATGGAGAGTTCAAACATGAACTCTCCCGAGAGCAAATGAAGTACTCTCCCATGAAATGAGCAGCTGACTAGACTTTTCCATCTGTTAATTTATTCTGTGGAGATGAGCAAAGAAAAAAAATGTACGGTTTCATGGAGAGATTTGAACGGTACTGTGATGGTAGCCATTAACTGAAACTGAGTTAAAACATCATTCTCATGAAGCTATGAACATAACATTTTATTCTTTCATAAGTAAATTCATAGGCTTCATAGTGCACTTGGTTTTTAATCTACTAATGTATAAGTAACTTTTTCTTATTTATTTATTTATTTATTTATTTATTTATTTATTTATTTACTACTACTTATTCACTTTATATCCTGCTCACTGCTTTCCTCCTGGTCATCCCCTCCCACAATTCTTCCCCCATCCCCCAACACTTTCTATGCTGAGCAGGTGGCAGCCCCCCTGGTAGCCCCCTACCATGGCACTTTAAGAATCCACAAGGCTAGGCGCATCCTCTCCCATGGAGGCTAGACAAGGCAGCCCAGCTAGAAGAACATATCCCACATATAGGCAACAGATTTTGGAAAAGCTCCTGTTCCAGTTGTTCAGGACCCACATGAAGACTTAGCTGCACATCTGCTGCATATGTGTGGCCAGCTCATGTATGTTCTTTGGTTGTGGTTGAGCCTCTGAGAGCCCCAAGGGTGGAGGTTAGCTGGCCCTGTTGGTCTTCCTGTGGAGTTCCTATCCCCTTCTAGGCCTCAATCTTTCCTCCTATTCTTCTGTAAGAGTCCCCACGCTCCTTTGTTCTTAAGGTAACTGGGTCCTAACCTGCTTTCCTTTAGTCTATCATTACAAAAGGAATAATGAACATTTCAGAAGATGTGATTTGAATCTGTTCTTCCACTCCGTGTTCCTCCTTTCTCTGTGTTCTTGTTTACTATTCCTGGAAGAAATATTTTAGGAAAGCAAATCCAATTCCTGGGTTGTTTTAGTCTCTTTGAGGCCTCTTCAGGAATCTTTGCATCAGGATTTTTGAAGACATACTTAGAGAGCTGACTCATCTAATAGTGCCACTCAGGTTCAGTGTGAATCACAGGGCAAGACAACCCTGTTTCCTAGTGATGAAGTCCATCAGCACAAATATAATACACACTGGCAAGTGTTCTTTTGCTTTGTGTATCCTCGGGTAGTCAGCAACTAATCTGGGAAATCCTAGAGAGCTATTAATCATATCAGATTTTTAATTTTTGCTTTTGGTCATCCTTTCTAGATGGAAATTGCTTCATCATATTCATAACTATGGGCAGCTAGTGGCTGATTTGAGTGGTGCTGTACAGTCATTGACATGGCCACATAACATTGTTCCTAACTGCTTCCCTTGCTCTTAATGACAAATGCCAGCTAAAAGGGTCATCTGCCATTGTAGAAATTAAGACTAGTGGGGACAGAGCAAGCCTGTTACCAGGGCAAAGTCTGCATCACATATTAATCACTGAGGTAACCCTTATCAAGACAGACATTTGGATGGACAGAGGAAGTTGCCTTGGGCTGTGGAAACAGAATCAGACAGAGAAGCTGTGGCCTTTCCATGAACTTTCCATCTGTGACCTCTGGGTTATAAGCCATAAAGAGGCGAGGAGATGAGCCCTAAATAATCAAGATAGTCAGTTTATTTTCCCTATATTTTAATGTAATTTCACGACTAACGGGTAAAGTCAATTCTTTTTCCACTGGTCGCCATAAACAGATGACGAATATATTAATTTTAGTGGTTGCTCTAGAGCAGGGCTACTTAATAATTTCTATCCTAGGAAGTTGGAACATTGCTCAGGGCTCCAATCACTATGTTGTAGTTGGTCAGTTCCAACACTGTATAATCTTTTACAAACAGGAAAAAAAACATAATATAGCACATCAAACAAAAATTATCTTCTGTGATTTTTTTTAAATAAATGTGCCTTTATGTATAAGAATTAGTTTCTACTTCTATACTATATGTATAGTATTGGAAGCTGTTTTAATGAAATGAATAAAATGAAGAAATGTGTTTAATGTGTAGTAATTTGTAATGATAGTTTATATATTCTTTATTTAACAGTGCCCACAAACAGTTCTTTCAGAATCTATATTTTACCTAAATCTATATTTTACTCCAGGTTAACAAAATAGTGAAAAACTTTCAGCCATTCAACAAAAAAGCAATAAGTAAGCTTTTACAACCAAACACATATTATTCTCTGAGTGTGTAGCAGACTAGTCAAATAATATATTTATTTCTACATGTCTTCACATTGATGCGAACCTCCTGGTTTATGATCCTCCTGGTTTATGATCTTAAAATTCATTAAGCACAAGAATGAAAGAAGAGATCATTTCTGGTTCTTTTAAGAAAGGCCTTTAACATTTTCAATTAAAGGGTTTATGAGAGCACATTTAGAAATTATGGCATTTGCAATCTGTTTAATTAAAGTGATTTATGATTCTCCTAGAAAAGTTAAACTTATACCTTGTATTGCACACATTTCAGCTTAAGGTCAATATGACAAGTTACATCTTGATGCTGGTCTTCAGGCTGGAGTCAGTTATCATCTCCTTTCTAACAGGTATTTAAAAATGTCTCAGATGAAACTGATGGCAGTTTGTGAAGGATTCCTGTTGCAGAATATTTGATCACACTGTGAACCCTGAGATTGTTTTATTTACTGAAAAGCCCTGGTTTTAGTTTTAGTGTGGCTCAGTCCTTAGCTCACACCTTTCATCTCTCTAGCTGGAATACAGAAATGCCCTTAGTACACACCTTTAATCCAAAACAATAAAGGTAATGTTAATTTGTAGAAGAAAGCGCTCATACCTGAAAGTGGTATCTAATTGAGTGGCAGACAAAGAGATGCATCAGAGAAAGATTTGACAGAATAGGGCAGGCCCAACCCTCACAAGAGGAGGAAGGAAAGGGAAGCTACTTAAGAGAGAGCAATGCAGAGGAAGGAGGCAGTTTTACTGGGACAGTGATAGACTGTAGAAAGAAAGATCAAGCTAGACACAGGTGAAGACAGAATGAGTCAAAGAATATGAAGGAGCCCAGAGATTAGATTATATTGCCAGAGTTAGTCTGAGGCCAAGCAGAAAAATTCAGGAGAAGCCATATTGAATCAGTTTGGATGAGAATTTTGAGGCAGAAGAACTGAGTTGAACCAGCTAGCCATAGATCAGAAAGAACTAGAAAGGGTGAGCATATTCACCAGCAAGTCTCAGAGGCTGAAAACATTCTAGGCCTAGATTAGATTATAATGTTAGGACCTAGGTAAAATATTAAGACCTAGGTAAAATGTTAAGGCCTAGGTAAATGTACCTGGATAGCCTGTCATCATGAGGAAACTTCTTTACATGTTCTATTGAGTAGGAAACTTTCTAATGCCAAGATTGAATACATATTGTTATGTTCTGTGCCCTTGGGAGCCAATCATGAAAGAAGTCAGTAGAACTGTTTGTATAGTTACTCACAATAAGCTTGCATCTAAACCAACCACCCAATAGCACTTCCTGCACCTATGTATAAGTGTTTATTATATTTGCCTTTATAAGCTGCCCCTGAAATGAACTCCAGCATAAGAGAGACACTTGAACCAATTTAAGAAACTATTTAAAATAAGACTTCCATTTTGAGTAGTGGTCTCATAAAGTGTAAGTTCCCAATACCTCCCTGGAAACTGACATCCTACTTGACAGAATTAGGCATGTAGGTGGGTAACTGACATAATGGTTGGCAAGTTAAGACATAAATGTTACATAAGTCCGATCATGGTAGATAAGTTAG
Source organism: Rhabdomys pumilio (assembly GCA_030674055.1). Lineage (NCBI taxonomy): Eukaryota > Metazoa > Chordata > Mammalia > Rodentia > Muridae > Rhabdomys > Rhabdomys pumilio. Next base: position 110,999,510 of record JANHMN010000004.1, on the reverse strand, counting down.
AACATGTATGTTAGACAAGGCAAGTTCCCTACCACAGTTGAATACCTCAACCAATGGGAACAGGACAAGTATACAACCAAAATATGTTCCTAAGGAAATTTATCTCTAAATCCTAATTGGAAAAATAACTTGGCACAGATGTTTGTATATTTCAGGCTTAAAATTTTTGTAGAATCTCAACTCAATGTCATGGTTCAGTTCCCAAATCTGGATCATGGCCTTGGTTGACCAGTGCTGGGGTGTATGCTCAATAAACTTCCCTACCTGACTGAGATTGGTGTTTTTGTGTGGTTTGTGAGGTGATTCCTGGACCCCAAAAGTACGGAGGCTAGAGGTTTTCAGGACTAGGCCCAGGTTACCAGATGGAGGCAGTAAGCCTCTAAGAGGGCAGTTATATCGGTGAATAAAAGTTACTTTTACAGACTTCTACTTTGCCAGATTTATCAAGGCCCTCAAAATAGGTTGTGTGATCTCCAGCCTTGGAATGCTCTATGGGGAATGCCATTATGTTTCCTTCCTGTCTGAAGTGCATTCTGTAGGTGTGGTGGGCATATTTTCTTGGATTTCTAGGAAGCCTGCAGATATCTTATTTCTCTTCCTCTGGATAGATGTTGAGGAGAAAAGCATTTGGGAAATACAGAACGCACAGACAGGAATAGTGACAAAATCACTATACAAAAGTATTTGTGTGTTGTGTGTAAACTGTCACCACAATAGTTCTGTAACATTAGAAATTACTCAAAATCTACCCTGGTTTCTAGTCAACCAAGTTTTTACTTAAAAATACAAGAGGTATGAGGAGGCAGGGAGACATTAGTTTCTTTTCTCAGAAGAGCCTTTCATAGCCTTGAAACTTAGTATCACATGCAGGAATTTTCTGTCTCAAAATTTTAAATTAAATCTCAACACACACCTGCAGGCAGTCTCTTGGTGTTGAGCACAGCTTGTAAAAGCTCAGTTCACTTTAACATTGCCATGTTACACATGGGAACAAAGCTACAACGAAGGCGTTTACCATACCTTCAGACTTTTTTTCCAGTGGTGTCTGGGAAATTTGAATGTACCTTTAGATCAAATTTTGTGAATATTTACTAGAACAGCTTTACACTGTTAACCAAATTTACTTGAATACACTTTGCTTTTCATTACAAAGTTTCCATGTGTGATCTTTCAAAGTCCAAGCTTAGTTAACTAAGAATGAGAGATTTCCTTTCAGCTCGGCTCAGATTTGATGCTACTGGCGGACTATCTTACACTTATTACTGTTGTGGTCCCTTCACACAAATTGCTATTCCACTTTACCTTGTTTGAGCTCATTTCCTCTCCAACAAATTAGTTATATAGCTAATTAATAGTTCATGCAATACCATATAAAAAGTTAAACATTCAGGGCAAAGAGGAAGAGATGGAGAAATGGAAGGAAAAGGGCGAGTAGGGAGGAGAGCACTGAGTCTTGTTGAGAGACTCCATGAATGGCATGCAAGACTGAGACGGCAGTCTCTTAGTGCTCAATTTATTTTCCCATTCCCTTATAGCATGCTTGGGATCTCCTGTTTACAGAACCTGTCTGGGAGCTGAGTCTGGGAGCTGGGGGATGGGGTGGGGGAGGAGGTTGAATTCCTTAGTTTGTTCTGTTTTGTTTTTCTCATCAAACAATTTTCTCTGGGAAAATTGGGTTCAGAGGAACATACTCATCTTTTTCCTTTTTCTTTTTTTCTTTTTCTTTCTTTATTATTTTGTTTTAGATGACATAGTAGTTAGCAAAAAATGCTTCAGTATAATTTAGGTTACTGGCACTTAATAGATTTCTAAATGGCAAGACAGGGGCAGGGACATAAAATCTGGAGTATAAATAAATAAATAATTTAAAATGATGGCTTTCATTATAGATGCATTTTCTGACAATAGAAAAAAGTTGCTTCTTATTTTCATCCCTCTCCAGGTTTTAATTACTGTCAGGTAACAGCATCCTACCCATAAATGCAGAGGTTTGTTCCACAGTGGAAGCCAACCCGCTGGCAGCTGTACAAAGTGAATAATTATCTTCAAAAGAAAACACTAGTCCCATCCAACATTCAAATGCAAGCCAATATTTGTTTTTGTTTATTATGATAATTATTAGATTACTATGGTTATTGGAAAAACACAAACAATGGGTTTTGCTTTAATTTTTGGCTCATCACGTAAAATAGTAAAATAATGTGGTGTGTAGTCTATTTCCCACCAGAATGTGATTAAAAAATAATACAACCATAGCCTGTATAGTGGTGATAACACTAATCAATGTTTGCAAACTCTTCTCTTGATAGTTTAAGGTTTGTTGAACATAATGATGATATTAAATGGAGATCAACGTTTAGAGTGCAGTTTTAATTTTTATCTGTTCTAACTCTGAAAGATTAGGCAATATTGATTCTCAGCATTGGTCATGGTATTTATCATAGCAATAGAAACCAAACCAGGACAGAGACGTAACATCTTTACTCCATTTTTCTAGTTAATAGTCTTTTCTGTTCTGCAGGAAATGCTGAGTAAAACCTGTTCCAATCAGGTTCCTAACATGGGGAACACTTAACCATTGCTGCTAAGAGTGTAAACTTCTACAGCCACTATAGAAATCAGTGAGGTAGTAGTTCCGCAGGAAGATGGGAATCAATTTACCTCAAGATCCAGTTATACTATCGTTGGGCTTTGTCTTAATTTCGATTATTACTGTTATGATGAAACACCAAGACCAAGCACAATCTATTACTGATGTATAAATAATTCTGAGTCCCTGGTAATATCTGTAGATAAAACGCAGTGTGAGAACAAAGGAAGGCAGATCCTTGGGGATGCTGAGGTGTGCACAGGGTAGCTGGAGAAGTCAAAACAGTTTTAGAAAACTGCAGGTAAAATTCAGAATTATGTTTTAAAAGCTGAATAGCTGAAGGTCAGAAACAGTTTCTGAAGCCGAGGGTAGGTAGCTGCAGTCACAGGTATAGAATAGAGGGATAGAAGTGCATTGCAATGGAGCAGAGTTGTAGGAAGTGCTCATACCAGCCTCTTTGTTCATGCCTATATAGCAGATGGTCTCAGGTAAAGCTGTTTCTACAGGCCTTAAAAGCTCAGCTTCAAACTGCCACTATTTAGGCCACAGTTTGCTTCTTGCCCAACTTCACAGAGAATTAGAAAAGCAGATCCATTATATTAACTAAAATTTTTATCTTGCTTGTTGTTTCAACAATTTTCATGTGTGTCTAATATTTAAAACTGACCAAGAATGCAGTTTTTAAAATTAAAGATTCTATAAGAGAAGCTTTATCTTTCCACACTCTCTTCTTTGGCATAAATTTCTCCCATTTGGAAGAGCTGAGGATAAAATTTCCCACTCTTACTCATTCTGTACTCCTCAAGTTACTTGTACTCTAAGTAAGGGAAAGGAGTGCTCCCACATGGAGCACTTCTCATTTACTCAGCTGAGGATTCGGATGTCCAGATCTTACTGTGCTTCTTTTCATGCAAACAGCTCTTAGTATCTTCCCAGATTGTGAAGGTGCTCTCCCATGGTTAGCCCCTGGGAAAGGGTTAGGGTCATGGCAAGAGTGGATCCTTCTCTCTCACACAAGTTGTGATCTCTTAAGACAGCTTTAATTAACAATAATAAAGTTGGTAATAAATTGATCCATATATTATGGTTGTGTCTAATTTTGATTGTTTCATAAGTTCAAAAGTCAATCATATAAGTGAAAAATCCAAATCTATATATGCAGTATAAAACAGGTGGCTTCATGCTGATTGAACTTTGTGTGTAAATGTATATTGAGAAAGAAAAATCAAGAGTGTAAACGTATTAAAAAGTGTTGCATTTAAGCTTTTATTACCCAAAACATTATGTGAGGAAATATGATCTGTTCTCTTTTTATACTGGTTATTGTAAAATGTAACCTAAAAATAATTTTTAAAAAAGTTCCCCAAAAAGCTAATTAATTTTTTGGCAGTGTCTCTATGCGTAGAATCGTCTGTGCAGCTTTGGCTTGCCTGGAACTCAATATCCAGACAGACCAAATGCACAAAGATTCACCTGCCTCTGTCTCTGAGTGTATGGATTAAAGTCATGCACCAGTAGGCAAACAGCCACCAGGCAATCATAAAGAACAAATTAAACAATACATACTCAACGAGCTTTCTAAGAATAATTATTAATTTATATTTAAAGTATTCTTGGAGTTCAAGTTAATTTTTCTTTAGGTAAAATGTAATACATTTTGGGGATCTAGAGTATCTGATTTTTCATGTATAACTTAGTTTATGTCTGTTAATCAGTGTTTTACAGATGTTCTGATGTCAAATGAATAATGTCATGAATGAGTGGTGAACATGCATTTGAATAGTCATACATAGTAGACAAAATACATTTCTGTATAGTATTCAAAAAGGTTCCTTAGTCAATTTTATTTTAAAATATTTTAGCATTAGATAAAATCTACTTGCCATTTCTTATGAAAAAGTACATGCATGTGTGTGTTCAGAGAAGCCTCTGAAACTGAGGCAGACAGAGTTCTTAGCTTGAGGTTCTAGAGCAGGTCTGAAACGTTAGCCAAATCTCAGCACCACCTGTTTTTATGTCTCGAGACTTAAACACAGTTTATCTTTCTAAATGACAAAAATCATAGCAGAAGAACATTTTGACATATGTAAATTTCAAATTCAATTTCCTAAATAAAGTTGTATTAAAATTCAGCCATACCAATAAACTTTATTATCACACTCTCCAGTTACAGTGGAAGGCAGCATGCACATGCCTTAACACACTGCATTGCAGTGTCAGGTTACAGTGGACAGAACCACACTCACGCATAGCACGCTGGCTGGCTACAGTGGGGTGAAGACACACACATGCATAGCATGCTGGTGGTAGTGAAATGCAGCTGTGCTCACACATAGCACTCTTGCTTTGCCTACTAGGCAGCTGCGACACTAGGGTCAGTAGTTATAAGGCCCAGCGTGTTTACTTGTAGCTCCTGACAGGAAATATTTGTTGATCCATGGTGAAGATTTTCAAAGCATATTTTGTGCTTTTAATTATAGCCCATGGGATAGTTGCTAAAATAAGCTTAAGTTTAACTAGGATTTTAAAGGGTTTTCTTTAAAATAACATTAGACATCATTGACATGGTGTTTGTAATGATATTTATCAGTATCACCTTAAATGAAATAAGTTAAATATCCATTACACCAAGATTTTTAAAAAGTCAGAATAACACATGCTCTGATTTAAGCCTCATAACTGAGATCACAGAGTTTTAAAAAAATTTAATCTATAGTACTTTGAAAATCATATATTGTAAAGTGTCACTTGGTCCATAAGAAAATATTGGATAAAATTAAAGTATAGCTGTTCAGTTTAGAAAAGTTATTGATCAAAGATTAGAAGCTTCTGTCATAGTATAGTTATAAAAATGTTCCTGGAATAAACAAGTATGTGTAATGTAATTGTAGAACTAGAATCTTCATTTAGACTGCATAGCAGCTTAGTGTCGACTGCATTTACATGTTCCCAAGTGACAGTTACATTACATATCTGCTACAGCAATGTTAACCTTCATGTGAGGAGAACGTGCACACATTAGAAGCATTGGTACTTCTATACCGGCATGAATTTAATCATAACTTATGATAGAAACCCTCTGCCCCATAGTAGCATCAACTTAATTGCATGTCAGTCATAGGACTGCTAACATTTTTTAAGAGAGCTAACACTTCTGACAAAGGTATTAAATGATTTCTCTTTCTTTTTACCAAAACAGGAATTTATGCCTACCTATAGTCTGTTCATTCATGTATTCTCAACTCATCTACGTATCAACTAGATTACACCAGTACAGCACTATAGTAAAAAACTGGTTACATAAAGGCTAGAACATGTGTTCTGTACTTAAACCCTTTACTATGTTCTGTATAAGTAATTCAGTCATGACACATCTCCACAATAATGTTATTCACTCAAATAAATTAAGCAGAATAAAAACTCCCCCTTTTATGCAAATAAGAATGTCCCTGTATTAGGAAGATTACAAACCAAGAGAGGCAATTCCAGTTAGCTGCCACTGTGTTGCATCCATGAGTTTCATCAAAATGAGAAATCTGTAAAACCCAGAAAGAAAAGAGAAGTACCAATCGGCTCTAATTGCTAAGACTTCATGGCCTGCACACATCCTCCAAGCAAAAGTTCACCTTAAGAATTTTCTGGAAAGTCTGTAAAATTCTCATTCTTAAAATATTTTTAAAAGCCAAAAATGCCACAGAACCAAACATAAAGAGAGCCCCGGGGAGAAAACTCACTTTTTCTTCAGCTGCTTTTTTCTTTGACTTACAGTCTGGAAGAACAGATGGTGGGTTCCTCTCTAATCACAGACAGGTCGACTCCAAAATGAACAGAATGCTCAGCAGTGTTGTGTGAGAACCGCTCCCTACAGCCTCTCAATTTTGTAGGAAAAAACAGGTTCTTTCCTAAAACTCTATGACACGCACCCAAGACTCCTCCTAAGCCCAAACCACTCCTGGTCAATTCTACTTAAAATCACAAGGAAAAAGTTCTCTTCAGAATATCCTTAAAGGGAAATTTGACTAGTGTTAGTATTTGAACTATCTGGCAAAGCCACAAAGTTTAAAATATAGAACATTTATGCAGACACAGACCCTTGAGAGTTTCCACTAAGTTCAATTAAGGTCATGATTGTAAACAAAATGTTCTCTGAAAGTATGTATTTTGTATTTCCTTAATCAATCCATTTTTGGCTTTGTTTGCTGGGAGCTACCAAACTCCTCCTTTTGGTGGGAAACATCTGAAGTGCAGAGCTATTCTGTTGAACCGTCTGGGAGCTATGAGGAGAACTCTTACCTTTGGAGTTCTGTGTAGAGCAGCAGATGAGATGTTTTTCGTTGCCACTATCAGTTCTTTCTTGGGAAATTTGCGAACTCTGAGTGTTGGATTTGAATAAAATAACTCAGGATAGTTACCTGCTTTCTGTACTGTCAGTGTGCCTGGACTTCTGCCTGGGTTCCCAGATGCTGGTACTGATTGTTATGTCATGATCCACGCTGTGTGACTTCATGTAAGCTCAAGCTCATCTGGTCCTTTGAAGTCTTCAAAATATGAAGTGTCCAGAGAAGTTAGATTATATCAGGAGAGAGGTTTGGCTTTGAACTAATCCATCACAAGAATTCTCAGTGGGTCATACTGACCTATATGACAAATGGCATCTGTTCTTAGAATTTCCATTTGAGACCATTCTTTCAGTTTAGAAGGTGGGAGAAGAAATGTTCTGTCATAACTCCACCTATTTCCCAACCACACTTACATTGTCATTGTTTTCCGCCATAAAGGCATATGTAAATATTTATCAAAATCAAACTCAGCTAAATATAACCAAAGAACTGGGGACTGGGGACAGGAAATATGGAGCCAATTAACTGCTTTTTTATCACTTAGATTTGACTAGTGGGACATGAAGACAAAACATTGAGGTTAGCAGGAACCAGATCTGATCAGCAAAAGTGTATCCGCCTTTCACTGATGCACTCAATGGTGATAGAATCAAGTACATGCTAAGCAGGCATTTTCTTCCACTTACAAGAATGGAATCAGTCCTGGTGATGTCACAGTGCCTATCCCATCAAGTTATGAGGCCACTGACTTCTCGATTTACCCATGCACTTTTTAAAAGGATAGTTAACAAACTAACCTTCATTGATCCCCTAAATTTATATCTTGCTTGAACTGCTCCTCCAGAAAGTAGAAGCAAATCTTTAGCATCATGAAGTATGTTGACTAGAATCACTCAGAGGATTTTTACAGGACTTTAGAGGATTCTACAGGAAGTTCCCCTGGCCAGGCCTATTCTTGAAACTTGTTCCTTACTTTCTCTAAGTTAGTTTTCCGGTTTCCTCTCTTTCCTAGCAGTTTAGTCTTTGTTCAGTGTTTCTCTGTGCACTGCACAGTGTTCCGTATGAGACACTTTACAATTATATGTTATGACCAGCAGATCTTGAGTGTCATCTGACATGGCTCTATTAGGTAGCAGCAAAGTACCCTGTGATTGCCGTCCTGAACGGCCTTTTTTCTTGGTCCTAGTTTCTCGGAGCATGGCACTGCCATCCGCCTGTCATGATAAATCTTAGGTTCCCTCACTTATTCTCCACCCGCCTCTATTTTCACAGCTTCTGTTGGATGTATTAAATGACATCTCTTAGGCATATAATTATCTTCTCATCCCAGACTTAATACAACTACATAGACTGCTTTATCAACCATAAGCACTTGCCTCTGCCCCAGTGTGGGTCCCTTCTAGCCTTTCTTTATATTACTAAAAAGCAATGTCTACTTTAAAATGTCTTACTGAATTATAAAAATGTATGTTGGTTACATTCTGAAAGAAACAGAATTTAAAATTACTTGTATTCTAAGGAACAGGCATAACCTCAGTATTTACATTTTTCTCTAGAATTTTGTGTATGTATGTTAACTACAGAGGGCAACATTTAGGTATTTGAATAAATGTTTAAATATAGCTTCAGAGGTACATAATATACTTACCAGGAAAAGACCAACTATAATCTATACAGAATTCCCATTGCTAGGTTCACAAATATAAAGGCAAGTTAAAGAAAAAACATATGTATTAGTTATTTTTCTATTGCTATCATAAAAGACCATGTCCAAGACATAGCAGTGCATTACTGTCACAGCAGGCAAGCATGGCAGCAGGCAAGCATGGTGACTGGAGCAGCAAGCTGGGACCTCACATCGCAGCCCCAAGCCAGAAACGAAGGGCAAAGTGGCATGCAGCTCTTGAAACCTCAAAGCTTGCCCTCACTGACAAGACTCCTCTATTAGGACACACACCCCAAACCTACCCAAGGAGCGCGGCTAAATGGGAGCCATGTATTGAAACAGCTGAGCCTATGAGACATTCTCATAAAACCCACTACAAAGGACAAATCTATTTACTTGACCTGGAGCTTTCAGAACAATCAAGAATTTTTTGTTTTTGTTTTTAATGCCTGGTTTTGTTGCAGAGTGGACAGCTGTGACTCATGACTAGACAGGGAAGAGTAGGATATCAGAGTGGTGAAGCAGAGGACATATGTCCGGAAGCTATGACTTCATACTCTTCTATCTCATGAGGCTTTTACTTAATACACTGAGACTTTCTGAATCAATAAAATATTATCTTTAAAGTAGCTGCGAATAATGGCTGTGATAAAATTTATGAAGAAATCGTCTTTCCTCACCGTCCACTGCTCATTTCTGGCAACAACACAAGTTATATATTAAGTGTTTATTAAGCCAAGAAGCACAGGGAGAATGGCAAGGATGGAAAGTCTACTGTATTAAGTTCATTTATGTTTATTAAATACTACAAGAACAACTGCATTTTCCCAGTGTTTGTTTTGTCTGAGACATCTACCACGTAGCTAGGGCTGCCTTTGATTTTGTAATCCACATGAGGTTATAGGTACGCACTACCATACCTTGTTTAAACATACATATTTTCTATACCAACCTTACATTGTGCCTTCACTTGTCCAACCTTGAGGTCTAACAGAGCTAAAGGCCTAAAGGCTCAGAAAGAAAACAATTTTACTTCCTCCCATTGAAGCATAAAAGATGAAGCTTTGCACATTTGGCTGGATGAGGCAGATAAAGGGTTTCTCTCTTGTACACTAGACTGTGAACATGAGGAATGCATAGAAATTTAATACACACTTAACTAAATGTGACTTCTTTGGTGTGTGATGCCACTGTTCTCTGAATGCTTGTAAGTCATGGTTCTTATTGAATGTCTAAGACTCTCCCATCTATTTTCTCATTTGTTAACTGTCCATAAAAGTAGAACAATATGTATAACCCTTTTAAGGCTACTTATTATTTTAATTGTTTAATAGTTAAAAATTGTTATTCATTAAAAAATAACAATCACATCAATAATAGTGATTCAAAATGCCTGTGGAATATCATCCCAGAGTCTTCTATGTGTATTTTTACCTTATCTTTCAGGTCCACTGAGGTAAAGACATCATAGAATTTAAAGAAAACAAAGCTTCCTCTCCACTCTTTCATCCAATTTGTCGTAAGTAGTTTTTGATAGAAAAATAACAAAACATTTATGCCTGAGGCTGATGACATCAGTGATCATTGGTACACTTTGATCTCCTTCATTATCTGAGGAAAGCACTTCTCTAGCATGTCTGAGGTGGCCCCACACAGATGGCCAGACTCTTTGTATTAGTATTCTATAGCATTATGGACTTTGCTCAAAGCACAGTGAGATTCTATCTTCTAGGACGGTGGTTTTCAACCTTCCTAATGCTGTGACCCTTTAATATAGTTCATGTTGTAGTGACCTCCCAGCCATAAAATTATTTGCTGCTTCATAACTGTAATTTTGCTACTTTCATGAATCAAAATGTATATATGTGTTTTCCAATGCCTTGGGAATCCCCCATGAAAGGGTCCTTTGACTACTAAAGGGGGTCAGGACCCAAAAGTTGAGAACCACTGTGCTAGGGGGTCAGAGTGGGCTTCCTTGACAATGGTGTGAATATGGAACACAACAGAACATGAAAACCTGGGCATGTTTTCCCATATCGCTATTATAGTGGCAAGAGTTAATAGACCTGAGAATGTTATGTATTTACTAAAATCTGGCCAAGAAATGATTTAGTAAGATAAATGGAAAAATTTCAAGCAACAAATATCACAAGAAAATTAGGAATTATTTTTGTATAGTAAGAAAATATCACCTCCTTTAACAATCAGAATAATTCAAAATATAAGCATTATATAGACTGCATTTAATTACTTTCAGTGTAGCATATAAAATTTAATAGGCTAGACAACTTTATTTTAAATAATGTTAACTCAGTCCATTAAGAAAATATCAGAAATAAAGTCTTTACAGACAAAATCAGCTATACAATTTATAAACAATTTTTTATTTTCTAAGGAAAAATAGGAACTGTTTGGACAAATAAAATAAATGCAAGTAAGATTAACAGAGCTTTACATTTTTTTACTTATTTTTGTAAATTAAATTGAGTTTATGTGATCATCTCTTGTATTTATTTTAATGGTAGAGTATGAAACAAATATGGATCACTTTTGTATTTTTGAAACAATGTTATTAAACAAAAGTTGAGTAGGTTGGGTACTAATTTGGAAGCTGAATAAGAAAATAAAGTGAGTTTGGAGTCACAGAGAATTTATTACTTTTCTTTCTTTTTTGCTTATATGAAAATATACAATAAAAATGTCTCTTATGAAATCATTTCTAGTATTTCTTTTATGTGTATAGGTGTTTTGCTTGCATGTGTGCCTGTACATCCTGTGTATGCAGAAAGCACTGGCTTTCCAGGGACTGGAGATACAGAGTATCCATGTGGTACTGGGAGGCACCTGAGGCCACTGAGCCGCCTCTCCAGCCCCTAATGTTTCATCATCAACTTTAACAAAATTCTTAGTTAGTAATAACTTCTATGCAGTATTAACACTTTGCCATTTCAGAAAAGAGGTAGTCTTATGTATTTAAACATCTGAAATATAAAAATTTTGTTGACATTATATAAAATAGCATTTCTTAAACACTGACAATAGGATGTTGCTTACAACTTGGTTTAAATTATTTTTCCAAGGAACTGTTTTAGTACATCTTACCTAATAATCACAGAAAACAAAAATTCAACTTTTAAACATGTCTACTTTTGGAATAAAATTTCTGCACGGTTTAAACACACACAGATTCTGTGTTCATTAGAACAGCCTAGCTACCTGTTATACAGGTTCCACCAAAGAGCTAAGGGTAAAAGCAGTCACTGAAATCAACCAAGCAAACCTTAGATCTCTAAACTGGGCTAATGACAGAAACATCTCTGTTCTTTTAGCCACTCAAATACACACACGCTTTGCACTGTCTTGCTGGGTACCTCATGCTCTCCCTCACTGTGCTCTGTGGCTTGCTTTATAGGAACACAGCATGCTTGTTCTGTGTTCTCATTTGTTAAACAACTTCTGAGGCCTTTGGAGACATTCATGCAGGGGGCCTTCTATCTGTCAAAAGCAAGAGCTGGAGCTTAGTAAGACAAAATATTTTTGACAGTCTCTACTTCTGCAGCATTCTCTATAAATTTAAAAGTGAAACTGATTCATTTTTATTTCAGACATATAAACATTTTTCCTTGTAAAAAAATATACCATATAAATTAAATAGCAAACAAGTTCTTTTCTAGAGATAAAAGATTTTCTATTTTATTCTTCATTTTAAACATCTGGAAGAACATTAAAGCATATAATATGTTCTAGATTCAGAACTTTTTGAAGAACTTTTATTATATAAAAAATTACACATAGGATTACGTGAAAAGAAAATGTTTCATGGAGAACTTAACAGTAAAGCTTCCCATAAGATGTGCACCAATTACAACACCACTGTTTTATTTGAATTTTGTGGGGAGGGTTGACAAGGGAGAGAGTTGGGTGTGCTGAGTGACTAATTCTGTGATCACTCATCTACTTTGGGGAAAATACTATGTAACAAAAGTAACTGAGGGGCATTACTCCTCTGTCACAGATGATTTCCTGGACTTGAGAACAAGGTCCTTAATGGATAGCGACAGTTCCTGAAGCTCTTTCCGAGTAGCATTGGTGACATCATGTTGTTCTTTATCTAATTCTTCACTTGATGGATCCTCTCCCTGCCCACTCTTCTTATTTTGACTGACTAACTGCTTCACAACCAATCCTTGATATTTCACCAACAGAGTATGTTGATCCTGTGAAAAGAAAGAAGAAGCTGTTCCAAGCACATCTGATTTTCTGTGAACAGGGAAAGCAGAATTTGTTTGAACAACACAAACTAAAGGGCCTTATCTTCACACAACAACAGCCATGTTAGTGGAAAGCTGAATCTGGCAAGGAAGGTCTGTGTTCTCAGAGTGCAGATCAGGAGACATAAGACCTGTGCAGACCATGTCACAGAAGTCTGATTTACCCAGGTTCTATGACTTAAGACACAAAATAATAAGAACTAAAGAAGCCAAGCTGCTTTTAGCTAGGGGTTGGATTCCTTAGATGAAATGGACAAGACATTTAAAGTAGTCCTTGGGAGCTAAATCAAAACTAGGGAAATTAAGACTTAAGTTCAGAGACTCTTGTATCTTTCCTGAAAAATTAACCTTTAAAATCAAAAGATTTTTCACCATGAATTAAGATTTAAAACAACTTAAAAAAAAAAAGCTGTAATACCTCTGGGATTTTGTGGTGAAGAAAAGCGATGATCTGTGGGACACATCTTCCAGGTGCATGGAGCATGCTGTGGGTTGAGAACTGAAATAGCAGGACTGATGTGAGGTGTAAAATCAGAGCAGGGTCTTCTGTAACCTTCAGCTGGTCAGACAGAGCCTGTCGATGCTGGAATAGGATTTGCCTGCAAAACCCAAATCACGGAAATACATAATTAGCGAGGTCTCATCATTTAAATATTTTCCCTTTAGCATTCATTTTTCACCTTCTCTAGTTTTATGACTTGATTCCACAGAATTTTAAGTTCTTTAAATATGGGTGATATGATTGTATCCTACCTAAACTTTAGTTGGCATAGGTAAACCAACATTACAGAGAAAGCTATATAGCAATAAACTCAACAGGTACTTTGGTTCTTAGGTTGCTGGGATCAAACAAGGTATAATGAAGGTCTCAAATCTAGTAAACGTCCTAGGATGGGGGCATGAGTAGACTGGAGGTCTCCAACTCTATAAATGCTCAGACAGTCATTCTCAAATCTCAACTGTGAGGACGCTCATGTTTAGGACTAGTAACAACAGGATCAATGTTACCTTTCCCTTTTCTTGTCTCCCTTCTTCACCATAATGTCACAGGCTTCTGTTGCAGAATCCAGACAAGACAGGAAGTCTTCTATGCTCTAAAGACATGCAATTCCATAATTTACTTTTACAGATATTTAATACTGTTTTGTAATTTTACATCCTAAACATAAATTTTAACAGGGCATTTGGCAAATAGGAACTGTGATTTAGGACTGAAAATATTAAATGCTCCCATCTCCCTCTTTTCTTCCTCTTCCCAAAAGGTGCCTGCACACAGAGGACTGGTTCTGGATTAGCTTGTAATGATTTTGATTGGGATGTTTGTAAGGAGCCTTATACACAAAGTGCTAACTGTAGTCACCAGTTAGCACTGACTTACTTTTTCATTCAGAGAGTTGTGGAGTTTTGTGAGAGCTACTTTGGTTTCTTCTGTCAATTTACTTAAAATTTTTTTTCTTATCTGTAAGGGAAAAAATTGTTTTGGCATTGTGTTTTTGATAGATATAAGATCAAGCAATCAAAAATACCCATAAATTCAGTAGTAGAATAAAATGCTAAATGTAATATATTTGAGGTTTTTAACGTTAGGTGTCAAACCAGAAATAAAAATGTTAAAACAGTACAAAATCACAGAGCTCAGCCCTCATCTTCACAGACTCCATTAGAAGACTACTGACTGGCCATGTGGAAACAGAGAACGTGGGTAAACACTGTGACTTTGTCTTTCAGCGTCTCCTGAAGAGTGCTACACAGCCACATGGCTCTCACACAGAGGGATGTCTGTAGAAAGGGCAGTGGATCTAGTTCTGTGACTAGATGCCTGTATAGTATGTGGTATAAGGAAGCTTTCATCATCTTTCACAATGTGAATTTTGGGGTATTGTAAACCAGACAGATCATTCCCTCTAATATATTTCAGGAATAATGACCCGAGGGGTATACTGTGTCTGTGAAGACACAGGCTACTTAAAGCTTCCTTGTTCTACCGCTTAGTTCTTTGTAAGGCCAACGAGCAAGAATGCCAAAATTGTATTTTTTAGAGTGAAAGTTGGTAAAGAGACAGGAGACATGAAACATTCCACAGTGTTGGAGATTGTTGCTTAAAATGAAAGAGGAAGAATTCAATATCTTCCAAGTAGTAGCAGGGGGTAAATAATGCACTTCTGTCTAGGGTTTGAGGACAGACCTTATTATATAAGGGAGTTACCTAAAATTAAAACATACCAAGAAAAACCATAGTTTCAGCAGACCAACAAATTATACGGTTGCAATAAGCCATAGTTACATAGTTACATCCATTAGATGGATGTGGTTTTACTACATTCAAAGTCAGTTATAAACGCAGTCAGCCTCATGAAGACTTTCTCACTCAGCTTTCCTGAATCTCTAACTGTAAGATGGTTACAGAAGGATGAGAAGGAAGAGAAAGAGGTGGAGGTGGTCATTATCACCATAGGAACAGACCCAACAGTTCCACCTATAGTAACTGAGCCATGGTTCTACTTCACATGGCAAATGCAGAAGTAATGGTCTTGGGCTCTAGTTTAAGATCACAGTTTTTAACATATAAACTTAAGAGTTTGTCTCAATATTTAAGTGGTACACTGCTTTCAAAAGAAAATGACAGCTTTAAAAAACTGAACTAATTATTAAAGGAGTGATAAATCAACAAGAAAGGGGAGAAGACTGACAGAAACCATTAGAAAAAGACTTAATTTTTATAAAGTAATTGAACCTCTTTACTTTAAGTAGTTTGGTCATATTATCAATCCTTGTAAAAATTATATAAGCATTGTACAATTACTTAAATTCTTTAGTAGTTTTTCTATATAAAAACACGTTTTTCCTTTAAACGTGTTCAAATGAGAGAAAATAAAAACATGCTCAGACTTCAGTTACATGGAGCAGCAGGCAATTCAGTAACATACATCACTTGTAATGGCTGCAGGGTCCTCCACCGCCATCATTAGATCTGAGGCTAGGAAGTTGAACATGAGGTTAGTGATATCGGTACACACTGTCTTCAGCAAGTGCTTGGTAAGAGCAGTCTGTGTGTCATCTGGAAAAAAGGACACTTTATTACAACCGACTTCCTCGCAGAATTACAAAGATCAGTGAAAAAGACACTGCTAAGTATACCTGCAAAATATTTCATCCCCTTTTCAAATAATCTGATGTTATTGTATAGGTTGGAAACCTCTTCTTGTAAGTCCTTGATTGTCCGTTTTCTGCCAGTTCCAGAAGCAGACGTTGAAGACATGAAGACTGAACGTACTACCTCAAGATACATTTTATTAAGAGGCCTGGGACAAGATAAATATGGTTAATTAAAATGTACATTTAAATTCAGTAAGACATTTTGCTTATAATGAATAACAATTTAAAACCCTCCATCTTTTTAACAGTTAAAATTAACTTGAGAGGTTCAGTAAAGAACCTGTCTTATAGACCCAAGAATAATTTTAAAAATTTGCACAATTTTAAAGCATCCAAAGTAATTGCAGTGAAGATGACAAAAATGATAGTAACAAATACTCCATGAAACAGACCTCTAAAATTAATTTGGAAAACAACAGAATGTAAGTTTGTTCCTTATTCTCAGAAATTACCACAGAAAAACTCTCAATTTCCAAAGTATTATTAACATAATATATTTTAAAAAACATCTATATGCTCTACAACAGATCATTTAAAAAAAAACAATGGTGCATAGTTAGTAGTATTAGTATTTATTTTCTATTTTTTTACAGGCTATGGCTCTGTAATTTTTTTTTTTTTTTTTTTTTGGTTTTTCGAGACAGGGTTTTTCTGTGTAGCCCTGGCTGTCCTGGAACCCGCTCTGTAGACAAGGCTGGCCTCAAACTCGGAAATCTGCTGGCCTCTGCCTCCCAAGTGCTGGGATTAAAGGCGTGCGCCACCACTGCCCGGCTTTCTGTAATACTTTTATGCATAAAAATTACTTATATTAAAAAAAAAAACCTCACTATAAAAGCTCTACTTCAAAACAAAACTTTAGACTCGCTGAACTCTTGGCTTATCTCTATCAGACTTACGTGCTGGTCTACCTTGAGGGATGACCAGGTATGCTTTATAGAGGCTAACTTCCATTTTGTATGTAAAGTATTAGTTTCTACACTTACTGTTTTTGCAGTCAATTGTTCCCTCTACAGTGACTAAATAATCTTCATTTACTTTTTGCCAAATCAAAATAGAAGATCGCCTTCTCATTTTAGGTGCTGTTTTTCATGCTACGTAAAGAATGAGTTAGTCCCAAATAAGACCTAAGACTGCAACGTTAGTGAGCACGTCAGAGGGTCTCAGTTTCTACTGTCCATTCTGTCAAGAGCATTTACTAAATAAAGGCTGAATGGAACTGTTTCTGACAGAAAATGAATTTGAAATTTCATGTTTAAATTAAATCCAAACGGTTGAAAAAAAAGCCTAAAACCTGTTTTTGAGAATCTTAGTGAAAATTACATGCTGTCAGAAATGGAAGAGGTTTAATTTATACTTGCCTTATTAAGTACTCTGCAAGTTCTGAAATAAACTCCTCAGGGGCATCTTGAATGTGTTTCCTTAAGCAATCTTCAATTTCATCCTGGAACATGAAAGTGATGTCCGGCTTCTTCTTTCCTGTAACATATATGAACAACGGGAAAATAAACACACCCCAATAGACAGACCAGGCAGGGAATACACACCTCACCAGGCAGCAACACATTCTTATGTCAACAAAACTGCTACTTCTAAACAAAAATACCTAGTAAAGTTAACTTTTTAAAACTTCATAGAGTACAATTTCTCTTAGGTGACCACGTTTTAACTTCCCTTACAAATGACTGGGTTTTTCTTTTGTTTTTTTGTTTTTGTTTTTTGTTTCTGACAGCCAGAAGACAAGGATAACTCTTTCCTCCCATCTAACTTCGGAAATGCAAATAGCTAGACATCAGAGCAATCGAGTAGATCATCTTTCAGAAAACTGTGATTTCTCCTCATTCAACAACAGATACTGAGGAGAAATTCCCTCTTTCTACAGTAAGTACTACAAAACTGAATACTTACTGAAGTCAACAGCCTTTGAATCTACACGAGCTTCAGAGAGACACAGGATTAAATTAAAATTTATCTTTTTGGAAAAATACAAGTGAAAAGGAAAAACCCTTATAATTTATTTTTGCTTTCTCAAAGACAATTCTATACTAATGAGCAATAAAATTAGTACGCAGCTACTGTAATAGAAATGTTGTTAATTGTGGAAATGTCATGCCTAACCACTTACTTGAAAAGTATTGGTTGCAAAGAAAGCAAACAATATTTCCATTATAAATAATAAAGCTACACTTTTCATACAATTGATTATTTTTAGCTAAATCAGATTATTGATTTTACAACTGAAACCTTAGCAATAAAATAAAATGGCTCAAAATCAATTTTTAGTCTTTATGTGGATCCAAGCAGTTGAAATCAGAGCTTCAAGGTAGACACCCAAAGTTCTATTCTCTTCTGAGATCTGTTCTCCAACCCTGACGTTCACACTAAATAATCTTTTCCTGTTTGCTTCCCGTCAGCTTTTTACAGGTTGTTAAATTACATTTCCTCCAGTAATCTGTCATACTGACTTGATTCTGTATTTTAGTTGAGAACCTAATTTCACCCTCCATTTCAGAGATTACAACACAACCCTTTTCAAACACTGAAATTACTTTTAAGGTAGAATGGTTTTACTGCTGTTATAGTGCCTCAATAATCTATGCACAAAACAATGCCTCATTTCTCTAGGATTACAGGTATTAGAGAATAACTTTTTAAAAAATTTCTCTTTATCCTTGTCCCTACTACATCTTGGGAATTCATAAATAGGCACACAGTGAGAAATGACACACACACACACAAAGCCATATCAATGCTGCCTAGACTAAGGGGAGACAGTAAACAGTTTACCTCGTTAACATTATTTTCTGCACATTGACATAGTAGTTTTTCAGTCTTTCTTAGAGTATTTTAAGAAAAGCCTAAACATTGTGATGCTGCCAATAGTAGCATATTGTCTTCTTTTGTGAGTGTGTGTGTGTGTGTGTGTGTGTGTGTGTGTGTGTGTGTGTGTGTGTTTAACTGTTGTTGGGAATACATAAGGAAGTAACATTATGTTTTATGATTCTTTCTTAAAAATAAAAAAAAGTATTTAGAAAAGCAAAATATGATGTCTTTTATACAGTTAACCTTGGCAAACATTAAGAAGTCTAGGAACTAGAAGATAAGGCAGTTAATTAACTCATTTTAGATGTATGTAACAAGCCAGCCATGTATTGTCAAAGTTCAAACAAGCACATGATGCTCTGCCTCAGCTTCCAACATCTCAATGTCTTCAGTTATTTCCTAGAGTTCTTTCAAGGTGAAAAGGGACTGGGAGTATAAAGGCCTTAACACTCACAAATAGCACTGGGGAAACCAGGAATGTTAAACATGCAGGGTTGTTGTTTCAAAGGAAAAAATATAGAATGGTTTTCTGCCTGGAAGGTGGGGAATGAAGGTCGCTTACAGCCTAAGGTGATCAAGGACTAGGGCATACCAAGCTCCCACATTCAGGACCAGATGTAGCTAATAGTCTAGGTGACCTCTGTGTTATGTGTACGGCCAGGGACTCCCCCAAATTCCTACCAGGACTGGACAGGGCCAATAGCGTAGATGACCTCTGTAATGTCTGTGATGAAAACCATACCAGATTCTTCCTACACCCTTAAGATAATATATGCAGCTTATCTCTAGAACCCATATGCATGCAAGAAGTGACATGTACACTGAGAAGAGTACTGATGTAAGTCTGCCTCTTTGTTCACAGAGGATTGTGATGTACCAAGAAACTTTTGCCAGATTATACTGTATTTAAATATGTCCTCAATAAACTACCTGTGTCAGACTCTAGACATTTGAACCAATGCTGGCTGTTAAGAAATGTTGAACCAGATTTCCTTCTTGCGTCACATGAATCAACACTCTGCTGTCCCTGGTAGTCACAAAGACCCCCTGATATTTTGTTGTTAGTTTTTTTGTTTTTTCCTCCTATTTCACATCTTCCAGAACATTTTCACCCCTTTTGTTAAAATTATATCAGTGAATGAGCCAATACTAAGTTCCTCCATTTGTAGCTAATCTCAAGGAGGCTGAGTCAGCTTTTCCAGAAGCTCCTCCAGCAATAAGCTTGATTCCATTTTGACTTAGTCTGGAGACAGGGTCTCACGTAGTCTAGTGAGACCTCCAATTCAAGGCTGGCCTTCAACTGATTCTTCTACCTCTACTTCGTATGTGGTGAGATTACACCCGTGTGCCCCCATGCAAGTCTTGATTGTAATTTTATTTCCAGTGTTACTACTTTTCAGTTGTTTTTGTCTCTTAACTGTCCAATTTTGTAAACTGTCACATGGGTTTATCACTGAGAGATGAGAGGCAGTTAACTACAGGCCATGTTGGTTTTACATGAAGAAATATTATATATATCAACAAAAATTAAAATGAGAGTCTTGACTGTTAAAGATCATAATAGCCTCCTTCCATTTATATGATAATTTCCAGCTTGAAAATTCTATACAGGTTTATACTTTATGTTATTAAAATGTAAAATTTGTGGTCACTAAAAATGCAAAATAAATTCTTTACAACATATGTAGCTAATTAGATTCATCTTAAGAGAAAGGTTAAGAAAACCATCTACATACAAGTAAATAGTGAACTTGAAGGTACACACCGGCATGCGACGACTGAGACTCCTCATCACTGTCCTCGTCTTTTCTTCCCTTCTTCTTCACTTTCTTAATCTTGTACTCTCTGGCATTGCCCCCTCCTCCTCCTCTTACACTTCCAGAGCCCTCTGGTAGAAATACATCAGTTAGTTTTGAAAAATGACGATACCATATTGCTATATTAAACTACATAACAGAAAAATTAAAGGTAAACTAAAAAAAAAAAAAATTAATTCTTTCAAAGATCAGTTTCCATATTAAAGTACTAAGGATAGTAACAAAAATAAATTATATCACTAACAATAGGAATCTCTTGAACTTAAGCAATCTCCTGAAACTGTTTTAAACTATAATATACTCAAGGCTACCTGTTTTCTGTAGCTCATCTTTTTAGCCAAATCCACTCCTTTATCTTTTCTTTCTCTTTTATTTTTTTTTTTTTAAATTATGAGTATTTTTAAATTATAAGTGTTTTGTCTCCACATATTTGTGTACCAGATGCATGCAGTAGCCATTAAGGCCAGAGAGGGCTTCAGATCCTCTGGAACTGAAGTTACAGATGGCTCGTAGCTACCATATAGGTGCTGCTACTTGAACCAGAGTCCTCTGGAAGAGCAGCTACTGTCTCTAGCCACTGTGATCTTTTCAGCCACCCCATCACCTTTCTTGTCCCCTCAAAGAAACATTCTTTTACTTATTCATGTCTGCCATCACAGCATTATTTAATCCTCATTCCTATGACATTTCACAGTGGTTTTGCCTTCTTGGCTAAAAGATTGATTGCTATTCATGTTTAGAGGAATCAGTTTGACCCACTACTCACCTAAATTATGAATTTGTAATATGAAATGATTAAAATAACAGAAACTAATAAATGTTAATGGATATTAAATTAGTAGCAGAAAACTAACATCATCAATTACTTTATTAATGTATCAATCATCAAATTATTTTCAATTACTTACTAAAGAGTTCAATTAGAGTTCATTAGAGAAGCTCACATACTATGTGTGAGAGTCAAGCCACATTACTGAGGTAGTTTTCTGCCTGTTATGTCTACATTTAGGATCTCTTGTCTATAAAACAGAATATTCATCTTACAGTGGGTTATAAGTGTTTAATAGTTTTCATCATAAGAATTATTGAGTAAAATAAGGTGATTTTTATAAACTATACTGTTCTAGCATCTAAGCACAATTATCTTAGATTTCATCATATTTTATAATTTATTTTCCTTGAATTATAAAGACAAAAATAAATATATAAATAAAGCCAGATGCCTAAAGTGAAATGTATCTTTAATAGTTGGTGGTGAGTTTCTTATGGGAAGCATTTGAGTTGGACATGATTTCATACACTACAGTTAATTACTGCCATACAACTGCAGTTACTCAGAACAAAGTACTAGATGACGCATAACTCTGAGAAAGAAATATATCAACTATACCGACTTAAGACATTAATCAACTCTCGTGTATTTCTAAATACCACTGGAAATAAAGCAGTGTATATATGAGGATTAGGAGTCACTGGAATAACTTATTATAGCTCCTATAGTAGAACGGAGAAAATATTAAAACTATTTCAAGAGTCTTGCAAAAAAGGTTTTATAAAAGGAACATCCTTAAGTAATAAAACAGGAATAAATTTTCATTGCAAAAATTATGTTTTAAGTATATGTGTTTGATACAGGTATGTTTATTAATGAAAAAGCTGAATATCAAAATTTTTGACATTAACATAGCACCAATAATTTGTTTCTACTAGTAAAAATGGAAAATACACATACATCTCAATGGTAAGTTACTAAATAAAATGCTGCATAGAACAATTACCACTGAGTATAAATTTAAAAGAGGTTATAATGTAATCTTAGCAGGGAGATCTGCTTGCATAAAAAACCTCAAATGATGCCAAGTGGTGCTTTAGATACTAGGAGTATAACCACAGGCACTGTTTCCAAACAATATAACACACCAATATATCATCCCAAATTGAAAACATAGAACAAGTCTGGTCTCTATTGTGAGGTACTAGAAAGGCACCCAAGGGGCTGGAGAGATGGCTCAGCAGTTAGGAACACTGACTGTTCCTTCCAAAGGTCCTGAGTTCAATTCTCAGCAACCACATGGTGGCTCACAACCATCTGAAATGGGATCTGATGCCCTCTTCTCGTGTGTCTGAAGATAGGTACAATGTACTTATATAAATAAAATAAATAATTCTTGTAAAAAAAAAAAAAAAAGAAAGAAAAGAAAAAGAAAGGCACCCAAGGAAGTGATATTTGGTGTCAAACTTAAAATGAAAGAAGAATCCAGCTTCTTTCAGTTTAGAAGAAGCAATAAAGTTAAGCAGCCCCATTAGTGCAGAGGCCTTGAAGTGAATACGAACCTGGCAAATATGAGAATACAGAAGAGAAAAGACAGAAAGTCACAAAAAAGGCTTTGTATCTTTTCGTGAATACATACAAAAGCAGAATACATTGTCATTTTCATTTTCCTGATTAAAATCTAATTCAGTAGGGGCTGAAGAGATGGCTCAGTGATTAAGAGTACAGTTTGCTCTTATAGAGAATTCATGGTTGATTCCCAGCACCCACATGGCAGCTCACAACTGTCTGTTACATTTCCTGCCCTCTTCTGGCCTCCTCAGGTACCAGGTATACATGTGGTGCACAGTCATACATAGAGGAAAACAACAATACACATAAATTAAAAATTAAACAAAATCTTAAAATTTAGTTTAGTAGCAAGATTTGGTTCAGATTAGCTATTAAAATAAAAAAGTGAATCTATGGTCTTAGTACAAAGTTCACGTAAAAAAATTTAACTCAATTTTCCCAGCAGCACTTGCTAAAAAAAAGCATCATTTTTCCAATGTATGTTTTCAGTCCCTTTGTCTGGATCTGACAGCTGAAGCTACCTGGGCTGATTTCTATTCCGCACACAGGCCCGTGTGTGTAATCTGGGCCAGTACCCTGCTGTCTGATCCTAGAGCGTGTCTGTGGTGCAGTGTGTTAGGCACCGTCGCACTCCAGCACTGCTTTACTGCAGGTTTGCTTTCAGAAGCGGGCTATCTGCTACGCAAGGATAGCAGTGTGCTCATGAAACGCACATATTTACACTCAACTCGTCTTTGAGTCTCACTTATCAATGATTCATTACCTGTCGCTTTCTTCCTGCGCTCATCTTTTTTATCCTTTTTATTTGTATTAACACTTTCTAAAACGGAAATTTGTTTCAGCTCTTCTTCAGTGATTAAATGCACAGGATTATTTTTCATTTCCTGAAATAAAACATAGGGTTTTGGGTAGGCAAAATATATGTAACACTTCAAATAGTCAAGAGGTTGCTTATTTACTTACAGTTCCTAATTACACTTGCTAGGCTCCATTGCTACGTTGGCCAGACCTATGCCTGCTGCTCTGAGGCTGGCTGTCTTCCTAAGGCATCAACTGCACCTGCTGCTCTCTTAGCTTCCGTACCTATCCCTGGCTAGCGAAAATGGGCAGCATGTAATCACGACCGCGGCGCAGCACATACAGTTCTCAGCAGTACTGGCTGCTTTTACCATGAGAAATGCCTTCTCCCCGACTCCCACTTGTCTTTCAGTCTCTGAGATTCTTGGGTACAATGTCACCTGGATACTTAGAATGACAAGAAAGGCATGGAAACTGCTACCGTCCTCACCATTACAGGTTGCAAACAAATTCAAATAAATCTATTTTTCCTATGATTTAGTTCCTGATAATCTCAACTGTTTAAATTTTATGGTAACAAAAACAACAATAAACTATTTTCAGCTTCAAAAATCAGTTCTTTTTTTTTATAAGAAATAGTTCTTTAATTTCTAGTGACAAAAGAAATATTTTCACAATAAAGATACTATCATTTTCTTTTTGGTTTCCTAAGAAAAATGCTTACTAATGAGTATTCCAATAATAAGGATTACCTTTCTTTAAGCTCATTTTTTTTCTAGTTAAAACAAGTGTTCAAAGAAAGATCTGATCGCTGACACACAGACGCGCGCGTGCGCACGCACACACACACACACACACACACACACACACACACACACACACACAAATTCTTCTACCTTGTATTTAGATATATCCTTTCCAGAGTATCATTTTTTTTTTAAATAAGCAATAAAGAGGTCTACCTGTCCACATACAGAATAAACATATTTCAACTTAGCATTTACTAAGCTAATTGTCACAGCTATGTATATTTTAACCTGGCCTGCCTAACAGGGTAATTGCAGAAAACTATCTCATACTCACACTAGGAAAGTTTAAAAGAGTAGAGCTAAACACAAATGATTTATACATTTAATAGGTCTGCATGAATTCAGTAACAGTATATTAAGACGTATGGCTTGTTTTATCCAAGGAGAGGCTTTACACAAAGATCATGGCTTTAACTACAACCATGAATTGTACAGCTATGAAGACAGTCCTAGCAAGCACTCTGCTTCAAAATACATTTGGACAGTAGTTAAAAACTAAAAGTTTAAAAAACAAAATTGTTCAGGGGTCAGAGAGATGGTTCAGTGATAAAGAGCAACATCTGTCTCTGCAGAGGACCCAGGTTTGGGTGCAGCACCCACATGGCACCTCACAGCTGCCTATAACTTAAACTTCAGGATCCCATAGTCTCTTCTGACCTCTGAGGGTATCCATATACATATGTGCACACATATATGGTCACATAAAT
This sequence comes from Rhabdomys pumilio, assembly GCA_030674055.1. NCBI lineage: Eukaryota > Metazoa > Chordata > Mammalia > Rodentia > Muridae > Rhabdomys > Rhabdomys pumilio. The sequence continues at coordinate 110,974,192 of JANHMN010000004.1, read as the reverse complement.
ATAAATAAAAACAACTTTTTTATAAAAACCATCATTTTAAGATTGTTTAAGACAGACTCTTACAATATATATAGTCCAGGGCAGACCTTGAGCCTACATAGACTCAAACTTGTGCTCACTGCCTGTGTCTCCTGAGGGCTGAAATTATGGAAATGCACCATCAGGCTTGAAAAATAAATAAACCTTGATAATAACATTTCTATTTTTGCTGAGTTACCCTGTTTATTCTAATGAGGTAAAATTAATGAGACTATGCTAGATTTAGTTACTGTCTGTGGTGCTATACATACTTATACTAAAAATATGGACAAAGAAATTGCTTTTCTTTCTTTGATCTCTGAGCACAAAATAAGTTTGATTTACATATAGGTAACTATTATATACTTCAGTGTTTTAACAATGGATTGAAGCCTCTGGTAAATTAATTTGAAAACTATGTAATTCTATTGATAAGATTTTAATTTGTAAAATTAGTTTTCTAACTTTTAACAGGATCTAATGAAGATAAAGAAAAAGAATAATAAATCCTAGAGAAGATAAAAAAGAATTATGTAAAATGATATATTCCTCGGTGATCATCAGACAATGCTAACAGTAAGACAACACCGTTAGGAAGGACTAGCAGGTGGGAGAAACTCTGGAATACCTTTTCAGCTTTTTGGTGCATCTGTTCGCTGAACAGTCGTGTGCAGTCATTTATGAACTTTTCACTGACCACAACCGTGTCACTAAAGACTGTAGCTGAAGCGTGCTTGCCGAATGGTCTCATCACCTGCTGAAGGAGCATAGCAGCATCTTCAACTGACAAGGAACTGGGTAGCAGAGGCTAAAATGAGAGAAAAATGCAAATGAGAAAAATGCAGGGAGCCACGGGCTACCTGCTTTTTACATATAATATACATATATGTGAGTAGATATATTTACAAGTACAATGTCCCTCAGGTAATTCCATTGCAGCCAGTGGCTTTCAGAAGCAGCCATGATCATAACTCCCAGAACGCTTTTCTGGGCTCACCAGCACTTGGCACTCTAGAGTCTTATGCCATTTTTATTTTAACCCAATTTCTCCACTTGCACACCCTATACAAATGTCACGTCTGGCACCCACCACCAGAACCCACAAGGTCCCTCTTCTTCTGTTATAGACCTACAAACAACTCACCAGGAAATCCTGAGAACTTTACCTGGACAAAGTTTCCTTTCAGCTCTATCATCCAAATTATTATTTTGAATTACTATTTTACATATCTCTCCCTATGTACTGCCTGTCCTAGGAGAAGACATTTGTTTGTCTACCATTTTTATATCATATAGAAAGGTGGTTATAACACAGAAACTACCTAAAACCCGCAGTAAGAATAAAGATGCCTTTTTCAATTTGGTAACCACAGCAGGAGTCTTCCTACATTATTAATAATTTCTGTACTCTGACTAGAAATAACAGACTGGCCTCCAGCTTACCTTTACCCACATTTAAGTGTCCCTTTGGAATAATGAAGAGCAGTTCAAGTGACTCTTGAACAATGATGCTAATGTATAGTAACACATTAGCAGAGATTACTGGAGAAGGAATAATCATACCAGAAGATATCTGAGGCCAGGGCAGTTGTATATGCTTGGATAAGACATCATAGTGGTTACTTTCAACTAGTAACTAGACACAGTATAGAATCATCTAGAAAGGGAGTTTCATTAGGGACAATCTAGATCAGGTTGGCCTCTGGGCATGTCTGTGGAGGACTCCCTTGACTCTGATAATTAGTAAGGGAAGACTCAGCCTACGAGTTGGGCACCATTCCTTGGATTTAGGTCTTGGCTTGGAAGAAAAGAAAGGAAATCAGGCACTTGCTAAGCATGTGTGCCTCAGTTTGTTCTCTACCCTTAACTGTGGATGTACTAAGAGTAGCTGCGTCACAATTCTGCTCCTGTGACTTCCCCTCATGATAGACTAGCAACCTGGAACTGTAAGCTAGAACAAGCCTGTTCATCATGATGTTGGTTTTTATCAGGGTATCTGTCACAACAACTGAAAAGAAAATTCAGACACATGTGCCAAGTCTCGTCAATTCCACTATCAGGATCAATAGGTTGCTATATTATTTTCTTGTTTGTTTTTGAGATTTACAGAATATTAGATTTGATTATATACATTAAAACAACAGCCTAATAAAATTTCTATTCTAACAATGACTGCTAGAGGCAAAACTATCTTTACATGGCCTATTTCTAAAATATGCACATCCTAGTAAAACATCATCTATTGGTTTAAACAAACAGTAATAAGAGAAGAAGGTTAAACATACTGAAATGTCAACCCATGTCCCTGAGCTGATGGCTTCCTCTACTGATGCTTCCACTTGGTCCACGAGTCCTTGGCCAACACAAGTCGCCTTCAAAAACAAGAGTGGTGTATTCTTATACCTTTTCTTTATATAGTTCACAGCATCTGGGATTCCAAGTCTGGACAAAGCATCAAATTCTAGAAATACACAAGGAAGTTGAATAGAACTGTCAATCACTCACATCTTCCAGAAGCCTCACAGAAAGTTGTACACAAACCCATTTTTGATTGTGGATGTAATGTACTCCAGTATTTTCTTAGGAATAAAAGAAACATAGTCTAACTTGTTCTTTGGATGTCTATTACTATAGGTCTCTGTAGGAAACCTGCTTCCAGTGCTCCGTGAACACAAGTTGTGTGGCCCCTTCTCCAGCTGAAGGGTTGACAGGACTACTGAGCAAAGCAGTGGAAAACAGCAGTAAAGGAAATGAAAACGGTCCAAATTAAAAATCAAAACTGCAATCTAGTTTGCTTACTTTAGTTAAAGGGATGAATTTTATTTTTCAAAATGTGTCACTGTACAATAGGACAAAGCCATTTTCTAAAGTAGATGATTTAGCATAACAGACTCCGAGTTACAGATGTTACTGGTATTGAAGGTATTACAGTTATTAAAAAGACTAAGTTCTAACCTGTTTCAAGTTTAACGCACATCCTCAGAGATCAAGCAAAGTCCTGTACCTAATGGTCTGTTCAAACCATTCTTCTCGAACATGGGAATATACACTGCTATGCAGCTTCATCGGGACTGTGCTCATCAAAGATGAAGTGGCCACTGCTTTAAAACAATCCGTCTACTTGACTGAAATCATGGCACAACCTCAGACATACACTTTAGAATACTATTACTGTTTCTGAGTAGAAGATAGCTGATAAACGTAAGCACTGCAAATCAGTCAATAAATGTTTGCAAGATGAGGTAGCTGAGAATAAAACAATAAGCATACTATATTAAACATATGATATTTACTTTGGGGGATTAAAAACTTAAATTTAATATAATCTTTATTCATACTGAAGGTTAATAACTGTCAATATGTTTTGGTATTTTAAACTTTCAGTATTTCAGTTCCTAAGTCCCACAGAATGGAAAGTGACAACTTTTGCAGTCAAAGGGAACCATGACAAACTATCTAGTCAGCCACAGGAAAATGCATGTGGAATTTGGAGTACAATACTTTCTAATAATATTTCAGTGTTAGGAAGAAATCTTAGTTTCAAAGAAAAGAAAAATATAGTTACCTAGATAGCCATTCTGCCTGAAAAAGGAATCCACCCAAGTACTCTGGGTCCTGGAATAGATTTCAGGGACAAACACTGCTTTATCCTGTCGCCCGCCAACCACAGTGCCTCGTAAGCGGCCGGTGCTCACGAGTTCCTCAAGCACAGCTTCAAGCAAATGCAGAGAATACAGACAGATCAGAACAGGCACACGGCTTTAAAGGGCAAGTACTTTTCAGTCCATCTTCCTAAACTCTACACTTTTAAAAGACAATTCAAAATCTTAACAGCATGCATAAAATTACAGTTCAAACAAAAAAACTCCCGATATCTATGACACTACTCAGGTTGTAATTCAGGGAAAATTTACAAACTAGTGTAACTCTAACCAGGCAATTTGTACACATTGAGTAATTGTAAACAAAACTTAACATTCTGGTCATGAAACCAGACAGCGAGGCCATGGGAGAGGAGGATGCACTGTAAGAGAGTAGGAAGGGAAGGGGGGAGGGGTTAATGGGATACATGTGACATAAAGCAAAAGGGAGGGAACTATTTGGGGAGGGAGGGCACCAGTAGAAAAGGAGACAACTAAAAAAAAAAAAAAGATGACAGATATCCATTATGAAACCCATTATTTTGTATACTAATCAAACCTTAATAAAAATCCAGAATCTCATCATTTATTTTGATGTAATCAGGTGACCAAATCTTTAGGAATAGTTAATTTTTAATCACTAGCATCACATTCATTTTTTTATTTTGAAGAACCAAAGCACTAGGACACATTAGACTTAACAGCGTGAAGTCAAGTCAGGGACCACTTTCCTTTGCTAGAATATCTCTGATTGACATGAAGCTGTAACACACCAACCATTCTTAAAGCAGAAAGAAATACTGTGGCTCCAGTACTCAAGGACAAACCTCAACTCTGCCACCTACTAACTATAAAATACTGGGCAAATAATTTCCTTCATGCCTTTATTTTCTTGTCTGTGAAATGGGGATAACAATACCTATGCCATAGTTTCCTGTGTTTAAGTAAAGTGCTACCATCAGCTGGTATATATCATAAGCATTCAATAAATATTAGCTACATATTTCATTATCACCTTTACCATTGTTATAATTCTAGAGCCAACTGGAAAACTAATAGGACCTTAAGCATGTTCAACAAGAGGGAACACATGCCTTGTACGGTTATGGTGCCTGAGGCTAATAATGTCTTGGATTTTGGAGAGCACCAACAACCACCACCTTACTAAAACCAACATAATCCCAAGCTACACTCTGAAAATTTGTCCTCAGACCCACAGTGTGGTTCTAACTCCTCATCAAGAAAACTTCTTTCTGTTACACACTGAGACCGTTTTAGAAAACCCCAACCAATCAAAAAGCAGAGCTGTGGAGCCCAGACACAATGGATATCTATAATATAACTCTTGTACTCAAGACTCAGGGACCATTGTGGAAGAGCTGGTAGAAAGAGCCAGAGGAATTTACTATGAAACTGAGTCTCCTAGGAGTGTCAAAATCCTACCAACAGATACCTACAACAATAGGCATGCTAATGTAGATAGAAGAAAGCCCAGGAGGTTGCAACCTTAACACAGGCAACTAAGAAATGTTTAGAGCAGGAGAAAGTCTTTCCCAAGGAATAGCATCCCAATTAGTTACCCAATAACACACACACACACACACACACACACACACACACACACACACACACACCTCACCACCGCCACCACCACTACCACCATCACCAAACAACAACAGCATATATGGGAAGTTTAAGGGCAGAAAGGGAAGGGAGAAATTACATAGTTGTATTATGTTCTTAAAAAATAAGGCATAATAAAAAAGGGAAAAAAATGAGATCACTTTGGTTTACTAATAGTCTATAAAGCAGTGCTGTACTTTGGATGCTGAATATCTTCTTGGTCCCAAAGAGGTGCTACTGGATGCTGACGGAGCTTGTAGGAGGTAGAACCTACTGGGAAATCCTTGGTCATTAAATGTATGCCCTTGAAGAGAGCTGTATGACCCCAGATTCTTCTCTGTTTTCCTGGCATAGTTTTATTCACCAAAGGATCCTCACCACTATCACCGAGCAAAACCCTCCTGAGATCCAAGGAAATGAGTCCACCCAATCTCAGATGGGTGCTTCCAAAATCACATAAAGACAAAAGGAAACCGAGTCAAACCATCTCTCTTTCTCCGATCCCCACTTCTAGCTCTCTCTTTTCTTCACCACTCCTATTTTTTTGTCTTCAAAAAACAAGATAAATATAACCCTTCTTTCTCTCATCCCTGGGGAAGAAAGCCAGGTACTTGTGAATTCTCAGAACACACTCTATTACTGAATTACACCCACAACCAAAGTAATACAAATTTAAACAAAACTCACAGTAAAGGAGCTGTTCCTGAAATCCATATTTTGAAACCAAAGAGTTTACTGCTGTAGGCCTTTATGGGAAATTAAACGAAAAAATTGAAATTAATTTAGTATACAACTGTATATGATTAAAATAAATAAGAACTGGCGTTTATTAAAGGAAAACCACCAATTTACTTAAAGGAAAAAAATTATGGCAAAGTTATACCAAATTTTAGACACCTGATCAGGGTTGTGCTACTCAGAAAGCAGGATCTGGGTTGTCTTTATTCACAACCCAGATCACTTTCTATTATGAATCCAGCAGGTGTTTCCTTTCTGCCCTTCACTGGGCAGCACCGTGAAACCCAAGGATGTTCATGTCTCGCATATAAAATCCCTATGCCCGGTTCACTTACCATTTCTAGATTTTCTGATTTTCTAATGCAAGATGTTACTTGAACATGTTTAGTGCAAACATAATTTTCTTCACAAATATTTTTGGTACATGGCTGCATCTAAGAATGATACAGAGCTCACAGACATGTGCAGGCTGGATATATGTAATTTTTCTTATGGTGCTTTCCCTCTCCTCACTTAGAAATATTAGAGTGATATAGGATTTTGTTTTTGAAGAAAGTGTGATGTGATATGTGTACTTAAATGTATTTGGAATGAGATATTTCTAGTCAAAAGTGACTGAGAGAAACCGATTTACAAATGCTCTTTTTTACTTATATATATTCTCTGTAACATTTTCTAAACTATTTTAATAGGATATAATCCACATATAACTAACATCTACTCAATTTCAAGTATATAAGTCAATGGTCTTAATAAATTTGCAAACTTGTACAAGCATCGCAACAATCCAGTTTTACAATTTCCAGTAGCATGTGAAGTCAGCCAGTACTGCCACTCTGAAGAAAAGTCATCTGTTTTCTGAGTCTGTAAATTTGCCCTTCTAGACATTCAATATGTTGAATCAATAGGAAGTCTTGTGTTTCTGTCTTCTTTTACTTAGCATTATGTTACAGGATGTTCATCAATAATGAAGCATATAAAGTGGTTCAGTCCTGAACAGCACTCCATCATACAGATATTCCACATGTTGTTTTTATTTTCATTAGTTGATATTTATAGTGTTTGTCATAATAGTTTGAGGCATTATGAATGGATTTAATGAATATCATGTATTCATGTCTTTGTGTGGGCATTGTATCTGACTGTGGTCGTGAAATAACAGTGTGCTATGAATTCATCCTGGGCCTGTGCATGTATAGGTGACTTTATCTAGTACATACAAGTGACTATCACTAACTTATATCCCAGCCCAATATATTCTTTTAGCTAGCTGACATTCCCGAGTGTATTTCTTTGTTTCATTGTGTGTGTTTGTATGTATATACGTGTCTTCAGGCAGGTTAGCCTATGTGTGAGCCTGTGGGGGCCAGAGGGACAACTTTGGATATCTTCCTCTGTCCCCCCACTTTGCTTTTCCAGACAGTTTCTCTCTCATCTTGGAGCTTCCTGTTTAGCTGGAGTGACTCGCTAGAGAGCTCTCAGGGTCTGCCTGTCTCCACCCTATGGTACTTGGGTCACACACTTGTGCCTCCATGCTTTGCTTTAAAAAGCCTGCCAAGGCTCCACTCAGGTCTGCATGCTTGCACAGATCGAACTTCCTGCCCGGAGCTGTCTCCATAGGCCTGCATTTACTTCTCATGCCTATAGGTTTTAAAGTAACCTTCTGTTTCTATTTACTTTTAAGCCATCATCCCTGTTCTTCAATTAGTTTCTATTTTTTATGTATATTCAAGGTCCTTTTACTAATTCCAACTTTTTAATGCTTTGCTGATTGTTTAGAATGCCACATCTTTATTTTCTTTTAAGTCATTTAAGAAACTTGGTAAAAATAGAAACACTTATTTAAAAAAATGAATGGAATACTTAAAGCTCCTCATGTGTTTGGAGAATTTTGCATAAATTATTTAACAAAATTTCATGTAGATCTGTTTGCTTTATTAAATTGTTTGAATTAGGTCCCAGTATGCTGTGAATTGTGTCATCTCTGTTTATCTTACAGTAATCATCACAACCTTCTTACATGTTATTCTGTGGGTATTTTCTCCTCCTGCTAAGAAAACATAATATACCACCTTAAAAGACTCCACCTTAAAGGGCTCCACCTTAAAGGACTCCACCTTAAAGGGTTCCACCTTAAAGGACTCCACCTTAAAGGGTTCCACCTTAAAGGACTCCACCTTAAAGGACTCCACCTTAAAGGACTCCACCTTAAAGGGTTCCACCTTAAAGGATTCCACCTTAAAGGACTCCACCTTAAAGGACTCCACCTTCAAACTCTTAGGTATTACTCATTGTGCATATTCAACAAATGTATGAAATTTCTAAGGTTTTTGTTTGGTGAATTTTTATTTCAGTTGGGAACAGAACGTGGTCTGATGTACCTGCATGTTCCACGCATCTTAGTATTTACTTCCTGATCCTTTAGATACATGTAACAGCTGCCCACATAACCCTGTGGATGCACATGGCTTCAGAGCAGATGAGGGAAGTGGTTCCTTTGTTTCCAGCTATCACACACACAGCGTGAACTGAATGCACTACACCGATCTCAGCAATATCTTTTCAGTTCAGAATTAGCTTTACTCTGTAATTTGACAGTATCTCTATACAGTAGCACAGGGCTACTATGAGAGAAAACAACACAAAACAAAACTGCTGATCACGATAAAATTTACACTTGCTACAGTAATCAACAAAATAAAAAGAGCAAATATGTTAACAGAAAAGTATTGTTAGTTTTTGACTAAATGAGAAATTCAACGGGCACAAAAGTTTCAAACTTGTCTCCCTCTATCTCTACCAATCAACTTCCCAGTTCTGCTCCCCCTAAAACCCCACACTTCCTTGTGTTTGGTGAGAGACTGCACGTGGGTGGTGAGAAGCCAAGGAGGACAGAGAAACTAGAGCAGCAAGAAGTCAGGTGCACAATGAGAGTTAATGAGATAAATAAACACGTTATGTCAATAAATGCTCAGTCTCCCATGGCTGGAGAAGAGAATTACAAATACAGGAAATGAAAAAAAAAAAAAAAAAGAAAGAGAGAAAGAGAATATAAGAATGAAGTGAAGCTTAGTATTTGTTTAAATTGGAACTATCAGTTTGCACACATGGTTTTGCTATTTATGTTTACAATTAAATACACAGAATGTGCACATATCTGTGTCTGTGTCCTCTCTGTCTTTACCAAAAGGCCCACGGAGCAGTAAGAATCAAATAGTGTGAGAAGCATCTAAGTGCCCTTATGTGCTCCAAAAGAGGAATCAGGCAGCTTGGAGAAATGGCTAGACAGGGAACTATGAACGGAACCTAAACATTTTGTTGTATCTGTAACAGAGGAATGACAGGGTCATGCCAGAAGGTCAAAGCCAGGTTGAAAGCCATCTTCTAGTAAAATCAATGGTAATCTGAAAATGTAATTTATAACAACCTAAAGCCAAATAACAAATTTAGGAAACACTAAGTCCCCAGTGATAAAAACAAATAAACAAACAAACTGTAAGTCTCAGGACTAATGGGACACATGGTCCTAACGTTTCATCCCTGAACATGACTATTTGTTTTTTATTTTTCTCCAAAGGAAAGCAAGCAGCTTTATAAGAATTTTATCAGATATATCTGTTAAGTAAATATAACATATTCATCAGTAATTGAAAAATTTAATTGTAAATTATCTGCTAAGATTTAATTAGGAGAATAAAGCGTCCCTTCTGTGTATTCCTGCCAATAATGGCCAATGTAAATATTGACACTCACATGCACCATCAAGCAGAGAGCAGACAAGAGAAGTTAACATTTTAAAGAATACCTGATCTGTGACCTTTAAAATATTGATATTAGGAAAGTCAGAGAAAGACTAAACAAGTGTTCCAGACTAAAGGTAACCAAAACCTTGTAACCAGTCAATGAAATACATGATTCTGAACTGAACCTGAAGCGGCTAGAAAGGGCAGTTCTGAAGCCATCTGCACATCAGAATGGATCCAAAGACGAGATGAGTGTATGCACCAATGACAATTTTCTGACCATGAGTTCTGTATTATATTGTACAGGATAATGCTCTTTCTGTAGGAAACAGATGAAATTACTTGTGGTAAAATTTGAGCAATTTCGATACTGGTCATAGAAAAGCTCTCTAATCTACAAATTCCAAATTATTTAAGAACAAAAAAAGAAAAGAAATTTGTTCACCAGACTATCAGCTTCCTCTCCAACCCTTCAATCCTCCTGTTGCATTGCATGTGTTCAGTATTCAATCAATGTGTCCTGTAGTTAAATGACTGCAACTTTCCTGTCTTAAAGTGTGTACAGTTAATGCTGACGTAAAGACAACTACAACGAAGATAGGTAATACACATTAGACTAGTGACACTGACACTGTAAGTGGTAGAAACCAGACTAGTGGCTTGAGAAGGGACACAGAGTAAGAAAACAAACAGTAAATGTAGACACTGGTCTTAAAAAAATGCACAAATACTAGATGGAGTGGAATATGAATGACATCCAGAGAGTTGTTTGAAATGAAAATCTGGACATCTCAAACTCTCATAGAACAAAAAGCCACTCGACAGAATCTAATGCGAAGGTGAGGAGATAATGAAGAACGAAGGCTTTCTGAATTCTCTATTTAAATAAATCTAAACAGGCTATAGACTTGGTTTTGAAATGTTACATTTCTAATGTAATGCTGCTATTACTTAACACTATGGACTCTTAGTAAAAAGGATCCTAAAACCAGTGACATCTAAACTCCAAGTAAGTTAGGCTTCCGACTTATCTGCCCCACATTACATGGCTACTGTGTAATATAACAATGAACTCAAACTTTTATTTAAATAACTACATGGTCTTTCCATGATCTCAGGGTGATTTGTATGTAGTGACATCAGCATCAGATTTTAAACTGCTTTAACAGAACAAACATTGAAGCAACATGGAAAGAAGAGTAATGTGTGGAGAAGGGTTGAGGTTTGGAACTCTGGAGGCTTTAGAGTCCCATTCCAGAGAAGCTCTCCTTCTACTTGTTTAATAAACTGGGATGCTCAAAAAGGTTTTGCTTCAAAAAGATTCAGCTGCTAGAAAAAAATGCAAATTGTGTCAAATAAATGTGTAAGTTTCTATATGTACTTTGAAAGGTTTACCGGGTAATAGCACTGAAGAGTCCACGGATTCGTGCTTTATGGCGAGCCACAAAAGCCTCAGTGAAAATCACTCCTTTGTTATCAAGATCAAGATGGCCATTGATAATCCGACCAAGTCGCTGAGTTAATGCCTGGGAATAAGAGGTCATCTGTTATTAATTTGAAATAATAAAATTAAAATGTGCATTTGTACAATCCTACTCAACTCATGCTATGTGTTGTGACAAATTTCAACTGCACAAATTATATGGTAACTAAACTAAAATGATCTAGAAAGCTTCATTGTCTCAGAGCAGAATCAAGAAACATACCAAATTATTAAAGGATTAGCTATAATAATTATTAATATTAGTTAATTGATAAAGGTTTAACCACAATAACAGCCCTTGCTTACAAAATGTGTTTCTAAAGGAAAATAAAAATGATTGATTGGCCTTAACAAAAGACTCTATTTGAACCTTTAGACGCTATAGGAATAAATGTTATTCCATGATAACAAGGGAAACAAGTCCTAAAAAATTATATTCTCTAAGAGTAACAAGACTTTTTCCTGCTTTAAACTGGCAGATTATCTGGTTTCTTGACTGGTTTTCAATTTTGAGATAGTATTTCTTTCTTAGCTACATGACATCTGAACAAGTACATGTGAGATAGGTATGGATACATTTCACGCTCCCTCCCTGACTCAGAGCAGATGTATTCAAGTTGGTCTGATAGATCTACAACAAAGAGAAATGTAATGAGCTCTGAGGAGCACACTTGTGATATTTAGAAAAGAGAACTGGAAACTCTTAAGTATCTAGGAACACAATTACAGAAGAAACCATTTGGTGTAAGCCTTGTTTTGTTTTAAGCTTGACTTTCTATGACTTATAGTTACTCAGGTAAACTAGGATTTAAATCCCTAAAATGCCGGGCGGTGGTGGCACACGCCTTTAATCCCAGCACTTGGGAGGCAGAGGCAGGCGGGTTCCTGAGTCTACAGAGTGAGTTCCAGGACAGCTAGAGCTACACAGAGAAACCCTGTCTCGAAAAAAAAAAAATCCCTAAAATGCTTTGTAAGACATTTATATTTTCTAAATTGTGTTTTAAATACCACCAGGAAAACTAATTCAATTAATATAGGTGAGTGAATAAATCTATACTACACATTGGTCTCATGTAATTATGGTTTGGTATCTTTCTAAAGTCAGATTTCCTTAAGGTGAAAGATGGTTGTGGTTGTTTGAATGAGCATGGCCCCCACAGGCTCCTGTGTTTGAATGCTTGGTCTCCATTAAAGGAACTGTTTGGGAAGAATCAAGATGTGTGGCCTTGATGGAGGAGATATGTTACTCTGGTTTGGCTTTCAGATTTCAAAAGCCCAAGCCAACAAGCCAATGTCTCTCTCTCTTTGACTGGCTACCTGTGGAAAATCAAGGGAGCTCTCAGTCCCATGCCTGCCTGCATGCCTGCTGCCATGATGACAATAGACTAATTCTCTGAAACTGTAAGTAAGCCACTAACTAAATGCTTTTCTTTTCTAAGAATTGCTTTGGTCGTGGGTCTAGTCACAGCAACAGAACAGTAACTAAGACAGTGGTTAGCATGAGATTTGGTTGTTTTGAAAACCAGCTACTGCTCCGAGAGTGCTGACCTTGGGCTAACAGTTCATTCGGTATTCCACTGACGCTTATGCAGTAGTTATTCCTTCTCAGAAAATACAGCACTGGAGACAACAGACACATGAAACACCTTTCTTAGTGTCAGGGAACTAGGAAGTCACATTGATAGAATTCAAATTCAGGTGTGTATGACACTAAAGCCTATGGGTTTCCCACTGCACCACATGAATATCTATGACTGTGAAATAACAAACTACTTTAAAATCACAGAGAACACATAGCTTCAATTTTCAGGTAACACTGTTATTACAATACAGTCATGATACCGGAATTTAGTATCAGCATAAATTCCTAAGTGAGAGAATATGTGAGATTCTTTGTTCTCGTGATATAGCCACAGCTCAGAGGAGGAAAAATATGGCAGTAATAAAAATAGTACTACTGACACTGTGATAAGAAACTTCTCTGTTGAAGGTGTTTTCCATTGCAAACTATTGAGCAGTGTCCCTGATCTTTACGCCCTCTATGTTACTAGACTTATCAATTATACCATTGCTGTATATATCCTAGCTAGGTTACAAATAGCAGATATCCCAAGTACTAAGTAAATCCACACACTCGTGGGACTTGAGCTTCTGTGTCACCAAGACAGTCTTAGAACTTATCCTCCTCTTAGGATTCTGGTAGCCTGGGGCTTGGGATAACTGTAAATTATAAGTGTAAACATTTTGAACAGTCTTTTCAGAGCCATCAAATAGGTTATACCCCAAAACACATAGCTCTGAGTTATATCCACTTGAACCTTACACAAAACTACCTGATCCTGACACCTACTCAGATTCTTTAAAATTCTTTACATTATTAGGAAAAAACAGTACCTGTGTCAGAAAATCCCCAGGAAGGTCATAGGTTTTACATAGTTCTGAGACAGTCACTTGACCACTTTCTTGCAACTTATCATTCACCTCTTCTGATAACCGATCCAGATAGTTCCTAATATTGGGGAAAAAAAAGTTTTTTTGTTTTTGTTGTTGTTTTTAAATTAACCCTGTTTTCCTTCTGAATCTTCCCCTTTCATGCTTTTCCACTGAAGTATTGTAGCCCCCATGTAATGGGTGTGAATGAGCACCACTCCTTGCTTAGATTCTATACCTTATTTTTTGCATATGGATATAATTAAACATAAGGTCAAACAGCAGGTTTTTCTTCTGCCAATAGAAATTTTATAGTCATTTCACATTAGTTTTAGAACATATTTGCTTTGAGTTCAGTTAGTTCACAATAAAAAAATGAGTTAAATTTTTATTGCTTTAATAGGAAAAGATCAAAATTTATATTATTTATGAATGTGTATTCGCCATAATTAGTACTTACTTTTAAAATAGAATGGTTTTTATAATGAATGTCTTTATTACATGATCTCTGAAAAAAAGAAAGCTTAGCTGGCCATGTCTGGCCTAAATTATTTGAAAGAAGGAAAGAAAGCACCTCAAAATACTTACTCATCTATCAGTTGTCCCAGTACTATTTGCACATGCTTCTCTGACTTAATAATGTCACTGACTCTATTTTCAATATGAGTCAGGTCCACATTGATAACCTACAATTACACAGAAATTATAAAAAGTTTCTACTAGTTTTGAAATTTAAGATTATACATTGAGATTAAAAGTACACTTTTATGTATATATAATATATATTATTTATACATCCTTTAGATAAATTTGAAATTGCTTTAAAATATTGATAGTTGAATATAATGGCAAACACCTATAATCCCAACATGCAGAAGAACAACTACACGTTCAAGGCCAGTGTGGTCTACATAGCTAGTTCTAGGCACGGAGAGACGGCCAGAGAGTGAAACAATCTGTGTGTGTGTGTGTGTCAGACTTCCTGTTTGCCTTCACACCAAAGATGTAGAACTCTCAGCTCCTTCAGTACCATGCCTGCCTGGACAGTGCCACGCTTCTCAACATGATGATAGTGGATTGCAACTGAGCCTCTGAACCTGTAAACTAGCCCCAATTAAACATTAACCCTTATAAGAGTTGCCTTGGTCATGGTGTCTCTTCTCAGCAATGGAAACCCTAACTAAGACATGTATAAAGGTACTCAACAAATCCATAGTATTCATAAATTAAAAAAGCTTTAAGAAATCAAAGCAAAATGTTTACAAATTTACCTGTTGTAAGTCGACAATATTTACTCGACCTTTGAACAAAAGAGAGGAATTTACATTACATGGAAGTGCAGCCCAACAGCTTCAATTCTAACACAGTGTTGACCACTGTAAGTCCTACAAAGGGTACAGGACCTCAATAACTGATGGATTTAGACACGGATTACTAGCGGACCAGTCTTCATGGTTAAAGCCACAGGCAACACTGTTTTTAAAGGTGTTTTTTTATCCCATCAGACACATTATGAACATCAGCAGACACAATGTGGAAAAACCTATGCGAAGAATTCAATTCTTCTCACAAGTCAATTTAGCTAAAATGACCAAAGGAAATACTACAACTAAATTACGATGAACTTGAAAAGCATGTCTATCAGCAAGAGAGAATCTGTTAAATATTGCAAATCACAGCTCACATTTTATTAGCACTACTTCAGAAAGAAACAAAACACCAAGGCTATACCCAAGTGGTATCTAGTAATGAGTTGTTTCTGTTTAAATCAAACTGTGCTCAATCTGCTTAACGCATTGCTCAAATTTCAAAAATATAAAGCAAAATGATATTTTATATTTGATGGTGCTAACTGCGCTTCATCATATGATAGGTCAGCCTCAGGCCACAGAACATCAATTTACAGTTGTTTTTTTTTTTTTTTTTAAATTAGTAATGCAGCTTTAGTAAGAGAGATTTTAAAATCTTATGAAATCTCTATTTCTCCTTTATAATTAAGTACCTGATCACTGGCAGCTGGGTACTCACCCCTGGGTCATGAAGTAATTTTTATATATATATTTATACACACACACACATATATATATATATATACATATATATATATGTACATATATATCCCCTACATATGTAGTACATTTAATTCAATACAACAAAAACACGGTATTTGTTAGGTGGCAATAGTTAAGATCATGTTTGCATGAACCTGTAAGATTATGCTCATATGAACATACGAAGACTGCAAGATCCTATGAAGACTGATTATCAAGTTATCAGCTAAGAAGGGTTACAACTCAGTGTAAGTATTTGCCTACTGTGTGCCCTGGGTCTGATGCCCAACATGAATAGGAAAGAAAACGGAGCAATTAAGGAGAATACTTTATCATCTCCACGTAACTATTTACACATGATTTTAATGTGTTTCCTTCAAACATCTGGTGAAGACAGAAGCCTAACACTGAGGAATTACTTACCGCCTCGCACATGCAGCTCATCTCTCATTTCTTTACTGATTTGGGCTGGAGTGATATATTCCTTGCCATCAAGTGTATGGACTACTTCCAGCTGTTTCTGAGAGATCAGTTTATTCACGATCTCAATGCAGTTCCGTTCTGACAACCTGTGAGAGGTCAGAAGTTTTAAGAGTGTACTTGATATGTTTCACAAAAAAGTATTTGAAAGCAAAATTTTGAGTAACGTCTACATTACAAAATCTGTCGTTTATTAGTATAATGGTATTGGTTGAGTAATTTAAAAAAACTGGAGAAAGCAATTTATATTCCCTTGAATTATTTACTTAATTCACACACGTCACCGTATTATGATTCTAAAGATGTTCTCTTCAAGTCCTGCCTTCAAATATCAAATATTTCAGCTGAAAACAAACTTTTCTTAAAAATCATAGTATATGGCCTTGCTGGTACAGTTGGTGTACACACAGGACATTTGACTTAGCAAAACTATAGTCACTACTGTTAGCTACTCACAGCTATCCTGCACTAGATTTTGTTTTCTTGGGTTTTATTGTTTGTTTGTTTGTTGTGAGAGTGTATGTATGTCTGCAGCTCTCAAATGTTATAGAGCGGCATCAACGGACTAGTGTTTTTATTTTTAGGTCCAGGAGAAATAAATACTACAAGAACTCGTTTACAGGGAGAAAAAGTCTATTCGCCTTATGTATGTAATCTGTAATCACGGGCGCAGAGTCAGGGTATTTTGGCCACTCCCCCAAAAGGTTCCTGGTGTGTAGAACAGTCAGTGTCCAGGAGTCCCCAAAAATGACAGATGGCGTGTGGGTCTGGCTTAGATCAGTGGCTGCAGGTATACAGGATTTAGAGGAGAGACAGACTACTTGCTGCGCGCAGCACTGGGGTCTCTGCTAGCTCGCTCTAGGCCGAGCAGCGAGCGCCTCTACCGACAGCTGTGGCAGACGGGCTCCGGGTTCCCACCGAAACCCGGCAGGCAGTGCGGGAACGAGGGAGCGTCCCGGGCCTAAGCCGGCTCCACACCGCGGGGAACCAGCACCTTTGCGTGGACTCCGCGAACTGCGCTCGCTGGAAGTCAGCCGCCAGCCGCCGGATCTCCTCCCAGGCGTCCGCCATCACTGCTTCTCTCAGCCCCGACACAGGGAAACGGCAGACACGTCAGCCTTCAGCCGGCCGCAGGCACCCAGGGACGGGCCGCGTAGAGGGCCAAGAGACCTGCGTGAGGGAAAATCGCGAACACAAACGCGATTGTCGAGCTCTCCGCCCTCCGTTGGGCGTGGCCTGCGGGAAGCGGCTTTACAAAGTGCTACAAAGCCCAGCCAAAGCTGACTCAGTAATCCTTCTTTTTGCAAGATTCCTGTTTCTGTCCAGCAACCATCAAATGATCTTCCGCCCTTACTGGGAGAGCGAGACACACTTCTTTTGTCGGACTATTACAAACCGTAACTAATCCACTTTGAACAGTGAATGGGGCTTTTGCTTGAGCCAAGAATGAAGTCAGTTTTAGAGAAACTTGATCCACACTACTGCATCAGTTTGAGTTTTGTTTTTCCAAAATGAATCTATTTGGATATTACAAATGCCGTGGAGCTCATGTGTTCTAGAGCCTGCTATTTTTATTATTATTATTATTATTATTATTATTATTATTATTATTATTATTATTATTTTACTCAGACAAAGGAATGACCATTGCTGGGAGTAAAACGGGGGAAGGCAATTGCATTGTACTTTTTAGACAAGATAACTGCTGCTATTGTTTATTTACACACACCACTTTCCCATCTTAATCGGTGGGGAAATCAGAAGCCTGATTGTACTTAGTAAAGAATATTTTATTTCATTCCCATGTAAATATATTAGTCTATATAACACGCCCAGCAGGTAAATCCATTTGTCCTCTAAAGTGCCTAGTTTTGATTAAAATTGAGAGAACTCCACCATAAAGCTTGCCTTTCTTTATGCTGTCCACCTTATTCTCTGAAGCAGGATCTCTCAGTAAGGTAGGTCAGCTTCTTTTCAAGTAGGTTTACTGGCCAGCAAGGCCCTAGGATCCTCCTGGCTTCACCTCCCAGGCAGGTTGATCATTATACTCAGGTTTCAAGATAAGCTTGGGCTGTGAATTCAAGTGTGCATGCTTACACCGAGAGCACTTTAACAACTAAGCATCTTCCCACCCATCGTTTTCAGTGCTTTGAGTGAGGGGGGAGATTTCACTTTGGTCCAATACTTGATATTGCAGAGGAACTTTAAACAGAGCAAACACTAAGCCGCTGTTTTCTAAAGGGTAGGAGATTCTTTTGAAGAATGAACTTGTATGTATTTGGGAAGTTGACGTCTCATTCTTTATAAAATTTTATGATAGTTGTCTGTGGTTGTATGCATACCTCCTTAATGTTGACATGTACACAGTCTGGCCAGCTGATGATGTCTTTAGCTACAATGTGTACAGGATTTATTACACATTCTTGCAACCATTAGAGATTGTCTTTTGACATAAAAACAAATTACAGACAGTAATGAAACACTGTGTGATGGTTGAACATATGCATACATGGATAACATTTAAATTATATCAAACACCCAATATGTCATATACTATCCATGATGAAACATGTGCTATCCTTTCTTCTAGTGCTATAAGACATAAAGTACGTGGTTGTTGTGATGGTTTGTACATGCTTGGCCCAGGGAGTGGCACTATTTGGAAGTATGGCCTTGTTGGAATAGGTGTCTCACTCTGGGCATGGGCTTAAGACCCTTACCCTAGCTGCCTGGAAGCCAGTCTTGCACTAGCAGGCTTCAGATGAAGATGTAGAATTCTCAGCTCCTCCTGCACCACGCCTACCTAGATGCTGCCTTACTCTCTCCTTGATGATAATGAACTGAACCTCTGAACCTGTAAGCCAGCCCCAATTAAATGATCTTTATAAGACTTGCGTTGGACATGGTGTCTGTTCACAGCAATTAAACCCTAAGACAGAAGTTGGTACTAGTGACTGGGGTATTGCTCAGATAGGCCTGACCATGCTTTGGTTTGAAGGAATGTAGATTTTTGGACTTTGGATCTTTCATAGAAGAAAAATTTCCTAATCTAAAGAAGGTGGTGCTTATAAAAGGTACAAGAAGCATATAGACCACCACAAAGATTGGACTAGAGAAAGTATCCTCACAACATAATATTTAAAAACACTAAATATATAAAAACAAAGAAAGAATATTAATAGCTGCAAGGGAAAAAGATCAAGTAACATATAAAGGCAGACCTATTAGAATTACATCTGACTTCTCAGTGGAGACTCTAAAAGCCAGAAGGGCCTGGACAGATGTGTAGCTGACTCTAAGATAGACTCCTCATATTGTGGTTATTTTTAGCCATAATATTATTTAGTTGCTACTTTGCAATTTTAATTTTTTAATTTTGCTCCTGTTATGAATAATAATATAAATATCTTATATGCAGGATATCTGATATGTGACCCACAAAGGAGTCTGACAGGTTGAGACCCACTACTCTAAGAGATCACAGAAGTCACTCCAGAGTACTATGCTCAGCAAAACATTCTATCAACATAGATGGAGAAATTAAGAAATTTCATGATAAAGCCAAGCTTAAACAATATCTGTCTACAAACCCAGTCCTACTGAAGGTGCTACAAGAAAAATTCTAACCTAATGAAAACACATGAAGTAAATAATCTCACACTAGCAAAATCAAAAGAAGAGAAAGACACACACACACACACACACACACACACACACACACACA
>JANHMN010000004.1:110932218-110954251 GCA_030674055.1 Rhabdomys pumilio | reverse complement strand
TTTTTTTTAATGATATACAGAATAAATGTAATATTTCTTTTATATGACAGCTCTCTGAATATATGTCTTTCCTATTTGCCTTTTCTGAGTTGAGCATCTTAGTTATATCTCCTGGTAATAGTTTTTTTACTTGTAAATTTAATGGAGACACAGTTAGAGTGGATTAAAAGTTTACTGATGTGAGTTTTGAAATGTGATGTCCGTATAGAATTTAATACTTTATACATAATATGACAAGAGCAAATGGTAGCAAGATTAATTTTGCTTGATATTTTCCTCTGTTAATTGCTCTCTTGACTTATATTCAGTGGTTACAAACCATTTCTAGTTGATATTTATTTAAATTGCCATCAAACCCGGCTTGAAAGCTTATATATAACCATTTTCTCTGTTCTTTAACAAATAATTTATGATGTTTTTATTTATTTTTAAACACATTTTCAGCAACAATGGTACATTTAGGATTATAACATTCAAGAACATAAAACAATTTTTTTAGAGTTTTCAAACTCCTGGTATTTTAAGATTCAGGTACAATTAATTAGTATTCCCAGAAATTCTAAGAAGTTTTAAAATTATGATTTTTAAAAACATGTCTAACAATCTTCACACTCTATTATTTGTCAATCTGAAGTCCATATTTAAGGAGTTAAGTGCATTACATTTAGAGGTGCTTACAAAGAACTAGTCTACAGAAACATTCAAATGATGAAAATAATTTAAAATTCGGGTCTCTCAAGAGATTGTTCAAAGGTCTCAATGAAGTTTACCATGTGTGTGAACTCAATGCCATTTTATATTTTTGAGTTACCCTTTCTTGTTCTCCTTTGTAAACGCTATATTGTACCCATACATTCATTGCTTATATACATATGTGACTAGGATTTACATATGGGGTTGTGTGGCTTTTTTTTCTTTCTGAGATTGAGTGACCTTACTTCTAAGTCTATTTTCCTGTAAATTTTGAGGTTTCATTTTGGAGCTGAATATTTTTTCATTTTTTAGAATCACCAGATTTGCACTATTTATTAATCTGTTGATAGGTAACTAGTGAGGAAAGTAGCAATAAACAAAGGTTCAGATATGTCTGTGGGGTTCTCTAGGTATATGTCCAGGACTGAAATAACTTGGTCATATGATAGTCATATTTTAAATTTTTGAGAACCTTAAACTCAGTTCCACAATTGGTGTATTCATTTGAACTCCATCATCACTGAATAAAGTTCCTCTTTTCAACTTTTGTTTTTAGGTTTATTGTTGGTAGCCATTCCAGTGGGGCGGGGGGGTGGGGGGAGTAAGGCTGTGGTGGAGTCTCAAAGTAGCTTTAATTTACATTCATGGCATTGCTAGTGATCTTGAACACTTAAAAAAAAGTAGCTATTGGCTATTTCTGTTTCTTTCTTCAAGCAAGCAAGCAACCAACCAAACAAGCAAACTCTTATTAGCTGTTTATTGGCAGTAGTTTTATTTCCTCGGT
The DNA here is from genome assembly GCA_030674055.1 of Rhabdomys pumilio. Classification (NCBI taxonomy): domain Eukaryota; kingdom Metazoa; phylum Chordata; class Mammalia; order Rodentia; family Muridae; genus Rhabdomys; species Rhabdomys pumilio. The sequence goes on along the minus strand of JANHMN010000004.1, from coordinate 110,952,774 downwards.
GTTTAATTTCTGTAGTTTTCTGAAGTGTGGATATTCGTCTTGTGAAGTGTAGCTGGCAGAGATCGTTTCCCGTATTGTGGGCTATCTATGTACTCTGATGATAGTTTCCCTTGCTGTGCAGAAACCTGTTTTACATCTCTTGATGCTTGGGGCTAGTTGCTGTGCTATTGCTGTTCTGTCGAGGAAGTCATTGACTACCCAATGTACTTCTTCTCACAATTATTAAAAATTAAAATATATTTACCTTATTTTCCCACCTCTCCCCTCCTTTTAATTTCTCCCTTTCCTTCTCACTTCCTCTCAAATTTATTGTCTCCTTTTCTTTAATTCTCACTGTTATGCATTAGGGTCGCTGACATATTTCAATTTTATTTTTGTACAAAATGAGAGTTATGAACTCAATTTACTCAACCACAGGTAATAACCAGTTTTTCCAGCACCATTTATTTAATAGGCTGTCTTTTTCCTAAAGGGTCTTTTGTCTCGTTGGTTAATAATTTGGTGGGCAAAGCTTTATAGGTTGATTTTTTTGGTTCTTATATTATATTGTTTTGTTCTACCTCTTTAATTTTATGCCAGACTGTCTTATTGCCATATCTTTGTATTATAGTTTGTCATAAAATTTGAGGTATGGTATCGGGCTGCCTCCAGCCCTTATAACCTTTATTGAGAAGGCATATTGAACTTGTCCAGTGTCTTTTCTGCATTAAGGTATGTGATTTTTCTCCTTCTGTTTGCTTATATGGTGTATTATGGTTTTTTGATGTACATATGTTACAACAATGTTGACTTTTCTTTGATGAATCCCACTTGGTCACATAGTTTTAATGTGTTCCTGGATTTGTTTTGCAAGTATTTTGTTGAGAAAATTTACATTTATGTTTATCTAAGAATGTGACTTGCAGTTTTCTTTGTTTGTTCTGCCGTTATCTGGTTTTGAGATGAGAATAATATTGGCTTCAGAGAATGAGTTTGCTAGTGTTCCTTCTCTTTCTATTTTGTTAACTAGTTAACAAGAATTGGTATGGAATCTTTCTTGAAATTTGATAGAATCCAATTGGATGGGTCCATCCAGTCCTGAGCTTTTCCTTAAGAAGAGACTTAAAATTCTATCACATTGCTTGTAGTGGGTCTGTCTTTAATTTTGGTAGGTGATATGTGTTTAGGAATTTTATTTATTTTGGACTATCCAGCATAAATTTCATTGTAATACCTAGAAATATCCTGTATTTCATTGGAATCTGTTGTCATGACACCATTTGTGTGTGTGTGTATGTGTATACATATATATATATACATATCTATCTACATTTATCATCTATTTATCATCTATTTATTATCTATCTATCTATCTATCTATCTATCTATCTATCTATCATCTGTCTATTGTCATCTAGTCTTCTCTCATATATTACCATCATACATTACCACATATATGACCATAATTTATCTTCCCTCTACTTCTAGTTCCTCCCTCTCCCCTCCCCTCCCCTTCCCTTTCTTACAAATCCACTCTCCTTGATTTCCCTTCAGAAAAAAGCAGGCCTCCCAGGAATATTAACTGAACATTGCATATCAAGTAACAATAAGACTAGACAAAACCTTTATATCAAGGCTGGACAAGGCAACCAATTAGGAGGAGAAGGATCCCAAGAGCAGGCAAAGAGTTCAGACAGTTCCCACTCTCACTGTTATGATTCCCACATTATCACCAAGGTAGACAACCATAACATATATGCAGAGGTCTGAGGACCCTTACAGGATCCCTGATTGTTACTTCATTCTCTGAGGGCCCCATGAGCCCTGCTCAGTTTGTTCTGTGGGCCATGTTCTTGTGGCATCCTTAACCCCTCTGGCTCCTACAATCTTTCCTTTCTGACTCTTGTCTAGTTTTCTGAGTTCCAACTAATATTTGGCTGTGGGTTTCTGCCTCTGTTTCCATCAATTGCTAGTTGAAACCTCTCTGGTAATGATTATGCTAGGCTATGATTATCATTAATAACTTTTGCTATTTATGCTAGGCAGAATATCATTAATAACTTTTTCATTGATGTTGTCTTCTCCTTCTCCTTCTCCATCTCCTTCCCCCCCTCCTCCTCCTCTTCCTCCTCTTCCTCTTCCCTCTTCCTCCTCTTTTCTTCTTCCTCCTCCTCTTTTTACCCAGTTGCATTTGTTTTTATCCTAGGGCTCTGGGCTGTCTAGACTCTTGTTTCTGGTCATCCAGACTGTCAGCCATGGGCTCCCTCTTGTGGCGTGAGCCTCAAGTTGGGCCAGTCATTGGTTGGCCATTCTCAAAAGTGTAATGACACCCTTTTGATTTCTAATTTTGTTAATTTGTGTCTTCCTCTTTCTTTCTGTCAGATTGGCTAAAGGTTTTTCAATGTTACTCCCCCCCCCATCACAAGAACCAACTCTTTGTATTAATTTTTCCAATTAATTAATAAATATTTACTATTATCTTCTGGAATTGGGACTATCTGCTTGTTTTTTGTTTTTTATTGTTTTTGATTTTTGAGAGTCTTGAGGTATACGGTTGTTGATTTAATATCTCTCAGATTATTTTAATAGGAGATCTTATCACTAAAACTTTCCTCTTAGGGAAACCTGGGCTATGTCCCAGAGGGTCTGATAGGCTTTTGTTCTTCTTAGCATTTGTGTCTAAGAATTTTAAATTCCTTCTCTTGTTTCTTGCATGATTCACTGTTCAGTAAAATATAAAACTGTGAAAACACAAATTAACAAAGGTAGAAATCAAAAGGGTGTCATTACACGTGCGCGCGCGCACACACACACACACACACACACACACACACACACACACACATTAGTCTTCAACTTGTTTTAAAAAACAAGTTGGATCTTATTTTGTGGCTGATTTCAAGTTTTATTTCATTGTATGATAAGTCACAGGCAGTTATTCCAATTTTATTTTATTTGTTGACACGTGATTTGTATTTGTATCTTATGATATGTTTGATTTTGGAGAAAATTCCAAGTATAACTGAGAATAAAAGTGTATTTCCCAAGTGTATTCCCCATCTTGTGGGTGAAATATTCTATATACAACTTTAAGTTCAGTTGATTCCTGGCATATTCTAACTCTGAATATTCTTTACTCATTTCTAATTTAGAAGAGTTATGTAAATATGAGAGTTGGTTGTTGAATAGTTATTGTATTAGGGCTTATGTGCCTTTAATGCATTTAAGTGTTTGCTTTTTGAAATCAGGAGCTCTAACATTTGGTGCATCAATGCTTATAATGGTTACATCTATCTGTTAAGCTATGCTTTCTATTAATATGAAGTGTTCTTTTTTGCATGTATGTATATCACATGTGTGCTTGGTACCCATGAAAGTCATAAGAGGGTATCAGATCTCCCAGGTCTGAAGTCACTGATGGTTGGTCACTTTTTAAATTTCTTTGAACTGGTTGGGAACAGGATACCCAATGTTAGACAAGTCCATATACTACCAGAGGACTGTGGTTAGAGGTCCAAGCCAGAATAAACCTTCAGGATCACAAGAGTATGAACTCCTGGTTCTGCAGTGCCCACGGGAACTCCAGAAGTCAAATCTCCTATACCCACACAAACCTCAGAGAAAAGTAGAGCTTAATCTTTTTAGCTCTCCTCAAGGACTTTGCATATGTTGGAACCAAAGCCTGGCTCCTGCATTCATCTCTGAGGCCACTGTTTGTATGGTGCGCTCCAGTCCTGTGGTGCCCTCTGCATCTGCATTAGCTGCAGCATTGGTTGCAGGATGCTCTTGGATTTCATAAGTACAAAAAGCCAGTTTCTATGATAATCAGTAGAAGTTCATGTTCTATGATGGTTCAGTAGAAGTGGGAGACCTGGCACAGGGCTCTGCGAACATGCAGAAATCAAATACCTGGTCAGGTATCAGAATTTTTGTATAATAGTCTCTTTGCTCTGGTAGTCTTTAGAATAGTTTAAATCTTTTGAGATTATTTTAAGAAATTATAATCTCATGTCACATGGTCACCAGAAATTGGGTAAGGATTACGCATTTATTAAAGTGGGTGACAATATTGACTGAGAAAATTAACGACAAGCCAGTGATGCCATTTATTAGACTCCTATATCTTTACAACAAACTGTAACTAGAAGCCACCAGATTTGTTTGTTATATTTTAGAGGTTAGGACATGCATTTGGTGCTGGAGAGATGGCTCAGTGGTTAAGCTCTTGGAGAACACCAGGGTTCAATCCTCAGCACTCATGTCAGGAGGTGTTCAATCAGTTTGGGGCTCTGCTGCCTCTGGCTTCTGTCCATAGGTGCTTCACATACTCCATGCCCTTCCCCATGGCACCCACAATAAAATAAAACAACCAAAACCAAAAAAAAAAAAAAACCAAACCCTTAAAAAGCTACACATTTTAATGTTATTGTCCTACGCCTCACATCTCTATTAGAAAGAAGTCAGTCAGAGGATTCTGCTTTTCAGTTTTGTAAGTTTCTCTAGTTTGACATTAAGAAACTCATGCTGATGCTTTATCACTATTTGCTTAATGTTAAGCCTGCAATGCTATTCTTTTAGTTATTTGTTTTAGAATCATTCTTGTTTTTTTATAACATCAACGAAGTTTAAAGTCCTTTTACTAGTCACATGTTTCTTTCCTTTTTAATTTTTTTATTCTTTAATTCTTTTTTACAGTCTAGTCTTCATCCCCCTCTCCCAGGCTGCCATCGCATCACTCCCCATCTCATGCCTCCTCCCCCCATCTCCACAACAATGAACCCCCTATATCCACCCCACCAGACCTCCCCACTCCTTGGGGCCTCAGGTCTCTCAAGGGTTAGGTGCATCTTCTCTTACTGAGGCCAGACCAAGCAGTCCTCTGCTGTATATGTGTCGGGGGGGGAGGGGGGCTCATATCAGCTGGTATATGCTGTCTGGTTGGTGGCTTAGTGTCTGAGAGATCTCAGGGGTCCAGATTAATTGAGACTGCTGGTCTTCCTATGGGGTTGCCTTCCTCCTCAGTTTCTTCTAGCTTTTCCCCAATTCAACCACAGAGGTCCCTGGCTTCTGTCAGTTGGTTAGGTGCTAGTATCTGCGTCTGACTCTTTCAGTTGTTTGTTGGGTTTCTCTTGGAGGGCAGCCATGCTAGGCTCCTGTCTGCAAGCCCACCACAGCCTCAATAACAGTATCAGGCCCCAGGCCTCCCCTTGAGCTGGATCCCAATTTGGGCCTATCACTGGACCTCCTTTCCCTCAGGCTCTTCTTCAGTTTTGACTCTGCAGTTCTTTCAGACAGGAACAATTCTGGTTTAGAGTTTTTGACTGTGGAATGGCAACTCCATCCCTCCATTTGATGTCCTGTCTTTCTAGTGGAGGTGGACTCTACAAGTTACCCCTCCCCACTGTGGAGCACTTTATCTAAGGTCCCTCCCTTTGAGTCCTGAGAGTCTCTCACCTACCAGGTGTCCAGTACATTCTAGTGGGGGCCTCCCACTTCCTACCTCTCGAGGTTGCCTGTTTCCACTCATTCTGCTGGCCCTCGAGGCTTCAGTCCTGTTCCTGCCAGCTCCCTCCCAATACCTGACCATGTTGCCTCCTTCCCTTCCCTGGCAACATGTTTTCTTGAGAGGTGAGGAGCCAGATTCTCATCATTATGGTCTACAGCCCTTGTTAGTAAAACAGTGACTTATGTTTCTTTGCTCTCTATCATTTTTATTTCATATGTAATTTTTGTATTCTGACCTGTCCAGTCAAATCTATGTGAGTGCCTTTTAAGGTATAAATTATCTCTATGTGTTTCTACTTCTATTTATTTCTAACCAGCATTATATGTGATTATGTTGTCAGAATTACATCTTGGTACCATAGATTTGTGAAAATTCTGCAGTAAATATAATTTTTTCCCCAGAAACAGTAAGTATTCTTTTGTTTCCAAGGAAACAAATTCTATATTAGTGTTTTCTTTTTCTTCCTTTCTTGCACAATGCTGGATTTATTAGCTGTAGGCATTATTTTCCTATCAACTCCTGTACAGTGTAACCCTCAGGCAAATGAGAAAAGGCAAATCCACAAAAGAACCTTAGTGTTTTTGTCAAGGCTTGGATTTGTCCCAGCCCCAAAGGAGCTAAAAATTCTCCTATTTCATCAACAAAATGTGATTTAAAAGATATATTGTTAGCTTTAATCACTGTTCGGCAATAGTGTTCACAGTACTGGAAACAGGTGTAGGAACACATTAAATAAATACAAAATATCTGCCTCACCTGGAAAGGAGGGGAAAGCCAAGACTTTCCTCATGGTTTAGAAAGAGCTTCTGCCCTCCTTTACTTCCTGTTCCTTCTTCATCTTCTTCATTTACTCCTCTTTCCTCATGCTTCGGGGATTAGTCATATCATTGATATCATACACTACAATTAAACTTACAAAACACAAAGCATAACTGACGTTATGCCACAGCAGCAACAGTGACAACATCCACAATAGATGGGGGCCACCAGTGGCATCCCTGAACTTTTCCTTCCAATAATGCTTGCTGGGAAAGCCATTTCTAACTACAAGATCTTCCTAAGCTCCCGAAAGTGACAATTTTAAGAGGAGCTCATTTTTAGGTGTTGTCTTAGTTTGATTTTTTTATTTCTGTGATAAACCCCATGACCAAAAGCAATTTTGGGAGGAAAGAGTTTACTTCAGTTTACAGTTCATGATCTATCATGGAGGAAAGACATAGCAGGAACTCAACACAGAAATGTGGAAGCAGAAACTGAAGCAGAGATGAAGTTAAGATGCTAATTATTGGCTTACCCAACAAGACCTTGCACAGCCTGACCTTTTATATAACCCAGGACCCCCTCACTAGTTTCAATGGGCTGTCCTCTCTCTATGTCATAATTAACCAAGAATATACCATACAGATCTTGTTTACAAAGTCAGTTTGCTGAGGAAATTTTCTTAATTGAAGTTTCGCTTTCCAGATGACCTTAGCTTGTGTTGAGTTGCCAAAACATAACTACCACAGGTATGTGGATTCAAATCCCATGTTGTTGCAAGCTTTACAGGAATTAATATATCCTTCTGTATTTTTTCCTTTGTTTTCATTTTAAGCAGATCCATTCTCCTGATGAGGGAGATGCTATTGCTGATTTTTGTTATTGGTCCACATAGTAGTTATATTTCTGTGCAATTTTTACATGGGCTAGACATTTATTGTCTTGTTCTCCATGTGTTTGACCGATGTGAATTCAGTTGATTTCATAGGGTCAGCAAATACACTGCATAGAAGCTAAGGTACACTGGCAGACCACCAATCAATTATGACATTTGTCTTACTAAGCCAGGAAACAGCTTCAGAATCTTTCTAAAACAATGTTCTAGCCAGCCACTGACAATGTATCAAAACCTATCCTTGCTATGAAATATATTTGCCATTGCAGAGCAAGGCCATGCCTCTGATAAACAGTATCAATTGTAAAGTAACCTTTGAGTAATGGCATCAACAATATGAGGGCCACTGATGGAGATAGAAATCTCTCTGAATGAGGGATAGTTGCCAGAAAGCCACTACCTAGATGTCACAGCCTATTAGCAGCAGCTAGGAATTAGCAGGTGTTTGGCCTTAAGGTAGACACAGAATGGAAGGAAGTAAAAATGAATATACATTTTGGGGCATGTTCCTAGATCCATATATTGCTTGTCTAGGATGCTATTACTTACATTCCCATAATTTTACTGAGTGAATTCTTGTTTGGCCCAGTGTTGTGCCTAATGGTGATATCATGGGTATCCTATGATTAGTGATCCAAAGGACTAGTGAGAAGGAAGGGCTCTACTTTTGCTTTAGTTTTTCCATAACACCGAACAACGGGCCACTTACTTGATCTCACAGTTCTTAATTTTTTTGTCTTAAGAGACTTGTAATGTTAAACATTCAAGCAGCTAGTCATACCTAGAGTTAAGAGTAGAGAAAAATAATGCATTCATGCCTACTAGTCAGCATATCCCTCTTCACTCATAAGCAGTCCAGAACTCAAGCCCCAGGAATCGTGTTATTCAGTTTTCTGGGTCTTCCCACATTAAATAGCATAATCAAGACAGTCTGCCACATGCCTATGCTCATAGGCAATCTTGATTTTGACAATTGTAAATTGAAGCTCTCTTCCCAGATGGTCCTGGGTCGTGACAATTGCCAAATAAAACTAACTACCACAAATGTAATGTTAGTTTGCAATAAACTTTCTATTGATAAAAGTCCATCATTTTGTGTTTTCTCCAATATTTTAAATATTTGGCTTAATAGAAACCTGGCAACTGCTTCATTTAATTTATGGTACCATATATGATAGTGTCTTGTTTGCCATGTATTCTCATGAGAAAGTCAGAGTGCAGAAGACAAATGACTTAGTATGGTTCTGGAAACAGTTTTAGTTGGAGACCTCCTTTGAGATTCAGACACACTACAGGTTCTTTGTGTACATTTGGAGAACTGCTGCTTTATTCATTTCTGAAGTGACTCATGGCTTGATGTAGGATGTGTGCAGACTCTGAACATCTCTTGCTAGGCTGTCCATAGCAGTGCATCATTCAAAAAGGACAGGACATTGCACACATCATCTAGTATGCTGGCACAAATTTATTAAATGTTTATTGACTATACTTTCAGTATTTTTTCCCTGTTTGTCAGGCTATAAAGCTAGCTGATTTGCTCACTTATTAAAGATTTATAGAACACATGTTCTGGAAACAGGTGATGAACAAATAATTAAGATAGACTGATTGCTACCCTCGTGCGGTTATATATTAAGTAGTTGTACAACTCATATTCAAGGGAATCTTTGAACAGAACTTTAGCAATAATAGAAATATAATAGAAAATAGAAATAATAGAAATAAAAAAAAATAGAACTAATCAGTTACATGATTAATTCTGACCAAAAAATTAAAAAGAGTCATCAAGGGATACAAACACATTTTGAAGATGCGTTAGAAATTTTTCATGTAGTAAAATATCATGACAATGGCAACTTATAAAAAGAAAGCATTTAATTTGGGGCTTACAGTTCAAGAGGGTTAGAGTCTAAAACTATCACAGCAGGGAGCAGGGCAGCAGACAGGGAAATATGATACTGGAGTAGTAACTGAGAGCTTAAATCTGGTCCACAAGCATGGGGCAAAGCGAGAGCATCTTCAATGACATACCTCCTTTAACAAGGGCACACTTCCTAATTGTTCCCAAAGAGTTCCAGCAACTGAAAAACAATCATTCAAATATATGAGCCTATAGGGACCATTCTCATTCAAACCACCATATCGGCATTATGAGGCAACGATTCCAAACTTAAAATCACATTCTTTTCTTCTATTCTAACTTACGAAGTGCAAACCTTCCCAGTTATTTAGAAATGTAGGATTGCCTACTCAAACTCGATTCCAACATTTTTTTCTTTAGTACAAATCTGAGGAAAACGGAAGACACAGCACACCTGAAGAGAATTTGATTCTGATGCATTTGGCAATTTAACATTTACTTTTAAATTGAAGGTTTTTGTCATTTCTTTTCAAGAAAGGGAAAGATTGGAATGAACTATGGGCTAAATTCTGTCCTTCCAAAGTTTATAGGTTAATGGCCAAATCTCTAAAGCTTCAGGATGTGAACGATTGTATTTGAAGATAGATTCTATAATAAGGCAATTAAGTTAAAGTCAGTCATTAGTTTAGGTTCAAATGCAGTGTCTGTACACTTATAAAATAAGTTCTGCCAGTGGGGAGACTATCTGCAGACACATGGCAAGAGGACCATAACAAACCATGGAGAGGATTCCATGTCTATGAATATCTGAGTCTCTCTGATTCTGGCTTTCAGCTCCCAGGAGGGGGTAATGTGTTATGGCAGTCTCTGTAAACTGAAACTGTGTGAATCTGTGATGGAGAGGAGAGCAAAGTCAAGGAGAGGAAAAGATCAGAGAAGAAAACCTGAGGCTTAGTAGAGAAGGAAGGACGGCATAGAAAGTGGTATGGTAGGATAAGAAGTGGCATCCAAGGAAACCCATGTCAAGCTTCTTGTGGTGGTGTGCATCTGCTTCAGCAGCACTGAGAGTGGAGGCTGAGGCAGGAGGCTGTCTGGCTTGGACCATGTAGCAAGGCCCCAACCCAAATGAAAACAAAGTCAAATTCCTGAGACTTGCTTTATATGATAATAGATTTGATGAATTTTAAGGCTCTCAGGGGAAACAGTTTATACCTTATGATGTAGGTAGACCTTAAAGACAACCTTATACCTCCTTATTGGGCAGAGCTAGAGTCTTGTTTAAGACTGAGATACAGAGAGTAAGAAGGTTAGGGACGTATGATCTCACACACTGATAGCCACTGGAAGTTAGAAAATTTGAGCAGAGAAGGAAGAGGAGAGGAGGAGAGGAGGAGAGGAGGAGAGGAGGAGAGGAGGAGAGGAGGAGAGGAGAGGAGGAGAGGAGGAGACATTTCTGTTGTTCTAATGACAAATTTTGTGGTATTTTTTCAGAAGTCACAGTGACAATATGGACAGAGGCTAGATGGATAGATTCATGGTACACAAAAGTGCTCTCACTGTGTCTTAACAACTTTTGAACACTGTTCAACCATAGCTCAATTACAAACTTTTATTGTAGGGTTAGTGGGGTCCCAAGTCCACTCTGCCACAGGGCATGGCCACTGGAGAGGCAGGACATGGGAAGTTTGATTGCACTTATCTCATGCTGTCTCCTGTGTCTGGCTGTAGGGAAGCCTCAGGGACGCTGCTCCGGGGATGGGGAAGCTCAGTTTGAGGTGCGGGTCAGCTGGAGCTGGCTTGGGGGTCCCTGGGCCTGCAGGGAGGCCAGGACCATCTGGTTCTCAGGCTGTTGGGCATCCAGGCTCCACTAGGAACTGCAGAAGAGCTAAGAACAGAGTTGGGGCCCACGGGCTGGATCTAGCCCAGGGTTGAGGGGGAAATGAGGGGAGCTCCAGCTGGATCCAACAGGGGTGAGCCTTTGGCTTGTCAGTGGCAGCTGGCTTGGGCTTGACTTGGTTGCTGCCATGGCTGGGAGCTCAGAGAGGCCTTCTACAAGAGATTAAATGGCAGCTCTACAGGCAAAGGCCTCCACGGTCCCAACGGAGGATCCTGGTGAAAGGAGGCAATCCATGGCTTTAAGCCATTTATTGTCATGGCGGAAAGTGGATGAGAAAAACTATACCCCAGTTTCTCAGAGCTGGCCTGAGGTTAAATACCTTTTGCAGGGAGGAGTGTCTGGGAAGGAGATTTTTGTTGACTAAGTCCTCCAGGCCTTTAGGTACCTCATTAAAATAGAGATTTGTCTTGAGGCTACATGACCACAGGTTATGTCCTCTACCTGTGGAGAACTTCCATTGAAAATACGACAAAAATGGATAGAAGACACGATAGAAACAGAAAAGTCATTGTCCAATTCATTTTATGAGGCTATAGTTACTCTGATACTCAAACCATATAAAGATTTAACAAATAAAATTACAGACTACTTTCCTTTATAAAGAGAGATGGAATAATTATCAATAAAATAATTGCACACTGAAGCCAAGAACACTTCATAATAATCTTCCACTCTGATCAAGTGGGCTTTAGCCCAGAAATATAGGCATGGTTCAACATATATAGTGGATAAAGTAATCCACCATATAAACAAACTGAAAGATAAAAACTATAGGATCATCTCATCAGGTGAAAAAAAAAGAATCTTTGAAATTGAAAATTTTCTAGAATTGAATGAAAATGGATACATGCCATACCCACTGTGGGACACAATGAAGGTTACTCTAAGGGGCAAGTTCATAGCACTAAATGCTTACATGAAAAAAAATGGGCAGAACTTATACTAGAACTTTGCACTTGAAAGTTCTAGAACAAAAGAATTTTTTATAAGGTAGTCAATAATACACATTGCAAAAAAGAGAATCCTTAACCAATGGTGCTCGTCAACCTGGACAACTGCATATAGAAAGATCCAAATAGACCCATATTTATACTCTGTACAAAACTCAACTCTCATGGTCAAAGACCTCACATAAAACCAGACAGAAGAGAAAGCACAGAATAGGTTTGAAGTCATTTGCATGAGAAACAGAACACTTCTAACACAGGAACAAAGAGCAACAATTAACAAATTAGACATCAGAAAACCAAAAGGCTTCTGTATTGCAAAGTACATCGTCACTTTATATAGATATCTACACCAGTTTTTATTTGGCTCATTACTTTTCTTGATATCTAGTTTCTTAAGTTCTTTATATATTTTTGACATAAGCTCTCTATAAGATATGGAGTCAGTAAAACCTTTTCCCATTCTACAGGCTTCCCTTACAAATCAAAACTACTTTGATATTTTATTTTAAATGCATCTGAATACCTGAGATCAATAAATGAATGATAGCTCATACTTGAGAGTATGCAGAAAAAGAGGAACATTCCTCCATTGCTGGTGGGAGTGCAGAATTGTACAGCCACTATGGAAATCGGTGTGGTGGTTCATAGGAAAGATGGGAATCCATCTTCCTTGAGATCCATTTGTGCTTTTCTTGGGCTTATACCCAAAGGATGGCTTATCTTACCATAGACACAAATTTTCACTCATGTTTATTCATAATAGCCAGAAAGTGGAAACAATCTACATGTCCTTAAACAGAATAATGGATAAAGAAAATGTTATACATTTACACAATGAAATATTACTCACCCCCAACCCCAATTATAAAATTCACAGGTAAATGAATGGAACTAAGAAAAGAAAATCATCTCAGGTGAGTTAACCCAGACAAAGAAAGACAAACGTGATCAGTGCCTCGCTTAGCTATCATCAGAGAATCTTCCTTCTGAAGCAGATGGGAACAAATGCACAACTAGACATTAGGAAGAGAATGCAAGACTTGGGAACATTCCACTCTGAAGGAATGTCTCCATCAGATCCTGCTCTCAGGCTTCAGAGAACCATGCTGAAGAGGAGGCAGGAAGACTATAAGAGCCAGAGGAATGGAGGACACCAAGAAAACAAGGCCTTCTAAACACAGCAAGACTAATGTACATATGAGCTTGTTATTGTGTGGGAAGCCAGAAGTGAACACTAAGATGTTGCAAAGTTAACACACACACACACACACACACACACACACACACACACACACACATATGTATATATGCCAAACTTGTATATTCTCTTGGTAGGAGAATGAAACAGCCTTGTCCTGTCCACAATCAAAGGATCTTCTTTCTAATAAAAGACCAAGTGATTACAAAAGTAGAATTTTGCAGTGATTTATATTTATGATCATGGGAAAGTGTTTTACTGATCATCCCTCATTGTGTGTTAGGTCTTCTAATCATTTATCGATCTGCCAAGTAGCATGGAAGTTCAGCAAAAGGCCTATCATACTTCTGTCCAGATGAGCAGCTGAACCACAGTACCTGCTGGTAAAAAAAAAATAATAATAATAATAATAATAATAATAATAATAATAATAATAAGTATGGGTGAACAAGCTTTGTTGATTTCACTCCCAATAGGTACTAAAACAAAAATAAACCCTCTCATTTCAGGAAATCTAGAAAAAAAGAGAAAATAACAAGAATCCAAAGCAGTAATATAGGTTGAAAAGGTAGCTAAGATAAAAATGTCCTTGAAAATTGTAAAGATCAGAGCACACACAGAAAAGATTTGCAAAAAATGGTTTAGCGAGGGAGCAAGGGAAATGCCTAGTCAATTAAGTAGCAGTTGACTTGATTCCCTGCTCTTGGCATCTCCTGCAGGACTTGGCTCTGGGGCTCCTATCATCTTAGAACCCTGGGGGATTTTATGATATGCATTAGGTAACATGCAGCTCTACTTAGCTTAGTTGTTGCATTTAATTTTGGTACTGAGAATGGCAGATATTACCAATGTTTTTTTGTGGCACTTTATCATTGTGGTATTTGTCTGGAAGACTGTGAGAATCAGATATATTTCTGGCCTATAAAAATTGTACATATTGTCTCCCTGCAGCCATCGCTGTCCTCATTTTCTGACCTCAACTCAAGGAAGTTTGAGGAAGTGATTTCTTTTAAAGCTCTGGGTTTGCTGAGCCCTCCGTAGTATCAGTTTCAATGTTCATCCAGTCCTTGGTTCTTGTCTGCCTTCAAACAGAACACAGTGGATGTAGGATTGCTGACACATGTAGACACGTGATTAACAAAACCACAGAAGATTGTAACATTTATTTACAAATAAGGCAAAGGCTGTTAATTCTTACAAAAATTATAGCGGAACTAATAAAAGTTGAGAGTAAAAAAAAAAAAGAGACAAGAAAAAGAGAAGAAAACCAGAAAATATATTAGTCCTTTAGGTCTTCACAGATGTTGCTTATGAATTTTATATGATATTCCTGTGTGTCTAGTTATCTTCTACTCCAGCAAAGAGATGCTATATGTGTGGAACAAGTATATCAACCCAATTCCAAACAGCCCTTACACTCCCAGAGCCAAACGAGCTGGGACTATTTCTACTTTAGTTTTAGCCTTGACTTTTTATGCCCAGCACAAGCCTATTGTATAATAGCAGTTCAGGGATGTTTGAAGAATGAATGGGTGGAGATTAATTGACCATAATCAAAAAATACAGATTTAGCTGATGAACTAAATAGCTGATGTACCCTTGAAATCCAAAACAACTCAGTTACTACGTTAACAGTGTTGCCTTTCAGAGACAATTCAAGGATATACTCTATTCTATTCTGAGGTTTGTCAGCTCTGTCTTGAATGACCTCTAATACAGAAGTTTTAATTGTTAATATCTACAACTACAGAGAGTAAAAGCAAAATTAAGCTTGAGAGTGTAGTTGACAAAAAACAATTAACAACCAACTAAACAAATGCATATCAACAACATAAATGGAGACAAATAAAATAATGACTTTTAAGTAGAAGATTGATTGGTATTTTTAAAACAGAACTTTTAAACCAGGTTTGTTAAAAATATCTTTTATGTTCAAAACATATCCTTAGAAACTATAAATATTAAATTATAATGTATTAGACTTACATAGTGTCCCAACAAAGGGGCTATATTTTTGAGAGACATGGTCTTCCTGTGGAGCCCAGGATGAACTTACATTTCCTCCACGGCTGAGCCTGGTCCTGAATTAAAAGCCCTTTCACCTACACCTTCTCAGCACACAGGTGATAGTCCGGTACTACCATGGCAGCTTCCTCCAGGAGACTTTCTATCAATATAAAAATCTACTTCCTGTTTCAGTACAAGAGCTGACACGGCAGTGCTCCAGGGCATTGCAAGACTCCCTGAGGATCATAAATTCCTTTTGTTTCTTTTGAAGAAAGGTAATGAGTTTAAAGGCAGCTGAAGCAGCAGAAACCTGCTTCCTCAGAACACAGTTTTAATGAGGCTGAGCATACATCAGAATACTTAGTACGTGTTATAACCAAGGACTTACCAGAGGATAATTTATTTAGTTTGAATGAGAGAGCTAACCAGAAAATACAATGGTTGTGAGCATGACTGAAATTGCCACTGTGTGAACAGCTGTGTGACCTTAGTGACTCATAACCTTTTAGGGCCTTAGATTCCTCATCTGAACAATGAGATTGATGACACTTCCTATATCATCATTATAGTAAATGGTGATGCTCAAATGGGTTAATATGAATCATAGAGAGTGATTAGAAGATAGTAATTGCTAGATGTATGTTTTGTCTCCCATCATTTCTCCAAAGTCTACACGAAGCTATACTGATTTTTTATGAGTTAGGAAGAAATGCAAGGAATCATATCAACATTAACTCTATCAGTACCTTTCTTATATTCTCTCTACACTAGTCATCATTTTATGAATGTCCTGTTGCAAGGTCACTTCCCTTCGGGCCCCTTGGATGTTGTTTTATGCTGATAGTTCTCTATTCAGGAGCAGTTTAGTAGTTTCCTTGGAGACTGAGATTGAGGCACTGTATCCAGCTTTTTTACCTTGTAATCTGGGAGACCGAGACCACTGTATTTTTCATCCTTGTCA
Source organism: Rhabdomys pumilio (assembly GCA_030674055.1). Taxonomy (NCBI): domain Eukaryota; kingdom Metazoa; phylum Chordata; class Mammalia; order Rodentia; family Muridae; genus Rhabdomys; species Rhabdomys pumilio. Next base: position 110,936,761 of record JANHMN010000004.1, on the reverse strand, counting down.
TAGTGAAAGAAGCCTGCCATTTTGCTCTTGCTACACAGAGATCCTGGACTAGAGTCAGGCCCCAGCTTCTCAAGTCCCCCAACCTACTCTTCGGGACACCTTCAGTATCTCTACTGAAGACCCTCTTTGCTCTTTTGCACACAGAATCCTGTACATTCTCACATAAGAAATGCTCGCAAACCCTTTCTTTAAGTGCACTACTGACCCGACAGTATTTTGAGTAGTTGTCCAACTTCTTAACCATATCGGTTTAAAAATGTTCTTTATACTCTTAGCTCTTAATTTGGTTTCTGGTGTTTTAATCATATGATAATGTCTTAGTTGAAGTTTCATGTTATGTATTTTATAGAAACAAAAGTTTAGACACATGAAGTGGTTTGTGTATATACGTTGTCTATGAGTACTCATGTGTGTGATTGTGTATGTGTAATTAATGTGGGTATGGGTGTGCATGCACATGTAAGCATGTAAGTTTGGAGGCAAGTGTTTTCTTCAGTTACTCTCTACTTTAGTTTCTGATACAGGTTCTTACACTGAATGTGAAACCCACCAATTCAACAATAGACTGGCCAGCTGGTGAACACCAGGAATCTACCTATTTTCTCTCAGGTCTGGGGTCAAAAGTTCTAGAGATCTGAACTCAAGTTCCAATGATTTTATAGTAAGCACCTTAGTTATTGATCTATCTCCCCAAGCCCTCAATAATTTGTTAAAAAAACATTTTAAATTAAATATTTAAACTTTTGACAATTTCATATGTATTGTTTGCATGTTTACTCCTCGTTTTGACTCCATTTGTATATTTCCCATTCAATCTCAAATTAATGACCTCTTCTTTAATTATTATTGTTATATACATTCAAATCTAACCATAAATATGCAACCTACCGAGTACATTTAGCATTGTTATGAATACATGTGTTTAGAGCTGTTCACTTGAGAATGAGAAACCTACAATGTGCCTACCACTGGAGAACATGGATTTCCCCTCTCCCAGCATCCATTAATGGCTAGTTGAATAGCTCTTAAATGTAGGTCTCTCCCTTCACCATAGAAACTTTGCCCCACTGCAGCAAATGTAGGCTACCATAGAGATCCACAACTGGTCAAATGCAAAGAATAAATGACAATGGAGATTCTATCCATAACTGGCATATACAACACAGGTCCTACATCCAAGGCTCAGGGGTCATTGGGCAAGAAGAGCCAGAAAGACTGTAAGATTAAGATACGTGCATCTTCGTGGTGTTCTTTTAGGGACAATAGGGATGCTACAGCTATGAAATCTTAACAGTGTGGTTGCACTACAACAACTGAGTAATACCCATATCAGTTGACATATGAATGGGAGAAATTTTGCAAGACCTTACCTCCTCCATCAGGATTAGCTGGTGTATTAGAAGGTGCTATGCAAACTTCTAAGGTAGAAAATCAACCAATTCTACTTAGTTGTAAAGCCTCTGGTCTTAGGGTGGATTGTGATGGAATACCATGATCAAAGCAATTCAAGGAGGAGAAGATTTATTCTACTTACTCTTCCACATTATGGTTCATCACCAAAGGAAGTCAGGACAGGAACTCAAGGAGGGCTGCAACCGGGAGGCAGATACAGAGACCATGGAAGAGTGCTGCTTACTGGCTTACTCACATGCTTTTTTATAGAACCCAGAAACAACAGCCCAGGGATGGCACTATACCCAATGGCCTGGGGTCTCCTCCATCAATCAGTAACTAAGAAAATGCCCATTCAATATTGCTCAGTTGAGAATTCTTTGTTTAGCTTATAATAGCCAGAAGCTGGAAAGAACCCAGATGTCCTTCAACAGAGGATTCATTACAGAAAATGTGGTACATTTACACAATGGAGTACTACTCAGCTCTTAAAAACAATGACTTCATGAAATTCTTAGGAAGATAGATGGAACTACAAAATATCATCCTGAGTGAGGAAACCCAGTCACAAAAGAACACACATGGTATACATTCACTGATAAGTGGATATTAGCCCAAAACTTGGAATACCCAAGATACAATTCACAGACCACATGAACCTCAAGAAGAAGGAAGACCAAAGTGTGGATGCTTCAGCCATTAGAAGGGGGAATAAAATATTCACAGGAGGAAATACAGAGACAGTATAGAGTAGAGACTGAAAGAAAGACCATCCAGAGACTGTCCCTGCTGGGGATCCATCCTATATATAGACACCAAACCAAGACACTATTGCTGATGCCATGAAGTTCTTGCTCACAGGAGCTTGATATAGCTGTCTCCTGAGAGGCTCTGCAAGAGCCTGAAAAATACAGAGGGGATGGTCACAGCCAATCACTGGACTGAGCACTGGGTCCCCAATGGAGGATTTAGAGAAAGGACTGAAGGAGATGAAGGGGTTTGCAACCCCATAGGAAGAACAAGATCAACCAAGCAGAACCCCTCCAGATCTCTCAGGGACTAAACCATCAACCAAAGAGAACACATTGAGTGACCCATGGTTCCAGCCACATATGTAGCAGAGGATGGCCTAATCAGACATCAATGAGAGGAAAGGCCCTTGGTCCTGTGAAGGCTTGATGCCCCAGTGTAGGAGAATGCTAGAGTGGGGAGTCGGGCATGGGTGGGTGGAAAGCACCCTCATAGAAGCAGGGAGAGGGAGTATGGAATGGGGGTTTCCGGAAGGGAAACCTGGAAAGGGGCTAACATTTAAAATGTAAATAAATTAAATATCCAATAAAAAAGAAAAGAAAAAAATGCCTGATAGACTGATTTACAGTTGAATCTTGTGGAGACATTTTCTCAATCGAGGCTGCCTCCTCTCTGATAACTCTAGTTTGTGTCAAGTTGACATAAAACTAGCCAGTATACCTGTGAACCATGAAATGACTTGCCTGCAAGGTGTTAGTAATGATGCAGTAGTCACATTTACATGAGGGGGATAACCAACACCTGTCCAATTGGACTAAAGCCAACTCAATCGGTAGGAATTCATGCCTAGGACTGTAAACTTAGCCAATTACCTGTGGCTATAGATATCATAGACCTCAAAAAGAACTTAACTTCTGCTATTTTCCCAAATCAACAATGTTTCTAACTGAACTATTTAAAAGTATCTACAATATCTGTTTCTGGCAAACTCATTTCAGCCATGTGTGATGTCCTTTACCCTTCATTCTTCACATGATATCCTTTCTGCAGTCTAATGGTCTCTGTCTGTCTGCTCATATTTTAGATCCAGGCAGTAAAAGTTGACTGGAAGTTGTCGTTGAATGAAGGCCGGGTTGTCATGTGGCAGCTTTGCTGTAATGTGAGCAACTGGGAAGTTTCACTGTGACACTAGTGAAAAAGGGCTCATCAGATCCTTCCTTTTGTTGATGAAAACAATGCTCAGATTTCCAGGATATATACATACATATATATACACACACATATATGTATGTGTGTATGTATACACACACACACACACACACACACACACACACACACATATATATATATATATATATATATATATATATATATATATATATATACACACACACACACACACACATATATATGTATGTGAGTGTATGTATATATACATATATATACTTTCTTCTCCCTTTTTCCTTTATTTGATTAATTTTGTTTTTATGATATATGTGTATATATGTATACACACAAAGCATTCTGATTTCTCTCTCCCACACATGTTTTCTTATCTCTCCCATCCTTTCCATCTCTCCCTTCCATCTCTACTAGTCTCTTTCCCAAGTTCATGACTTTTGGGTTGATTTTGTGACCCAGTTTAACCATGGCCATATTTGTGATTGGAACTATCTGTTGGAGCCTGATGGGGTCATCAGTGGATATAGAACTGAAGAAAATGACATCCCATTCCCTGAATCTATCAGTAGCAAATAGTTCAGCAATGAGAGTTAGCAACTCCTGAGCTACTATTTCATCTTGCTCCTTATTGTGCACACCCAACGAACACATCTTTAGCTGCTGTGAGCCTATGAGCTTATTGTATCATGCTCAAGAATGACACTTTAAAGTGCTTCTTATTTTGGGACTCTCGTAGTTTTTGTAAAACTTCCTCTCCAATGCAATATATTTTTAGTCTTAAAGAGAATGGTATAAATGATTTCGATAGGAAAAGACACTCATCTACCATTTATTCTCAGCATCCTGTTTACTCATAGATATCTGCATCACTGGAAAGAGCGGAAAGAGGCTTCTCTGATTACAGGCAACATTAATGCATATCTATGGGTATAAACCTGTTTAGAAGGCAGTTTGATGCTTTATCTATTTAGCTAAACAGCAAAGTCAGTTTTCTACTAGGACCTATTTCTCCTCAGCATGGCTATTTAACCAGGTGTCTAGTTCCAGGAATGTGTCACCCCTGCAGATTTGGTCTTCACCATAATCAGAGAGCATTTGGTTACTTCTATAATAGTAGTGCAACTATTACAAGGAGTGTTCCTTTCACTTGTCAGGTTGGTCTGGTTGACTATTCTCTCTCTCTCTCTCTCTCTCTCTCTCTCTCTCTCTCTCTCTCTCT
>JANHMN010000004.1:110868815-110932208 GCA_030674055.1 Rhabdomys pumilio | reverse complement strand
TCTCTCTCTCTCTCTCTCTCTCTCTCTCTCTCTCTCTCTCTCTCTCTCTCTCTCAATGTTTGTGTGTGTTGTGTGCACTGGCACATTAGAGGTCAGACACATTAGATCACCTGGAGCTGGAGTTACAGGCAGCTGTGAACTGCCATATATGAATTCTAGGAACTGAACTCTGATCCTTTGCAAATAAGTGCTCTTAATCGCTAAGTAACCTCTCCAGCTCAGCAATAAATTGCATCTTATATCTAGTACTGGTGGGGCTGCCAAAAGGAATGACAGAGCCTGTATTACATGACATACTTCTGGGGGCTTCCCTGAACAACACTTTAGAAGGATATCTAATCACATACCTGACATTTGAGTTTTTGTTTAATAATGTGTGGCATCTGGGAGCAGTAAAACTCTATTATTATCTTTGTTGTTGTTACTATTATGTTTCTTATTTGGTTATATGCCAATAGAAAACTATTGAATAAAGAAGTAGCCACCTATACATCTAAGAGAGATTAATATCTAGAATAAATAACCCAAAACCAAAACACCAAGAGAACAAATAATCTAATAAAAATGGTTTATATGTTTGAACAGAAAATTTTAAAAAGAAGAAATACAAATGGCTAAGAAACACTTTGAAAACGTCCAACATCAATAGTTATCAGGAGAATGCAAATTATATTACACTGATCTTCTACCTGACCCCAGTCTGAATGCCATGAAGAAATTAAATAAAAGCATATAACAGGAAAGAGGGATCCTTATTTACCACTTATGGGAGTGCAAACTGGTGTGGTTACTATGCAAATCGTTTTAGAAACTCCTAAAAGATATTCTGTAGGACTGAAGCATCCACACCTTGGTCTTCCTTCCTCCTAAGCTCCATATGGTCTGTGGGTTAGGAGTGTACAGGAAGGGATCCATGACACCAGATACATATGTAGCAGAGAATGGCCTTGTCTGACATCAATGGGAGGGGAGGCTCTTGGTCCTGTGGAGGTTTGATGCCCCCAGTGTAGGGGGATGCTGGAGCAGTGAATCGTGAATTGGGAAAGGGTGGGTGGGTGGTGTAGCACCCTCATAGAGGCAAAGGGGAGGGGAGAGGGTGAATGTGAGATGGGGGTTTTGTGGACGAGTAGCTGAAGAATGGGATATCATTTTAGATGTAAATGAATGGAATGGATAATAAAAAATATATTCTTTGCTTACTCTCAAAGGATTCTACGTTCTTCTATAGAAATACCTGTACATCTATGTTCATTGCTGTGCTATTTTCCATAGCTAGGAAATGGAAAAAGACCAAGATATTCCTCAGCTTATGAATGGACAAGAAAAATATAGTACAGATAAACAATAAAATGATCCACTATTTTAAAAAAAACTGAAATTTGCTTGTAAATGGATTGGACTGGAATATACATTGAATGACGTAACCCAGGGATGGGAAACAAACACCACATGTTCCCTTTCCTATGTGGCTATTAGCTTGGAAATTCTGGCTTTGTGTATATTACTTGTAGATACAATAGAAGCCAATGATCTGTGAAGGAGTCTTTGGGAGAGGGAGTGCCTTAAGAGAGTGGAGATAGTAGAATATACAGGATATAAAAACCGAAAGGAGGACTACGCAGAATGGAAAAATTTAAGCAGAGTGACTTTGGAGAAAGAAGGAGGTGGTGTTAACCAAAACGAAAGGGGTATAATGATATGGAATTCAGTTTTTAGGATACAGTGGATAGAATCTTGACTGGTAGCTTTCTTAGAATCAAGATGATGCTGAAGCCCTGCTACTCATGATGTGTGTTTGCTCTTGATTCTCTTCTTGCTCTTTTCTCCTTCTCTAATTTTCTTCAGCCTCCCTCTGTCTGCCCTTGACCTTTCTTGCCTTAGTCTCTCTGTGGTGGGTGACAGTTGTGCACCATGACATTCTGTTATATGTTCTATTTCTTCTTTCAACTATTACAGGTTATTCTTCTCTCAGTCAGATTCTATTACCAAAGTTCAAGCTTCTATGGACTCAACCTCCATAAAGACATTGCTGACTTCACTTACCTTCTATGCACATTCACCAAATCTAATTGTAGGTGAGTCAAGTAGAGGGTAGTCCTCTGGACATAGACGTTCATCCAGACTCTCAGTGAAGAACCTTATCCATCCACTAACCACATTATTTGATCCTGATCCCCATTTCTAAGCCTTACCGGAATGCTGTAAACTCAAGTTTCCAGATAAGCTTTGCATTTTTCCATTTTCAAGCAGATGTGTTCTTTTCTACTTATAAGACTTCCATGTTCTAATTTTCTTGTAATGTTTTCCCTCTTCTTTTTTATTAATCATTTTGTTTATATTTCAAATGATATCATGCTCCCAGTTATCCTCCAGAACACCCCATTTCATCCTTTTCTCCCCCTGCCCTTTGTTTCTATGAGAGTGCTTCTCCAACTACTCACCCACTCTCACCTCACTGATCTAGCATTTCCCTACACTGGGGCATTGAGTCTCCACAGGACCAAGGGCCTCACCTCTTATTGATGTCATATAAGGCCATCTTCTGCTACATATGTGTCTGGAGTTACAGCTTCCTTCATGTATACTCTTTGGTTGGTGGTTTAGTCCCTGGAAGCTCTGGGTGGTCTAGTTAGTTGATATTGTTCTTTCTCTTTTCTACCATGAATTTCTAAAAACAAATCCTTTTCTATGTCTTGTGTGGAATTTTCTTTTTCCATATAAGAACACCAAGGTGCCATATTCATTCTTTAATATAGCAAATATACCACTTCCTCTTGTTTCAATCCACTCTCACTAAGAGAGAGAGCTTCTGGCTTTTTAAATCAAATTCATTGGCTTTGTTAAAAGATTGAATATTATTTCACTGATACAAACTATGGAATCTGAACTATGGAATCTGATCTAAAAGAGGCATATATATTAAAATCATAAGATTAGTAAGGTAGCTCATAGGGACAGAGGTCTAACTGAATAATCAGGATGTGTGACCTCTGCATGGGTACCTTCCATTATTCAAGAGTTAATGGTATAACTTTGGCTAAAGAGGCAAATAGGAAAGTAGAAAAAAGTAAAAACAAACAAACAAACAAACAAAAAAAAGATGGGCAGATTTGCAAACTAAGAATTCTGGATGCAATTCTATAAATAATGAAACTCAATACAAAGGTTTCAAGGTGAGTTTCATGAACAAAATAAAATTGTGACTTTAATAAAATAACCCTGGATGCCATCAAGAGAATATATTTGAAGAGAAAAACTTATAAGCTAAAGAATATAAAGATTCTTGGGAACTAGTTAGAGAATCTTGCCATAGCTCTGAAAGATGAAAGTAAATGCGGAGAAATAGAATACTAGTCCCAGTAACTGCAGAAAATTTGACCAATGACTTTATAGATGTGTGTGTGTGTGTGTGTGTGTGTGTGTGTGTGTGTGTGTGTTTCTGTGTTTGTGTGTATGTGTGTGCAAATATTCTGAAGACAATGGCAAATGGTCAGATATAGGCAGAGCTTGGAAGGGAGTTAACCACTGTAAAGGTTTCATACTTCCTGAGTAATAATTACATTCACAAGAATTTTTTGAATATACAATCTACTCTATCACCTAGATGAAAACTACATTTACATAGGACATCTACACCATAATGACTTGAAGGATCAGAATGTAGAGTTCAAATATAAAAATTGATTGAAGATGAAAGATAGAAGGGATCTGTAGAAATTTAGATCCTGCCAATTGTCCTGTCCTCATAGTTCCCTGGAAGACCTTGACTGTCCTGTAACTCTGCAGTCACAGGAGAGACAATGAAAATTCTCCTGGAGTGTTGCCACTAAAGCAGAGGTAATAGAGTTTAGATTCTTGTGGCAAGAAACACAGAATTTGGGATGTGAGTCTTTACAAATTAAACCTTCACAGGCGTCCCACACATTCTTCAACACAGTATTTCAAGTTCTAGCTGACAAGCCAGGAATTTAACTCATTTTCAGAACAAAATGTTTTCCTGAAGAGAAGAATAGACTCATATTTCTCCACTGATAATGTAATATATAGTACACAGTCAAGAAAGAAGAGAAGAGGGCTCAGCTGTGAAGTCAGCATAGTAACTTACACACACAGACACACACATACACACACACACACACACACACACACACACACACACACACACACGCTGAAGAGCCTAGAGGAAACTGGCTATAAGATGCTAACATACAGAGAATCTCAGATGACAAATGAAATTTAAATTAGTCAAGGGCTTATATGTAATTCCAGCATTTGTGAGGGAAAATAAGGAGAATTGTGAGTTCAACCCCATACTGAGCTATGTAGCAAATGTCAGCCAGGGGAACATCGGAAAAACGCTGTCTCAAGGATTCAATTGTGAAAAAATACTAGCAACTCTGTAACTGAAAACTGTATTTCCTAAATGAAAAATTCACTAATGGTCTTCTCAGTAAATTGAATGTCACAGAAGAGAAACAAAGTAGAAGGCAAATCAATGACAATTACCTTATCTGAGTATGGGAGATTTTGATTGCATAAGGATTTGCATAGCTTCAATGACACATGCGATCACACAAAACAGTGCAATACATGCCTAATTTGAACTACAGAAAGGGAGAAGGCACAGGATGAGCATGACGAATGGTTGGAAGTATAGTGACTGAAATAAAGTGAGAAACATCAATGTTTAGAGAAATCAGTGTACGCTATATCACATGAGTGTGCATAGAGCCATATGCTATGCACATCTTAGTCAAAAGATATAGAAAAGATTAAGATAAAGGTAAAAATTTGGAAGTCATTAAAGGAAAAAAGAATATTACATATGTAGCCAAAGTATGAGCGCCAGCTATTACAGTCCTTTTTGTTTACTTGACAAAAACAGATATCCGGGATGAGGGAATATCAATTCAGGAACTGATTCTATTAAATTGGGCTGAGAACATGCCTTTTGGGCATTTTCTTCTTCTTCTTTTTTTAATTTAATTTTTTCATCATTTATTCATTCACTTTACATCCCAATATCTGCCTCCCCTCCCTCAGTCCCCTCCATTCACAGCATCTTCCCTTATTCTCTGTCCTCTTCTCCTCTGAAAAGAGGGAGACCTGCTGAGTATCACCCCCACCACCCCCGCTGACACATCAAGTCGCTGCAGGACTAAGTGCATACTCTCCCACTGAGTCAAGACAAGGTGGCTCAGTGAGGTGAACAAGAGGTGAACAGAATGTGGAGGCAGGACACAGGTTCAGGGACAGACCCTGCTCTAGTTGTTGGGGTACACACATGAGACCAAGCTGCATGTCTGCTACATATGTACAGAGGGCCTAGGTACAGCCCATGTATGCTCCTTGGATGGTGGTTCAGTCTCTGGAGCTCCCAAGGGCCCATGATAGTTGATTCTTCTGGGTTTCTTGTGGAATCCCTCTCTTCTTCTGGTTCCTCAATTTTTCTCCCAACTCTTCCACAAGACTCCCTAAGCTTCCTTTTTATATTTGGTTGTGGGTCTCACATCTATTTCAGTAAGCTGTGGGGTGGAGACCCTCAGAGGACAGTTACACTAGGCTCCTCTCTGCAAGCATAATAGAGTATCACTAATAGTGTCAGAAATTGGTTCTTGTCGATAGGATGGGGCTTGATTTGGGCCAGTAATTGGTTGGACATTCATTCCGTCTGCTCCATCTCTGTTCCTGCACATGTTAGAGATAGAACAAAGTTCGGGTTGAAGGTTTTGTGAGTGAGTTGCTGTCCTTATCCTTCCACTGAGAGTCCTGCCTGGCTACAGGCAGTGTCAAAGCAACAGGAAACAAAGTGGGGCAGCAGTTGTTTGCTTATCATGTTGAAGGACTGAAACAGTAGAATAGTACTGGAGGATAAATCCGTGAAGAATTTTATTTCCAGTAAAACATTTTTTAAAATGAGGATTAAAACAAAGAATTTTTTTAATTGAACCAAAATCGAGAGATAATAATTATCACAAGGCCCATACTTTTAATACATAGTAAAGAGTGTTTTTCCTCGTGAGAGGGAAATGACATTCTAGGAAAATTACACCTACTGGAAAGTAATAAGAGGACAGACAATAAGTGAAAATATGGAGGTAAATATAAGGGAAATAGATAATTTTTATTTTCTTTCCTATATAGTTGATTTCCTTTTTATTAGTTATTTTACTTGTTTACATTTCAAATGTTATCCACCTTACTGGTCTTCCCTCCTCAAACCCTCCACCTCATCACCCCTCCTCTTTGTCTCTAAGAGGGTGCTCCTCCTTCCACCTATCCTCTCCCACCTCACCAAGCTAGCTGGGGTATCAAGCCTCCACAGGACCAAGGGCCTCCCCTCCCATTGATGCCAGATAAGGCAATCCTCTGCTACATATGTAGCTGGAGCCATGGACCCATCCATGTATATACTTTATTTATAGGAATAAAGGTAGTTTATTCCTTGTAGATCTGGGGGGTCCTATGAGTTGACATTGTTGTTCTTCCTATGGGGTTGCAATAACCTTTCAGCTCCTTCAGTCCTTCACCTAACTCTTCTATTGGGGTCCCTGGGATCAGTCCAATGGTTGGCTGTGTTCTGAATATGTATTAGTCGGGTACTGGCAGAGCCTCTCAGTGGATAGCTCTACCAGGCTCCTGTCAGCAAGCACTTCTTGGCATTATCAATAGTGTCAGGTTTGTCTGCAGATGGATCTCTAGGTGGAGCAGTCTCTGGATGGCCTTTCCTTTAGTCTCTGCTTCATTTTTGTCTCCATGTTTCCTTTAGACAGGAACAATTCTGGGTTAAAAATTGTGAGATGGGTGGGTGGCCCCATCTCTCAACTGGGGTTATCTGCTTGGGTAGTCTCTACAGGTTCTGTCTCCTCTTTGTTGGGTATTCCAGCTAATGTCATCCTGTTGAGTCCTGGGAACTCTTGCTTCTCTGTTGTCTGGGACATTCTAGTGGCTACTCCCAGTTCTCCTCACCTTGAACTGCTACATATTTCTATTCATTTTCCTGACCCTCTATACTTCTCTCCTGTCTCTTCTCATACTGGATCCTGCCCCCATTTTTTCCTCCCCTTCCTCTCTCCCTCCCAGGTTTGTCTCTCCTTCTACCTCCCATGATTATTCTGTTCCCCTTCTAAGTAGGATTGAAGCATCCAAATTTTGTTCTTCCTTCTTGTTAAGCTTCAGATGGTCTGTGAGTTGTATTGTGGATGTTCTGAGCTTTTGGGTTAATATCCACTTTTCAGTGAGTACATAACATGTGTGTCCTTTGTGTCTGACCGCACTCAGGATGATACTTTCTAGCTCCACCTATTTGCATGCAAAACTCATGATGTCCTCATTCTTAATAGCTGAATAGTGTTACATTGTGTAAATGTGCCACATTTTCAGTATCCATTCTTCTGTTGAGGGACATCTGGTTTTTTTCCAGCTTCTGGCTATTATAAATAAGACTGCTATGAAAATTTATTGCTGGGATGATCACTTAAAATAATCTCACAAGCATAGATATACAGAGAGCAGTTTAACTGAAATGATATGTTTAAAATTATTTGAATAATGCCCAACAACAATAACATATAGACGTAAAGCCTACTAGTAAACTAGTGTGCTTAAATCCACCATAAAGTAATAGTGTTGATTACTGAGTCTAACAGAGCACACAAGAGACAAAATAGGTGGCAATAGAGAAGGAATTAAAGTGGTTATGGGTAAAATTTTGCTATCCACATAAGACATGTATAATAAAAATCTGTTTGATATAATGTGGTACTGCTATATCATCTTTACTTGTTATCTATCTGCTATCTTAGAAATTCTATAGATTCATTAGACCTAGTTTTGAATCATACATATAACTCAATGTTGTTAATTGTTTATTTCATTTTCTTCATTCACTGTGGCCTCAAATATCCAGGTCCTAAATTATATTTATTTCGGGTGCTAAATAGTCCAGAAGGTACAGAAATATCTAACGCCTAATGAAGCAAAAGAATTGGTCTGATACCATCATGATTGGTTATTTCCTGTATGATTACTTTCACTTAACACTATCTAGCACAATAACACACACACACACACACACACACACACACACACACACACTTCTGAATCATTCCAATATAATACATCTATAAATTATTGAAAGATAAACAAAATGTAAACATGAAAAACTACACGAATCCCACAATGAATGATTTTACTTCATGAAAATGAAGGTTTCATTCATGTGAAAAATTTAAACAAGAGTATGGTAGAGGATAGAATAGAATCTGTTCAAATCTTGCGTGAACAGATATTTGCTATATTTACTCCTTAAATATTTATTGGTTCAAGATAGTTATCATAAAATTTTAGTATCAACTATAAATTTGGCACAACTTAGAATCAGATGAAAAGACTGTAATTGAGTATTTATCTTCATCAGGTAGGTCTGCATCTGGTACATCAGGTAGGGCATATCTGGGAGGAATTGTTTTGGCTGTTACTTGATATAAGAGGGTCCAGACCATTGTGTGTGCCATCTTTCCCTGGGCATGCTATCCTGTGATGCATAAGGAAGCTGGTTAAGCATGAGCCAATGAGCAAGCCAGCTAGAAAGTAGCATCCTCCACAGACTCCACTGTGCTTCCTTAGCTATGAGTGAGTTGCTTTATCAGAGGCAATGCTTTGTGGAGTAGCCAGCAATCCTGCCTTCTGGTTTCTACCTTGAGTTCCTGCCCTCACTTCCCTCAAAGATGACCTGGAAGTGTAAGATAAAATAAGTCCTTTCTTCTCCAAGTTCTTTTTGTTCAGATTTTTTTTTTTATTAAAACAACAAAAAAGAATTAATACACATTGTGATAGGGTTGTTCATATTCTAATAAGCAGTATAATTTTTGTGTGGAAATTGTCCCTTACTGCTCTCAGTGGCAATTTCAAAGCTATGTTCTATGTCAAAGCAGGGAAACCCACAAGAGCTTGTCTTAAAATTATCAACTAATATTTCAGTGGTTAAAACTCTGATATAGCCAGCAGTTTATTCATTTACCACTTATCATAATTCTAACCCACTTCTGTACAATGTATTCTCAAATTGGATTAGATTGGGGGTCCCAGATAACATTAAACAATCTCATTATTGATCAAAACCCTAATACCTATAAGTAGTCAAGGACACATACAACTCAAGACAGTACATAGATGACTGATATGAACAAAGTCAGAATTCAATAGATTCTTAGAATTTTCATCCAAAATAACACAATAGACTAAATTAAGTCCATGTACTCCAAAAATTTCTTCAGAAGTTATCCAAACAATCAAAAGAACTGATTCATGAGACTACAAAATTCAGTTACATACTGCTTCTAGATATTCCTTGGTAGCCACAGTTCCTTTGATCTGTAAGGTGACATAGCAAAACAGAGAGAAATCATGCACAACTCCAGCTTGCATCGTGTATACAGGTCTACAAGACAATCTTAAAAGAATTAATTTCCTTCTATTTTTCCATATCAAAACATCTTCAATTCAGCCTCCAACTCAATCCCAGCATCTAATATAAAAATGTTTCTTTTTCCAATAAAAAGGAAAGGAACAGTTTTATTGTGTGTGCTTATATTGTGTTTAGCCCTGTAGGCAGTTTGCACTCTAGTTTTCAGATATGTACAGGTGCTCTAGAGATTGTGTTGCTTGAATCATATCAGTCTTTTCTGGAATAAGTAAAGATAAAGATATATTTTCGCTTTGTCATACAGAATTGGAATAAGCCTGGAGCCAACATGAAATATAGGTTGAGCCTTTTATAGAACTATTATTAGTTTATTTTGTGAAGGAGAAAATTGTGTTTTTGTAGAACTAGCCTGTTCCGGTGAACAAAGAGGAGCTAATAAAGTTAAGCCATTGTCAGACTTTAAATCTGTATGTTCTCTCCTGGGGACTCAGAGTGTCTTATGTAATTGAGTGAATAGTAGGCTGTGAGATTACTGAAAGATCACACTGTAGTTGTAAAAACTTTTCTCACTGAAAATCCACAAAACCTCAAAACATGACATTTCAAGAGCTGTACAACTAATTTAATATTAGCATTTCCTTATCAGATTTACAAAATTGATTTGAGTAGATGCACAATATTCCTTTATGAGGTGAAATGATTCATTCAGTAAAAAAAATGCAGAGAAAATGGATGAATGTGGAAAGTATCATAAATGAGGAAACCTCAAACTCAGAAAAACAAAACTCTCACATTCTTTCATATATGAACTTAAGCATTAGCGTGTATATGGACAGAGAGATAGGTGTAAATTTGGGTAAGGCCCTAAAAGCTAAGAAGAGCAACTGAGTACAAAGAGGTGCTGAGGAAAAGAGTGGAAAGCAAATGACACATTACATGGAAGTGCAGGGAGACTGGCAGAAGGATGGATGAAAGCTGGAGTGTGGTTGGGGATATGGGGTAAGCAGACTCCACCCAAACAGTTTACTTGAAAGTACCACTGGGGCTGGAGAGATGGCTCAGTGATTAAGAGCACCGACTGCTCTTCTAGAGGTCCTGAGTTCAAATCCCAGCAACCACATGGCGGCTTACACTCATCTGTAATGGGATCTGATGCCCTCTTCTGGTGTGTCTGAAGACAGCTACAGTGTACTCATATATATATAAAATAAATAAAATCTAATAAATAAATATTTATTCTTTTAAAAAGAAAGTGCCACTGATGATACCTAATGTTTTATATGCTAATGTTTTGTGTCTGAGATTGTTTATTCGATGTTGAGATTTTTTTTTTATTGACATTTAGGTCTCTGAAACAAAACAACAACAAAGTAATACAACCCAAAATTTATTGATTAATCAGAGGACATAAAACCTTGACACGTAAAAGTGCAACTGGGAAACACAATCAAACATACATGTAATTTATCACGTACTAATTCCTCCTATGTGTTGTCTTTCTTTCTCTCTGTTAGAACAACATTTAGATTTACATTATATGCTAAGTTTTTAAAGGGGAAAAACACAGTCAATTTCTTCTCTGGCTGTTCTAAAGGCAAATGTAAGAATTTGTTCCCTCTCCAATGCAGGCAACACTTCACAGTAATATGTATTTCTCAAATTACTTTCCCTATGTTTCTTTTTCTGACAAACCATATTCAATGACTCTTTGTAGCAGTCAAGCTAACCTGCATTTATTGCTGTCCATAGGCTCTGTTCATCATGCGTCTGTCTTTCCCCAGTGCCATGTACTCACTCAAAGAAGTTGCTCTGTTTGGATTTGCTACCTGTAGTTTTTCAAGCACCATTTACAAACTCACCATTGTGCATAGCAGCATTTATGGATTTTCCCCACTTGGAATGCACTCACATCCTTTCTTCTAACAAGTCAGGCCCTACTAATGAATGATTACAGATTCAAAGGAAATTAAATATTCTCTCTGAAATACTATGTAATTTGAACATCTCACACTTATCAGTTCTTTCTAGAGATTCACTGAATTGTCTTTGATAACTAAATAATGCTTATTATATTCTTTATATTTTAATTAACTAGCCGAATATTTATAGTCTACAGCACTAATATATTTAGCTTTAATAAGATGATACAGATACATTCAATGACTTTTTTTAATGAACCTATTCCTGTGGCCTTAACAAGGAAAGTGTTCAAGAAAGTTTGAGTTCATTAATGATAAACACAAAGAGAAATATAAGGAATCCGTGCTACACATAAATCTTCATTTTTGAGAAATTTGCTAACAATTGTATTAAGTTATCAAGAGGAATCTTATCCAGAGTATTATTGTAAATCACAAATAGTGTGTGTGTGAGAGAGAAAAAGAGAGAGAGGGAGGTGTGGCTGTCCTCATCACGACCTCACCAGCAAGAATGGACTCAGACAACAGGATCCTTCTACAGCAAGCTTTATTGCAGCCGGAGTGAAGGGAAGACCCCGATAGGAAAGGGAGTCGTCCTTAAATACCTATTAGGTCGGCCTGTCGGCGTGTACCTCTGTGATTGGCTAGCAGAGCTCAGGAGATATGACGTCTCGGGATGCGTCACATGTGGGCTGGTTCAAGAGACTCTGAGCATGCTCTGAGCACTTGTTTACTAGTTAAGCAGGATGAGTCCAGGCGGATGTTGGCGCCATCTTTTAATGGTGGCGGTGAGATAGTGTGCAATGACATTGGTGCACCACAGGGAGGGAGAGAGAGAGACTAGATTTTCATCTCAGAAATGTTTTGTCATTCTGCTTTATTCTCCCCCATACTTTTACAATCTCACGAGGTTTATGAATTCTTTAGTTTTATACTTTGCTTAATTATTTAAAATATAATTCTAATGAAAGTCATTCAAAGCATTATTCATAATAGACATAAAATAAATTGAATTATGTAATTATTATGTAATTAAATATGGAGTTTCTGGGAAACAAAAACAATCTTCATTTGCAGCCTCTTTAAAAATTAGATTAGGATTGTTTTTGAAAATGAACATGAAACACTGTTATGATAGTGAGAAAAAAAACAAAAGGTAGCTTTTATCAGTTGCATTTTGCTATGCCCAGTGGAATAAACCTTCGGAAATAAACATAATATTTTGGTGTGATATTTACTCATAATACTATAATTGTATTGTACTTCCATTTAGACACATTAAATTAAATCCTGTCTTGTTATAAGCATTGAGATTCAAATTCACATTTTATTTCTAAACAAATAATATACAACCTGAAAATATACAAAGCATGCCAATGGGCTTTAGAGATCTTTTCATGCCTTGAGGATAACTGAGAGGTGAGATTGGCCCAGTTTGTGTATGATGAAATGTATGTTGACTGTGCTGGTTGGGTTTTGTCAATTTCACGCAAACTAGAATTATCAGGGAAGAGGAAACCTCAGGTGAGAAATTGCCTTTATCTGGTTGGTCTGTGGCATATCTAATAAAAGGAAATTTTCTTTTAATTAATGATTGATATTAGAAGTCCCAGCCCACTGTGATCCTGTACTCTTCAACAAGTGGTCCTGGATTATAAGAGAAAGCAAACTGTGCAAACCATGGAGAACAAGCCAATAAGCAACATTCTTCCTTGGTTCTGCATCAGTTCCTACTACTGGCTTTCTACTTGAGTCTCTGTTCTCGCTTCCTTTGATCATGCACTATTTTTACATAACCTGCAAAGTGAAACGGATCTCTTCCTTCACCAGGTGCTTTCAGCCATTGTTTGTCACAGAAGCAGAACTGTAAGTTAGGGCACATTGGTCCAAGATAGTGGACACTGTTGTGATGGACCTGGATGTGTGGCTTTTATGCCTTGGACTCTTTTGTTTGAGGAATGCAGGTGGTTCTGTAGCTTTAGGCTAGAAAAGCCATCGAGGACTCAGAACTTCAAATGTTGTAGAAATTTAGAAGACAATGCTTAAAGAAATCGAGGCAATATTGGCTTGACTTGGCTGGTGAAGTTTCAACAAGTTTGAGAGGCCTTCAGAGACACTATTAGAGCTATCTCCATGCTATTTTGAATCTGCAGTTTATTGATCTGCATTAAGAATCTGTGGTTTCTGGTAATCTGGTACTAAAGCTGTGAAGAACAAGAGACCATCGTCATTGAAGCGGAACCTTGTTTCACTGGAAGAACAGATGCTGCTTAACTGGCACAGAGAAAGTCAGCTACAATTAACAAGAGACCAGGATACCCAAAGGGAATTCTGGGAAGCATTTCTTCAGTGTCAGCTAACAAAGCTGCCATTCACAAGTGCTCAAGGCTTTGTCTTTAACTTGTAGAAGAACATGGTAATATGTAATAGTCTGTCACATTGTGCTGGTTATGAAGACATAAAATGTTCGTGAAGAACAGCTGAGCTTTGGTAGGGGTACATAGTACATGTGGTATGGTTGGCATACACACAGAGAGATGGGAGGCATTTGGTCAAAGTGTGATTTCTGATGCATTGGAAAATTCAGAATATTAGAGCTGTCAGGACCACAGGATAACCATTAAGAATAGGTATGGAGTGGAGCTAGTCTGAACCTACAAGATATGCTGACCGTGTTGTGCATGGCACAGCTGGAGAAGTGGGGCCATTTAGGCTCTTTAGAGTCTAGAAAATAATTAATTAGTCCCAAATATTGGCCACTGGGCTATTTAACCTGTTGTATTTTGCTTTTGCTTTGATCTGACTGCAACTGTGCTCTGGCAAAATCAGAAAGTGTGTAGCTTAATTTGGACTTTGCAAGAATTGAGAGACACTGGCTTTTCAAAGAGAACTTAAGCATTTAAAGTGTTAGAAGTTTTAATGAAAAGTTTAAAAAAAGGAAAAAAATAAATTTTTATACTGCAATATTAATATATGTTCTTGATGATAAAAAAGTTATGACAATAATGAGATGTTTCTTGTCAAGCTGACAAGGGGGTCAAATAAACATACTAGTTAGTTTTTGTGTACTTGACACAAACTAGAATTAACTAGTATATTAGCTACCATTGCTCTGATAAAACACCATGATGAAGACAACTTATAGAAACATAGTTTATTTGGGTTTATAGAGGGTTAGAGTCCTTAACGTTGGAGTGAAAGCATGGTGGTAGAAACAGGAAGTTAAGGGCTCATATCTTGAACCATAAGCACAGAACAGAGAGACTAGACTCAGATTTAAGTTATTAAATTCTCAAAACCTGCCTCCAGAGACATACCTCCTTCATCAGGAGCACACCTCCTAAGCCTTCCCAAATAGTGCCACATCCTGGAGACCAGGTATGCAAATGCTAGAGACAAAGAGGACCTTTCACTAAAACCACCACACTTAGCCTGTAGGCAGGTTATTATTATTATTATTGTTATTATTATTATTTTTTTTTCTTGATTTCTTGACTGCAGGAAGTTCTACCTTTGGGCAGATAGTGCTCGGTTATATAATATTGGAAACAAAAAACTAGAAAACAAAAATCCAGTATCCAGCATTTCTCCGTGGTCTCTGCTTTAGTTCCTGCCTTGGCTCCCCTCCATGATTGACTGTGATGTGAAAATATAAGATGAAATAAATATTTTCCTCTCCAAGTTGCTTTAGTCATAGTGCAGCAATAATACAGCAATGGAAATAAACTAGGACATTAGCTTTATCCTCATAGCATTGTAGGTTTCCATTATTGTTGGACTGTAGCTAGAACATTGCTTGAGGGTAAAACATTTTTAATGCTTTTCTAAATGTGACATTTTCTACCAAATGTCCTAAAATGTATCTAATATGTCAGTACTGTTTTAGTCTATTCTCATTGTCCCTGGTATGGTGGTGAGGTGTTTTATTTATTTGTGTCAGTAGATAGAGTAATTGGAGGTGCTGATAAGCAAAAATATTTTTTAAAAGATTAGCAAGAACCAAAGGCTGTAACATTTTTTAAAGCCACACACATGCCAGCAAGAGAAATGTGGAGGCTAGAACACATATATTAGTTATATATGAATGAAAATTAGTGTTATGTGGGATTTTTCTGAAGAAGCATAAACGGGTGTCTATTTATCCCGGATATGGAACCAGTGGTGGACCAAAGAAGGAAGTGTCCTAAAGTCCAATTTGAAAAATTAATAAGCTTATTAGGGTTACTTGAAGAAAAATAAATGAGAAGTTACAGAAACAGAATCCACTAATAGGTGGCTATCTCACTAAAAATGACCACCTTAGCATCAGTGATGATTCATAAAAGCTGCAAGCCTAGAGCTTGCTACATTATGTTCAGGCAGCTGTACAAATCAGAACATCTACTCCAGGTCTGGGCTGGTTGAGCAGGCTCCTCTCCCAGAGATATTTACTGCTTAGATAACCTTATGAATCTTGTAGGTTTAAAGGACTTCCTGAGACTTGTGAGTTGTTTACTTTCTGAGTGTTAATGGTCCACTCTTGAAGGTAGAAATGTTTTAGTTTAGATGTCATTGCTTCATAGCAACTAGAGACTTTCAATATGCATACAATGTGATTTTTCTTCATCTCAGTATTCTCTTAAAAGCTTTTTTACTTATGTAGTATAAATAACAACTTCATTTAAAAATCTCCCCAAATTCATATGAAGTTTTAAGTCTAACTAACTACTTACATTCAGTTCTTACATTATTTACCATTCAGTTCCGAGTAAAAAGTTAGATCTCATAAAAACAAAAGTAACAGATTGTTTATGTCAGACCACTGGTTGAGCATCCATCATTAATAATGCAGAGTACTAGTTAAATCTTCTATCATTTATTTCTCTCTTCTTGCTTGATAGTAGTTGTTTATACAAAATGTTAATACCTTGGATAGCTTTGAAGAATAATGTATAGTTTTCAGATGACATTTAGAGTCCACATCCAAATTTCATTTTGGAGATCTTTCATAATCTCTGCCATTGTCATCTTTTTGCAACATAAGTCTGTAGGTGGCAGCATTTCAAATCTTTAAAATACATTCTTAAGGGAAAAAAAAAACATACAATGAGGTATTTTTAAATTTGACTGGTGATCATTTAGGGGAAGGTTGGCAAGACTACCTAATTTTCTGAGAAAATTGATATCTTGTTGAATGTTCAGGACCCATTTGGCATCAATATAAAGCCAGTTGGCAGGAAAATCTCTATCTGTCCATGAAACAAAATGACTATGTTTGTATTCACAGCAGGCCATTCCAAGGATCACAGGTGTTATTTCTGTGGACCACACTCTGAGCTCTAGTGGAAAAAGAAAAGCTGTTTCCAACCACTCTCTCCTATTGTGAGAGTGCAAACCAGTAAAGATATTTGGCCTTGGGCTACTTGCCCAGCACCAGGCCAGATGGTTTGTCTGTCACTGTTACAGACATTAATCAATTGCTTTGTATATGTTGGCCTATGCATGTTCACTTTACAAAAATTTTGTCATCTTATTTCTGACAATAATCCTGCCTGTTGGCATTGCTCATCTCTGTTTTACTAATAAAATCCTGAACTCTAGCTAAAGTATTTCTAGCAAGTGTCAGAACAGGGATTTGAACAGTCAGACTTGCTATGGGGAGTTTATTATTATACTCTAATCTATGATACACAGTTCTTGCTAGAAAAAGTACCAGATAGAAAGAAAAAAGATAACAGGTACAGTAGGTATTGGAGGAGAAACAACTTTAAGTGCCAGGCTCTGCACAATAGTTTTCTGAGGGTTTTGTGTCTACTTTCTGACCTAATACTTAAATTCAGTCCAGCACACATTAATCAAGTGCCTCTTGTGATCTGGGAATGAAGTGAGCTCCAGGGACAGGAATGACAGGGAAGATAAAGATAAGAGTCTGCACTAAATCTTAGAAAGATTCCCTCTATTTTATAAATGCCCTTGGATGACAATTCTGTTCTGATGTCCTTCAAGTAGCAGGGAAAATGCAAAGCTTCAAAGGCAAGTGTGTTCTCACATAAGGTCAACATCTGTTCCCATCTTGAGTCTTTCAGGGAAGTACAATGAAAGGTGACAATATCAGACTATTCTGATTCATAGTGTCTGGTTATCAATAGCAGGGCATAATTGCATGAAGCTGCTTATTATATGCCTGCCTTAATAGCTAGATTCTCAAAGCCTGAGTATAAAATACCTTTATTGGAAGACTTGGAGTCAAAATTCTTCTTCTAGCCAGGTAATTAATATAGTCTTCACATCCTGTTTTGTTTGTGAAACAACAAATACCATATTGAGTAATATCTGATAGATATTTCAAAAGTGTCATGGCAAGAATGCCACCATGAAAATAGAAGAATCATTGAAAATATTACTACAGTGTTCATGGATTATGTATAGCAGATAGGTATAAATCTCATCTATTCATGTTGAAGCAGGAATTACAACTCTTGATTCTATGATTATTTTCTCTTAGCCATTTGGAAGTTTTAATTAGTATATTAGGATTTTTTCACAACCCTGACCAAATCTGTCAGAAATAATCTAAAAGAGGAAAGACTTCAGATCTTGGTTTCTGAGGTCCCAGTCGCTGTTTTTTTGGCACCCAGTGGATGGGCAGCACAGTGCTTACAAATTTATTATTTATCCTAGTTCATCTATTTTCCAAGTTACTGGTTCTTTTACCCTGGTTTCTGGTTAGGATGAACAGGCGCCATGCATGTTCTGTTGGCTGTTTAGCCATTAAAATTTTCTTTTATTGAGGATACCCACATGTGTAACTTCATTGTGATGTGTCCAATTAAAAATATTCATTGATTTCGTTTTGTTATATGTAAGTATATTTTGTAGCACATTTAAATTTGTACTATATTTTAGTTTGTTGCATTGTTTTATTGATTTACAATTGAGTTTCATTTGTGCTTGGTGTCGGTTTAACCACATATTTTCTCTCTCTATCTATTCTTTCTCTGTCTGTCTCTTTGTCTCTGTCTCTCTGTCTCTCTCTCTCTGTGTTCATGTGTATGTGTGTTCATGTGTATGTGTGTTCATGTGTATGTGTGTGAATATATATGTGTGTTCATGTATATGAATGCAGGCACATATCATGACACAAATGTGGAAATCAGGACAACCTCATATCCCAGAGACAGGCAACAGCTTTTGGGATAGCCCCCCTCCAGTTGTTCAGGAAACACATAAAGGCTAAGCTGAATATCTACTACATATGAATGGGGAGACCTAGGTCCAGTCTGTGTATGTTTTTTGATTGGTAGTTCAGACTCTGAGAACCCCAAGGGTTCATGTTAGTTGACTCTGTTGGTTTTCCTGTGGAGTTCCAATCTCCTGTGAGGCCTATAATCCTTCTTCCTATTCTTCCATAAGAGTCTCCAAGGTCCATCTATTTGGCTATGGGTGTCTGTATCTATCTGAATCAGCTGCTGGGTGGAGCCTCTCAGAGAACAACGTGCTGTCGGCAAGCACAACAGAGTATCATTAATAGTGTTAAGCACTGGTGCTTGTTCATAGAGTGGATCTCAAGTTGGGATAGTTTTTGGTTGGCCATTCCTTCAGTCTCTGCTCCCTCCCCTGCTTCTGTGCTACTTGTAGACAGAATAATTTGGGGGTTGAAATTTTTTGGGGTGGGTTGGTGTCTCTATCACTCCGTTGAGGTACCTGCCTGTTTACAGGAGGTGGCCTCTTCAGGTTCCATATCCCCAGTGCTGTGAATCACAGCTAAGGTCACCTTCATTGATTCTTGGGTGATTCCCTTATCCTAGGTCTCTGTATTCTTCACATCATTGTCCCTGTCAGTTTCAGACTTTCATTCTTTTTGATGGTCATCTAACCATCTCTCCTGTCTTTCCCCAACCTGATCCTGAATTTCCCATTCTCTTCCCCGTTCCTCCTTCTTTCCAGTTCACTCTCTCTATCTGCCTCTTATTTTACTCCACCTTCTAAGTGATACTCAAATGTCTTTGCTTGGGCCTTCCTTCTTATTTAGCTTCTTTGGGTCTGTGGAGTCTAAATTTGTACCTTTGTTATATGGTTAATATCCACTTATAAGTGATTATGTATCATTCAGGTCTTTTTGGGATTGGGTTACCTCACTCAGGATAATATTGTCACGTTCCATCCATTTGTCTGCGAAATTTATGATGCCATGATTTTTTAAATAGCTGAATAGTATTCCATTGTGTACATGTACTATATTTTCTTTATCCATTTTTCAGTTGAGAAACATATAGGTTGTTTCCAGTTTCTGGCTATTATGAATAAAGCTGCTATGAACATAGTTGAGCAAGTGTCTTTGTGGGATATTGGAGCATCTTTTGGGTATATGCCTAGCAGTGGTATAGTTGAGTCTTGAGGTGGAACTATTCCCAACTTTCTGAGACACAGCCAAATTGATTTCCAAAGTGGTTGAAGATGTTTTCACTCCCACCAGTAAAGAAGATGCATTCCCCTTGCTCCACATCCTCACCAGCATGTGCTATCTCTTGAGGTTTTGAGTTAGCCATTCTGATGGGTATAAGATGGAACCTCAGAATTTTTTTTGATTTGTATTTCCCTGATAACTAAGTACTTTGGACATTTCCTTAAGTGCTTCTTGGCCATTTGAGATTCCTTTGTTGAGAATTTCTATTTAGTTCTCTATACCATTTTAAAACTGGGTTATTTG
Source organism: Rhabdomys pumilio (assembly GCA_030674055.1). Lineage (NCBI taxonomy): Eukaryota > Metazoa > Chordata > Mammalia > Rodentia > Muridae > Rhabdomys > Rhabdomys pumilio. The sequence goes on along the minus strand of JANHMN010000004.1, from coordinate 110,912,173 downwards.
GGTTATTGGTGTCTAACTTCTTTAGTTCTTTGTAGATTTTGGATATTAGCCCTCTGTCAGATACTAGCATTGGTGATGATTATTTCCCAGTCTGTAGGCTGCTGTTTTGTCCTATTGGCAGTGTCCTTTGCCCTACAGAATCCACAGTCACCCTGATACCTAAACCAGACAAAACTTCAACAATGAAAAAGAACTTCAGACCGATTTCTCTTCTGAACACTGACCCAAAAATACTCAATAGAATACTTGCAAAGCAAATCCAGGAAAACGTTAAAGATATCATACATCAAGATCAAGTAGGCTTTATCCCAGGGATGCAGGGATGGCTGAATATATGAAAATCCATCAATGTAATCCACCATATAAGCAAACTGAATGAAAAGAATCACACAATTATCTCATTAGACACTTAAAAGGCCTTTGATAAAGTCCAGAACCCCTTCATGTTAGAGGTATTAGAGAAATCAGGGATGCAAGGAACATACCTAAACATAATCAGAGCAATACACAGTAAGCCAATAGCCAACGTCAAACTAAACGGAGAGAAACTTAACACATTTTCACTAAAATCTCTCCCTATCTATTCAATATAGTACTTGAGCTTCTAGCCGGAGCAATAAGACAACTAAAGGAGATCAGGGAATACAAATTGGAAAGGAAGGAGTCAAAGTATCTCTTTTTGCTGATGATATGATGGTATACATATGTGACCCCCACAGTTTAACCACAGAACTTTTACAGCTACTAAACACCTTCAACAAAGTGGCTGGATAGAAAATTAACACAAAGAAATCAGTAGCCCTCCTTTATACAAATGATAAACAGGCCAAGAAAAAAGTTATGGGGACAACACCCTTTATAATACTCATGAATAGTATAAACTATTTTGGTGTAAATCTAACCAAGCAAGTGGTTATACTTGTCATACTGTCTGTATGACAAGAACTTCTAGGTTCATTTCTAAGTTGACATTTTCCATTACTGTTTTGCTCTCCAAAATCCTAGGCTATGTTGTTTCTTTTGTTTTAACACCTTTTATTACAGTATAAGGACAAAAATTTTGTCAATAAAGAGTACACAAAGTGGAATATTAAACATAATTAAAAACCTTAATATTGTTTTTAAAAAGGTTATACTACTACATTTATATAAAAGGATATATAATAAAATACAATATGTACTCATTCTATAACTATGATAAAGTGAAAATAAATAGGTGTTTTTGAGATACTTCATTAGTCATTTTGATATCTCTGCCTATTATGCTTTGTTTAAAAATGGGATTGTTCCTTGGGGAAAAACATATTAGGTTCTTAGGCACCAGTCCTACATGCATATATCCTATACATTTGTCAGAAAATGTCTTTACATATATGCAGCTAAATCAAAAGCAGGCAAAGACAAGAAGGAGTTTCAGCTGTCAGTGCTGCTAACTGGCTGCTGTAAATTCACTCTTTCTAAACAAAACTGACTTTGTTCAGATTAATACTGTATAAGCAAAGAAGGTGGAGTTCTATTCCATTGATCTTCCTACCTGTCTCTGTACCAGTACCATGCAGTTTTTATCACTATTGCTCTGTAGTACAGCTTGAGGTTAGGGATGGTGATTCCTCCAGAAGTTCTTTTATTGTTGAGAATAGTTTTTGCTATCCTGTGTTTTTTATTATTCCAAATGAATTTGAGAATTTCTCTTTCTAACTCTGTGAATAATTGAGTTGGGATTTTAATGGGGATTGCATTGAATCTGTAGATTGCTTTTGGCAAGATGGCCATTTTTACTATATGAATCTTTCCAATCCATGAGCATGAAAGATCTTTCCATCTTGAACTGAAGACCCAGAAATGAACCCATAAACCTATGTCACTTAATTTTTGACAAATGAGCTAAAACTGTCCAGTGGTAAAAAGACAGCATTTTCAACAAATGTGCTGGTTCAACTGGTTCAACAACATGTAGAAATGCAAATCGATCCATTCTTATCTCCTTGTACAAAGCTCAAGTCCAAGTGGATAAAGGACCTTCACATAAAACCAGATACACTAAAACTAATAGAAGAGAAAGTGGGGAAGATCCTTGAATATCTGGGCACAGGGGGAAAGTTCATGAACAGAACACCAGTGGCTTATGCTCTAAGATCAAGAATTGACAAAAGGGACCTGATAAAATTGCAAAGTTTCTGTAAGGCAAAGGATACTGTCAATAGGACTAAATGGCAACCAACAGATTGGGAAAGATCATTACCAATCCCACAACCGATAGAGGGCTAATATCCAATATATACAAAGAACTCAACAAATTATACTCCAGACAACCAAATAACCCTATTAAAAATGGAGTGCAGAGCTAAACAAAGAATTCTCAACTGAGGAAACTCGAATGGCTGAGAAGCTCCTAAAGAAATGTTCAACATCCTTAGTCATCAGGGAAATGCAAATCAAAACAACCCTGAGATACCACCTCACACCAATCAGAATGACTAAGATCAAAAACTCAGGTGATAGTAGATGCTGGCGAGGATGTGGAGAAAGAGGAACACTCCTCCATTGTTGGTGGGATTGCAAGATGGTGCAACCACTCTGGAAATCAGCCTAGCGATTCCTCAGAAAATTGGACATAGCATTACCTGAGGACCCAGCTATACCAGTTCTGGACATATACCCAGAAGATGCTCCAACATATAACAAGAACATATGGTCTATTATGTTCATAGCAACGTTATTTATAATAGCCAGAAGCTGGAAAGAACCCAGATGTCCTTCAACAGAAAAATGGATACAAAAAATTGTGGTACATTTAGACAATGGAGTATTACTCAGCTATTAAAAACAATGAATTCAAGAAATTCTTAGGTAAGTGGATGGAACTAGAAAATATTATCCTGAGTGACGTAACTTAATAACAAAAGAACATACATGGCATTCACTCACTGATAATTGGATATTAGCCCAGAAACTCACAACACCCAAGATTCAAGTCACAGACCACATGAAGCTCATGAAGAAGGAAGACCAAGTGTGAGTGCTTTGGTCATTCTTAGAAGGAGTAACAAAATACTCAAGGGAGCAAATATTGAGACAAAATGTGGGACAGAAACTGAAGGAGGGGTTGTCTGGAGTCCATCCCACCTGGGTATCCATCCCATGTGCAGTCACCGAAGGTAGACACTGATGTGGATGTCAGGAAGTGCATAATGACAGGAGTCTGATATAAGCTGTCTCCTTAGAGGTCTGCCAGAGACTGACATATTCAGAGGCAGATGCTCACAGCTAACCGTTGAACTGATCAAGAGGTTCCCAATGGAGGAGTAAGAGAGAAGGAACTGAAGGAGCTGAAAGGGTTTGGGGCCCCATGAAGAGAGCAATAATACCAACCAACCAGAGCTCCTAGAGTCTAAACTACCAGTCTGGGAGCACATAGGGAGGGACCCATGGCTCCAGTTGTATATGTAGGGAAGGATGGCCTTGTCGGTCATAGGTAGGAGAGATCCTTGGTCCCATGAAGGCTGTGCACCGAGCGTGTGGGAATTTTAGGGTGGGGAGGTGGGAGTGGGGAGTAGGTGGGGGCATATTGTCATAGAATCAGGAGGAGGGGGGATGGGATGGGGGTTTCTGGATGGAAGGGGGTGTCTGGGGTAAGAGGATAACATCTAAAATGTAAATAAGATATCCAATAAAAAGGTTTTTTTTTTTTTTTTTTTTAAAAAGAAAGTTAAAAGTTAACCAGTTAACCAGGTGCATATTTAGGTCAGCAAGTGTTTTTTATCAACACAGTTCTATGTACACAATAAAAATTTTAGAAATTGGGGGGGGGGGGCGGAAGAAGGTGGAATTCTACACATGACTCTTTCCTCTAGGAAGTTATCCATGATGTAAAATCTGAAGCCTTTTTTCATCTATTGAAGGTAAGAAGCTGAAGACATTTGGACCATTTTGTGGGGAGAAGGAGAAATCAAAGTAGTAGGAAATTCAACATAGAACCTTGACATTTCCAAGCTGCTAAATTAACAAATTCTAAAAGTGGTGCTTCAGGAAATCTTGATGTGTGACATACTAACGTTCTGTCACTGTTCTTGCCACTTCGGTTCCCATTCTCTGTTACCTGAAGCACAAGTCCTCATAAATGTCAGATTTCTTATGAAAAGAATAGATTCTTTTCATCTCTCTTGATGACTCAATGGAAGGATACAAGAGCTTGTTCTCATTTCCAATCTTGTTGTGAAGCGAACAGTCCCTAAGATCATTATAATTTTCCTTTTCGGGAGCCAGTGCTGGTGACAGTGTTTAGGCCTTGCAGGCAATGTAGAGCCCAGTGACTGCATGCTAAGGAAGTGATTTAAGATTATAACTAAAAGGGCTTACCTAGGCTTTGAAATTTATGTCTCCAAATGTCAGAGAATATAGGGCGAGAGTTATTGTGGAGCTCTGAGTAGATGATTTAGGAAATAAAAAGTTGATGATTGGAAACTATAAAACATGTTTCTAGCAGGGTAAGGCCCACCAGGCTGGGGATCCTGTGAACTGATCTCACACAGAATCCCACTGGAGTCAGAGACTCACATGAAAATTAATGACAAGAGGAAAGATTTGCTTCAAAGCAACAGCCAGGGAAGCTCAGAAACCTGAACTCTTTCCTGGCAAGTTTGTCTGTGAGTGTAGCAGCCTTTGGGAAGGGCAAGTGTTACAAAGAAAAGAATGTACTGGGGCCTGGAGGATTGCAGGATAAATTAATGCCAATGAAAGTGCCCACTCACAGTCTTTTTTAAAAACTTGGAATGATTTGTCATTGTTTTAAAAAGCTGTTCAGCATTTCTCCAATTATTATTTCTCCAGATGGTTGAATATTTTAATAATTTAAATATTTCAATAATGCTCAATATTCAAATGAATGGTATGAGTATATACTTTTTATTCTTTCTAAAAGTCTTAGAAAAAAATATATTTCTTTAACCTTAAACTAAAGCTGCAAATGAGAGGCAGAGGCTGTAGAATCTGTTTCTGAAGTAAGAGGCAGTGTTGAGCATACAATTTTGGTTCAGTCTTAAGGGGGTGAAGAAGGGAGGGTAGGGCATTTGGCACTGCCAACTCTTTCAAATCCCTTTCCAAAGTACCTCATCACTGGATTTCAGGCAATAATTAAAAATCTTCCTCTGTGGCCTGATAAGATTCTGTAATCTAAGCAGAAGTTGTGATTCATTTTTTAAAAGATGCTTTAATCAGTCATTTGAAGAGCCACTAAATAGAATCTTGCTTGCTGAATGTGTTGATAAGAAACTGCTCCTTTCCACTGTTAATTGGAGACTGAATTCTAAAACCTTCATTTTTAATCTTTAGTCCTACAATTTGTTTCATAAGCTTTACCAAAGCAGTTCTTTAATGTACAAGCTCATTGTTCACGGGGGTAAACAGTGACTGTAGCTTTGCTGTTATCTGATTCTTCTGAGATACTTTTCATCACTTCTGTTAGAATTTTATTGCTTCCCAGAGCTTATCATTGTGTTTCATTTTAATATCTGTCCCACGGGGCCTAAGGCAATCTTGGTAGGGAGGGGCAGCAGCATGAAATGACTGGAGGAACTCGCGTTTGCATTTGGCTCATAAGTACTGGACAGGACTGTGCATTTCATGGAAACCCTCTGATACTGACAATACTCGTTAGATCTGCACTGAGGAAGAGGCAGAGTATTTCATAGTAGTTTTGGTATTGAGGACTACGTTTTTCCCTCTGTGTCTTACACGATGTGGCCTGGAAAATCTCAGAAGAGGTCCGTTGTCTTGTCTAGGACCATTATGTAGGGCCAGTGAAACAGAAAGTACCCATCTTCTGAGCCCTGTTCTAAAATCTATTGACTGCCACAATATCAATCCCAATCCCACAAAATTTTCAACTTTCATAATAATACACAGAGTATCTCAGCTTATACATGTCAATCCTTTATGTTCCCAAGATGTTTGCAAGGTTATGAGTTCAATTAAACTAATATATCCATATATAAACTTACGAGTCATTAACTTCATCCCAAAACTTTTTTTCAAATTTCCCCCTTATTGCTGGCTTCAGTGTTTGGGGATTTAGGAAATTATTATACTACAGCTTCTTTGGATTTCAGTGGCCTCATCAGAAAATTTAGGTCTTGCTATAATTGATCTCTAAGGTCCAGCCTCAGAATTCTATTAATCTGTATGCAATTTTCATTTATTCTCTGAATAAGTGAATTCTCCCTGGCATTAGAATTTTATTGTGTTTCTTTCATTGGGAATCAAGGTTTTCTTTGTGTATGCTCAAATAATTTTAGGCATGAATGGTTAGACATACTTTTGGTCAGTATCCTCTTCATCCCTAAATTAAATTGCTCTTAAGGCTGAACCTGAGGATAAAACAGCTGCAGTCTTTTAGAATGCTAAAGAAGCTGAGTTAGAAGTCAGGTCTCTAGGCTCACTTCTGTCTTTCATGTTCGTTAAGCTCATTTCTCTTTTCTGATATTTCAGTCCCTAGATTCTTGAGTGCCTGAGATGCAGAATCTTTCCTTGTTCTATCTCTAACCATCCATTACCTGTGTGTACGTGCAGAACATACATCCTGGACTGGATAACTGATATTGTCTGAAGTTCTAGGGCCTGGAAATCCTTTCTGTCCCTTATGAAATAAGCATGAGTCCCAGTTTTAAGTGTACTGGGAATCTGCTGTTTATGAGAGCCCATTTTGTTAGTTATCTTAGCTAGCTTGTTGCAGCTTCTATTGCAGCATTTTCTGCTTCACCTTGATCTTTTATGTTATAGTAGCTTTTTGTTGTTGTTTCTGTAAATGCACAGACTAGCTTCCAACTTTTCTCATAGAGCTTCCTCACCTCTCTCCGGCTTTATAAAATTGAAGAGTCGGGGCCTCTACTGGATTGGGCTTCAGCTGAAAAGAATAATACTGCTGTTTGATCTTCCATCTACGAAACCTCTAAAACTTTCTTGTCAGTAGCAAAGCTGCTTTGTCTTGGTCAGTCTGTGTGCATTCGCTCCAGTAGAAATTTCAGGTTTTTTTTTTTTTTAAATATATTTCCCCACAAGTTCACCATTTGAATAGATGAAGCTTTCTGCTTGTCTCTGTTTTCTATACAAACTCGTCTCTGAGCTTGATCATTTCTTTCCTGTGTGACTCTTTCATTTGAATATTTAGAGGGTACTTTAGGGGTTTTGGTATTTTCAACTTCAAGGCTGATGTTTCTTTGGGACTAGGGAAAGAGGGAGATGGGAATTCTCAGTCAGTGGGACAGGCAAAGTATGCACATACTTTTATTTGTGGGTTAGCCATCTTTATATGGGCATGTCTTGTAGCACTCCAGAATAACTACAGCAATACCACCAAAGATTACTGTCCACTAACCAAAATAATATAAAATAGTAACGAAAGCTTCCAGTGAGTGAGGATTTCCATAGTGTGAACCACATGTGAAGTGAATACATGCTTTGGAGAAACTGATATTCACAGACTTGTAGAAGAAGACATTGACATGAATCTTCAGTTGCAAAAAGGACAGATCTACAAAATGCAGCCAGGTTTGATGGTGTGAAGACTGAGGGTGAAGAAATGGCTCAGCAATTAATAACGCTACTTGTTTATTTGAGTATCAGAGTTAAGATCACAGTATCATATCAGGCATCTCACAAATGCCTATACCTTCAGTTCCAAGAAATCTAATACCCATTTCTGAACTCTGTAGGTATACTGGAAATCTGTATGAATTACTGAACTCAGACAGAAGGCCACAGCTTCTGGATCAATAACCACAGAAAAGATGTAAGGGTTCAGAGAATTTACTCTGAGATAAAATGTAACTAAACTCTTCTCTTCCTCTCTACTCCACAGACCCCCCCTCTCTCTAATCACATGAACAATGTGACTTTTAAGGTCTCAGAGGTAAAGCATCAATTTTTTTTCTTCTGACTTTAAATTTCTGAATGTTTCTCTTTCCTTGGTGTAGTCACCCTGTGACATAACCATATATCCTTCTAGGGAACACTTGGAGGAAGATGTTTAGTAAGTACTGGTGGCCATGTGCAGGGCAAGCCACAACTCTTTTCAAAGGCTTTGAGCCAAAGACCGGCTTAAACTTGAAGACTGATGAATGTTCTTACAACCCATTGCAGTGCCTCCTGAGCATCAAGTTCCTGTTATAAGATCTAGAACAGTTTTACTAGTACATGTTAAGCAGAATTTTAATATTTAATTCCTAGGCCTTTGAGTATTCCGTTAGTCACCGCCAGAGATCTCTTTTGTTAAGGCACTTGGGTTATAGCTCTTGGCTACTGCCTCACTCTGGTAATTGCATACAGCTTGCTTCTGATGATTAAACCCTGCCAGTTGGTCTCCAGTTATCAGGAGATGAAACTAAGGAGCCACACTTTTCAATGGCATTTGTGAAACCCATGTCTAGACTATAGAGGTCTTCCCTACACTAATTCATTTCCTCAGACAATGGTATAGGAATTGCCCTCTGCATTATACTGAGAAATGACTCAAGTTGTTAGCCAGTTGTATGAAGTAATTTTATCTGATCCTCATCTCTCTAACACTCTTGAGTAGATCAGGATCTGTCATCCTGTCCTCATGTGTAAACAATGTTCACAATATAAAGCTATACCCACGCTTTAAATTTTGTCCAGCATTTTTAGCTATTTTATATGTGAAGTTTTTCTAATTATATTATACGCCATAGTACAGGAAAGATGCTATTTTTGTTAGTTAAGATCACATATCATTCTAAAGCCAAGAAAAAGCCAGGTTCACAATTAAGTGTTTTAGTCAAGAGAGACGACAGAGATTCTGGTTAGTCAAAAAGAGGAGGGACTGGGTACTAAGACTATCTTGTACCTCACTGGTACAAATAGGAATAATTATGCTCTAATTGTATTCTGTGAGAAAAGTTTTATTTTAACAGGAAGGGTAATATGTAGGAAGAGCTAAGGGGGAAGGAGCACCGAGAGGAAAAGATGGAGTAAGGAGAGGAGAAGATGAAGTAGATGAGAAGCTAGGTAATGAGAGAGAAAAAGAGAGAGAAAGAGAGAGGGGGCATGGAGGCAGAAGTTCACATGTCTCCACCAGTCAAAGATAGTTTACATAGCTGGTTGGGTATTAGGTTACACTTCTGATTGAGCATTATCATACTTATAAAGTCTTTGATTAACATTTAAAAAAATTGTATAAAAGCAAAATGGAAAAGGGGGCATGGGATAGGGGTTTTCTAGGGAGGGGAAATTGGGAAAGGGGTTGGTATCTGAAATGTAAATAAAATATCCAATAAAAAAATCACATAAATAGGGGATGCTCATGAGCCCCAATCTCTAACTGAGGAGATAGTGGTGCATGTTGTGTGTGTGTGTGGTGGTGAGAATCAAGTTTCTAAAGGGTGAAGCCATAGTAGGTTGACCACACTTCAGTGGATTTCCTCACATCTGTGAGTGTGTGGGCAGTATAAGTTGGATTCACCAGTGAGTTATGTTTTAAAAAGTGAGAGGCCAAACCTATACCATCTTAAAAGAAAAAAATAAAGCCTGAGAACTTGACCCATAGCTGAACAAAAGGTACACCCAAGTACTACGAAAAAACCCTGGCTTGTCCTTGGCCGGAATTATTCCCTATCTACTTCCTAGCAACAGTTAATCAAAGATTAGTCTGATTGTTTTGCATGTACTCTCAGACCATTTGTGTTTTCTTGCTTCACAGTCCCACCTGTTGGCCTACAAGAGTTACTCTATTAAAATAGATACTTGCCAGGCTGGACACTCCCTCACTTACTTCCACTCCCTATAAAACCTTGTCCTGCAGAGGGTTCAAGGCTGTGCCATCTTCCTGTCCTGCTGTGTCAGGGTTGGGTTGAAGGAGATCCCAAGGCTGAACTTGTAATAAAGAGACCCTAATGTGATTACATCTAAAATAGCTCCTAAACAGTCTTCTGCAGTTCATGAATGCTTCCTGGCACAACAAAAGATTCAAAGTTGGGAGAAAGGTAGGGATAGATATGGGGAAAAATTATGGGTGAATATGATCAAAATACTTTGCATTGAAGTCTCAGAATTAATAAAAGTATTATATTAAAATATTATTGGTTATACATTTGTGTTTGATCTGTACAGTTCACTATTGTGTATTTCTCTTGACGATAAAGGTTTTTCTTTGACTTAATTATTTAAATACTTCCTCTTGCCATATTTTTTGTAGTTTAAAGTATTTCTTAGCATAATCAGTGCAAATAGCTTTTCTTCTTAATTTCTTTCCTGATTTAAAAGTAATTTTAATTCTGCTTTTCAGTCTAGTTTCTTAGTACCTTGATACTACTTGTTAATTCTTTTTTTGACTGAGTGCACTGTAAAGTTGCCTCTCACATTGAAGTTTTACTATAATTTTACATTTGTATTTTCAATATCTTAGTGTTAAGTATTATACATTCTTTTTGTTTCCCTTGGACACTCCTGGTACTTTTCTTTTTAAGTTGAATCACTGTCTCATTGGATATTTATATTGTACAATATTTAAGTTTTTGTTAGTTTTTTTTATTATAAATTTTATATGGGATAAATTATTTTATCAGTGATTATTTTTGTTGATTGCCCACCACAACTCTGGTTCTTCTATTATTTCTATATAACAAATCAATACCAAATTTATTGGATGAATTAATATAGCATCTGCCTTTTATTTTACATTTTTAATGTTCCATAAGTCTAAGGACAGAACATAATAAACTCCCAATTAAATAATTATTCAAGGCTGAAGTGTTCTCTTTGAAAGTCAAGTAAATTTTGGACAAGTTCAACTTTTTGTAGAAAACATAACTTACAACTACTTTTAAGATTCCAACTGATTAGTGTAGATCTACTAAAGTTAATCTTAAGATCAACCAATGAATAACTTAATTATATCTCCAGCTCTGTTATATCATTTATCGTAGTATCTGAAGTGCCACTTATCATTTCATAGAACTAAACTCACAGGAGAGAAAACCACAAAGATACTGAGTCATTTTAGAACTTTGTCTCCAGGGATAGAGTATGAGTTATCTTCACTGGGAGATATCTTTATGGGGAGTGAATTCATTGGTTTTCCACATTCTCTCTTTCTCCCTATTCTTCTTTTCTCTTTCCTTCTTATTAAAGTTAAATTTTGAGATATGTCCCATTATGTCACACAGGCTAGAACTCATTAGCCCTCTGCCTTTGTGTCCCAAGTATTGAACAGTACTGGTATGTACTACCAATGCCTGCTTCTTCCTTGAAAATATCTTCTTTGTTTGCTTTTAAGACTGAGTCTCACAGTGTAGCCCAGAATTACCTGAAACTAATCACTCAACCTACACCAGCCTTTACATATGACAGTCTTCCTGTCCTGTGTTAGATTTATAGACATGAGACACTGTACCCAAACTCTAGAAATGTCTCTTTTATAAAACAACAAACAAACAAACAACACGTTTAATTTAGAATAATTTTAGACTCATTAAAAATTAAATACAAATTGAATACAAAAAATCCCTGTACAGTAGTCCTTTAGTTACCCTTAAAATTAAAACTTAACTGTGATGTTGTTACCAAACACCAGTGACATTTTACCTGCATTCTAAGTTTCACAATTTTCCACTGTCATCCATTTTCTGTTCTAAGATCCAATTAAGAATACCAGGTTGTATTTTCTCATAAGGAGGATGTTTTAGAAGCTAAGTTAAATAGATTTGGATATATTTGATATGTTAGTTCCCTGAAAAATATTATTTACTGGAAAGAGATATTATAAAATGTTTCCCTAATTCTTGTAAGGCCAAGTGATATACTCACAGTCTTCCCCCCAAACATATCTTACAAATTCTGGACCCTAACTTTGGAATGTACAAAGCCAGGGTCTATAATTACAATGTATATAACTCTCAAGAGGGTCTGGGAGCAAATCACAGTGCCAAGCAGATTCATACTTAACAAGGGAGAGCACCAACTATCAAGGAATACAGTGCTTTGGTTAAACTGATTATTCAGTTCAGAAAACCTTCATGCAGGCCAGGATGTCTTTATGTGAAGTCATGCTTCCATGATGTATTGGCTCATCAAAATGGATAAGTAATTCAGTGACTTTTGAAAGAAAATGATTATACCAATGGAGGAACTCAGAGTCAAGAGATGCTTTCTCCAGGGGTGGGGGGAGCTATTTAGTCTAAGCAAGGGTAGTGGCTCTTCTTTCTGTGTTCTGGAACATGGCACAAATTAAAGCTTATACTTTGCTGGAAAAGAATGTAGTTGTCTGGGGCCCTTTTCCATCTGTCCACTGATCCCCAGTTTCCCGCAGTCTAGCTTGTAGCATTATAATCTGTTCTTTGAAGGGCATTCATTTGGACATACAGACTGGAACCTCTTCTTGGTAATTTTTGCTTTTGTTTTCATCAGACAGAGGTACAAAATACTTAAGCCCTTCATCTATCACTATTTTGCATAGGGAATATCATCTATTGCCATCTTTTGTGGCAATCCTCTCGAGCAGTGATCCTGCTAATCACCTCAACCATCACTGTGTTTAGCAAGGTCCCCACAGCCTTGCAATACATGTTCACCTGCAGGACATTCTGCCATACAATTCCGGGTCTCTTTAGCTGGTGTAGCACCTCCCTCAGTGCTTTGTTTGCTGCAGAATAATTTTCTTTGTCATCCATGTTTGTACACTGTCCCATCCCACCCCCTTGCCAGTCTTCTGTAGCCAGGCAAAATGTCCACAAAGGTAGCCATACCATTGCAAAGAATGGGGGTGAGATGCAATCTGAACTGATGATCAAGAGTCAACAAATGGTGAGCAAAATACATGCAGTTGTTAGGGAGTTTGACAGACAACTGGGGGAGTTTCTGAAGGTTCTCTTTGTGGTATGTTGGCACTATATCATCTAACAAATGGAAGGTATTTCTCACTGAGTAGAAAAGCTGGACAGCACCCGTGTCCCTCCTTCCTTCTTCCTCCTTTCTCTCCCAATCTGATAATTCTAAAGTATACTCCAATTGTGCCTGTGGTATGCAGGTGTGAAGCTAATATTTGGGGTTCAACATCATCACACAAGAAGCAGTTTTTTTCAGTGGCTTTGACACTGTGCATTCAAATAAGAGAATTGAGTCATTGGTGAGATGCTCATAATGACTAAGAATTTGTCATTAGCACAGAAGTCAAGACAGGTCATTGTGACCTGAACCAAAAGTTCCAAGATAGCACAACATTTAACATCCCACAAAGATATTCTCTGTAAACTGTTTTTGTTTTTGTTTTTGTTTTTAACTAGAAGACATCTTCTCCATAGAGCTGGGCATTTGAATAAGTGGCCAGGGAGCATATTATCTTTGTGCTGTGTTGCATAGTCACTAAGAAGACAAATTCTTCTCAAAGACCAGGAGATAAATCAACCAAGATACTCTTCATAGAGATATGACCTGATTTATAAGTAAGAAATTTCCTGGTGTACACTTGAGACTTTTGTGTCCTCAATATGCAGGAGGGACAGATCTGTTTAATACTAGTCGACATAGGCTTGATAAATAATCTGAAAAGTAGTACTCTTATCTTGACTCTAATATGACAACCCAGGTGCTTGTATTTGGGATTTAGAAGTTGCATCCCCATCCTTTCACCTCGCCTCAGATGTGCAGATTCTGCTTACAAACCCTTGCAAAGCTTCCTAGTTATAGTCTAAGAAATTCAAATTTATACTTTACCTTATCCTATTCCCCTTTCATAATTTCCATCTGCAACTGGATACAGTTTTCTCCACAGCAAGAAGGGAATTGTTATTCTGGTCTATCTCTTTTAACTTATGGTAGAATTGCATTTGAAATTCAGTGGAGGGAAGTGCTGCAAAACAACCAGCCATGTTACACACACAGACTGCACACATATGCTAATGGTCTGGGGTTGATTGAATTCCAAATGCCTACTTCCTTATCAATGTTTGCATATGGAACAGAAAGCAGACGAGCTTTGATATATTCCAGGAGTAGTCAAAACTATAAGACAGAGGTGGTAGGGGAGTTTTGTGCTATCTGCTTTCTGTTTTTCACATTTTCCTCTTTCTCCTCTTTTCTGTTCCTGTTTTGCTATTTTGTCTCTATGTTTTTGGTTTATTTATCTACTTAGTGAATAGATAAACCTATGTTTTATTTTTATTTTATGAATGGTTATTTTTGTTACATTATGTTATACTCCTCAAAGTTCTATTCACTGCACAGCTGAAATTCAAACATAAAAAACTATTTCTAATGTGCTTGATCTCAGTTTATCATGCTCTTACTTATTTCAACCAAATTTTCATTTTGCTTTTACTTTTAAAAAATCTATAGGATAATGTTTTGATCAGGATTTATATACTCTTGGATCTAACTTGTCTAACTTTGTTTTTGGAGTAAACCATCAACCAAAGTATACACATAGAGGGACCCATGGCTCCAGCTTTATATGTAGCAGAGGATGGCCTTATCTGACATCAATAGGAGGAAAAGCCCTTAGTACTGTGAAGGCTTGATTCCCCAGTGTAGACGAATGCAGAGTGGTGAGGCAAGATTGGATAAGTGGGTGGGGGAGCACTCTCATAGAAGCGGGGGGGGGGGGGGGGGGGGGGGGAGGGGGGGGGGGGGGAGCACACGCGGGGGGGGGGGGGGGGGGGTGTAAGGTGGGATAGAGGGATTGCAGATGAAAAACCAGGAAGGGGGATAACATTTGAAATGCAGATTAATGAAACAACCAATAAAATATTTAAAAGAGAGAGAGTAAAGGTATTTTGTTTTATGAGCTTAGTTGAAGACTTGGGGAGATATTAATGAGCATATATTATGTGTGTGTGTGTACATATATGTGTGTATGTATGTATGTATGTATGAGAGAGAGAGAAAAAAGAGACACACAGAGAAAGAGAAAGAAAGAGAGAGAGGGAGAGAGGGAGAGAGAGAGAGAGAGAGAGAGAGAGAGAGAGAGAGAGAGTCAGAGACAGAGGGAATATTACCTAAAAGAAAAACGTGATGTATTTGGGGGTAGGTGTATTTTTGTTCTAGAGGCAATGTCTGAAGTTAGACTAGGTCATAGCAAACTATAGTTTGATTTTAAACATACATGTTCATGGTATCCTGTTCCATGTTTTTCCCCCCAAAGCTATTATAGAAATGAGGCTTCATAAAAGTTTACTAAGTCTGTTGAGGTCTATATGGCTCTTTTTGTGAAAAGAAAATTTATCACATTATAGGACTTTACATCTTTTCCTCATGATAATAAACTACCAGCCAACAGAAATTCCGTTGAATAGATTCAATTTTACACTGAAATTTGACTTTATTATATGTTTATTTATAAACATATAATGAAGTTTCTTCCGGTTTCTAACAAAATTGAGCATTGAGCTAGGCATCTTGACACCAAGCTTCCTAACAGAAGTTGGGACATATTGCATAATTATAGGTGCTAGCCAAAACTGGACAAGGCCCAGAGGCAAACTGTACAATTATGAACAAGATGGGTTCTAATCAGTTGGAAATATGCCTGCTATACAGATTAAAGAAATGTTTTACAATCATGATCTGGGGAAGGCAAGTGTATAGTGTTTACATTGATTCTCTGTTGGCTATGAACAAGGGAGAGACTAATGCAAGAGTGTGGCTATGAGGCCAGAGGAGAGGCTAGTAGTAGGAGAACATGTTGCTCCTGATTTAGCTGTGGGATACCTTAGAGAGTCCATTGTAAGCAGGATGTGATGATGACTGCTTTCCTGTCACTGTCAGCAAGTAAACATAGCTGCAGAAATGCGAAACTGTCCTGTGAGTGTTTCAGCTCATAGCTATTAACTAATTTCCTCCATTTCTCCTTACCTTCTTTCTCTTATTTTGGTGTTAAATTTAAGATGTGTGAGATTTTATTTTATACTAGCCATGATCTCTCAGAAAAAAATATTTTTAAATTTTCTTTCTTTATTGTTTTATGTATATTCTGTTCTTTCAATATTCCCATTTGCCTTTTAAAACAAAATCTAAAATTGCATTTCTATTGGGACTCTGTGCCTTTGAAGCACAGTCACGAAAAGAGTGAACTACCAAGCATGTTAAAGGAATGCAGAACAATATGAAATCACCAGAGATTGTGTGAGATGAAGGCATTGTCTCTGAGAGTCCCGCAACGACCCAAGAACAAAGACGAAAGGCTCTTCCAACCGTCATCGCGAAAATGTTGCCAAGCAACACTTACCAAGCCACGGAAACTCTGGGTGTATTTAGATTCCATATTAATTAAAAGTATATGATTTTATTGTTACAGAGATGAAAATGAACCTACATTTTGGTATCTTTTATGTGAGGAAACAATGAATAGTGGCTTTATGAAATAATCATTCTTTCCACACTGCTTGTAAACTAAAACATAGTCTCTTTCTTTGCACATGTGACAACATTCTGTTTTCTTCTCTTCCAGTCTCTGAGTTGAGACATTTACAAAAAATCATCAAGCCCTATTTCCTTACTTATACCTGGAACTCTGAGTTTTTTTAACATTTTGATTTACAAACTCTTTTGTTTGTATTTGTCTTCCTTAGTGAAAAGAAGCTATGCTGTTGAACTGTTTTTCTTCTATTCATTTTTTTCTTGCGATTCCTGGTTTGTATAGACTGAATATTTCATACTTATTTTTTATACATAATCATGCACATACCCTTATCATTCTCTTCTATGCAATGTTCTTGACTAATTTTTTGTCAAGTTTGCTTAATTACTTATATCTTTTGTGACTAACTTCCTGCTAGTCTTGGGGTTTCACATTAGGCTTTCTTTAGTACCTATTAACAAATGCTAATTGGAAGAGTTCTTCTTCCATAAATTATGGAGTTATGGCTTACTTGGATAACTGTAGAAAAAGAGGGAGGTAACACAGCTAATTGGGCCCTAAACATATGAGCAAACAAGTCAGGTTGAGGACACTGACATCCTGTCTTGTTAGTGGGAACTTGGTACATACAATGTGAGAAGAATAAAGACAAGAGGATATGAGGATACGCTTTCTTAGTATACCTGTCTAAAAGCACCAACTGACAGGCTGAAAGGGTCTGCAGCACTGTTGCCATCTCAGGGAACTGCTAGGACAATATTTGAACTGTGACAAAGGGATACACTCTAGCAAACTCATTAGCTTTTCCAGTGGAGCCTGACGGGCTGTCTCTTAGGAGTCAGGGTGAAAATAACAAAGTAAATCATAAGGCCTGACCTCAGCCTCACATCATGTATATGACAAAGACCAACGAGTACACTTTATTTAAAAGAAAAGGTTATGCTGTGTCTTTAAAGGACTTTTTAAAAGTTTGAAAGGCAATGTTGGTACAGAAAAAGAGAAAGAAGGAAAGAAAGAAACAAAGAAACAAAGAAAGAAAGGCAGGAAGGCAGGCAGACAGACAGACAGAGAGTAAGAAAGAGGACCAGAATGTAGCTCAGTGGTGAAGTACTTGCCCAGAATGCACAAGGTTCTGATTAATTTTTCAGCAACCTCCCTTCATACATACACCAAAAGAAGATAAATAATTAAATGTTAATGATAAGAAATGAAGAAATTAATGATGTGAGACACAGGTTTAAAATTACTGTTAGTATTTTTAATATATTCGCTTACAATATTTTATCTGAAGAGATGAAAAATTAAAGAAAACATTAAATAAAAATTTAAAACTAAATGTGAACCCAAGTACAATTAATTATTTTATGTTTTAATTCAATAGTGGATGAATAGATACAAGTATAATAAAAATTAGTGAGCTGCAAGATAAGTCAGGATAAATATCTAGACTGGAGAAAAGAAAGAACTAACATTGATAGGCAAGTACAATCATATAACATTAATTATAAGGTCTGATTGGAGCTTTGAGGGGAGTAGGTAGAGATTATGAGACAGTGATCTTGAAAGAGATAACAGGGAAATTTTTATATTCATTTGTGTTTCTATTCAGTTATTTTATTATTTTTTTTCTTCCAGGTGCTAAACACTCAATACATCTATTGAATGGTTTATAAAGGTTTGTACCACAAGCCATATTTTCTTGTTACCTTAGCCCAGAATGCTATAACAAAGTGCTAGAACACTTACACAATAAATATTTATTTCTCATATTTTTAGAGGTTGAGAAGTCCCAGCTAAACTAACAGCATATTTGGTGAAGATCCTCTTTCTAGCTTGCAGAAAGAGTAAGCCTGCTAGATCTTACATAATAGAGAGAGAAGGATATCTTATCTAGTCTTACTTCTTATATGAACTCTAATTCTATGGTAAGGGTCTATTTTCATGGCCCCTTATCTTTCAAGAGCCTGCTTCCAAATACGAGCACATTGGTAATTAAAGGTTCAATGTATAAACTTTGAGGAATACAAGTGTGTACTTCATAGCACTAATGTTGGAATTTATGTTGATCCATTAACGGATTTATGATCTATTCTATATAATCCATATTCTCAGCCAAGTTTTTATCTTGGTGCCTGGGAAGAAAACATATTTGACATTGAAATTTTTGAGTCTTGTTATGACGCTCTTGTTAAACAGTGTTTTCTACAATTGTTTGATAAGTCTTTTTAGTGCAGGGAAAATAGTGCAGTGAAATCCGAAAATTCTCAGACATTATGCTTATCATATGCCAGCAACCATTCCTTTTTAAGATTATCAATTAGTCTTGGTAAAATGATATCACAACTTTTGATTTTGGCTCTGGAATTCTGGAAGGAGGAACTTCATAATTGTCAGGCTTACGACAAAACATAAGATTAGGAGGATGAGAGGAAGATTTAGTGGTAAAGTGCTCATCACACAATGGGTCTGACGCTGAATCTCAAGTACCATACCAAAAAAAAAAAAAAAAAAAAAAAACAACAACGAAAAAAAAGAGGCCGGGTGGTGGTGGCGCACGTCTTTAATCCCA
The DNA here is from genome assembly GCA_030674055.1 of Rhabdomys pumilio. Classification (NCBI taxonomy): domain Eukaryota; kingdom Metazoa; phylum Chordata; class Mammalia; order Rodentia; family Muridae; genus Rhabdomys; species Rhabdomys pumilio. The sequence goes on along the minus strand of JANHMN010000004.1, from coordinate 110,893,241 downwards.
GCACTTGGGAGGCAGAGGCAGGCGGATTTCTGAGTTCGAGGCCAGCCTGGTCTATCGAGTGAGTTCTAGGACAGCCAGGGCTACACAGAGAAACCCTGTCTTGAAAAAACAAACAAACAAACAAACAAAAAAACAAAAAAAAGGAAAGGAAAGGAAAGAAGAGAAGAGAAGAGAAGAGAAGAGAAGAGAAGAGAAGAGAAGAGAAGAGAAGAGAAGAGAAAAGAAAGGAAAAGAAAAGAAAAGAAGAGAAAAGAAAAGAAAAAAAAGCCAGGCTCAGTGCTGCATGTCTATAAACCCTGTAGATGTAGAAGGATGGCGGATGGAGACAGGTAGATCCTAGGGAGTTATTTGCTAGTCAGTCTATCTGGAAGAGCAAGCATCAAGTTCAATGTGAGTCCCTGTCTCAAATTTTGAGTTGGAAATCAATAGAGGAAGACACAAAGTGTCCATCTATCTCTTTCCTATGTTCATACGTGAGCAAGCACAAAATGGAATATACCCCTCCACTTAAACAGAATTGGGTTTAGCAGAATCATAAATGTGTTTCCTAGCATTCTTAAAGGGTAGAAACTCTAGACTAGCAAATCTAGAATTATGAAAACAAGAAGCATAAGTCATGAGTATGTGTCATATATGTAAGAGCATAAGTCTTAAGTGACATGTGAATGAGACATTCCTTCTGTGCTGAAACTCCAACTTCTTAATTTATATTTTAGAGATAGGGCATAAAGTAGTGCTGATCTCATGCAGAAGTGAAAATCCAAAGAGACTCAGGAGCTTTCTAAAATTAGTACAGTCAGGGAGCCCTACAAGGAAGGTTCAAACTGATTGAATTTGTTTTCAGACACCAGTCAATAGGAATTACAAAGGTGACCACAGCTACCAGAAAACTATTATTTTTGTGTGTTTTCTGATACAGGGAAAACTCACCAGGGGCAAGAAATATTAGACTTTATAGAATCAAAAAGTAGAAAGTAGCTTGACACCAAAGAGGCCTCCCATAAATATTTGATGACTAAGTGACTGATTTAATCGAAAAGCTCAGCTAAGTTAGCTGCTATGGAAAATCTTCCTTATTAATTTTCCTGTGTATTAATTGATCATGAACGTGTTGTTTGAATGCTATCATTTGAAAAAGATCTCAGGTTTAGTTACAAAGGATTTGATTATTTAGCTTAAAACACAAAGAAACATAGCCCCCCCATCCCTTTTCACAAAAACATATTCAGATTGGAAATCAGAAAGACTGCCTCAATTCACACATTCTACATGGTATTCTATGTGTATTCATAAATCACAAATTACTTTGTACTTCATAGATGTATTCAATTTAAATTGATAAGTTGCGATAAAAACAGGTTGTGATACAGAGAAAAAATAAGATCATATTTTCAGTTGAAAAAAAATATTAAAAGGGGACTGGCAACATGACTCAGTAGTTTAGATCATGTGCTCCTTTTACAGAGGATCTGGATTTAGTTCCTGGCACCCACTTGGAGGCTTACAACCTTCTTTAAAACCAGGTTAGGGGGTCTGATGTCTTCTTCTGACCTCTATGGGCACCCATGTGATGCACATAAATACTTGCAAACCAAAACAACCAGACACATTTCAAACAAAAAAAATCCTTAAATTTATGAAAAACATAACTAAACTTTAATACAAATATAATCTTCAATCCTTAAATTTTCATCACCAGCTCAATTACTATTCAGGGTTGTTTTTATATAGTATTTAATTGGTACCCAGTAGCTAGAATTTTCCATACTTAAGCCAGTTCATCTATAGAATTCTGAAATGGGGATAGAAAGTTTCTACTTGAATTTGAGTTTAGTGGCTACACATATTTAAATAACCATATTCAAGAAGGAGAGTATTTTCTACTTGTATTTATTTCATTACATCTGAGATCACAGAAGATTTTTTCATTATAATGTGCAAACTTACAGTCTCTAAGGGATATTATGAAGAACAGTTTTTAACATGTTCACAGAATCATGGGCATTTGCTTTTTGTTAAAGGATGAAGATGCTTTGTGTAGTTACAACAATAAGGCAAAAATCAAATCAACAAATGAGGATTTATGACATTAAGAAAATCATGGGGCAAATCACAAGAGTAAAAAGTACACACATGTTTCTATTTATCTTTATTTCAAGAGATGTTAATTTCCCCTAATGAAGATATGAACCAATGTAAAATTTTCATCATAATTACAAAATTAACAAAAATTGACAAAGTGAGATCAAGCTTTTCTTAGAGTGCTACAACAGTCATCCCTCAGCACTGTGCTAGCACTGTGACACCAGATATTTGAAAACAATATTCTAAGATACCAAGAAAGAGGTAAAGAAAAAATTGTCTGCATCTTTAATTCAGGGATGTTAAAAACAAAAATGAAACAAAGAAAGAAAAAAACATAAAAAGACCATAAGACCCTAGACTTCTTTTAGCAAGGACAAAATTTTGGTTTTATTCATATCTCTGCTTTTTATGCCTGAGAATAAATTGATAGATATTTATTTTATTCTTTTGGATGTAACTTGTTACCTTCTGTGTAACTGTGTGAAAGATGTGTGTTTTTATAGTTCAATCTATCTTATGGCACTTCTGCTAGCACATGGGTAGACTTAATCTGAGGTATATCTTGGGTTATTGTGATATTTTCTGTATAGAAAAAGGAAACCATCAATGCAGAGCTTTAGACTGTATCCCAGTAGAAGAGAAAAGAGATGCTTCTAAAACTGCACAGGAGGTTCACCTTGTGCTCTTATAGTAAATGCCTTTTTGGGATCTGTGGATAAAGAGGCATTTACAAGATGCTCCATTCCAAGATAGCATCTCCTCTGATGAATTCTCTTTGAACAATAAAACAAAGTGATTTTTTTTCTAATTCTAGACTTTATTTTTTTATTGGATATTTTATTTATTTACAATACATATGTCATCCCCTTTCTCCATTTTCCCTCCCTAGAACCCCCTGTCCTATATCCCCCTCTTTCTTTATGCTTTTATACCATGCACGTATTACACATATTTTATTACATGCACGTATTAAGGTCAGTTCTAGGTTGAGGAACTAGCATTATAATAGATGCAAATAGTTAAAGAACAAGCAAGACAATAAACACAAATAGTCAAAGGAAAAGCAAGGCATTAAACCCTGAACCTCCTTCAGATAATTTGAATGGATTGTGGCGCATCATCCGTTGTTCCAGATACCTATATAAATCCTTTTGTATACTTAATACATTAGTAACATTTTTTTTGCTAGATGGTTAACAAAAATAGTTGTCTTAACTCCTTGTGTCAATGCTATTCCAGAAATGTGATGCTAGCAATTAACGAAATTAAAGCTGCTATACCAGCAATAATCAAGTCTGCTACCCTCTTGCTTCAGCTTAAAGCCTAACTCACTTCTTCCAACACTCAAGCTTTTTTCAGTGAATCAGTGTTTTCTAATATTCAGGGCAGTGAGACGAAAGCTGGTTGATAGACTCCCCGTAGCAGACATGCCAGGTTTCAACACACTAACACAATTGGAAATTATAAAGTCAATGTATCTTACAATAAATATTGTAGAAGAGACAAAACCAATTTTAGCTTGACAATTAAAAGAGCCTTAAAACATGCACTAACCCTTGTTTGAAATCCAGACTCTGTCCCAACTTTATCTCTTGCTATCATAACATCATAGTGAGCTACAGCTAACTTCCAAGTATATCTCTGACAAAACCCAGATCCAGTCATCTAAAAGTAGACTGTTATTTCCCATATTGGATTGATTTCTAGACCAGTACATGATTGAGTCCTAATAGCTGGTCACCTTTAAGAAGAATACAAGCGTCATTATAACTTCTCTTTTTGATTCTCTATCCCACAAAGTCTAAAAACTTGAGGCAAGGCAGCTTGTCCCATCTGGTATATAGTCAAAAAAAGTTGGGTCAGGAACATATGTCCAATACAGCTTCCCAGTCACCCTTGTCAGGGTACTACTTTAACTAAATTGCACAGTCTAAGAGGATGACCAATGTGATGAAAGAAATATTTTCATTTATCATGTAGGTTTGCATCATACTTTATGGGATTAGGAAAGATAAATTTAGTGTTTTAATTTTTTTCTCTTGTTTTCACCAAGGAGAAATGGCGTGTACTCTTATCAATCAATGCAAAGTCAAATTTTATATTTCTCAATTAATTAAAAATATTAATAAAGGTTGCCTAAAGTCAATATTGGTCAAATAATTTAAAACATAAAAACTTTGAAAACATGAGCAACATCAATACTGGCATATAGTGTTAAAAAGTTGATGACTAACAGTTTATTTCTAGGGCAGCCTTCTTGGACCAAGTTACAGAGAAAATCTGCTGATACACTTTAGCATTATGCAAAATCTATAAAGTCATTAAACAGAGGCAAAAAAGAAAGCCAATGAGAAGCAAGTGTGTTCTGTTTGACTCTGTGACTATATAGGCATGGAAAGGTGTCAAGAATTAGCATGCTCATGTGAGGTCAGTGCTGAAGCAGGTGACATAGTAACACGAAATAGACACTTAGTCATCTACGGCAATGCTGTAATGTCCATCTTTTCCTTGTCTGCAGGCTGCCTGGGTTGTGGTGTTAAATGTGTTAACCAGTACCTAGATAATAAATCATTGCTGAGAGCATACATCAGGAAGAGTCCCAAAATGGTGCTAATATAGTACTTGAAGCATTGATCTTCTGGCCTGCTTTGTTCTCTCTGTGTGCTTTTACTTTTAATATCTATGTGTTGTGCTCATCTGGCTGAATCCTAGTACCTAATTAAATGATAGTTCATCATAGGGAATTTGAGGTCAACAGAATCACAAATGAGTTTTGAAGGAGTGGAAGCTAAGAAGGGCATAACAAAAATGAATCAGAACATGTTTGGTTTGGGAACGATTGCTTCTGGGTATGTAAGTGTGGCAAAACAAGCAGATACTGAAAGGTGGATGGAGTGAACAGCAAGAGAAACTCCTGGCTTCTTGGATTTCCTCAGCACATCACTGTAGCCTTTAAACCAGTGGTTCTCAACATTCCTAATCCTGCGAGCCTTTAATACCGTTTCTCAATCATAAAATTACTTCATTGCTACTTTGTAACTGTAATTTTGCTATTGATATGAATCAGAATGTAAATATCTGATATGCAGGATATCTGATATGAGAGTCCTATAAAAGATCATTTGATCAGTCCTAAAAAAGTTGTGACCTACAGGTGGAGAACTACTGCCTGAAAGCCTTTTGTGCAAAATAAGCAAGTTTCAATCAGAACTTAAAGAGGGTTCCTACTCTCTGGTTTTACAGTTTTGAAATCTTGGGTGAGAGCACAGAACTTTTATTAAGAGTATGCATATTAAGAACAAGAGACAAGAATGTGGGGACTAGCAGAGAATCAAAGGAGCACAGAAGTTTGACCCTGTGGACATGCTTCTTCTAATCTTCTGGCTGTGCATTTCCTTTCAATTGGTTTGAGTGCTTCTGGTTTTTGTAGAGGTACCCATAAGCCATGCAGCTTTCTTTGCTTCCTGACAATGCAGTTCAGTTTCTCCTGTAGCTGATACATAATGGCCAAGCATATGAACTAAGGAGTTCATACCACAATTTTATTCTGCTAGGTGTTAGCTTCAAACAAATTATATAAATTTTCTGTACTAATGTTCTCTTTCATGTAAAATTGAGGTCAATAGAAATACTTACCTTGTAGGTTGTATATAATTAGAGAGCATAAAAGAGTGCTGGCCACTTGCAGATATGACTGAAGCATTACTCAATATCATTTATGATTGCCTGAACATTCTAGATGGCTGGTATTTCATAGTTTGTCTTAAACTATAACATTTTCTACCACAACCTTATCAACTGACATTAATGGATACATTCATTCACTCATTGAACAAAGTCTTTAAAAATACATGCAATATGTCAAATGATTTAAACATAGTTTCTATTAAGGACTAGAAAGTGTGTGTGAATGTATTTGTGTGTATGAGAGAGAGAGAAAGAGAGAGACAGAGAGAGAGAGGGAGAGAGAGAGGGGGGGGCTTGTGAAGGTTTCCAAGGCCTAAGAAAGATGAAAGACTTAGGCACACTGGAAGAAGAGCTTCCAGCAGTTAAATTTAGCATACACTAAATATAAAGAGATATTGAGATGGTGTTAGAAGATGAAGTTGGGCAGCTAAGAAAAGGTGAGATCATAAAGAATTTTTCCCTATATTTTTCTTTTATTGAAAATAGATTATTTTCATATAATATGTTCTGATACAGTGTTACATTTCTCACCCTTTTCAAGATCCTCCCAATGTCCCCTCCCATCTAAACCAGCATCCTTTCAGTCTCTTGTTAGAAAACAAATGAGTCTACACGGTAACAATAAAATAAGATGAAACAAAAACAAACAAACCAGAATAGGACAAAAGCAAATAAAAACAAAAATCCAAAAATAAAAAACAAGAAAAAAAAAGTAAGATACACACATTCACACATACACAGGAATTTTGTAAAAACAAACCCAGAAGCTATAATAAAAATACAAATGACATATAATGTTAAAAAAGAAGAGGAAGAAGAAAAAGAAAACAGAAAAGAAAAGCATACCCTGACACAATGTTATGAGACAAAGACCCTACAAAGATGCCTTTGAGTTCATTTTGTGTTGTCCATTTACTGCTGTTCGTGATGTCTGACCTTAAGAGTGGTTTGATTTGTTAGTAAGACTGTGTTGAAGAAAACTAATTTTTCATTTGCAAAGAGTTTCAGTTAGAGATATCTTCTGGATTAGGGTTGGGTGTAAATGTAATTTTATTTTGCCTGATGTAATTGTCATCTCTGAGAATTTCTGCTGAATAAGCTCACCCTTTCTAGTGCTTTCTGAACGCTGGCGGGCTGGTTCAATTCAGCTGTTCTGGCTCAATCTTCTTTCCAAGCTGACTTTTGGCTTTTCACCAAATTGGTCTGCTTGGCCTCAAACTAACTATGGCAATTTGTTCTTATCTTCAGGCTCCTTCTCATTCTCTGGCTAATTCTGTCTTCATCTGCAATCTTTTTTTTTTTGTTTGTTTGTTTTTTGTTTTTTTTTTGTTTGTTTTTTTTTTTTTTTTTTTTTGTAAATCTGTCTTGAGTAAAGTTTGCCTCCTGTCTGTACTCAGCTGAACTCAATCAACTTCACTGCACTGATTGAATAGAACACAACTGTACTCCACCTTGAACTGCACTGAACTTACACTACTCCACTGCACTGAACTCACCTGACTCCCCACTCCCTGACCTGACTCCATGAACAGAAGTGCACTAACTCCCTCTCTTTGTGCTGTTCTTAAGTCACTTTTCTTTTCTCTGTCTGTTGTTCTGTAGCTCATTCTGTGAACTCTTTCTCTGATTCATCACTTTGCCTGTCTCTCAATCAGATATCAATTTCAATCATGGCTGCTTCCTTTTATAAACTAATGTTACCCGTTCATGCTACCACAGTCTCTGTGAGTTCATATGTATATTGTTTTGATGTGATTAGAAGACCTTGTTTCCTTGGTGTCTTTCATCCCCTGTGGTCTTACACTGTTTCTGCTTTCTCTTCCACATTCTTTCCTTGATCCCAATGAGAGGACCTTGATGGAGACATCCCATTTAAGAGTGTTTTACAGTCTCTCACTCTCTACTTGTTGTCTGGCTATGGGCCTCAACATTTGTTACCTATCTTTTGCAAGAGGAAGCTTCTCTGGTGATGGCTGAGTAAGATACCTATCTCAGAGTAAAGCATGGTATTGTTAGGAATCATTTTATTGCTATGTTCCTTTAGTAGAACATAGCAATATGTGAGTTTTCCCTAGGACCCTGGCAAGTCTCTGGCCACTGAGGCAGTGTTGTGGTTGGATTCCATCTTATGTAGTTGGCCTTCAATCCCATCAGATATTGTTTGATTATTCTTACAAGCTTTGTGCCACTATTGCAGTAGTGCATCTTGCAGGGTGTGTCATCATTATAGACTGAAGGGTTTGAAGCTGGGCTGGTGTTTACCTTTTTCCTTTTGTATTATTCAGAGTACTTTCTAGTACCATGAACACTAATCAGTAGGGCTCCAGGTAAGCACTGACTTGACTTCTCCATGTTCAATGAGATGTTGTCTACAGCAATAGAGCCTTACTGTCACTTTCTGGACAGCAACTTATAGTCTTAGCCTGGATTGTTTGGGGGATCTCTCAGGCATAATTTAGCCAAGAATTTTATTCCATGTAACCTATTCCCAGTACTAGAAGCTTTATTTGGTGAGGAGAGATGTCCAGTTGGGATGTCCAACTTCCCCCCATAATTGGCAATTTTACTTAGATAACATTCATATACATATATATTTTAGGAAGCTTGTACTATATAAGGATTCTATACGATTCTCAAATAGCCCTTAGTTTTAGCTGTCCCTCATCATGTTCTCTTCCTCACCCACCTTATCATTCTTTCTCCACATTTAATCCTCCCATTCCTGAGCCCCTATCCTTCCATACTTATCTATTTTATTTTCCTAGGGAGATTCATTTCCCCTCTGTCATTCCCCTACTCTATCTAACCTCTGGTTATAAGGATTGTAGCTTACTTATCAAAGACTTAACAACTAGAATCCACATATATGTAAAAATGTACCATATTTGTCTTCTGGGTCTGGGTTAACTTGCTCAGGATGATTTTTTTGTTTTTAGCTCCATCTATTTATCTGTGAACTTCATGACAATTTTTTTTAACAGCTAAATACTGTCATGGGCAACATTTTTGCAATACTAGAGAACTCAGACTTTATTCTCCTGAACATGAGTAGCTCAAAACATATAAAATGGTGAAGTTTCATGATAATAATTGGCTCACTAAAAGTTTTATTAGAATTGGGTAAGGTCAGTGAGGGAAGAGCCAGTTTAAAGGCAATTTCTGTAGTCTGGGACAAACCTAGTAGTGAGATAAATTGTGAAAGTTGGAGTGAAACTCAGTAGAAGGAAATTGATTGGAGAGAAACAAGGGAATCAGCTCTCTTTATTATTTCTTGTTGATAGCTACTGCTGAGTTCCCTGAAATTCTGGAGAAGGAGTGTGGCTACATCTTCAGAATGCCTATGCTAAAGTCTTCTGCAAACATTGTTCTGTAAAGTGACATTTTTGGAACCATGGGGGTGAATTTCACACATTCACATGAGTTTGGGTTAAAATGATACTTCTTGCTCGCCTGGATCACAGCGGCCGGAGCAGACACCCAGCTGGTCTGTTCCGCCTGTGGAAAAATGAGTATGGAGACATCCTAGACAGGCCACTGCCCTCAGAACTGCATGTAACATCAGTAGACCACTGCCCTACGCCCTAGAGGCACAACTGGCAGCAGGAAGCCCCCATGGCACACCTGGCACCCAAACCCTGCCCCTGTGGAAAACCACTCCTCTTCTGCCCTTTGCCCAGAGAGCAGACACCCAGCTGGTCTGCTCCGCCTGTGGAAAATGCATCCCGAAACATCCTAGACAGGCCACTGCCCTCAGAACTGCAGAACTACAACTGGAAGTAGGGAGCTCCCAGGGCACACCTGGTACCCAAGCCCTGCCCCTGCGGAAAACCACTCCCAATCCTCCCCTCACCTGGATCCCGGTGGCCGGAGTAGACACCCAGCTGGTTTGCTCCCCTGTGGAAAATGTGTCCGGAGACATCCTAGACAGGCCACTGCCTTCAGAGTTGCAGCCTAGAGGAGCCACTGAACTCAAGAGCAGCAGACACCATATCCTGAGACATTTTAAAGGAGTAACTACACTCAGAGCAGCAAACACCTAGCTGGCCTACTACCATGGAGATACCATATTCTGAGATATCCTAGAAGAGCCACTGTACACAGAACAGCTGGAGCTCAGGATTACAGACACATCCAGACCCTGAGGAGTTCTAACACAACCAAGATAACTCGAAAGCAGGCTCCAGTCAGAACCAGTGAGTGCAGGTAGCACTAGAGCTTACCAAATGGTAAAAGACAAGCATAAGAATGTAAACAACAGAAACCAAAGTTACTTGGCATCACCGGAACCCAGTTCTACCACCACAGCAAGTCCTGAACACCACATCACACTGGAAAAGTAGGATTCAGAATTAAGATCACTTCTCATGATAATGATAGAGGACTTTAAAAAGGACATAAACAACACTCTCAAAGAATTTAAAGAGAACATATGTAAACAGGTAGAAGCCTTTAAAGAAATGCAAGAAAACACAACCAAACAAAGAAGGAATTACACAAAACCGTCCAGTATCTAAAAATGGAAGTAGAAACAATAAAGAAATCTCAAAGAGAGACCTGGATATAGAAAACCTAGGAAAAAGATCAGGAGTCATAGACGCAGGCATCACCAACAGAATACAAGAGATAGAAGACAGACTCTGATGTGCAGAAAATACCAGGGAAAACATTGACACAACAGTCAAAGAAAATGTAAAATGCAAAAAGCTCCTAACACAAAACATCCAGGAAATCCAGGACACAATGAGAAGACTAAACCTAAGGATAATAGGTATAGATGAGGGTGAAGACTCCCAAGTTAAAGGGCCAGTAAATATCTTCAACAAAATTATAGAGGAAAACTTCCCTAACCTAAAGAAAGAGATGTCCTTAAATATACAAGAAGCCTACAGAACCCCAAATAGACTAGACCAAAAAAGAAATACCTCCTGTCACATAATAATCAAAACATCAAATATACAAAACAAAGAAAAGATACTAAAAGCAGTAAGGGAAAAGGGCAAAAGTAACATATAAAGGACGACCTATAAGAATTACACCAGACTTCTCACCAGAGACTATAAAAGCCAGAAGATCCTGGACTGATATCATACAGACCCTAAGAGATCACAAATGCCAGCCCAGACCACTATATCCAGCAAAACTCTCAATCACTATCGATGGAGAAACCAAGATATTCCATGACAAAACCAAATTTACACAATATCTTCCCACAAATCCAGCACTTCAAAGGATAATGGACGGGAAACTACAACACAAGGAGGGAAACTACAACTAAGAAAAAGAAAGAAAGTAGTCTTCCAACAACCCCAAAAGAAGATAGTTACACAAACATAATTCCACCTCTAATAACAAAAATAACAGTAAGCAGCAATCATTTTTCCTTAATATCTCTTAATATCAATGGACTCAATTCTCCAATAAAAAGATGTAGACTATCAGAGTGGATACATAAACAGGACCCAGAATTTTGCTACATACAGGAAATGTACCTCTATGACAAAGACAGACACTACCTCAGAGTAAAAGGATGGAAAACAATCTTCCAAGCAAATGGTTCCAAGAAACAAGAAGGAGTAGCAATTCTAATATCAAATAAAATTGATTTTCAACCAGAAGTAATCAAAAAAGATAAGGAAGGCCACTACATACTCATCAAAGGAAAAATGTATCAAGAAGAACTCTCAATTCTGAACGTCTATGCACCAAATGCAAGGGCATCTACATACATAAAAGAAACTTTACTAAAGCTCAAAGCATACATGGCACCTCGCACAACAAAAGTGGGGGACTTTAATATCCCACTCTCAGCATAGGACAGATCATGGAAACAAAAACTAAACTGAGACACAATGAAACTAATAGAAGTTATGAACCAAATGGATTTAACTGATATCTATAGAACATTTCATCCTAAAACAAAAGAATATACCTTTGTCTTAGCACCTCATGGTACCTTCTCCAAAATAGACCACATAATTGGACACAAAACAGGCCTCAACAGATAGAAAAAGAATGAAATAATCCCTTGTACCCTATCAGACCACCATGGACTAAGGCTGGTCTTTAATAATGACAAAAACAACGGAAAGCTCACATACATGTGGAAACTGAGCAATGTTCTACTCAATGATGACTTGGTCAAGGAAGAAGTAAAGAAAGAAATTAAAGACTTTTTAGAATTTAATAAAAAGGAGGACATATCATACCAAAACTTGTGGGACTCCATGAAAGCAGTACTAAGAGGAAAACTCATAGTTTTCCTTACAAAAGTGCTTACAAAAAAAAAAAAAAAAACTGGAGAGAGCATAAGAGCATACACTAGCAACTTGACAGCACACCTGAAAGCATTAGAACAAAAAGAAGCAAATATACCCAAGAGGAATAGACAGCAGGAAATAACGAAATTCAGAGCTGAAATCAACCAAGTAGAAACAGAAAGAAGTATACAAAGTATCAATAAAACCAGGAGCTGGTTCTTTGAGAAAATTAACAAGATAGACAAACCCTTAGCCAGACTAATCAAAGGGCACAGAGACAGTATCCAAATTAATAAAATCAGAACTGAAAAGGGAGACATAACAATAGAAACTCAGGAAATTTAAAAAATCTTCAGATTCTACTACAAAGGTCTATACTCAACAAAATTGGAAAATCTGGATGAAATGGACAGTTTTCTAGACAGATACCAGGTACCAAATTTGAACAAGGAGCAGACAAACCATCTAAACAGTCCTATAACCCCTAAAGAAATAGAAGTTTATTTCATTAAAAGTTTCTCCACCAAAAAAAGTCCGGGACCAGACAGTTTTAGCTCAGAATTCAATCAGACCTTCAAGGAAGACTTAATACTAACTCTCTTCAAACTATTCCACAGAATAGAAACAGAAGGAACACTACCCAATTTGTTCTATGAAGCTACAATTACGCTCATACCTAAACCTCACAAAGAACCAACAAAGAGAACTATAGACCAATCTCACTTATAAATATTGATGCAAAAATACTCAATAAAACTCTCACGAAGAAAATCCAAGAACACATCAAAACAATTGTCCATCATGATCAAGTAGGCTTTATCCCAGGAATGCAGGGATGGTTCAGTATTCGGAAATCCATCAATGTAATCCACGACATAAATAAACTCAAAGAAAAAAAAAAAACACATGATCATCTCATTTGATGCCGAGAAAGCATTTGACAAAATTCAACATCCTTTTACGTTAAAAGTCTTGGAAAGATTAGGAATTCAAGGCACATACCTAAACATAGTAAAAGCAATATACAGCAAGCCAGTAGCCAACATCAAACTAAATGGAGAGAAACTTGAAGCAATCCCACTAAGACAGGGACTAAACAAGGCTGCCCACTCTCACCCTACCTATTCAGTATAGTACTGGAAGTCCTAGCCAGAACAATTAGACAACAAAAGGAAGTCAAATGGGATACAAATAGGAAAGGAAAAAGTCAAAATTTCACTATTTGCAGATGATATGATAGTATACTTAAGTGACCCTAAAATTTCCACCAGAGAACTCCTAAACCTGATAAACAACTTCAGTAAAGTGGCTGGATATAAAATCAACTCAAACAAATTAGTAGCCTTCCTGTACTCAAAAGATAAACAGGCTGAGAAAGAAATTAGGAAAATGACACCCTTTACAATAGTCACAAATAATATAAAATATCTTGGAGTGAATTTAACCAAGCACGTGAAAGATCTGTATGACAAGAACTTCAAGTCTTTGAAGAAAGAAATTGAAGAAGATCTCACTAAATGGAAAGATCTCCCATGCTCCTGGATCTGCAGGATTAACTTAATAAAAATGGCCATCTTGCCAAAAGCAATCTACAGGTTCAATGCAATCCCCATCAAAATTCCAAATCAATTCTTCATAGAGATAGAAAGAGCAATTTGCAAATTCATTTGGAATAACAAAAAACCCAGGATAGCAAGAACCATTCTCAACAATAAAAGAACTTCTGGGGGAATCACCATCTCTGACCTCAAACTGTACTACAGAGCAGTAGTGATAAAAACTGCATGGTATTGGTACAGATACAGGCAGGAAGATCAATGGAATAGAATTGAAGATCCAGAAATGAACTCACACACCTATGGTTACTTGATCGTTGACAAAGGAGCTAAAACCATCCAGTGGAAAAAGGACAGCATTTTCAACAAATGGTGCTGGATCAACTGGAGGTTTAAAATGAGATCAATAAAAATTATTTTACCCAGCATACTAACACAAACCACAATAACGTTTTATAATTCAAAGTATTTCTGAGAACAAGAAAATAGATTGTCAGGAACTAAGTCAGCAGAACCAGGGGTACACTGTGTGTTAATTTTTTTTTTTTTTTATCAAATCATAATTTTTACTTTTTAACACAAGGGTTATAAACACAAAAATGCAGAATGTGGGGAAGGGGATGACACAGGAGCATAGGTGTTCAGGGGGAGTACAGATATCTTTCAGAACAGGGTATCAGCTGGGTGAAAGTTCAGGGGTCAGGTCACTATGACTCTTCCTATGATTCACTTGTCCTTATCTAATTTGATACTATCTGCCAAAGGCTGCCCATTTACAAGGTCTATGACTACTCAGGCTGGTAGATTTCAACAAAAGCTGCCTGTTTACAATAGTTTATAGCCCTCTGTTTCAATGTTTTTCCATAGAGACACCCAAGTCTTTGTGTTAGCAGGCATGTATGTCAGGCCTATTGCTGATTTTAAGCTTATGGCTGATTTTAGACCTTCACCGTATAAGCAGGACTGCCCCTGACATCTCTTCCCTTCTCCAAGTATAGAAGGACTGTGGTGATTCTAATCTTGCCAAGGTGGGAATAGAGGCCTGACCTCCAGTGATTAAAGGGGACCTTGTAATGGCTCCAGTCCTCCTGTCGTTGTCCAGTGAGGCATAAGGGCCATACCCATCCCAATGTCCTTTTCTTGGAGAGGGGATACTTTTGACATCTACCCCTATGCAGTCAGGCTTGTCCATCAGGGAACCCAGAAACATATTTTTAACTTTTATTTATATTCCCTTGCAGTGCTTAGCCTTGCAGCCTAAGCAAGAATTCAGATCGCCAGACAGAGGGGGTTCTGGGTGGCCCCTCTCTGCTTGGTCTAGGGGCAGAAGCCCCCTCTTTTAGGTTGGGTGGAGATGGGACTTAGGAACACCCTGGATAGAGTAAAAACCTCATCTAGAGTCTCATGGTCCTCCAAAGCTAACATATGATAATGTATCTGAATAGATTTTTGCTATCAGATTATCTGTCTGTTGTTTCACAAAGTTAGTCAGCCTACTTAAGGCCCAGGGACCAAAAGAAATAAGCAAAAATAACCCAATTAATAATCCCAAGATGGAAGAAAGTAGGGTTAGCAATCATGGAGAGGTTGAAGACCAATTCTTGTACAAGGTCTCATTTTTCTCTTTCTCTCTCTGTCTTTTCTCAAGACCTTCTCTGGCCTTTTTCATGTTCTCTTTAATCATCCCTGTTTTGTCTATGTAAAAGCAGCATTGTTCTTTAAGGGCTGTACACAATCTAGAGCTGTACACAGTCTTTTCTATTGTAAAAGAGAAAATCAGGTCCAATAAAGTCCTTTGGAATTTTGGGGGATTGCATCAGACAGCAAAACGAGGGATTTCTTTAGATTAGTGATGTCAGTCTATAGCTGTTTGATGTCCTTGTCAAAGGCCTATTGGAGGTCTGAGTGGTATAAGTCCAGAGGCCAGCATCAGGATTAGAACTTCTAATAGCAGGCATCACAGGTGATTAATTTTTACCTGGAAGAGAAAAAAGAAAGGAATTCTCAGGGAAACTTCTCTTCCCTGGATGTCAATTGTTGTTCATCTTATTTATAATTGGGCCTGGTTTTGTGGAGGTATCTATTTAATTTATTAATCTTTTTGGTGGCCATTTAGTTGTGCCTTCTGTGGTATCTAACAGTCATATCAATCCTTGGACCCATATAGGAACTGGTCCTGGCCATTCCTTTAAAGGGTAAGACGGTCCTTCTACATAGTTGTGGCATAGTTTTTATTGGTCTCAGCAATGCCAGAGGCAATCAGCAGCAGATTTGTTGTGAACTTTCAGTTTTAGAAAGTTAAAAGTAAACAAGGCATGCTCCTTCCACCCTCAAAGAGTCATAAAGACACTATTTAAAGAAATATAATTCATTATTAATAATCTCAATAATCTCTTTTATCAAAGGACTATTATAAAACAGCCAACAATTAATCAATTTATATAATATATCAATTAGTGAGAGCTTCTTCTACTTTTTGTAAAATTACTCCTCTTTTATCAATCAATTTTTGAGGGAAATTAAGATTTGCATCTCTCTTAAGAATATTAAACAGAGACATAAATTCTTTTGTGAAGAGCTTAAAATAAGATCTTAACCAATAAGCATCTCCTGGAAACTTTTGAAAATCATTTCAAATCAGTAAACTATTTTTTTTTTTGCCAGACCAATTATCATTTTTTTTTTTTTTTGGATATTTTATGTATTTACCTTTCACTGTTATCTCCTCTTCCTTTCTCCCCCAAAACCCTTTCTTGTACCCCCTCTTCCAATTTTTATGAGGGTGTGCTTCCCATCATTCTCCCAATCCCACCTCCCTGCTCTCACATTCCCCAACACTAGAGATCCAAACTTTCAGGGACCATGGCCCTCCACTTCCACTGTTGCCTAACAAGGCCACCCTCAGTTACCTACACTAGTGGAGCCATGAGTTCCTCCTTTTTTGTTCTCAGGCTGGAGGTTTAACCCCTGGAAGCTCTGGTTGAGTATTTTGCTACTCCTTCTAAAATAAAACCAAATATGGCGACAAAATGTGGGACATAAAGTCAAGGAGAGGCTGTCTGGAGACCACTCTACCTTGGTACCCGTCCCATGTGCAGTCACCAAAGATAGACGCCAATATGGATATCAGAAAGTGCATGCGGACAGGAGCCTGATGTAGCAGTCTCCTAGAAGGTCTGCCAGAGCCTGACATATTCAGAGGTGGATGCTTGCAGCTACCCATTGATCTGATCGAGGGTTTCCAATGGAGAAGTTAGAGGACTGAAGGAGCTGAAAGGGTTGGTGGCACCAAGAGGAGAACAATAGTGTCAACCAACCAGAGTTCCCCAGGGTCTAAGCTACCAGCCTGGGAGCACAAAGGGAGGCACCCATGTCTTCAGCTGTATATTTAGGTGAGGGTGACCTTGTCAGGCATGGGTGGAAGAGTGTAGGAAAAACATATGGCTGGGGAACCACAGGGTCTCTCATGCCACGCTGTGTGTAGTTGGCTGAGAATGCCCAGGGTTCCTCCAGCCAGAGGTTAGACCCGGCTGCTCACCAAAAGGCCTTTCCACAATTCCTCACAGCATGGCCCCAACACACAAGGAAGTCCTTGGGTTTCCAAAACCGGTTTATTGGCAAGGCAGATGGTGGATGGATCTGGATGTGCGCCCCCAAAACCCAGGGTGGTCCTGAGTTAAATAGGGAGGGGAAGAGGGGGGAGGGGCTGGGGAGAAATGCTTAATCAGCTACACCCTCTGGCCTTCAGGTACCTCATTAGTATGTAAATCTCTCTAGGGCCTGGGGCCTGTTTATCAAGCCCACCAGTGTAGGTGACTGAAGGGTGAAGGTGAAATGGAGATTAGACCTCATCTCAGGCCCAACAGGAGAGGAGATCCTTGATCCCATGAAGGCTGGACACCAAGCGGGAAGGAATTCGAGGTGGGGGCACACCCTTGTAGAGGCAGGAGGGGGGATGGAATGGGGGGGTCCTGGGTAGTGGGGGGAATGGGGTTAGGGGATAAAATCTGGAATGTAAACATAATATCCAATTAAAAAAAAAGATACTTCTCAAAAAAAGTATTCAATAAAGAGATTGTATTATTTAGATGACCTCCTTTAGATTTGTGTACTATCTGGCTTTATCAACTGAACCCATAGTCACTGTAGGTGGGTTTAAAGATTTAGGGGTACAGTGTTATGGAAGCTCCTTCCGGTTCTGTGCTTAATGCTCACACAAGCTGCATACGTCCTGCTGGCATTTGAAGTAGAATTCCTGATGACATGTCTACAATACAGTCAATGATTAGCAAACACTTGGATTTTAAGAATTGGACTGAATAGACCTTATTCTATTTCTGTGATTCTATAATTCAGAAAATTAATGATGAAACTTATTTTTTCATTTTAACATGTGATCCAGTTTTGTTTTTGCAAGTCTTCTGATAGTCCACCAAGAGGTTTTGAGCTATGCCATGTCAAGAATCATTGCAGAATCCTTAAGGAAATGTCAAATTTACATGATAATATCAATGACTTATTTTAGACAGCTTTAACTAATTTGCTGTTCATTTTTTCCAGCTTAATATTTCCTGACATTTGAACTAGACAATGGCTGCATACAAATGTTTTATGTGCTCTTTAGTGAAGATACCTACTGCAAGATGATTATTAAAGAGGCTATGAATCATTCCTTTCTCTAAAATATTCAGTTCCTTACACTGATTGCTATTAGCTCTTCATGTTATTTTAATTAGAGGAAAACATGGCTGCTAAAAATCAGCCTAAGTGTCTATAAATAAAAGTATCCATCTTGCAGAGTTAAATTTTAATTAACCTTTAGCATCCCAGCCTTTTCAGTAGAATTTGTCAGGACTTGTGACCATTTATTTCATGCAGAAGTGACAGACTGTTTTTATGTGCATACAATCTAAATCTGAAAGAAGAGAGAGAGGGAGAAAGAACATGCAAGAGAAAACTCCTAGAATATAAACTCTTTATTTGTCAACTGTCACTTAAATATCTCTATCTGAAGAAAATGATACCCAGTGTAGCATGTATGGGGTGATGTTATGGTGGATGATGTAGGCAGAAAAAAATCCCCTCCCCCCATTTTTTTCATTCATTCTAGGCACAGTTTCTGTCTTGACCTGCTTTGAGCATGTTAGGTCTCTTAGCAGTAAATGACTGGTGATGAACGCAACTCTAGACCACTTTTCTACCTCTAGTCATTATTGCCATGAAAGATGGTTTCATGAGCTGTTTGTTGGAAAATCCATATTTGACATAAATAAGCGGTTTCTGCTGATTGATTTTGTAGGTTGCCATGACTATCTGTGGAGGACATGTCAGTCAAAGCACAGAAAACGGCTGGACCTGAATTTGTGTCAGTCTGTAGTTGCCAGGAAAATCAGTTTTCAGAAAAAACGTTTCTAATTGTTATGCAGGCAACGAAAGCCATCAAACACAGCCATGGCAACCTCCATCAGAACCTGACCTTAATAAGCAACAAGGCCTGCTATTAACTCAGTTTCTATGGTTATATTCAAAGTAAATGTGACTTTTTTGTTTAAAATTCACAACTCTCACAACCCTCTGTGTTTATTACAGTCATCAAGCATCAACTACATTAACTTTCTAAATACATCTAAAACCAAATGGTGAAACACTCTAGTTTGCAAATAATACCTCAAGTCTACAGTGACTCATTTAGAGAGTCTCATTTCAAGCTGAAAATACAAAGCTGTTAATAGGTTTCAGTGAATGCCTGTAACTACTCAAATGCTACAGTCCTGGTTTAACTAGATGCTTCTGCTTTCTGATCCTAGTTTCTCTGCTTCTGAAACTCAGTTCCCTGTAGAAAAATCTATGCTTGTGGCATATAAAATTATTAGCTATTGCTGTTGTACTGAATAGGAAAGTAAGGCATTTTGGGAAATGATTAAAGCTAAGAGTCCTGTGGGAATAGCACCACTGATAGGAAAGATAGAATAAAAAAAAATGACAGTGCTATACCCCAGGCAGAAAGGAACAGAGAAAGATCTGGGGTGGGCCAGAGTTGATTATAATAAGCAGATTCTTACATGGCTCCTTCAACTTCTACAAATACTTCCTTTATCAGTCTAATTATGATGGCTAGGCAGCCTCTGTAATGGTTATGAATACCTTCTTTTTGATACTTATGCCTTTATATAATTCCCTGCCAGGAATACAGATGTAGATCTAATTTCCTGGGTCAGATAGGTAGAATTTACCATAATTATTTGCATATCACTTCTGTGATTGTGGATGAACAGAGATTCCCTCTAGTTCCCACACTCTTACGTACACACTTATTTTTAAAGCTTCTTATTGAACAACCTACTGTGTGGTGTAAGATGTTCTATGAAGAATTGCATATAGCAAGACTTCATGTAGGCCTCTGGCCAATAATTCAATGGGAATTGAGACTTCAATTTAGCAGCGACAAGAAATAAATTACACACAAGCATGAGAAAAAAATCTTTCCTAGTAAAGAGATACAGTAATATTTCCCATATGAAGGACAAGGGAGAAGTGAAGGGTTATCTTAGAACACAAGTAGGGACCAATAAGCAAAAAGAAGGAAAAAAAGAAAGAAAGAGGAAAGAGAGACAAAGATGGGGGAAGGATTAAACATATTTTATAAGAATGTTGCTATAGAAACGGAAAAAAAAACAAGAACAAGGTAAACACAGATATTTAAAAACAGAGCAGAAGGTCTGCCGAACATCTCAGACAAAGAAGACCTGGCCTTCAGAATGGAATACATTGCAAGAGCTTCTGCTCTCCAAGCCTCACAGCAGACCAAATTCATTTAAATGAGAGTAGGATCCATTGAGCCCTTGATAGAGATTCCCCAAGGCCTTTGGCTTCAAGTGTGCAACATTTATACTATTGTAAGATAAATAAACTCAGACTTGTGAATCACCATTTTCACACCAGATATATCTTATGTCTTATTATGGCTTGTATTTTACATTACATACCATAGTTCTTTTTTCCCAATTTAAGCAGATGTCACAGGGTGATGATGATGATGAGGATGATGAGGATGATGATGATGATGATGATGATGATGATGATGAGGAGGAGGAGGAGGAGGAGGAGGATGGTAATGTGTGCATGTGTGTATATATTGTATATATTGTAATCTGTGAAGATATTCATTGCAATTATTTCCACTGAGATCCTAATGATAACTAGTTTTGTGTGAGCAGGCTATGTCATTCAGAACATGAACATGCTTCTGCAGACATCTATGGCTTAGCTGACAACAGAAAAAGCACTCTACAGTTGTCATTCAGATTGGGATCCAGAGAATTCTCAGAATTCCACCAGGGACTGAAGAGAGGACTGTTTTAGAAATATAGTCAGAAATAATCTTATTTATATATAAAGATACTTTTCAGATCTTCTGAATTTGAGATTATTCAGGAAGCCTTGCTTAACTGTGCATGTCTAAATCCACTGAATTAGTGTATTTTTTCCAGAGGCTCTCAGCATGCCCCACTACATGTGTGTTTCAAAGTTTCAGGAGATTGGACTGGAGTGTTGGGGGAACTAACATCTATAATCAGAGTCAATGTCTTTGCTGCTTTTTGCTCCAGCTACTAATCTGTGCCTCCTAAAGAGCCTAGTATGATGCCCCTGCTGACTATGGCCTGCCTATAGGAAGAAGTGAATCATTCTGAGGGTTGTAAATTCTGTTAGCATGCTATCATATTTACTCAAGTTTCTAAGGCTCAAAAATTTCCAATCAATAGCTCAGCTGTAGTGCATTCTCTCTAGAGTTGCTTCACTAATGCTGATCACCAGGAACATCACTTAAGTGCAGCTATTGTCTGCCCCCAAAATAATAGTTGTTAAGAAATAATGCTAGACTCTGGGACTGGCTTGTGAGAAAAACACAAGCCATGGGTTCAGGGGGAGCATCATGAATCAAAAGGAATAGGAGGATAGTCATGTTGGTGAAACGTTATGGGTGCCATGAAGTAGAGCAGAGAAGGGTGTATGGAATGCTTTGGAGGGGTAAAAGGCGAGAGAAAATGTTTAATTACAATTTCAAAACTAATATTAACTCCTCCTAGGTAAACAGGTAAGTGATCTATAGATTTTTACATTTCCCTTTATTTCTCCAAGTCCAATTCCCTAGTCTCATCTCCAGTCTGCAGCAGCTTACTCTCATCTCATTTCTTGTGGATCCCACAGATCTTTTCCTCCTAGCCTACCTTTCCCCACTCTTCTCTTTATCCTTCCCTGAAACTCCAGCTGGAGGGCAGAGGACAATCTCTGATCTCATACCTCCTAGCCAATGCAAATAAAAAAGTAATTAAATTGGAAATAAAAAAATCAGATTGTCATTGTCTACAGATAGAATGAGTACATGTACATTTCACACACACACACACACACACACAGAGAGAGAGAGAGAGAGAGAGAGAGAGAGAGATTCCAAAATGTGTTAGAATCATAGAAAATTTAGCAAAATTACAGAATATAAAAATAAAACACACCTGCAAAGATATAAACACTGATAGATAACTGAAAAGTATGTAGCATCATTATTCATCAGAAAAATAAAAATAAAACTGCTTTAAAACTCAGTCTTTACTGCATCAGTGTTGCTTTCTCCAGGAAATCAAATGCTAATAAACACTGGTGAAGATGTGAGAGAAGTGATTTTTTATTTTCTGTTGGTGGCATCATAACTTATGTAGCCTAATGGAAATCAGTATGGAGATTCTCCAAAAGCTGTACTATGGGGTTACTATATATAATATAACACTACCACTTCTGTTTAAGACTCTAAGTAAGCATATCTCGGAGATGTACACATTCTTGTTTTAGGTTCACTATTCACAGTAGCTAAGTAGAACAAACTGAGATGGACATTAGCGGATAGAAGTTTAAAAAAAATTGTGGTACAGGGTCAGTAAGATGGCTTAACTGTAAAGATACTTGCCAACCATACTGATGTCTGAGTTTAATACCTGGAATCTATGTGTTAGAAGAGAATTGACTTTCACCAGTTTTCCTCTGAATTGTATAAAGTCAGCAAGATATACATGCCCCCACACATGCACTCATATGAACAAAATGAATTAATGAACAAATGAACAAATAAATAAATGTAATGCATATTTAAAAATTGAAAAAAATATAGCACTTAAATACAATGTCATTTCATTGA
This sequence comes from Rhabdomys pumilio, assembly GCA_030674055.1. Lineage (NCBI taxonomy): Eukaryota > Metazoa > Chordata > Mammalia > Rodentia > Muridae > Rhabdomys > Rhabdomys pumilio. The sequence goes on along the minus strand of JANHMN010000004.1, from coordinate 110,870,466 downwards.
GCTATAATAAAAAATAGTGGCGTTTTCATGAAGATAGATGCAAGTGGAAATCTCTGTTAAGAGAAATAAGTCAGGTTTATGAAAAAATTCCATGTTTTCTTTCATATGCAGAACCCAAATTTAAATGTGTGTGTGTGATAATTGAGGTGAGGAAAGCATCTTAAAGGCATTGAGAAGTTGGGCAATGGGAGATGTATGCGATTAGAAAGCGAAAGTGGGGACTAACTTTGGGAAGAAGGTACCTGCCTTTATACATGTAAATGGGGAAGAGGGAGGACACTGGAAGGTAGAATCAATGAAAACAATGGGTAATGACACATATTTATGAAGATCACATACTGTAATCTACTACTTGTTCATGCCAACTTAAAAATATAACAAGAAAAATCAGTAGCTTAAGATACACCAATAGCAAAGTACCTTAGATAGTGATCAAGAAAGCTGTTCCATCCCTAGGATCTACAAATAAGCCAAAATAACTCCAAGTGAGTTTAACTGAAGACCTAAATGGGCTCTACAATTAAACTATAAAAGACTGAAAGGATAAACAGTAGAAACTATGTCAGTTTTGTAATTACATGATTAAAATATCTGTACTATCTCAAACTATTTTAGGTACAGTACTATCCCTGTGTGAATACCAATGTTTTTCATAGGAATTGTGAAAACATTCTTAACAATATGTATGTTGAATCACAGAAAATCCTGAACATCCAAAGCAATCATCTCTCCTTAAATGTTTTTAAAAGAATATACCTTGATGCTTTTCAAAAAAATTTTTTGCTTCAGAAACTCCTTCCGGATCTTCTTCTATTCCATACCCACCCAACTCTCTTTATCCAAAGCAGTCTCAACCAGAAAGAACAAAGCAAAAGGACTTTCATTACTTAGCTTCAAAGTATACTATAAAACCACAGTAACTAAACTGTCTGGTAACGTGGGAAAAAAAAAAAAGGCTGGAGACATGGCTCAGGCAGTTATGAGCACTGTCTGCTCCTCCAGAGTTCCTGAGTTCAATTGCCAGCAATCATATGGTGGCTCACAATGATCCATAGTGGGATCTGATGATCTCTTCTGTCTGATGCTTTCTTCTGGAATGCAGGAGTACATGCAAATAGAATGCTCATATACATAAATAATTAAATCTTGTTTAAAAAAGACACACAGACTTATAGAACAGAGTAGAGATCTCAGAAATAAACTCCCTCATTTAACTGATTTTTGATAAGTGTGCATAATAAAAACACTTATTGAAGCAAGGAGAATATTTTTAATGAATGGTACTGGAAAATTAAATATATACAGACCTATAAATGAAACTGGACACCCTTTTCTTCTTCTCTTATCTTATGATAACCAATTCAAAACTGAGCAAAAACTTAAACACAACACTGAAACTTATGAATTGGCTAGGAGAAAATAGGGAATGCTTCCTACCATTGGCAAAAGTAAAGTTATATTTCTAATAAGAATGGAAAAAATACACCTTTCTGCTGGAGCAGACTCCTAGCTGGTCTGAGCCCAAAAAGACACTATATTCTGACACATCTTAGAGGATCTACTGCACTCAGAGCAACGGGTAAGAACTCTCCCCCACAAACTGAAGCCCCAGAGCTGCAGCTGGGAGCACAGCCCACTCAGGACCCATCAC
>JANHMN010000004.1:110834964-110858939 GCA_030674055.1 Rhabdomys pumilio | reverse complement strand
AGATAGATAGATAGATAGATAGATAGATAGATAGATAGATAGATAGATTTTGTCTCGTTCCTCTTGAGAACCCTGATTAAAACAAATGAGCAGGGTTTTTTTTTTCTAATTGTTTTCTCTGAATTTATTTGCTTGCTAAAGCTAGACTATACAAAAGGGAACTTCAGAATGTCAAAGCTGCAAAAACAGCGTTGTTAATTAGATGTTCGTATTTAGTAAGGATTTACATTGAGGTAAATGTTCAGAACAGTCCAACTACCCATATAAGGACATACAGTTTTATTAATTTTGTTTACTTCATATTGGCCTGAAAGTTTGATTGCACACAAATGAAGATGGGAGCAAGTGGAAAACTCATGGTGTCTGATCTTTACTTTTACCTGGTGGGTCCCAGGATCAAAATCATTTGCAAGGAATGAACTCCAATAGTGATGCTTGGTGACAGATGTCTACCTGTTGAGCCACCTCTCTGGTCCAGATTTAGAAGATATAATGCAAAGAGTCCTGAATATATATTCTCTCTTAAAGTGTACACCTACCAAGTCATAGAACATATATCTCACTAAGAAGTTTCTCTGCCTATCTGTCAGTGTGCCCTTCCAAATCCCAAGGGAATGACTGCTCTGTCCTCTCACTTTCCACTAGGAAACTATTGAAAATTTCATGTAATTGTAACCAGGCAATTATAATCACACACACACACACACACACACACATGCATTTTGTCATTATACAATGATTTTGACATTCACATGATGCTTATTGTTGCTCAGTAGTATTCTAGTCTTTGAAATGGTAGTTTGAAAAGTACAGTAGAAATATTTTAAATGTTCTTCCTAGAATCTTGATAGGAACCACAATCCTAGTTTTTAGCACAGCAGCCCACAGATGACAAAATCTTTCTCCCAACAGCTGACATTATAAATGGGTGATATTATTTCAGCAAACCGAATATATCATGAGTTCAGTTATAAATGGGATGTTTCAAATTTTGTTTGATTGTCCTACATAAAAGTGCCCGCAGTGGCATCTCGTGTCAGCAAGGTCAGCGGGTTAATGGCTGCCATGACCAGATGTTCTGTAGAATGACCTCACTGACACTCTTTGGCCAGTGATTGCTTTGTTCTTGCCTCTTTGGGAGCCTGATCTCTAGTTTTCTTGACATTTCTGAATAATTATAAGTCTTTCCAGTAAACCCTAGTTGTACTGATATTAGTGAGAATTTATTTCTCTCTCTTAAAACTTTAATAGTTATAAGATTGAAGGGCAAAGATCCTAGGAGGGGTTTTTAGCCAGCAAATGAAATTATCAGTAAATAAAAAGTTAATTTAACACACAGTCTCATAAATTGGTAGAAATAGAATTATCTTCGTGATGATCTTGAGAGGTGATCCAAGTGAGTGCCTCAGAGTGGTCTGGAGTTGAGCACATCCCTTGTTATAGAAGGATGAACTTAGAAAATGCTATAAATGATGTGTCATAGTAAATTATAAAAGGTAGATACTGGATACTGTCCTTGTACATAAATCATTAATATCCTATAGACATAGGAGAGGTACAAAGCAGTTTTTATTTTACTATTTTAATAGAATAGTATATTTGACAAAACCAAAATGCCTATCAGAAAATAATATGTAAAAATTTTGTGGTAAAAATTTCTCAGCACACACACACACACATACACACACACACACACAGAGAGAGAGAGAGAGAGAGAGAGAGAGAGAGAGAGAGAGAACACATTCCTTGAGTAAATTGTACATGTATGTGTGTATTTTACAATTGTAATATAGTCTACAGAGCAAAAATATTGCGCTTTTCTATTTACCAAAATACAGCATGGATGAGTTCTAACATTAAGAAATAATATTTGTTTTACTACTTAAATTTTACATATTAAGATGGCTTCACGGATAAGGATGAAAAGAAACAGTACTGGGAAAAGTAACTAGGCATACAGAAGATTGACTGTGGTGCTGATTACTATTCTGCAACAATGCAGCTAGTCTCCTAAAGCACATTTTCAGGAAATTTCTTCTTTAAACTTCTTAACCTAAATTGACTTAAAAGTTCACCAACATACACTGATGTTGAGTCACTGATAACTAAGTCAGATATGGAATCAATATTACAGCCTTGATAGGGATATGGGTATTGGAAATTCCTGATTTTGATAAACTCCTCTGGTATTTCTATTATCAAGGTTAAGAGACTGTATGATAGATACACTGTAATCTCCAGGTCGCATGGTCTTAAACCCTGTATGCTGGGTTTATTTATTTATTTAATTTTTTGGAGTAAAAATTATTTTCCACTTTAGTTTGGTAAATGACTAACCAGGAATGACTATTTAACAAATACAGAGTACAAAATAGAATACAAATAAAAATACATGTAGAATAGAAAATTATGTTTCCAAACAAGAGAAAGATCTTCTTACACACTCAATCAGCCAAGCATCTCTGGAATGCTACACCAATGCTGTATTTTATTATGTTATACCTTTCCTGGGCATAAGATTGGATAAGGAAACACATCTGTAGATATCCAAGTTGCCATCCCAGAAGTGGCAAACGTTATAAACCTGGGAACAGCTGCAACCTAACTTTTAATAGAAGTACACCTCCTTCCCATAGGGAGCTGTTTACTAGTTTATTTGGCTTCTAGAAGAACTATGAAGACATGTATACTTTCTGCTTGTTTATAGTGGGGCTACTCTTCTTCATCTTTACTGAGCAAAGTCTTCAGGATGATACAGCTAACAGCATGAGGGACAGAGGTAGAGCTCTGCACTACCACTGAGCCTTGTGCTCTGAATCCCATCGCTGTGCTGAGTGCACATAAAGGTTAGAATCTCTCACTCCAAGGGCGACCTTCAGAGCTTTGCTTTGCGCAGCTCTGGCAGCCTTCCGTTTACATTCTGCTGTGTGATCTTGAAATAGTTCCTCTAATTAGGAATTACTCATTAAGCTTCTATTAAAAACCATTTTCCAGCAAAGGCACAACTTTTACAAAGACACGGGGATATTGGGGATATTTTTTCACTTAGGACTGGACTCTGAATTCTTTTGGAGAGAATTTTTTTCGGTTTTCCTCTTAGTAAATTGCCCCAGGCACTTTTCACAAGTCCACTAAAATAGCCATCCATCCATCCATCCATCCATCCATCCATCCATCCATCCAGCCTGAATTCTCAAGACAAATCAACATCTAGACATTCCTTTAAAAATAGTGTTTTTACAGTCACTATTCCTAATTGTCTTCCACTATACATTTATCTAATTAATCATTGTATTTTAGTAAAGTAAATGTAATGGGAAAAAGGGAGTGTAAGCTCCCCATCCCTCAGTTTTTATAAATTCTCAATTTAGAGCAATATGTTTAAAGTGATTTCCTTTCTAGATGTTAGAATGCCATGCCTGCAGCCACTTCTTTCAGGGTGGTACCCAGAGAAGGAGGAGGAAAGACAAAAGCATCTCCGACTTTGGAGGTATTAAACGTTCTCTGGTTTCAACTGACTCCCCAAATAAGGAGGCCAGAGAGGAGGGGATCTCAAGACTGTTTCTCATGTGGTCCTTTGGCCCTTGCAAAGTAACTCTTTTACTGAGAGTCCCCTCTAAGGAATCAGGTGAAAGGCCATTTGGCACCAGCCTTTCCTTTTACTCCAGCTGCCTGTGAAGAGCACAGTTGCCAGGCAACCAAGTCTCAGGCTCGCTTTGTGCCTACATCAGACTAGGAAATGTGGCTGTTTTGAAGCTGTCTGTTGCAGACACTAACAGTGAAATGCCTTTAGGTTTAGAAAACTATATTTTCAATTCCTCACAGTAAAACTACACTATCCTTTCCAATTTTCTTGCTTTTTGGGGGAAGAGACTATTTAGAGTGTAGACAGCTATATTTCCACAGGAAAATACTCAGACTTTGATTTCAAAAAGAAGTAATTTCCATTTTAAAAGAAGCGCTAATGAGCATCGCAGCTGCATTTCATCTGTTCCTTCCTAGTAGCTTGATTTCATTCTTTCCCAGTTCTTTCATTTTTAACACTTGCCATTCCTTGCCTTCCATCTTTTCTGTATGTTCCTCTTCTCTGTGTCTTTCCTGTCTTCCTCTGCACTGATATGAAGTCTGTTACTTATGTGTTCACCTTCAGTTGATTGCTCACACACTGGAACAATGAGTTTGAAGCGAACCAAGCTTTTCCTTACAAAGTCCTGACTGGGGTTTTATTTCATCCTTGAATTCATTTTCTTTTAATTATTTTAACCTGTGGCTAAGGGAGGTTCTAGGGAAATAACTGATAATAGATTCTTGGGGTTTATTCGGACTCCTTGTTTCCCGAATAGAACCTACTGTCTGTCATCTTCCAATGCGTTCACTGGACTTCATTTCGACTATCATGGCTCACTTGGTTCCAACATTCATGTAGAACATTCTGTTACATACAGTATAAGGATTTCAGTAGACAGCAAAGGAAGCAGAAACTGAGGCTCTGAAGGGTTGTGGGAAAGCTTCACAAAATTAACATATGAAAAATAAGTTGTTAAAGAGGAAAATTCACCCCCTTCACACTTTCTAAAACTGCCAGAATGGCTAGCTCAAGAGAGAGACACTTCAGCCTCTAAAGGTGACTTAAATACATAACCCTGTGTGAAAATTTAAGGTGCTAATAAGTCTTGTGACATATAAAGTTGTAACTAGAGCTAGAGATGACAGAGTTCTAGAAATGCCCATTGTGCCAATGAGCAAAAATCATAACAGTGCTTTGTTCAAGAGGTTCTTCGAGTTGGTCAGGTTTTTCTTTGCTCTGGCTTGCTTCTCCCTTGGAAGAGAAATGTCTCTTAATAAATGCCCTATTTCTGTTGCAGTTGGGTGTCTCTGTTCACTGTTTGTTCTACAGACAAGGACCTGGACCCCTACTGAAAGAGTCCAGCAAACCCTGATACCTAAAAGCATGAGACAGGCTTCTTCTCTTTTATTTCTGGGACTGGAAGTGATTCAGAAAGTAAATGAGAACAAAATGACCTGCATCCACTTTATTATGTGTTCTGTACTCTGGTGGTGCCAGGGAAAGGATTGATAATGGTGAAGGCAAAGAGGTCACAGTCCTCCTGGATGCTCTCCCAAGATGGCCATGTACTGGCACTTTCTGAATGACCTATGGTGACCTTGTTATTCATTAATTACCAGGAAGTAACTAACAACTAGTACATATATGTATTTATTCCCTAAGGATTTGTTTCACTATGGAAAATAGAGCTATTGAATCATCATCTAAAACACAGCTGCAGGTAAATTCGTATTTCAAAATTATAACAATGAGCTCCATTGCTAATCACAACAGAAAACACCATCACCCATTTGAGCAGAGATGTAACTAAGCATACACATGTCTAGAAACTGTACGCAAAATATTCATTGTTCCTTTTCATGCCTGTAGTAATTATTCATCTTCTCTATTGCCTTAGGGTTCTATAGCTGTGTTAAATATCATGATCTAAAGCAATTTGGGGAGGAAAGCACCTATTTGGCTTAAATGTTCTGATCACAGGTATTCAACGAGGAAAGTCCAGCAAGAACTCGAGCATGACAGGGACTGAAACATAGGACACGGGAGAGTGCTGTTCCTCTTCAGCTCATGGTTAAGTGTCTCTCTTATTCCTCTCAAGACCATCTGCCTAAGGGTCTTAATCCTCACAGTGGGCTGGATCTTCCACATCAATCATTAATCAAGAAAGCGATTCCCAGACTCACCCACAGGCCAGTCTTACAGAGGAAGCATTTTTCTCAATGGAACTTTTAGATACTCTAGCTTGTGTCAAATTGACAAAACCCCAACACATCTATTAAAAGCATAGCAGAAATGTTATTTTCTTTCTTCTATGATAACAATCAGAGAACCATGTGATAGACCAGAGAATAGAAGCCATAGATTTTAACACGAGTTAATATGAGCTTTTATACTTCAGGCAATTCCCTTAACCTTGGCCATAATTCACTCTCTTGTAAAATTGCATTGTTGTGGTAGACAGCCTCTATAATAAATTTACTGCTAGAATTCTGTTACTGGTTTTAGAAATTACTAAACTTTCCAGTGAATATTATTTAGGAAAACAACAGAATAGCTTATTTTTAGCTGGTAGAGTTTTTAAATTAAAAAATTTAAATGCCCTTGTATTTGCTAATTGAACTATTTTTTTTTTTTAGACATGCAAGTGCAAATGTGTAGATGCATTGGATTCTATAGTTAGTGGCTAAAAGTTCAGTTTCTGGGAACTGTCTATGTCTTAATGTATCTGTGTGATAGACTTGTAAACTGTAGCATGGTTTGTTTTTATTCTTTATATCCAGTTTACTCACCTGTTACTGGGGGAATTGTAACATCATCCAGTTCACTGGAGCATTGGAAGGTAATTAATCACAGGAATCTCCAACCAATGATTAGAATATTCAGCAGTTCCCCTTACAGGTAAGCTTTCAGTATCAGTGTGGTATCACTAGCTATACTAGGCTGTCATCATTTAAACATTCATTGGTATAAAAAAGGTTACTTCACTTAGAAATCTCTTCTTTTAAAATCTAATCTCTATAACTCTTCCAGTTTACTCTGCCCAGACCATTTCTTTCTCCTGCTAAAACCTACATAGTATGAGACAACAGTGAATCTCATACCTGGTAAAAATCAGTATGAATTTGGCTAAAATTTAAGGCTCTTCTTAATATTGGTTCCATTTATCTTCCTAAATTCATTGTTAGTTTGTCACATATACGTGTGTCACTGAATAGAGTTGCCCAAATATCCTAAGAATAAGCTTTGAGCTTGCCTCGTGAAGTTCCTAAAGAAGGAAGCTGTGGTAAGGGTTTACAGAGGTCTATCCATCCATGGCAACACAGTAAGTATCCAATGTTTGTTTAAATGAACCACTTTTATCCAGAAAAAAATTTCCTTCTTCACAGAAACATTTCCTTTCATCTTTCACTCTCTCTCTCTTTTATAATTTTTTATTGGTTATTTCATTTACCCACACTTCAGGTGTTATCCCTCCTCCCAGTTCACTCTCAAACCTCCCACCCCTGCTTCTATGAGGGTACTCTGCCAACCACCAACCCACTCCAGCCCCACCACCCCAGCATTCCCCACAATGGAGCATCAAGCCTTCACAGGACCAAGGGCCTCTCCTCTCTTTGATGCCATACAAGGCTATCTTCTGCCACACATTCAGCTGGAGCTATGGGTTCCCCCATGTGTATTCTTTGATTGGTGGTTTAGTCCATGGGAGCTCTAGGGAGTCTGGTTGATTGATATTATTGTTCTTCCTATGAGGTCACAAACCCCTTCATCTCCTTCATCTTTCTCTTTATCCATTTATTTTCTAACATAATTTTTATTAATTATTTGGGGGCTCTATATAATGTAACCTGATTATATTCACTTTCCATTCCTCTCTGGTCCATTCCCTACCCTGTGACCTCCCTTAAAAAGAAGGAGGAAGAAGAGGAGGAGGAGGAAGAAAAGGAAAAAGAGGAGGATAAAGAAGGAGAAGGAGGAGAGGAGGAGAATAAGAGGAAGAGGAAAAGGAGGAGGAAGGGAGAAGGAGGAGGAGGAGGAGGAGGAGAAGAAGAAGAAGAAGAAGAAGAAGAAGAAGAAGAAGAAGAAGAAGAAGAAGAAGAAGAAGAAGAAGAAGAAGAAGAAGAAGAAGAAGAAGAAGAAGAAGAAGAAGAAGAAGAACATGATGACACAATGATACTGAATCTAATTTGTGATGCACATATACTCAGCACTGGAGAGCATGGTCAAACTCTTAGTGGTCAGTCCTTTAAAGAAAACAGAGTCTTGCACACTTACACAAAAATCCATCAACTTTGAAGAGATATACTTCAGGTATCACAGTGTTTAGGGAGTTATCCTCAATGGTTTCTTGTCTATACTATCTTGTCTTGGTCTGGGTTTCTATTCCTGTGCAAACATCATGACCAAAAATCAACTCGGGGAGGAAAGGGTTTATTTAGCTTACACTTCCACACTACTGTTCAAAGGAAGTCAGGACTGGAACTCAAACAGGTCAGGAAGCAGGAGCTGGTGTAGAGGCCATGGAGGAATGTTACTTACTGGCTTACTTCCCCTGCCTTGCTCAGCTTGCTTTATTATAGAACCCAAGACTACCAGCCCAGGGATGGCATCATTCACAATGGACCCTCCCTCCTTGATCACTAATTGAGAAAATGGCTTACAGGTGGATCTCATGGAGGCATTTCCTCAACTGAAGCTCCTTTCTCTGTAATAACTCCAGCTTGTGTCAAGTTGACACAAAAAAACCAACGAGTACACTGTCTTTTCAGGTGAGGGGACATGAGGGAGCGAGGAGAGGTGGTTATAGAAGCCTTTTTATTTCTCTCACTCTCCATTGTGAGTTTGTAGACATTGATTCCACTGCTAAAGTAGCTTCCTTGCCCTTTATCCCTTTATAATCAGCAGCAGAATGAATTATAGACGTTCCCATGGTCTCTGGTGTTGGCAAGGACCACAGATCTCAACATGGTATCCAGTGGGAGTATAGCACTTGGACATCAACACAGCTGCAGCATGTACCACAAACACAGTCGTGTCCCTCAGAGCAGCACAGGCTGTGAACATCAACATGGCCCAGAGAGGCAGCATGGTCCATGGATATTAATATGCTTCAGACAGCAACAAAACCATGAATATTCATGTGGCCTTTGGTGGTAACACAGGCCACAGATATTTAAAAAGCCCCTGGCCTCAGCAGAAATAAGAACTACGACATGATCCACAGAAGCAGAAGACCATGGACATCAACACAGCTTCTGACAGTAGGCCACGGTATGGACATCGACATGGTCTCCAGAGACAACACAGACCATGGACATCTACTGGAAACTGGACATCAACATAGTCTTGGTTGGCAGCACAAACTACGGTCACCAGCAAATTCTCTGGCTTCAGAGCAGATCAGGAATACCAACACGGCCTCCAAAAGAAGCACAAACCATAGTGATCTTTTTGTCTACTGTGTAAAAATGACCAGAAGATCCTTACCGTTAATCTCATAACAGTAAGTCTAATGTGGCTGCCTTGCATTCAATTCTCTTCCTGTTTAGCTGCATCCTCTTTCTAGCACAAATATGGTGGCTCCTGAGGTCTTTCTTGGTTCTCCCTAACTTATCATTATACCATAATTATGCTGGCAAAATTCATTTGTTGATATTTCTTTTACTCATGGGCATTATTACCATTTAACTGTGTAAGCCTTACTTCAGGTATCATCTACATTCTCAAATCTTCCACAGATCACTCCTGTTTGACTTCTGCCATGTTTATTTCTTTTGCTATGAAAAAGAGAATTTTCTGTAATGAGTTAAGTACTAAACTATATCTTTGGAGTAGGCTTTGGAAGATACTTTTGAGACCAAGTCCAAATTACTTTCTTCTTATACTGCATTCATTCTTGCTTTTGTCTTATGACTGAATAGTTCTTGAGTATTCATAAAGTACACTGTGATGCCTTTCTAATATTATAAACTTTTATCTTCTTATGAACTGAAGTAGTTGACGGTACTCTGCTACTGCTTTTATAAGTTAAATCTAAAGAGGTGATGTGCTCAAGATTCAATCCTTAGACTTGAATTCGTGTCTGTGTGACTCCAGACACCCTGCTGATGGAAAGAGAAAGTAAATATTCCACTTCTCTGTGCTTAAGAATTATCCAAAGAACTTCTTTTTCTAGACAATGTTTCCCTGTGCAATCTCTGGCATGGAACTATTGCTTATCTCTCTTTAGCCTCCCAAGTCCTGAGATGACACATGCATCTACAGGCAGCTCATCCAGGGGACTTTATAAAATATACATTACTCAGAAAATCCCAATGCACTGCCTTGGAGTTGGTCCTAGAACTCTATATCTTAAGAAAAACAAAAAAGGAATGCTTTAGAAAATTTTTGAGATCGACGTGGTTAAGGCAATGATAGTATTTATAATAGCAACTATATAATGCGTGCATCTATAACATAGTGTCTACCACTTACTATTTTCAACCTCTATATTTTGAAACATTTTGCAACATATTTTGTCATTTGATATTCACTACTACCTTGTGAATTATAGATTAACCATCATCATTTCATTTTTACAGGAGTAACAAACATGGTTAAGAGAAGCCATCTATTTATAAATATTGAAGAGAGTCTGGCTGAAACCCATGCCAAAATTCTGAAAAAGCATCCAAGTAAAAGGCTAGCCAAAGATACTGCTGTCATATCGATTGGAGAAGACTACATCATGACCAGATAGTAGAGTTATGAAGGGGTTGAATGGAGTCAATATTGAGAGGTATTCCTTGGATTGTACATTTCTATTCTTAGCAAGATCAATGTGAGTAAGAAGATCAAGTAATAAAGCAGGATTTGGAAAATAAGAAATGTGCAAACATGGGATGTGCAAACATACCATGTGCATAATTATTTAATAAGTTTTCCAGCAATGATAACACCAATAACAACAAAAATGTAAAGGAAAAGATGATTGTCATTGGCATGAAGAACTCTATTTGCATTTTTAAAGATAGCCATCAAAATATAAAGAGCAAAGAGAAGGAAGAGAAGATGTTAAAGTTAAAAGCAGATAAAATTAATAAGATGGGGATGAGAAAAAGACTCAGAGAAAATGTGATAGACACATTTGCTTTGACTACACACACCTTTCTGAGTTATCAAGAAATGGAAAAAATGTGCATACCGGTGGATATGGATGTGGGTATTCAGTTAGTAATATAGACAAGAGTATTTATGCATCAAGGGAATGAAAAGTTGAAGTCACTTATGTGAGATAGAATTTATTTCATGTGGTGAGAAAACTAATAAATGCTGTAATCAGAATGATGAAAAATTGGAGCAGTCACTTTAAGGATAAAGAGACAGAGTTCACCATAAATATGTGAAAGGATTGCCATGGGGGTAAAAAGTCCTTCTGAGAGAAAGTAGCATGTATGTATTAGGGAGTCACGAGGGTGTGTTATTGTATGAGTTTTGCAGATGTGACATGTTGCACAACGGGGACAAAACCTTGCGTATGTGAAAGGTAAAGGAAGGTCGCAGGCTGGACTCTCAGATATGACAGGGAAACCGGCAACGTCTTAGAGACAAGATAAGCAGGGTGACAAATGAGTCGATGTGAGGTTGAAAGACTGTGTGTACATAATGGAAATCTCCAAAGAGCTGGGAGAAAAAGGAGGCCAGGGCTGAAAATGAAAGCTTGAAGAACCTAACAGAGTTTTCATGGATTGTAGTGACATCATATTTTGAAAGTATCTTTTGCATTTAAAGAGACTGACTATTTTGCTGGACCACACAATGAGTTAATACTACTACTTGAGATCAGTTCAGAATTAACTGCTATCTACATTGCACTCAGCCTATTCCAGCTTAACCTCTTACTTAGAGAACCATGTAAGCAGCCTTACTATGTTTTAGACTTTCCATGTAATCAGCATCTACAATCTAAACCAATATACATCTTTCATCGTAAATTATATGGTGTTCCATGCCCCTGACCTAGAGTAATCTATGTGTGTATGTTTAACTGTGTGGCAATCATTAGCAGAAAACAGCCAAGAGGTTGAATGAAACCTCAAAACAGATGTTTATCCATCAGCAATATTGAAAACAATGTGAATACAGTATCATAAGTTCTGTTTGCAGAGGTCAGTACAGTTTCTTCCCTTGTAAAAACTCTCTTAAAGATTTATGCAAAGAATTCCTCTTTCCTTTCCCATGTCATATGTTCTGTGCTGCTTAACAAATATAAAACAAATCTCTTTGTTAGTGACAGCCAAATATTAGAAAACAGCACTCGGGCTGGCAGAAATACATAACAGGCAGACAACAGATGGGCCGGCACCCACAGACTTCAGACAGACAGATACGGTGGTAGAAGGAAAGAAATCAAATTTGTTTTCACTCTTGGCCAAATTACTATAAGTAGAAGTGCTTTGTTTTTATTCCTTAATTTGACAAGGGTACTTTTTAGTGCTTCTGAGGTTACCTTTAATATATTAGCCAACACAATGTATATCGACAAAACTAAAAGAATGAAAGGTTTTAAGTTTCCATCATTTAAATTTACAGTGTCATGTTACATTTTTAAAAATCTGAGGTAGTAAAGGGTAAAGTATGATTTTGATCTTGTTTTCTTTTAGGTTTTTATGATTATATGAACATCTTCCTTCTGAATTCACTCCATCAATTTCAAGGGAGGTGCTAAAGCTTGTAAGGAAGGCAACAAGATAACATAGGCAGCTTACTGAGAGTCTGAATGAGGCCTTCCTACATGACCTACTTAGTGAGATTCTGAACAGATCCCAAAGAATCTGTATTTAAATAATAGCTAAGTGATCCACACACACATAATTATCTCCAGAGAAGACAATTTTTATAAGGTATACTTTATTAGATATGTCTCTGTAATTCAGCAGCCCGCATTTAGGACCATTGAGATAATAATGTACAACCAGTAGGCTTTGAGGTCATAATGAAAGGCAGAAATCAGTGATTTGGTATTGGAATTGGTCATTTTCTAAATTTTTTTCTTACACATAGCTTTGTATATATACATGTACACACTGTGTTTCCACCCACTGTTAAACAGGGACACAGCACATAATGTAAAATGGGAAGAATAAAATAAAACTAGAGATTACAGGAGTGGACAGGAAAGTGGACGGGAAGAGTGGACAGGAAAGTGGTCAGGAAAAACTCTAAACATTGGAGGTGATTGGAAACACCAATCCAAACATTGGAGGTGAGAGCAAAGAGACGGGAGAGCTTCAATTCAGTAAGGTCTAGCACTATGCTGATAGTGCCTGTTTCACATTTAAGTTGAATCAAGTTGGCAGATGTCTATATCTTTGAAGCCTATTGTCATATTTTGCTATATGTACCTATTGCTTTATAAGTTACTCTGTGATGAATTATTAATCAATGCTTTCTCTTGCCACTGAATTTTTCTTCTGTTAGTTCTGTCATCCTGAAAAAGTATATGTTTATAAATGATAAATTTATTTTTGGCATCCTGATACCTAGAGACAAGTAGAGTGTGTATGTTTTTTCAATATTTACTGACACTTTCATGGAACAAAGGCACAATTCTGCGTCTAAAATTGCTCCTCAATGGCAAAGAAATCAGGCATCAGTATACTGAGTTATCCAGCATATAAAAAATAAGCACCTTTATGGATGGAAAAAAATCACAAGGAACATTTTCATCTTGAGGCCTATTTGTGACATGCTAAATTATAAGCAATGGGCATATTTTTAGAAATAGTCTTTTTAAAACAAAAAATCTCTGATACATTTTTCTATATCTGTAAATGGTGTATTTTTATAACTTTAGTAGTAATTTCGGTTTAACCTGATACAGTGACACACCCTTATCTCTGAACCTTTACATCCTCTCTCCATCCATACTATGTCTAAGGGTACAATAAGGGCAAGCATGCTATGGGGATAACCAACCACTTTCTGATTACAGTTAAGGTCCATTCGACACGAGTGAACACATGCTTAGCACTTCAGATCATGCCAATACCCACAGTTAGGGAGTTCACAGGTATCAGGTGTGAGCATCCTACTATTATTACTCTTCACCCCCTAATTTAATATCTTTATTCCTGGACTGGTGCAGCTTTCATACTTCATCAGAAGTTTCTTTGTACAGTAGGTTGTGCAGAAACTCATAATTAGCCAATGTTCAGAGAGTAAGTTTTAGAGGAGTACTAAGCCACAAGTGAGAATTGTATCATGTCTTTCTTACACATGCCTCCAGGCTCAGGAACCATTGTGGAAAAAGAGGCAGAAAGATTGTTAAGAGGTAGTGTGTTCTAGACATGACAAAATCACTGCACTCATGAACCACAGTAGCTTATACTGACTGCCAGTAAAAGCCCTGCATAACATCAAGCTGGTCAACATTCTAGCATGGTGGAGGAAGGAGTTCAAAACCCCACCCATATCTGAGTAGCATGAAGAGTCAGTTTTCTTTAAGGGTGATGCTCTAGTGGGTGATTGCACACCCATGAACCGCAGGATTTGAACTCAATGAGTTATATATTTAAAAAAATACACCAAGTTAGGTGGCTGGGGCTGCTTCTGGGAACAAAGAGAGAAGTGGAAGGCAAACATCGTCAAAATATGTTGTATAAATATGTCAAAGAATTAATATTATATTAAAATTAAAGAACTTTATGAGGTAACTCCCAACAAAGGCCATGTAAGTTTCTCCTCTCAATGAAGTTTATTCCCGTCCTCTGGCTTTTCTGCTTCTGGTAGGAATGCTCAGATCCATAAATGGTCCACATTCATAGAGAACTTTGCCAAGATGTAAATGTGTCTTGTGTCATTGTTTCTGAAAACATTATTTTGAATTTGTTATTCTTTAAAGCAAAAATTGTGTATGAGTTATGATCAAAGAGTCAGCATTGGTTCATTTTATTAGGCTCATAAATTCTCTGCCATCATAATTATTTTAATGAGTAAATTTGAGTTTTCCAGCTTACATTCTCACTAATGATTACCATAACTTGCACCTGCACTCCCTCTCAGCTCTGTTCATATTTTGGGAACCATATCCAACTATTTACCTTTCTTTTGTTTCCATGTTTTAAATTTCCTTTTATCATGTGTGCATGTAAAGCCTGAAGTTGACACTGGGCATCTTCCTCTATTGTTACATACTTTATCTATTAAACCCGAGCTCGCCAATTCTAACTGGTCAAGTTAGGCAGCTGTCCTGAAGATTGTCTGCCACTGGCTTCTGAGTACTGGGTTTCCAGGTGGCTGCAATATCTACTTTATGTTTTACAAGGGTCTTGTGGATCTGGACTCTAGTTCTCAAAGTTGGGTGGCAAGAAATTTATTCACTGAACCCATCTCTCCAGTCTTTTGCTTCTTTGGTGAAGAGTCTCATTCTATAGCCTAGTCTGGCCTTGGACTCAGGTCAATCCTCTCAGCCTCCTGAATACTGGCATTATAGGATACCACTAGATCACTTTCACAATCTTAACCCGGAAGTACACTCTCCAGTTCTAGTGATCTGTCACCTGAATTTTAAGGACATAAAATTCTGGCCATCTACTTGATTTGGGGTACCTAGCATTTGATTTAACAGTATGCTGTCTGGTATAGCACTGTTACCCTTCATATCTTCATTTACATGCAACTATCTTAAACTTTCTTAATGGAAAATTTCCAAATTTCATTTTGTATACTTTTCTTGAATATATTGTCTATATTATTGTCAAATGATTGCCTATCCCCAGAAAAACACTTTCACCATGATACCTTTTGCAGTGGGAAACTTTGATACCTGTACCATATCTACAAGGACAACTTTGGGTTGATTAGTTTATAGTTTTGTGTCCTCGCCTACAATATATTGCCTTTATGGCTTTTAAGCCTTGTATTATACTATTACCCAGCTTGTGGCTTTGATTCTGAGCTCATTTTGTATTGCTATAGAAAAATACCTCAGATTGCATTTTTAAAAATAGGGTTTATTATTGTCGTAACATTTTGGGTACTAAAATGTGCATGGATGACCAGTGTGAAAGAGATTTATATTGATATCTTTAGTAGGAGCACGGAGAGTGGTTCCTGTAGAAGAATTCAAAAATGTAGGGTGCTCTTACTTATTAACAGCACAGGTCTGTGAATGCTGAGTCCTGTCCCAAGGAGGGTACTCATTTCTTTTGTCTCTCTACATGAACTATTTGTCACCTCTTAGTACTCTAGCCTGGAGGCCAGAATTTCAGCACATGGCATTTGAGAGGCAATCATACCCAAGCTACAGCACTCTTGGTGGATGAGGTATCATTTACTTACTAATTATTGTATTTTTCTCCTTGAAATATTCCATATATTTGACCCAACTCTGCACATCATACTAATTTTCTAGGGTACTGTTAAACTCTGTGTTTTCCATGATCTTTTTCTAATCATTCTTGTAGTATTTTCTGCTCATTCTCTGAACTTCTATAGTTCTACATTTTGTTTGCTTCTTAATCACAAGAGATTGAAATATCTGGTTCAAACCACATCTATTCAGCCAGATAACAAACTTGGAATAAGAGAAATGAAATTTTATTTTCTTTTATATCTGAAACAATGGTTTGGTTTTAATGGAGATTAAAAAGTATTTTAAATAAAAATAAGTAATAATTATGAAAGTATGAAATAATAGCACAAATTTGTATTAATTTTCAAAATAACATTTATGTCTGAGACATGAGAATTTAAACTCGTTAGTTGTTAGACAATTCCCATGATTCATTTACAATATTAATAGAGAATATTTGGCTTGCAAAACTATTTCTAAGAATAAAACCTAAGTGTTTAAAATCACCCAAGGAATAGTTGCCTTCTAATTCTCATGCTACTACACTCTAGGATTTATCACTAAGTTGGCTTCAGCTACAGTTTTGTTTTTTCCTTTTTAAGAAAAGTAAACAACATTGATGTCAAATTGGCTTATAAACAATTCACTTATTTATCCACTAATTTGCTTTAAATATTCATTGCACATTGACTAGATTAAGGAAACTAGAAACTGGTTATATGATGGTAAACCATATTAAACTGAAGAAAAATTAAAGTCAGCATAATTCCTCACAACATTCTAAATAACTGTCCTTATACCTACAAATTGGTGTAATCTTCATCCCTCACCAAAGAATCTTTTCTTTGTAACAGAGACCATTACAGAAATCCACAACCAATAAAAAAACAGATCCAAGTCTTAATGGATACATCCAAAAAAGATAGTTCAGGAAACATTGTAGAAGAGGGGCCAGAAAGACTGTAAGAAGCAGAGAATCAGGGAGTTTGTTGTAAGGTTATGTCTCCTAATACTGTCAGAAACCACATCCATAAAGTGTCACCAAAACTGCCCGAGCAAGAGCTGGAAAAGCACAACAATAGATGTGAGAAAGCAGTGGGAGCCTCCTACTAAAGAACTGCAGGCAGGTAAGGAATGCTGAGAGTGGGAGAAACAGTCTTCCCAAAAGGAAAACACAATAATTGGTTATCTGGTACAAAATGATCAGCCCTAATACCATATATAAAAGTAACATCATAAAAACTGAGTTTTATTTATGTCACATATATATACACATACACATATCATACACATATACATACACAAACACATACACATACATCATATACATCATATACATATACGTGTGTGTGTTCAACAGTAATTGATGAGAAAAACCATTAATTTGAACAAGAACAAGAAAAGAAATATAGGAGGGTTGGAGTGAAGAATGGAAGAGGGAAATGACCAAATTATAACTCAAAAATTATAATTATAAACTATAATTATAAACTCAAAAAGTAAAGGAAATAATAATAATTAAGAAATAAAACTATTACCACATGAGAAAGAATATAACTAAAGATAGGCAAGAGAATACATGCTATTTTGAGCAAAATGGAAGACTGGCCATCCAACTCTTCAGATGTTTCACGAGGGCAGGCCCCTACCATGTGCAATGCAGTGTGCTATGTGGTGAAGGCAGAACCACTGCCAACAGATGTTATCACTGTGCAGCAGCTGTTGCTACAACTGATAGCATAGCAGGTGCTCTATGATTCATATTTGTCCCTATAATTCTTTAGGTCATAGTCTCATGGTTCTTAAATGGGTATCAGAGTGTAATGGTTTCCCGTTTTGTCTTGTATTATTGTTTTTTTGTGAAGCCAGGCCAAACATAGTCACCAGAATTCCAGTCTTGCCAGAATGAGAACTACTCTCTGGTCTTCATCTGAAGTGAACCTACAGGGTGGCATTAGAGTTAGCCATGCCCTAGTGAGTGTGAAGCAAAACTTTGGCTGACATAAAAGCAGTGTTAAGAAACAGATCTTTAGAAGCTGAAAGGATGGCTCAGAAATTAAGAGCAATTGTTGTTCTTGTAAAAGACTCACATTTGGATCTCATCAGTCACATGGTTGCTCATAACCATCAGTAACTCTATATCCAAAAGATCCAGTGTTCTATGACCTCTGTGGGCAACAGTCATCCACTTAATGAACATATATACATGCTGGCAAAGCATTCATACATCAAAAAATAAAATAAATGAAAATATCCTTTTAAAAAGAAGCATATTTGATAGTCTTGGATTCTGTGGTGTTTGCTTCTAGTTTAGCAAAGATTGAGTAATTTAACAGTGATGAGATACTGTATTCAGTAGAGAAGACCAGTGTTCCAGTGTTACCAAATGGGTGATCGGTCATTACACTGTCTACCAACACACCCACATTTTCTGACTTTTCTGATAATGTCACTCAATTTTATTTATAGAATTTTCCACAATTTATAATTCTCAAGTTGCTTATGTGGTAGTATGTCTTTTATTTCAGACTCCATGAAAGTAGAGAAAAACTGGATCTCAGTAACAGTGCTTGAGACAAGACATACAATAAATATGCAGTTGCAGGATTAATGAACATCTTTTAATTATTCCAGACCACATTGAATGATGTCTCAAGCTGAAAAGTTACCTTTTGCTGGCAAACTGTCAATAAAATAGGTTAGCTAATTTTTCATAGTATCTGAAATAATGAATTATTTACTTTAAGCAGATTTTTATTAACAGATTGCATAAGAAATATAATTAAACATAACATTAATGGTAACAGCAAAATATAGATAAATTTGAAATTATTGCATTAAGTTTTCATTTGAAAGATATGTGTGTAGTGACTCATGAAATGCTTTATTCAAGTGGAACTAATAGAATTACTAAGAAAACTTAAATATTATTTAAACAAATCAAGCTTAAGGATGGTGGACTAGAAAAGCAAAAATGCCTCTAATTTCTAACTTGAAATTAAGAAAAATACCTTACACTAGAGTGTCACTGTTCTTAACAACTCAAAGGTTTCTATAAAGATAAATATAAGGGCAAGATAAAGGTACCAGACACTTTTTTTCCAGCATATTTAGAACTTCAAGGGTTAAAAAAAGATAAGGAAAGTCCTGCATCTGACTGAATTCCTATCATCAGAGCTGTGAAATGTGGGAGGCTACCAGTACTTTCAATGTCTATCACTCTGCATTGTTAACTCTGATTCCTTCTCTCATTATATAAATGATTCTTATGGACAAAACTCGAGATTCTTTAGACTATCAGACTAGTGCTAAACAAAATAAAACTTGAAATAATCAGAAGACTTGATCATCAAGTTAGTATCCATTTTTGTTATGACTAGAATATAACCGTGTATTAATTGCTAGGCTTTCTCAAAGGGTCATCAGCAAATATTTTTCTTTACCCCTCTTTGGTTTGTGTTTGTCAGCTTGGCAGAAACCCAACATAGTTCCCACATAGTTGCGAAGAGGGAATCTCAATTGAGAACTTGCCTCCATCAGATTGGCTTGTAAGCATGTCTGTGGGAGCATTTTCTTGGTGGTGACTTGTGGTGCGCCAACGTCATTGGGTGTGGTGTGCCAACGTCATCACACACTATCACACCGCTGCCATTGGAAGATGGCACCGACATCAGCCCGGACTCACCCCGCTTAACTAGTAAACAAGTGCTCAGAGCATGCTCAGAGTCCCTTGAACCAGCCTACATGTGACGCATTCCAAGACGTCATATTCTCCTGAGCTCTGCTAGCCAATCACAGAGGTACACGCCAACACACCGACCTAATAGGTATTTAAGAATGTCTCCCTTTGCTATCGGGGTCTTCCCTTCCATTCTGGCTGCAATAAAACCTGCTGTAGAAGAATCCTGTGTGTCTGCCTGAGTTCCTGCTGGCGGGAAGATCGAGCGGATTACAGTGACTGATGTAGAAAGGCCCAGTACTTGGTGAACAGTGCCATCCCTAGTCACATAGGCCTAGACTGTTTTAGAAAAGTAGCTAAGCAAGCAGGAGGAAACTAGCCCAGATACAGTGTTCCTCCATGGTCTTTGCTTCATTCCTATCATATAGGTTCCCACCTTAAGCTCCTGCTTTGGCTTCACTAAGAGACAGAAAACAAATTGGGACACCCTCTCCCTAATAGTCTGTAGGTTGTATAGGAAATAAAAGGAAACAGTTAAATGTATACACCAAAATAACTACTTGATACTGTTAGAGGCCAGGTTGATTGCTGTGTAATTTTCAGCAAGAAATGATCTCTGTGGGAGGTTGGCAACAAGAGAAAAAAGACAGATGTGATCCATTACTTCTATTCTTCCAGTCAGGAGAGCCACCACATTTCTCAGGGAGAAAATGAATAGATAATAACATCCATGCCAACCTGCATAACTTCAATGAACTAAACACAAGCTCAGAGAAGAAGGAAGCTTCCCCAGGTATACCCAATGAATACATATTTAGTAGCAAGATCCTAAGTTCTATGCCAAGAGTGGGCACAAAGTTGATTGTACAGTTCTGGAGCCGAGGTAATACTGCATAGTAAGTTTGCATCCAGCCTGGGCTCCACAGCAGGACTCTGGCTTTTGCTTATAACTACAATTTTCTCAGTTAAAATTGGAATTTTAAAACAATATGCTTCCAGGAATGCATTTAGGTCAGTGGTAAAGCTTGCTTCACACCCTGAGTTAAATTCCTAGTTTCCCTTTGCAAGAAAAAAAATGAATTAAAAAAATTAAATCCTTTATTTATTGTCACAATGGTGTTATACATGCAGGATATACTAGGGCAATGGTGGCACAAAGCTTGTGGAAGTGCCAACCAATATTTGATTTGACTTAAAGACCACTCCATGAGACGGAACTCACATACAACAAAAACGTGGCTGACCAAGAACCTGAAACTATATAGCTCAGCGACTGAGGGTAAAACAAACTAGTACTTGCAAAAAAAAAAAAAGAAAAAAAGAAAAAGAAAAATGTAGTGAAAAATGACTCCGAATGATATTTTACTATACTCATAGATCCTTGCCTTGCTCAGCCATTATAAGAAAAACTTTCTCTTGCAGTAGATGGGTACAAATACAGAGGCCCATAGCCAGACATTACACAGAGAACACTCAGCCCCTACATGGGATGTTTCCAAGAAATCTTTCCTCACAGAGTTCGGTGAACCCCCTGGAAGAGGAGGCAGAAAGAATGTAAAAGCCAGAAGGGATGGAAGAAACCAAAAAAACAAGGCCTTCTAAATCAACACAAATACTCATATGAACTTATAGAGACTGGAGAAACATGTACCAAGTCCTCTGTGTATATATTATAGCTTCCAGTTTATTTATTTATTTTTTTTATAGGATTCCTAAGTGCATGATGAGTAGGTCTCTGATTCTTGTTCCCTCTCTTGGCTTCCTTTCCTCCTGTTGGTTTTTTCTGTGCAACCTTGGTGTGATAATTTCTGCTTTATCTCATTATATTTTATTAAGAAAATGAATGAATAAGAATATCATAATTAAGGTAAAGGTTAACAATTAAATTGTTATTTATACTTTTCGGGAGACAGAAAATCAGATTCCTCTAATGGAATGACACTAGGTGTATTAACTGCTCTAGGGCAGGCCTTATGCACAGTTGACTGAAATATAATAGTGTGTGTGTGTATGTGTGTGTGTGTGTGTGTGTGTGTGTGTGTGCTTTTATTTAGTTACAGTTTGGAGTTTTGGTTTGATTTTAGAGTAGTTTTATTGTTTTGTTTTGATATATTTTGTTTTGGAGTGTATGTTGTTGTGCTGGGCCTTTGGTTTTTAAGAAAGAACTTAAAATTTGATGGGTAGAGAGAGAGGAGGAAAGGATCTGGAAGGACTTGGAGGAAAATATGATAAAAGTGTTTTTAAATTAAAAATAATATTAAATAATAAAAGTATAATAATTTTTTAAAAATGCCAATTTTCTGAGTGTGTAGCTCAGTGGCAGAGTGTTTGACTGGGTGGCACACTGCTTGGGTTCAACTCCTATCCTGTTTTAAGGAAATAGTTGGGAGTATTAGATTTTATAAGATAATGTAGACAACTTGAAAATATTAACTGAAGACTATAATGCATTTAAAAAGAAAACTTAATGTACCCTTTTTATGAGGTAAATTTAAAAAGTGTTCATCTAATTTTTAGAGGCCCTACTTTATCATAAGAGAAATATATGTTTATTATTATAAAATGGAGAATGTAGAAGGCAGCTAATGTGGCCCAGTGTGTCGTATAGATACATCTCAGAAGCAATTGTTCTTTCTGTGCTTATGTCCTTCTATATAGGTTTGTGTTTTCTATTTCCATGCAGGGTTGTCTGATCTATGTAGTATTAAAACTCTCACCCTGGATATGGGACTCATTGAGATTGTTTTGAATGAACATCACAAAGAAGTGAAATCAATTAAGGAGAAAACAAGGGCTGTTGAGGCATCAAGGGATGAAAACCAAAGGAAAATACAAAGCGCATGTGGTGATTTGAGTAAGAACGCTCCCTATGGGCAAATGTATTTGAACACTTGGTCCTTAACTGGTGCTGCTGGTTGAACAGCTTTTGTTGGAAGATGTACATTACTGGAGGCAGGCTCTGACAATAAACTCCTAAGAATCTGCTTGCAGCTAAATTAAAAAATAATGAACTGATTTCATTTTGGAAGCAATTTAAAGGCAGCTTAGTATTGAATCATGCTTATTATCGGTGACTTTTATGAAGTTCTACAATGAGGAAGAGCAAGTAGGCTGAAAAGAAATACAGAATGTACTGTTTAAAGAGAAAAAGAGCCCTGGGAAGCTTAATGTTGTAGCTAAGCCTTGTGCTGAAAGAGATAAGGATATCAGAACGTATAAGGAGAGCCCCGCTCAACACTGGCATGAAAAAAAGGACATCTTGAGAGCAATATCTCAAACAACTGATCATCCAGCTTGGGGAAAAAAAAAAGGATAAGGCATGTTCTGATCCTAGAAGACACTGGAGAAAAGTTCTGCTGTTAATGTGACTCCAGGAATCCAGCCTCCATTCCAAATGGACAGCCCAACGTGGGAGATATCATGCCTAAGATGCTAGCTTTAGAAGCATAAAGATACATGAGTAAAAGGGTTCTAGATAATTCCTTCACGGCTTCAGAAAGCTGTTGAGTCCAGGCAGTGTATGGTGGATGAGTCGTTGCATTACAGGACCAGAGGGTCTGAAATGCCCATTGCATGAAGCTGTAAAAGTAAAGCTTGACTTGTTCTGAAATATTGGAGATGCAAAAGCAGTGGGATATCTGCCAAAGACATCTACAGACAGGGCATGAAACCGGCACAAGGGGGATGTATGTACTGCCATAAAAGCTGGTGGAGTGGAGCCATCTAAGTCCTTTGATATGAGACACAGAGATAAAGGATTTGGTTGCACCCTATTGGGTTTTAGTCTTGTTTGGCTCTCGTATTTCCTCTCTATGCCTCCCTTCCATCCTTTTGGAATGGTAATGTATAATTTATGCCATTATATATTAGAGCTATGTGTCTTGCCTTTTGATTTTAGAATAAGGTACAATTAAAAGATTGCCCTCAGTCTCAAAATAGACCTTGCACTTTGAACTTTTAAGCAGTGTTCAGACTGAAAGACTGTGAGAGCCTTTGAAGTTGGACTAAATCAGTTTTACGTTATGAAATTGCCTTTACTCTATGGCAGTGGCTCTCATCCTTCTTGAGGCTATGACACTTTAATACAGTGCTTCATGTGGTGCTGAGCCCCAACCATAAAATTATTTTCATTGCTACTTTTTTAACTGTAATTTTGCTACTGTTATCAAGTGTAATGCAAATATCTGCTATACAGGATGGTTTCTGGTGATCCCTGTCAAAGAGTCATTTGATTCTCCTTAAAGGGGTCATGACTCACAGGTTTTTGATAGTGGATATGGTTGTTCGAACAATAATATCTCCTACAGGTTCATGTATTTGAACATTTGTTTCTCAGTTGGTTGCACTATTTGGACAGGTTTAAGAGGCATGGCCTTTTTGGAGGTAGCATGTCA
>JANHMN010000004.1:110800941-110833205 GCA_030674055.1 Rhabdomys pumilio | reverse complement strand
ACACACACACACACACACACACACACACACACACACACACACACACACCATGAAGGTAAAAAGCAATGCTTTGTCAAGGTTTCATTTACCTCTCAAATTTTTTTTCTATTAAAATAGTGAGTATACTCATGTGGCTACATAGAAGCCTGACAGCACATACTGAGTCTCAGTCTATAATCAAGTATCAAGTACAAGTCCACCATTAGCCTATGGTTTAATCTCCAGAAATTACACCAAGTCATTCTCAAATGCTGCTTCTTTAAAAAGGAGCCTCCATATAGAATTGTAAACACATTCCTACAGAAAGTGGCCTATTTCTCCTCTTTTGTGTAACACTCCTTTCTGGACCTTGAAGAATTGAGCACATCAAGGAGAAGGGCATGTCTCCTAAATTGAACTAATCATAATTTTATCTGGAGATTCTGAATTTAAGTGATGAGAGCCTGATTCAATTGGCAATAAAATGGAAAAAAAATATTGAAACCCCAGTTCAACAACGAATAACAAAGGACCTACAACTTCTGTAACTGCCACACTTTCCATTCTTTAGTTAACATAATTTCTTAGGATTTGAAAAACATCTATGTAATGAAGATACAGTTGCCCATGTATTTTGATAAGTTTTTATTTTGTTGCTAATAATCATTTTTGACCCTCCACAGGTTATAGGTCTCAGTTTTTCATAACTCAGTCTCTCCATATAATTATTCTCCCTTTTTAGACATCATTTCTCATACTCAAATTTCAGCTTCCTTAAAATATCTTTGAATTCCTAAGGCATGCTTTGTTATCCTAAGTCTAATATATTCATTGTAATTCCCTTTGGCTTTCACAAATACTGAGTTCCTAGCACTATGTACATGCTTATTTGTTCCTTGCTTTGGACAGAGACAGAACAGGCAGTACTGATAATCCCACTCAGTGGCATAATATGAGAAATCTATTCTTATGTTCCATTAATTCACACGTGATTTTGCTGAAAGTGATTAGTCTATGAAGATAGACTCTACTTCAGTCTCTGCTTAGAAGATACATCAAATAACATTATTTAATATGAACATAATACATCACAATCATTATGATCCTAATGTTCCAGGTGCAACTGAGGGCAAATTCTAAATTGAAAAGGATAAGGTGTATGGACCTTCTTTTGGAAAGGCTTGCAACACAAAAATAAGTCAGAAAGTGTAAATAGTGAGACACTCAGGACTATGTCATGACTTGGCCATGCAAATTTTTTTAACCGCTCATTGTTGATTCCTATATTTGTGTAGCTATTTACCAATCCTTAATGCTTTCTATGGCTACATAAAAATACCAATTAGAGAATTTCTAAAGCAGCTGTTTAAGCACTATAAGATGAAAAATTCTTTAGAAATGTAGAGAATTGTTATTTCCCTGAGAAGCAAAACAGGTAAGATAAAAAGTTATAGAATATACTGATGGGAAATATGTGTCCTACACAGGAATGATAGCTAAAAGAATGAGTCATGTACAAATAATAAACAGAGCTTACAAACATCTAAAATGTAATGAAACGTCTTAGAAAATGATGAGGAGAGTAGAATGTGCTAATTTTCACATTGCAAAGAAATTATATTTTATGGAACATAAAATAATCAAAGCTCATTTGCCAAAACACACTTGTTTAGTAAGAAGTAACACTGTATTTCAAGCCACAGGATTCAAATCTCAGACTCATTCTGATAATGAGTCTTGCTCTAAACAGGACAATAGATTGTTCAGACTAGTGTACTGAATAACACATATCTGCTAAAATATAATAGCATATACTGTTAACATATATCTAGAATAAATACATGAATACATGCATGTGCCTCTGTGTCTGTGAATGTGTGTGAATGTGTGTGTATGTGCATACTTTATTAAGAATACAAGTTGATATAGCTATGAAATAAATATATGTTTATGTCTTTTATTTCTAATATTTCTACACTGGTAGTATAAAAGAATTCTGAGAAAAGTTGAAAATATCACTGATAAATGCCACAGTGCAAGTTGTGGGAACATAATATCCTTTTGATTTTCATGACCCCATTTGACATAGATAATTTGTATACCACATTCAATATTCCACTGTCAATTGTATGGGTGGGATGTACCCTCATGTAAGTTTATGAAGGTAGCACACTCCATAACTCAAACTGAGGCAATGACACAGAATAATCACTCATGCTTATCTCCTTCAGATTTAGTCTACTTACTATTATGTATGAATATGTCCATATGGGTGTGCACATGACAGTGTGTGTAGAGATCAGAGAACAACATTGAGAGCTGGTT
Source organism: Rhabdomys pumilio (assembly GCA_030674055.1). Lineage (NCBI taxonomy): Eukaryota > Metazoa > Chordata > Mammalia > Rodentia > Muridae > Rhabdomys > Rhabdomys pumilio. The sequence goes on along the minus strand of JANHMN010000004.1, from coordinate 110,830,901 downwards.
CTCTCTTTGAGCTTTTTGAGGTAAGCTCTTTCTTGTAACCATGATGTTATGGCATGCTGACTGGATGTTATATTTCTAAGCCATTCCCTTGTCTCTGCTTCCCATTCTGTTCTAAGAATACTGGGATTACAAATATGTGCCACCACATCCAGCTTTTTATGTGGGTTCTGGAGATCAAATTCAGGTGGTCAGGCTTGCAGTGAGAGTGTTTTTACCTATTGAGCTCTATCACCTGCCCCCATTTCACTGTTGAATATAAATGAAAATTTCAAAAAATGTTTTTGCATTGTTTTCTTAAAAGAAAGCTAAACAGGCTGAGTACACAGTAGGACAATGGGTTGTCTAAATGATCTTAAATAATCCCAGGATATATAGTTGACTTAGTTATGACGTCTGCCAAGAGTACAGTTTTTGAAGGCAAAAGGTATTTTTAGAAACATCTGTTGCTACAACCAACCAGGGACCAACATTGAAATAAATGTGTCTCTTTAGAAGACATTTCTGATTCAAATCAACACACACACATGAGGTATAGAAGGGACTGTACATGGGTTTCTTTGAAAATGATTTACAGTTTAGGCTCTAATAAGAAACATTACTCCCTTGCTTTTCATATCTTACTTAAAAACATTTAAATAATTTAATCTAATATTGATTAAATTACTGTTAGAAGTAATCTCTATTTGTTTTAGAGTACAACGTTTTAAAGTAATAGGTATCTTGAGTTGTCTTCTAGTTATATGTTAACGACACAGGAATGGTATACCTTTAAGTTCACTTAGAATTTTATAGGATGAAGAAGAGATGGGATGTTTCAGTCAAACAAACTGTGCAAATAAGTGAAAAATTGATGTAAAATCTCATTGATGTATTGATTTCTTTTTGTTGAAAATTTTTTCCTGTATAGATACTGTCTAAAATTTTGTTTTATTAAGAATAATCTTTGTTTTTGTTCATGGTATTATATTTAATATATCTTTACAACTTATTAATTGCAGATATTTTGTGTCTACTGTAAAAAGAAGACATGAAAATTTAAAAATTTCGGGAAGTAAATGTCATTTTCTGTTTAAAGGGAACTCATTAAATCCATGAAGATCAATCAACTAAAGAATCAGTTACTGGTTGTATAATTTGATTTTCATACATAATGGTAGATCTAAAATAGATTTTTTTTTTACATTTTGACATTAGAATGATTTCTGTTTGTTATCAGTCAGAATAGTCAGAATTTTTGAAGTATTAATAGATAAACAGTATGTAAAATTTTAGTTTTGAATATTTTTATTAAAAATACAATACATTATAGATTTTGGTGCATATTTTTTTTTTAATCATTCAGGTATGCCACTGTGGAAATTAGATTTCATTGACTATAGTTTTAACAGGACCATAAAGTTTGGTTAAACACATAAAACAAAGCAATTGAGAATTGTATTTGAATAATACATTTTGTTTATAGTGGTCTCAGTACTTTAGTAGACTATTACAAACTGGTATTTCATAGTGTGACTCAGCTTTTCCATTGTTATTCAACCCGTGCTTCTCTCTAACAGAAAACACGTCTGCTAAGCAGCCATGTTGACTTTAGTGACTTCCTTCTCTGCTGGGCTATTATTGGGATCATTTTGCTAACCTGGTATGTGAGATGAGCTACATGAACAGCATTAAACATCATTTCCTTTCAGGCTTCTTATAAAGATATCTATTTGAGCCCAGGTACATTGTCCTGGTTTTTATTGGCCAAGTCTTCAAAGGAGTCACAGTACTGTGAAGCAAAGATAAACTTCCCTCAAGTTTACAAGGTCAGGAGCGTTTTTATTTTTGGAACAAAGACTCAATAAAAAGTTAGTGTCAGGTCTCAAATGAGCTCTGTTGCCAAAACTGAGCTTGAACCCTTGCTTTTCTTGCCTTTACCTTCCAGTATTAGGATTATAACACATGCCGGCACCATCTAATTACAATAGTTTACCATAGCAAATGATATTAGCATGTGTACGTTCTGAATAAGTAAAACTTGCACAGTTGTCATATGGGTTTTAAGCTTAAAATGAAAATACTTTCTCTAATTTCTGTCATATTGTTTTGTGTCACTGTTTTCTCTGACTTATCTATGCTTTTAAGGAACTCCTTCCATTTCCTCATATTGTGTCTACCAATAAAAATTTAGAGTACAAATGTTGAAACAGTTACTACACTTTCTTTTGTCTTTAGATTAGCAATTACATCTTAAATTAATCACTCTCCAGAAACCTAAAATACTGCATATTTGGTAGATTCTAACTAAAATCTGGCATGACAAATTCATTTTAAAAAACTACTAATTAGTAAAAAATATCCAAAGGACAAAATAAATATGTATACGACGTGGTACAATTTGTTAACATTGGGTAAGATTTCATGTTATTTCACATATATCAAGAGACATAATTAGTAACAGAAATGAACTAATGTAAAAGGAAGGCAGTAATGTTATTTGCATCAGGGGTGAAGGATAGAGAACTATGCCAGGTACCAGAAACCAAATATGGAATGGGTGTATGTACCTAAAACAATAACTTGAAAGTGGGGAGTAACAAAACGATTACCATGGCTGGGAAAGAAGGAGTTTGGGGAAAGGAAGATGTTGGTCTAAGAGCAAAAGGGCTTATTTCTTTGATAGGCACAAGAGCTGTGCATCATGGTAACTCTTAGAAACTGTGTGACGCTTGTTCCAAAATTATGTGCTGAGATTACTCTTCAGAATTTCTAACTTCAAAAATGATAAGGTGATAAAATGAGGGACATGTTAATTATCTTGCCTCAATCTTCCCTTAGTGTTATAAATCCACCATATATCATATTTCTTTAAAGGTTGTCTAAACTCTGTATGTTTTTGAAAAGTTATACTATATAAATACATGTAACTGTTTTTTCAATGCCACCTTAGATTGGAAAAAGATAGGGGAAGCTGTAGCTAGTCTTTTACTTTGTGGGTTCTTTTTCCTACTCTTTATCCACCCTTCCCCAGTTTCACCCTCTATCACTAGATAGAAAAGGTAGGAGAGAAGGAGAGAGAGAAAGAGGGAGAGAGGGAGAGAAAGAATCCTTGAATCTAATTTACCTTCTTTCTTCTTGTTTCTTCTTTGAACATTGACTACTAACAAACCACCACCAATTTCCCTGAATAACCATCAACTACTGACTGCTCCTATTGGGGCCTCTATCATTTATTTAAACTCTGAAAAATTCCCAGAATCATAAACATCACACAATCATAGAAACCATTTGCAGCTGGCAAAATCATTTCTCTGCTAGAGCATGAGGTAAATCATAGTCATATGCTGCAGACAGTCCGGAGTAGCCCCATATCCCCACAGCTGTGATAAAAATGAAAGCACATTCTTATAATATTTCTCTGTGGTTTTTTTTTTTACATTATAGTAAGCAATTACTGATTTAATCTGTGTATGTTATTACTAGAAAAATGCTCATGGTCTTGAGTCTGGCTCTCGGGTGTACCACTTTGGTACTGGCAAGTGTGGTAAGGGAGGTCTTTTTCCTATATCATCACTGAAAAGTTTCAACTGTGCATAATTATACTTGTGTGGCAGATCGAGAGTTTTGTTTTGTTTCACTAGCCATGTCTGCTGATATTTTAGTTTGAATGTTAATTCCTTAGTACGAAGAGGCAGCTCTATGAATGTCACAGGTTAAAAGGAAAAAAATGCAACATCAGTTTGATTAATATCTTGAGCTAATGGGAAAAGAATGATAGATCTTAATATGTTTCCCTAAAATAACTGCCAGTGAAGTGAAGTGCAAACACACAAGGAAGAGGACTGATGTACTATCAGAGGCAGGCCCTCCAGGAAGGTTAAGAGTTGAAAGGCTGCAGTGTGAGACAGCGCTTATTCAAATTCTCACTTGACATTTATTAATGATTCTTTCCACATCATTTTATTGGAGATTAAACAGATATTACACAGAAAGTACCTGGTGCCACATCATATTCTTGATATAAATTTATTATAATGGCTAAAATAAAACTTTAATGATATTAAATACAAAGAAAACAATTTAAATACATAAAATGCACATAATATCTGATTAATGTAGTAGACCCCAATAAATAAATAAATACATTAATGCTATCACATATCATTAATAACAAGAGACTGCTGAACTCACAGTAAAACATATTTCATTTTTGTCAACCTTGCTGATATTTATTAATGACACTCTTTCTCAGTAACAGCTGAGAATAACATTTTTCTAAAATAAATATTTCATAATAAAATGAAAATTTAGAGCAGTATGTGTGTGCGTGCACGTGCACACATTATTATGATCCTGTTCCATATTTGTTAGTTTTAGATATTATTCTCTATCTATCTATCTATCTATCTATCTATCTATCTATCTATCCACTTCAACAACAATCTTTGAGCACCTCCATACATACATGGTGGACACCACTTATCAAAGAGGAACACCACTCTATAGACATAGAACTACCTTTAGCATCTTGGGATTTTCTCCCATCAGACCCTACATATTCATAAGGTGCACTCTCACTTGTATATCTTATCCTTCATAACAGGGACAATGAGGCTGACAGGAGAGCAAGAAGCCATGGCAGTACATACAACATGTCTGCACAACCATGATGCTCCTACAGATGACCCATTTTTGACTTAGTTTCAGTTGCATGTGTTGCCATCTATAACAATGGCAATCATACTTTCTTCTAGACATATTTGTAAATTCTGTCCTTTTCCTATTTGAGGGCCAAATGCTGTATATCTTTCCCAGGAGAGACAGGAAGAAACATCAACTCACTGCAGATAGGGTGGCAATGACAAGACAAAGAAACAGTTGCATCACTATCTAGTTAAGTAAACCAATGAATTAAACTGAGATTACGTGCGGGATGTGGATGAAGGGAAACAGGGCAACCAATGAGTAGCTACACCATCTAAGAGATATCTATCTCTCTATCAAATGTTAATAGCTTCTATATTTTTTTAGAAACAAAGTCATCTCATGTGACTTGTATGCACTGTGAGTTTCATGAGCTATTTGTTTCTGTAAATGTTTTTGGGACCAATCTTTTAAGGGTTTCATCATGTGGGAAATCACAGTTTTCTGATTTTGAAATCACAGTGCTAGGTCTTGCACAGAGCGCAGAGTTCTGCATTGCTGTAAATCAGTGGTATGTAGAGAATGAGGTGGCTAACTGCTGCTGGCAGGAGGAAGGATCCCATTCAATACTTGAGACAGATCAGAGGTACTCAACTCTTACTGAAGTTATTTGACTAGGAGTTAAGTATAATTGACTACAATTAAGAATTGCAATATAATCTTATAGTAATCGTTCTTTTAATGCTCAACTTTCCTTCAGATAAGCTAAGCTGTTAGAACTGGGCTCATCTGAGTCTGACTGATAGGTGTCAGACATTCTCTTTCTACCTTAGGCAGGGAACTGTCAATCAAATTACAACCAACTCTTTGGCAACCAGTGTGACTGTCATAATGATGGTTGGCTGTTTTGAATATTTTGTGGCAGCAGCTAAAGCAGGATTTATGCTTCAGGAGGTCTTGCTTTAGTGACAATTTCTGCAGCTCACATAAACTCCAAAGAATTTACTTTGGCACAGGGACTAGATTCACCAGTAGCCCTAAGACTCCTGAGTAGACAACTTGCAATAACTCGTCTCAGGAGACCTCTGTTGCAAAGTTATTCATGGTCCACACAGCCAGTTTTTGGACTTCAAAGTTTGCATTTTTAGGAGTGCCACCAAAGAAGGCAGTAGGTCACACATGACCAGCTTCTGGATGTGGCAATTGGGCCCCTCTATCATATTTTTCAGAGCCCAGTCAGCCTTCTTTTGCATAGAGATCTTGAGGTGTTTGGAGCCTGGGGGGTGGGGTAGGAGGGAACTACCTTTAGCATGCCTCCACTGACGACCATCTGAATGTGAAAAAAAATCTCCTTGACAATGTTGCCCATGGTGTGGTAAGAAGGGATCAAGACATTGAGTTCCTATCTTGTCATGAGCTCTAGAGGCCTGGGCATGACCTTTGTGTCAATTACTTGACTAATGGGCTTACCATAACCTTCTACTTCATAGAACAGAGCCCTTCAAGTGTCTCAGAGTATGATACTCACTTTTCTACAGCCTAGCCTGCCATTCTCCTCTGGGAAACTCCTCTCCTCCTTCCTCCATAGTCTCTTCATAAATTCCTATTATCTGTAGATATCCCAGGCTATATTCTTACATCTAAAGGTTCAGAGCTAGAATCCACAGCAATATTTGAGACATGTACACATGAAAGGAAATAATTTAGTTTTAACTGTGACATATTTTATTTGGCCACATTAGCTGTGCTTAGTTAGATAAACATAGTTAACTTACAGGGCTCTGTTCTCTGAGAGGGCCTAGAAACACAAAATCCTGTTGGCAACAGATTCTCCAGTAAAGTGAACAAGGTCCTTGAGAAAATGGCAGATTTTTGATTTGTGGTAGGAAAGTAAAAATGAGCCTGAAGTCTGTTCTAATATTAAGAAGTACTCTAAGTTAAACTAAACTAAATGATTAAGTTAAATTAGGTAAACTACAGTAACAAAAAGTAGAAATATGGACCAACCAAAGAACTTTGCAGCCATATTGAATGAGCTAGAGGAGCCAGTGTTACAAAGCTGAAGCATTCCAACATCCTATGGCAGTGGTGATGCTTACCAAGGAACAAAAGGCACATCTTAAGTGCATTCTGGTACTTATCAACAACTTTATGAAAGAAACAAAGGGGGGGGGGATGACAAGCTCTCCTTGAGGAGCTTCAATCAATATGCGTGCAGGCATGAATGAAATAGAGAATGAGTCTTAGCAAACTACCATAACAGGTATTATATGGAGGAGGAGCAGCTGCTTGTGTAAGCCACTGCAGAGGACTTGGGAAGAACAAAGAAATATCTGACCACATTTCCCGGCAAGTACTTATTGATGGCTATTGAGGTTATAGCACAAATCCACACATTCTTTGATAGTTCTTCCATGATAGAGAGTTTAGATGCCTTCCCTGTGATGAGGACAGATTTACAGTGTGTTTCCAGCAAATAATGTGTAGAAAATGCAAAAAGCAATTCTTTATCTTGGAAGAAATATGAAAATAACACCTTGACTATGATAACAGATGGCATAACAGCTAGGAAGCCACACAAATAGCCAAATCACATTAAAAGAGGTGTCATGGTTTTGGTAGTCTTCTAAAAACAGAAACTTTATAGCCTCAGTAACACAATCTTTTGATAACAGAAGACAAAGAAAAATTAATTTCTGAACATTTTACAAAATGCTTGGCCTTACTCATTAGGGATATCATATTTAAAAAGGTCAGGATACAGTAAACTAGGAAGAGACCAAGGAAATAGGTTGTCTAGATATTTGTGAGCACAGAAATATTTGTAAGCAAACGTTATATTTGAATAACACTTTTATCTTGGTCTTGGAGTAGGCAACCCATACCCTTTGAGGCAATTAGCCCATTGCTGATTTTCATAAAGTTTTATTAAAACAGCAGCATGGTCATGCTTTGTCATGTGACAGTTCATATGCATAAACTGAATGCCTGTAAATGAAGCCATTTGCCCAACAGGCTCGCACATTTAATATCCAACTTTTATAGGACAAGTTGGCATAGAGAACATCTAAGTGTTATTTTTCTCTCACTCTCCCATAAAGCTAAAATAACTTTATGACAAAGTTTTAAGACATCATCTGATTTAAATCATCTGTGCATTCTAATATACTGTTGTTTGACAGATTACTGTTTGTGTTATAATAAAACACTTTGCTGAGTGTTTTCCACGCCCATCTCTAATTGAGCCTCTCAACAACTAACCCCACTTATGGTAAAAGAAGCTACTGCTGGTAGGTAGGTAAGTAAAGTTACTGTGGAGGAAGGCACAGAGTTCCTGCTCACTCAGGTATTAAAGCCTGAGTCTAAAGTTCATTTTCTACTTTTCTATTACTCATATTCCTGGGTCAACTGCAGATGCTTAGAGTCACCTTCAGAGATGACTCAGATATAATTTATTAAACGTGAGAGCACTTACTGTGCAACAGCTTCTGTACAAATGGAACCAGTGTCCCCTCTCTAAGATTCTAAGATGCATGGAATGACAATCTCATTTATCTACCCATCTCTGGAACTTGCTCTCATTCCTCCAGAGCTCTGGTACGATTTATAACCACGTTAGTTACTTTCTCATCACTATGATGAAATACCTGATATGAACAGTTGAAAGAAGCTTTATTTTACCTCAAGATTTCAGAGATTTTCATCCATGGCCTTTGACCTCATTGATCGTAAGCCCATGATGAGGGAAAACATCATATCGAAAGGACTGGGCAGAGACAGAAACTATTTACTTCATGGTATACAAGGAGCAGAGGGAGTTAGACATGAAAGGGACAGGGACAAGATAACTACCCACAAGAAGCTGTTCCAGGCTATCTTTTTCCTCTGCCTAGGCCTCAAAACATCTGTAGATATCATTATCATCAGGGGACCAACTACTGAGCACGTGGCTCAACACAACTGAACTAATCCTGTTCAAGGCATGACAAAGGTTCTGTACTTTCTCTTCCTGCACATCAAATTGTCTCACTGAGGGACACAGCAGGTATGTGCACGGCCTTTCTCTTCCCTTTTCATGTCTCTTAGCCCCCTGTTTACCATGTGTAATAGCAGAAGCAGCTGCCCTTGATAAACTTTGAGTTTTTGTTATTTAATGTACTCAGCTAAGTCTTTTACATTGAAGTGAAAAGTTAACTTTGCTTCAGGCCATTAACATTTTCTAAAATGACAGTTGCATAAGGTTTTTGGCTATTTGCATTTTAATAAGTTAGTTCACTACGTTTCTTGTGTCATATTACTAGGTATCACACGTAAGTCAGAAACATCTCCTTTGAATTTAAACTTTGTTACGGTGGGCAATGCCCACCATAGTGGGCAATGCCGTCATCCTAGAACTTGAGAAGTAGAGGTAGGAGGATCAGGAGTTCAAGGTTAGGCTTTAGCTGTGTGACATGACACATGTCTTTAAAAAGATAGAAAGTCAAAACTTTAGCAGAGCAAGTTTGCTTGATTATCACTCACACTGAGCAGAATTCCTGAGTACTGCAGTTTCCATTCTTTAAGTGGAAAGGGGAAAAAATAACCTGCTCTTCTGGACTCCTTACGGCTAGGAAGTGGGCACACTCTTTCCTTTGAAAGCTTGTAATTCATTTCAATGGACATTTTTTTTTTCCTGGTTGACAGCACATTAAGTGTATAGATAAATGACTGACAAAACATCAAGCCCCATTGAACACAGTTAAGCATTCTTGCGATCCCAGCCCTGGTTTGACAGAACAGAGAATGATTTCCTTTGAGCCATTCTTAGAATTCATGACAGGATTACTTTTAAAACACTAGATCTTTGATGGCATTGCTATCTTTACATGATGCTTCAATTCCCTGTTAAGAAGATACAATGCCTGTTGGGATTTGACACGTATAGCCTAAGTTTTAATAACTCCAAAGGTGTGATGTAGCTGGGAAGGAGAGACTTAAAGGAGCTTTGTGAAAGGCACCTTATTACTTTCATATCAGAACAAATTTAAATAAAAGTCTGCCCGTTTCATTATTGTCAGGAAGCATATTTTTTTCAACTCCACATCTCTATGGCAACGTCTCTATCTATAGTGACAATTCACTCTTTAATTTGAGATGTGCAGTATGCAAAGAGTATTTAATTTCTTACTCTCTAGGCAACTCCTAAGCCTGCTTACGAGTGGCAGCTGCATACATTATTAGGAAACTTCACTTGACAGTTTCTTGGACAGAGGAGAGATAATTACTTGCTAAAGTGGTTTTATGTTTCAGTACTAAGGACTAACCCCGAATTTTATATTAGAACTCTTCCTCAAAAGACATCCATGTGTAAATGCTTTCTTCAAATTCTTTGTACCACTTTAGCTCATTAATCATCAAAATTTTCTCCATCTTTGAAGTACATAACATTTGTTTCTTTGTTAATTTATTTATTTATTTATTACTAGGACTGTCTTCAGAGACTTGTAGCCCAGACTTCAATTCACAATATAGCTAACATCAACTTACACTCCTGATTTTTCTTTCTTAGCTTGACAAGGCAGGAAATATATTCACCATCATACTTGATAAAATTCACAGCAAATTCTGGTCTGCTATGAAACTCAAACTATCTTCATACCACTCTCGTATAATGTTGCCCTCATGCTATAGATAAAATGTTAAAATATAAATACCTAATACATTCTACATTCTTTTAATTGGATCTAGTTTGGGTGAAAGCTTGTTTCCTACCTAGTAATATTGAGACCTACTGGGTCATATAGGAGATGACATCAATGGGAGGTGAACAGGTCTTTGGTGTTACCGTCCTCGGGAAGAATGTAAGTAGTTTTCAGAGACTCTACCATTTCTCAAAGGGTAAGGTATAAGTGAGCAGCTCTGACTGGAGTCTCTCTGTGGCTTTCCATTTTGCATTTCATGTAACCTTTCCTGTTACCTGAGATTATACCGCCATGCCATCTTCTACTGAGTGACTCAGCATAGGGCTTCTTCCCCAGGAGCTGAGCAAATGGGCTTCCAAACACTGATTTTTTTTCTCCAAAATAACCTTTCCTCTTTCCAAAGTACTCAGACTTAAGTGTTCTTTTCTCATAGGAGTAACAAACACTAAAACAAACTACAATTTTTCTAAACAGTTTTTGGCTCTGAAGCTGATGACCAGTAAAAAGTTGTTTCCACTCTGCTGAAGACCATCTCTTGCAGGCTTCCGTAATGTCGGCTGTAGCCTTCCTGTCTGCCCTGGTACTACTAATGAAGGCAATTCTTGTATTAAATTTTCACATTCCCTATCTAGATTTTACCACCCTTGTGATTTGGTTTGAACCAGATTTTTACATGTCTATGGAGAATTGTTCATGTTTCTTTCCTCGCACTGGCATAATGCTAGATTTTGTATATGTCTGTGGATGGAGGCGGCATGGCTGCTTCTACAGGCCTCATGGGAGGTGCAATACTGCAGACTCCTAGTCATTTGGCTGCTGTTTTTCTACCTCACCTTATGCTTTCCATAATCTACTTCTGTTTCCTTGGTATGTGCTTCTGTGAACATCATTTCGTTGGTAAGTTTCTTAGTTATACTATTGATTACATGTCATCACTGTATCTCTTTTCACTTGCAATGTAAGTCATGGTGCCTTAGGTCTACTGTCAATCTATTGTGGGAAAATACAGTGCACTTGAGCACAATTTCAGAATTTATTCACTCTCTAGAAAATTTCCAACAGGGCCTTACTATGCACAGCATTGTGGAAACTCATTGAATTGTTAGACTAAGAAAGAGATGAACATATGATTTATATACAATTGTTTTAGTTTTTAAATTACCTTGAATGGGAAAGGAAACATTTTCGAGTATGAAAAGAGTATTTGCATTTACTATGATAAATTTTATAATTTTAGTATATTTAGTTTAGAAAAATGTTTTAAGCATAATTCAAAACTTCTATTTTAAGAAAATCTGTTAACCTGTGCTTAAGCTACTATTTTTTATCTAATAGGTCTCAATTTTTAAAATATTCACTTCATTGAATTATTTAGATTTTAATACTACTTAATAAAGTGAATAATGAATATCTTTAGTTATCTCACACTAAAATATTTAATATATTTTATTTTTTAAAGAATTTTTGGTATAGAATGCATTTGAATAAAAATACTAAATTTTTGCTAATCTCAGAATTTATATATATAGTTTTAATAAATTACGTCTTTTACCTTTTAAGTACTATTACCCCAAAATTACATGTATATTACATACATGCCATAAATATAAGCAATTCAGATTATCTAAAAGTAAATAGAATTTATAATTTTTAATTCTTATACTTTAATAGTTATTCATGTTAGAAATCAGAATAAATTTGGAAATTTTACCCAGAAAAAAGACAGGCAATCTGATGAAAGCAACTCCTCAACTGAGGCTCTTTCTTTGTAAGTGACTCTTGTTTATGTCAAATGACAAAAAAATAACAAGCACAATTGACCTCCTGTTATCTTGATGTAAAATACAAAACTATTGGGGCTGGAGAGGTGGCTCAGTGGTTAAGAGCACAGACTGTGCTTCCAGATGTCCTGAGTTCAATTCCCAGGAACCACATGGTGGCTCATAACCGTCTGTAATAGCATCTGATGCCCTCTTCTGGTGTATCTGAAAACAGCTGCAGTGTACTCACATACATTAAATAAGTAAATCTTAAAAAAAAATTACAAAACTATTAAACTAACTTTTTTCTGCTTTTCCTCAAGGAGCCATGTTAACATTACAATATAATATACAATGTATCTTTAAACATCATACAATTCTTTAAAACTTTGACAGTTTATGTATCCAATGTCTCTTTAAAACTCCCAGCCTTGTAGTGTCCCAGCCTTGAGTTCTATATAAAAAAAAAAAAAATGTATAAACTTTGCTATTCCAAAAGGGAAGAAGCAGGCACAGTTATAAGTAGATCAAAGCAAAACCAAACTTCAGCAGTGTGGATAGTTAAGTGTCTTAGTTGGGGTTTCTATTGCTGAGACAGAACACCATGACCAAAAGCAGCTTAGGGAGGAGAGTTTTCTCTCATCTTATATGTTGTAGTCCATCATTTAGGAAAGCCATCACAGGAACTCAAAGCAGAAACCTAGAGGTAAGGACTGGTACAAAAGACATTGAAGAATTCTGCTTACTGGGTTGCTCCTATGGCTTGCTCATCCTCCTTTCTTAAAGCATCGAGGACCACCTGCCCATAGGTGCAACTGTCCATCATGTTCTAGGCTCTCCTACATGATTTACCAATCATCAAAATGCCATACAGACTTGCCTACAGGCAATTGATGAGGGTATTTTATCAATTCAGATTCTCAAATGACCCTACCTATGTCAACATGTCAAAAAGACTACACAACACACCGAGCATCTAATATTTGGAACTCATTAATGAAATTTTGAGCTCTGAAACCTGTAATTATCCTTATCATTTCGACTCTGCTGTCTCCAACACATGCTCAGCTTGTTTTCTAGACTATGGATAGTTCACACCTGCCACTATCCTTGATGGCCACCATGTGGTTCTGACATGTCCAATATTCTAGAGTCTCTCTGCAGTTGAGCCCGTAATTTCACTAGTGGCTTCTGCTAGATTGTCTTCAGGAACTCTGAGCTGGCACATAGTGCCACACAGCAGCCTCTTCATGTTACACATTCATTCCTAAGACCTCTCCTGCAACTGAAAGTGCACCTTTACCTCTAGGCCTCTCTGCAGGGATTCCAGCTCTGCCACATGGTTCTAAGCCTTCACGCCTTCAAAGTCAATATCATGTGGGTGCGTGGTAGGCATTACCAATGTCTGTTAGCTTGAGATTGTCTCACTGGACCATGCTTTCTCATGGACTGACACGTGTAATGACCCTGAGAAAATATTTCCAGAATTCTTTATCTCTATGGTGATGATTTCTAATAAATCACAGATAATTGTTCATCCTCAGCTAAGCTGCAGTAATTATTGCAGCAAATTTAAAATTTCACTTCAGTGGTTCTAGTGTCTTATGACTCACTCATGATGTGTTAGCACCTTCTAACCAGAAAGCATAAATCTTTAGTTCAGAATTGCACATGTATAGTTGTGATAGAGCAATTGAGAGTCTCTCAAAGTTTCCTCTGGAACTTTCTAAAGCAGGCCTCTATCTGCATTTCTTTAATCAGAATAACCTATAGAATTCTAAGCCCCTAATTGCTTTGCCTATTCAAAGTGACAAAATCTTCCACCCTCCCACACGGCAGTACAGGGTATAAATGCCACTTGGTTAGGGTTCATCACAACAAGACTCTACTCTCTGGAACCAATTTCTGTTTTAGGTTGCTTTTATGTTTGTTGTGAAACATTAAAATTGTAGTAAAAGAATAAACAAAAGCAACTTGGAAAGTTACAATTTTCAGTTCATAATTGAAGAAAATCAGGGAAGTTTAAGGTAGAACCTTTAAGTCAGAAACTGAAGTAGAGATCATTGCTGCTCACTGTCTTGCTCAGCTACATGTCTTACATATCCCAGGCCCACCTGCCCAGGCATGGTATCACTCTCAGGAAGATGGACCTGCCAATATCAATCAACTGATTAAAAAAATATCCCACTGACATATTTACAGAACAGTCTTATGGGGGCAGATCCTGAATTTAGGCTTCCTCTTCTTAGGTGACTCTAGCATGTGTTAACAAAAACTAAGAATCTCAGTAATCATTAATCACCCCTAGATCTGCAGTAGACCAAGTGCTGTGGCCTTTTCTTTCACTCTGCCCTCATTCCTAGGGGACTAAACAAATTCTGCCAAAACAGTGTGCTTTCCTCCTTCTGTGAACTCCCATCAATTCTGGTCCATTTTCATTCCTAAGTGTCAGTTCCCAATATCTAGAAACACAATTTCTACCTGAAACTTCTAGTGGCAACACCTATCAGGACCCCAGAATTACTTTATTTCAGGCAACACACACACACACACACACACCATACTCTTCTATGAACCAGAGTGAGCAGCAGAAATCAAGGAACAAAACATATGTCCAACAAAGACAAGACCAGATATAAGCAATGAAAATTATAATCTTTCTAAAGCCAGATGCCTAGATGACAGCATAACTGCCAGGGCAATTTCTCCAGAAGAGACCAGTAAGCTGACCACAGCAGTCGCTGAAGATTGCAAGTTAGCTGGAGCAGAAAAAAAAAAGACTTTAAGAGAGCCTTTAAGAATATGATAGAGGTCCTTAAAGAGTAAATGAATAAATCCCTTAAAGAAATCTATGAAAACACAGTGGAAGGAAATGAATAAAATGGTTCAAGACGTGAAAGTGGAAATAGAATCAGTAAAGGAAGTCAAAAGTGAGAGAAATCTGGAAATGAAAAACTTACGAGTAAAGCAGTAACCTCAGAGGCAAGCCTCACCAACTGAAGGCATAAGATGGGAGAGACAAGTTCGGGCACTGAAGACTATAGAAGAAATGGATAACTCTGTCGAAGAAAGTGTTAAACCTAAAATAATCCTGACATAAAACATCCAGAAAATCTGAGAGACTATGGAAAGACCAAATTTAAAAATAATAGAAATAGAGGAAGGAGAAGAACTCTAGATCAAAGACAAGTATTTTCAACAAAATCATAGAAGAAAATTTTCCTAACATAAGAAAATGGATACCTCTGAAGTTACAAGAAGCATAGGAACACTGAATATACTGAACCAGAAAAGAAATTCCCATCAATACATGATAATACAAATTTTAAATGTACAGAAGAATGAAAGAATATTAAAAGTAGCAAGGGAAAATGGAAAAGGAACATATACAGACAGGCATATTAAACTGAAACCTGACTTCTCAATTGAGACTCTAAAACACAGAAGATGTTCTACAGACTCCAAGAGACCATCAATGTCAGCATCGATGACTTCTGGACCTATTCAAATTTTCAATCATCATAGATGATTAAAACGAAACATCTATTTATAAATCCAGCCCTACAAAAGGTGAATAGAAAGAAAACTCCAACCTAAAGAGATTAATCATACCCAGAAAATGCAAGGAATAAATAATCTCAGACCAGTAAATCACAAGAGGGGAAACACACACACACACACACACCTCACCACCACCACCACCACCAACAACAACAAAATAATAGGAATCATATAACACTGCTAACTAATACCTCTCAATATATAATCAATATTTCTCAACAATATCTTTCAATTTCCCAATAAAAAGACACAGATTAACTGAGTGCATGCAATAATTATCCATCCTTCTGATGCATCCAAGAAGCACATGAAACACACCTTAACATGAAGGACATACATCACCTTAAGGTAAAAGAATGAGAAAAGATATTATAAAAATGGACCTAAGAAGCAAGCTGATGTATCCATTCTAATACCTGAAAAAATTGACTTCAAACCAAAGTAACGAGAAGATATAGAGAAGGACACTACAGACCCATCACAGAAAACAAAATCCATCAAGAGGACATTTCAATTCACAAATGTACAGGGCACCCTAGGAACACTACTATAGCCTAAATCACATGTTGGCATTCACGCTATGACAGTAGTGGCTTCAATACCCCACCCTCACCAATAGACAAATACTGAACACAAAGATACTGGATCTAACTGTTATTATAAACCAGATGGACCTAACAGAATGGCCTTACAGAACATTTTACCCAAATACAAAAGAATATATTAAGGTCTCAGCACCTCATGGAACTTTCTTCAAAACCGACCACATACTCAGACGCAAAGTAAGTCTCAACAAATAAAACAACTAAAAGTAACACTCTGCATAAATTAAAGCTAGATATCAACAACAGAAACACAGAGCTTACAATTTCCTAGAAACTGAATAACTCATTACAGAATGGGAAAAAAAATGGACATAAATTAAGAAAAAAAAATAATGACTTTCTAGAATTGAATGACAATGAATAGACAACTTGTGGGACAGAATGGAGGTTACAAAAGGCAGGTGTGTAGCACTAAGTGCCATACTAATAACTTAAAGTCACGCCTGAAAGCTCTAAAACAATAAAAAGAAATTATACCCCAAATCAGCAGATGGCCAGAAATAATTAAACTTAGGGCTGAAATCAATAAAATAGAAATGAACAAACAAATGAAGGAACAAAACAACAAAAGGAATAAATGAAACTAAGAGTTGGTTCTTTGAAAAAATCAATACAACCATATCCAAGTTAGTGACAATGCAAAGAGGGAGCATACAAATTAATAAAATTAGAAATGAAAATGGGGACACAACAGATGCAGAGGAAATCCAAAGAACCACGAGGACACACTTAAACCTGTATGTTATAAAATTGGAAAAAAAAAAGAAATGGGTAATTTTTCAATACCTACCACTTACCAAAGTTACTTCAAAATTATATAAGCAACTTAAACAGACTGATGTCTCACAGTGAAATAGAAACAGCAAATAAACCTCTCCCATCCCCTCAAATCCCCCAAAAGTCCAGGACCAGGTGGTCTCAGCACAGAATTTTACCAAAATTTTAAAGAAGAGTTAATGCCAATACTCCTGAAATTATTCCACAAAATAGAAACAGAAGGAATTTTGCCTAACTCATTTAACAAGGCTACAGCTACTCCAATACCCAAACTACATGAAGACCCAACAAAGAGAGAAAATTACAGACCAGATTCCCTTATGCAGAGAGAGATGTAAAAATTCTTAATACTTGCAAACTAAAGCCAAAAACATTTCAGAAAGATCATTCACCATGATCAGGCTTTATCCCAGAGAAGCAGGGATGGTTCAATACACATAAATTGATAAACACAATCCACCGTAGTGTTGAGATTATTTTATGGGGAGTTTCTGTTTCATATAAAAGAAACAAACTTTGTATTTTATTTACAAGCTACTGGCACTGTGCTGAGCAGGCTCTGAACCATTCTGGCCCTGCTAAGAAATTAATAACCAGATAAATGCACTATTACTTACTGTCTTAGTCAAGATTTCTATTCCTCCACAAAACATCATGACCAAGAAGCAAGTTGGGGAGGAAAGGATTTATTCAGCTTAGACTTCCACATTGCTGTTCATCACCAAAGGAAATTAGAGCATAAACTAACACAGGGCAGGAACCTAGAGGCAGGAGCTGATACAGAGGCCATGAAGGAATACTGCTTGCTTAGCTTGCTTTTTTATAGAACCCAAGACTACCAGCCCAGAGATGGAACCACCCATAATGGTCTCTCCCACCACTGAGAAAATGCCTTACAGCTGGAGCTCATGGAGGCATTTTCTTAAGAGAGGCTCCTTTCTCTGTGATAACTCTAGCTTGTTTCAAGTTGACACACAAAACCAGCCAGTACAACTGACTCCTTTTCAGCTTGACACACAAACACATAACTTACTAAGCCTCAACCCTTACTTACTTATTCATTTCCCAGATCTAAATAACTTTAAAAGTCCCACAGTCTTTATAAATTCTTACATATTAAAATTTCAGTCTCTTTAAAAATACCCATTCTCTTTTAAAATTAAAAGACTTTACAATTCAGTCTTTTAACTGTGGGGTCCACTAAAATACTTTCTTCCTTCAAGAGGGAAAAATGTCAGGGCACAGTCACAATCAAAAGCAAAATCAAACTAACCATCCAATGTCTGAAATCTACTCATGATCTTCTGGGTTTCTGCAAGGGCTTGGGTCACTTCTCCAGCCCTGCCCTTAATAGCACACACCTTGTCTTCTAGGCCTCAAATGCCTGTACTCCACTGGTGGTCATCTCATGGGACTGCCATCTCCAAAACACTGCTAACTGCACTTTCACAAATAGCCTTTCATAGGCTCTATTCATGGTGCTAAGCCTCATCTTCTATGCATGACCCCTTCAGTCCTGGGCATTCAACTTCCACTGAGGCTGCACCTTCACCAATTGCCTGTCCTGGCCTCTCACCATGCCAAGCATCAGCTGTTACCCCTTCATGTTTCAAAACCAGTACCACCTGGGTGATTCTTATATATTACCAAGTCTGGCTGCCACCACGAGGTACAACCATAGCTGCCTCTGGTACACAGTTTCTTTTTGCTCTCAGAAAACACAACCCAGAAGATTTCATCTTAGTGATGCTGGTTTCTTCTTAATCATTGCTAATTTCTTAGCTCCAGCTAACCAGCATCAATCGTTCCACTAATGCAAAGGTTTTGCTTTAGTAGTTCTGGTATCTTGTTAATCACAGCTGATTCTTCAGTCTCAGCTAACCAAAACCACAGAATCTTCACAGTCAAAATAGCAACAGCCCTGATAAGAGTCCTTAATCTTCCCTCTGAAATTTCACAAGCCAGGCTTCCATTGTTTGCACTGTTCTCAACATTGTCTTCCAAGTGCCCCAGAACATTCCACAGAGCTCTTGACACCCAATGGCTCATCTAGCCCAAAGTTCCAAAGTCTTACTACAGTCCTCCCCAAAACATGGTCAGGTTGTTACAGGAATACCCCACTATGCTGGTACCAATTTGTCTTAATCAGGATTTCTATTTCTGCACAAAACATTATGACTAAGAAGCAAGTTGGGGAGGAAAGGGTTTATTCAGCTTACACTTCTACACTGCTGTTCATCACCAAAGGAAGTCAGGGCTGGAACTCAAGCAGGCCACGAAGCAGGAGCTGATGCAGAGACCGTGGAGGAATGTTACTGGCTTGCTTTACCTGGCTTGCTCAGCTTGCTTTCTTATAGAACCCAAGACTACCAGCCCAGGGGTGGCACCACCCATAATGGGCCCTCCCACTCTTGTTCTCTAATTGAGAAATTGCCTTACAGCTGGATCTCATGGAATCATTTCCTCAAGGGAGCCTCCTTTCTCTGTGAGAACTCCAGCTTGTGTCAAGTTGACACACAAAACTAACCAGTACACTTACCAATGGAATCTTGTTCTGTTTTGTGTGTGTCCTCATTACAAACTTCCTTCGGCCGCATGCTCATGGTCCATCCTCATGGTTCATCCTGTCTCATGGCAGCCTCCCTTTTCTCTTTTCTTCTCCATGTGGTCCCTACCTGAGACCTGCTATTTGATCTTCATTCTGGGATCCATTCTCTTCTTCTCTGTCCTGGCTAGTCACAGGCCCTAGCTTTTAATTATCCAACCAGGGACTATTGGGGAGGAGTCTTTATAAAATATTGTTTAATACAGTGTCCCAAGGTCAGGTTGCAGTTTGGAGAGGGACACAGAACTCATCTTCTGAATACATAGTGCACAAGTTTAACCTCAATGCCATATAAACAAACTGAAAGACGAAAAGCACAGGATCATCTTATTAGAGGTAAAAATGGACTTTGACAAAACCCAGCACCTTCATAATAAAAGGCCTGGAGAGATTATGTATAGAAGGGACATACCACAAGATAATGAAGGAAGTTTACAGAAAGCCTATAGCCAACATCAACTTAAATGTAGAGAAACTCAAAACAATTCCAGTAAAATCAAGTACAAGACAAAGCTGTCCACTTTCTTCCTATCTATTCAATATAGTATGTGAAGCTTTAAACAGAGCAGTAAGACAACCGAAGAGATCAAAGAGATGTAAATTTGATAGAAAAAAGCCAGAGCATCTTTATTTGTAGATTTTATGATCGTATGTATAAGTGTGATGGCTATTTTATTTGTCAGCTTGACTACATCTGGAAATAACTAAAACTCTAATGTTGCTGGGAATACACATGAGAGATTTTTGCTTAATTAAGTAACTTCTCAGTAGCAAGTAAGTGAACCTTGCTCTGCTCCAGTTTCTTCAATGATACAACACAGTGATAATTATAGCACCAAGCCATGCATGGTGGTTCATTCCTGTTAATACCATCACTTGGGAAGCTGAAGCAGAATTGCCACAAATATGAGGCTAGTATGTGTTATGCCACACAAGATCTGCTTCTAATTTAGATCTTTGAGGTAGGAAGACCCTCCTCTAACCTGGGCTACACCTTCTGCCAGAATTCTAGATAAAGAAAAGAAAAAGGAAACTTGCCCTTTTTGCCTGCTTGTTTTTGCCCTCACTACCAAGTCAATTCCGTTACTAGGATAGAGCTTACTTTTTTGATTCCATAATATACTGAAGACCAGCTGAGACATCTAGTATTGTGGACTAAAAAACTACTGGATTCATGGACCTTCGTTTTTTAATCAGCTGTTGCTGGATCAGCAAAAAAAAAAAAAAAAAAAAAAACCAAGTCATCCTACTACATTCCCTTTCTCTCTCAAGGGAACAAGACCCTCTAAATCAAAATTATTGTTGAACATATGAACACCATAGCTTGAGGCAGTGTGCACAGGGCCTGAATGTGTCTGCATCACAGGGGGTCCTAGAGCTGAAAGGAGAAGTGGATGCATGCCCTATCCCTAACCCTCAACCAATCTCCAACCCAGTAACACTGAAAATGAAACTTCAGTTTCCTCCAAGGGAAACAAATTACTCCGAAGTATAGGCTATATGGCCAGCACTAGATGGCCTACATAAAAAGAATTCAATGGCATCCTTGGAGGTTCCTCATCTCACAAAGTTTCAGAGCTCCAATTTTCTTTTTTGTTAATTTTATCTTATTTTAAAATGTATTATATTTTATTTATATATTTTCTTTTATTCTCTTTTTTACCCTACATGTCCTTTGCATATATATTATGGTTTCCAAATCAGTGGGCTTTTTAAATTATTTTTTTATAGGATTCTTGAGTGTGTGAATGAGTGGGTCTCTTTCTGGTGTCTGTAGCATTAAAAATAAAATAAAATAAAATAAAATGAAATGAAATAAAATAAAATAAAATAAAATAAAATCCAGTTTCGGGTTTTTCGCTACCCACCCCAATGTTCTGGGTTCCCAAATGAAAGACACACACACACAGCCTTTCTATTTTCATATGCCTTAAGCAGCTCCATGGCTGGACCACTTCCTAACCTCCATGCAGTTAATCTATCTCCTGCTGATAATCTCAAGTTATCACTTACTAAATTCTATATTCTATCTTGGCTGCTCTGGATCCAGAGTGCTGCCCAACTGCACCAAACTCTCCTGGCTCCTTCGAATGCCAGCTATACCTCCTTGTTCTCCAGCTCTCCTCCTCCTCCTCCTCCTCCTCCTCCTCCTCCTTCTCGTCCTCCTCCTCCTCTTCTTCTTCTTTTTCCTCCTCTTCTTCCTCCTCTTTCTCTTTCTCTTTCTCTTTCTCTTCCTCTTCCTCTTCCTCTTTCTCTTTCTCTTTCTCTTTCTCTTTCTCTTTCTCTTTCTCTTTCTCTTTCTCTTTCTCTTTCTCTTTCTTTCTTTCTCCTCCTCCTCCCCTTCCTCCTCCTTCACCTTCTTCTCTATCTCCTCCTCCTCCTCCTCCTCCTTCTCCTCCTCCTCCTCCTCCTCCTTTTCCTCACCTTCTTCTCCTTCTCCTGTCCTAGCCCAGGAATCCTAAAAGTTCTGCCTCTGTCTGACCTGCCCAGATATTGGCTGCTGGCATCTTTATTTACCAATTAGAACCAACTGGAGTCAGGGGCCCTCAATGTCTTACATGCAGATACTTGTGCAAACATGTTTTTGGGAAATATAATTAACATGAAATACAAGGAGCTACAGGTGTCTTCTCTTGGTCTTTTTCCTTTTCTTTGTTTTGTTCAAATACAATGCATATTTTTTATTTTATCATATCATTATCATATTTTATTATATCATAAATCCTTAGACACCTGTTTGCTTTTTAATGAGAGACAGAAAGGAGCAAGATGCTTGTGAGAGGAGAGTTGGGGAGTTAGTGGTAAGACTAGAAGGAGTAGAAATTATAGTCATGATATATCATGTTTAAAAAACCCCAATTTTCAATAAATTATTAGAAATGTCATATTTTCAACAGTTTCCTGTTTTTGAGTGACTGTATTTCTAGAAACAATATTGTGTCTAATGATTAGTTTTTCACAAACATGGTCATATTTTAGAAGTTTATATTTATTTTATTTTAGGTTTATAATAGTTCTTGTTGCTGAATAGTTAGTTTCAAATTTATTCTTTATTTCTGTATTCTGTTGCCTATTCTATACTTCTATACAATATGTTTCCTGGTATTTATGAAATAGCTTATTGGTCTTTTGGTTGGGTTCTAATAAATCTATAAATACACTTATAATATTTCCATCTTTTGTCTATAACTTGTTAGATTTATGTGGAAGTATGCCATTTAGAGGGTCCTATTATGAATTATATATATTTAATTGTATAATAAAAAATTTTCATTGCTGGTGCATTTGTTCTTTATTATATCTAGGAGATTTTAAATTTTATTAAAATGAGGCTTCTAATTAGAAGCATGTACCATCCTACCTGGTTTTATGTGACACTGGGGACAGAAGCTAGGGCTTCCTGCTTACTAGATGAATGTTCTACTAACTGAGCTTCAGAATAAGCACAAGGTACTTGCTCTTAGTCTGACCATAGGAGTTATTTACAATACAAATGCTTTTTAAAACTGCTGGAATTTGAGAACCATAGAAAATTTTGTATTTATTTATGTCACTGCCTACCAAAACCTACAATTCAGTTTTATTTTCTTTCAATCAACCAGGGTGGTTCATTCTCCTATTTAGAAACTGAGAAGATTCTAATAAAATTGAAGAATATAAGGAAATAGCTCAGGCTGTTGCAATTCAGGAGAGAAGCTTCTTCTCAACCCCATTGTCTTTTCCTGTATCAAATGTCTCTCTTTCCCCATCACAATATAAAGGCTTTCTCAGAGACAGGAAATTGATACATTAAAATCTACGCAAAATTCAGGCATTAAGTTCTAAGTGAAATCTGTCCTAAAACTATCAGTCTCATTTATCCCAAGTATACAAGGTATCTTGAAAGTAAACTTTGTGAGCTACTTTGTGGCACTCGATTCTGTGTTTGGCTGCTAATGAGGAAGAGCGTGAAAGGCAGGTGTCTGTGTTCTTTTGAGAAATTGATCAATGATGCAACTCCTCAAGTCTCACTGCTGCTTTAAACTGTGATAATGTGAGCTGTTTTGTTAAACCTCACACTCATTTTCCCTGACAACATCCTCCTGTTCATCAGTGTCTTTTAGAAACAATCATCAAAGAAGCAGCATTAGCCATTTAACAACTGCTACAAGAAAAAAACAAGGCTTGATAAACGGCCTAGAGCTGACCGTGGGCTTAACGTGCTGTGTGAGTTGTCTGGTGCTTCACTCAGCCATCCAGATGTGCTCTGTGGTTTCTGACATTAGATTTTTAATGTGTTTTTCTCAAATAGACTTTACCTTTTTAAAATTTATTACAATGAGAACAATATGTGACATTTCTGAAGAAAGAAGAAAGGAAATTTAATTCTCTTGAGCTAATTCATTTGTGTCAATTAAATGTAAAATGGCAGTGAAACATCCAAATGCATTTTGCAAAATAAATGGAACACTTTGTCTATTTTCCCTAAAAGTATAATGTTTTTGAACGTGTAAGATACTGGCTAGACGAATTGAATTTACGAGTGCGGCGTCGACATAACTAAATTTTGTTTTAACATCACTAGCACAATGATTCTTGTATAATAAAAGTTCAAAATCTATGTGATATGATTATTAAAACAATAAGACATCATTATTTTACAGACTGAAATAATTATTTATACTTTTAAAAACTTAGTTCAGTTGGGCCAGCAAGATGATGCATTCAGTAAGTCACTTGCCTCTAAGCCTGATCACCTGAAAAATGTCAACTAACTCCCACAGGTTGTCATCTACCCTGAGCTCCCTTCATGACATGCATAAACACACTTGTGTGTATATACACACATAAAAATACATGGTAAAACAGTAGTTAGTATTTATATTTTTAAAAAGATGACTTTATATTTTAAAAAAACTTGGGAAATTGAGGCTTCTTGAATAGAGGATTAATATATGAAATAATTTATAATTTCACTTTAATAACTTTCATGTATAATTTTGAGTGCTGAATTTTCTAAAATCAAAGACTGTTTGTTCTTGAATATGTAATACAACAAACTCAGAAGTCATCTTTTTTTTCCCCACTAAATAAGCCATTCCCTCTGTGATGGCTTGTATATGCTTAGCCCAGGGAGTGGTACCATTATGAGGTGTGGCCATGTTGAAGTAGATGTGGTCTTGTTAAAATAGGTGTGTCCCTGGGCTTGGGCTTTAAGACCCTTGTCTTTGCTGCCTGGAAGCCAGTCTTACCCTTTTTGCCTTTGGGAGGAGCTGAATAATTCTCAGTTCCTCCTGCATTATGCCTGTCTGGATGCTGCCATGTTCCCAACTTGATGATAACAGACTGAATCTCTGAACCTGTAAGCCACCCCCAATTAAATGCTGTTCTTTTAAGAGTTGTCTTACTGTTTACTTACTGCTCATAGCAGTAAAACCCTAACTAAGACACCCCCTACTCCCACCCCCTAAAAACTGCTCTATTAAGCAAAATGGGTTTGGCTGTTTCAAAATTCAAAAACTAGCTAATAGGCCAGTTTTTAAAGTATTTTTTTTAGGTGTTCAGGAAATCTCACCTCTTGGTGAGAGTGAAAAGTTGAAGTCAGATGAACTAAAAGACTGAGAAACTTAAGGGCATAACATCACTCGGCTGTTTCTCACTGTCTAAGACATAAATTCATTCAGGGGAAGGTGTGACCGTATAGTAACTTCTGAGTCTGGGATCTGGACCGAAAATCTAATCCACCATTCACCAAAGGCAAGTTACTTAATAATGTCCATAGCTTATTTTATATGTTAATGGGGTTCAAAATAGTTCATGTTACATGTGGTTGTTGGGAGGATTACCTGGCAACCCGTGTTTATCACTTATTAAGTGTTAGATGTTGTGCCATAGTCATTGTCGGCATATCCCTTTAATCTTCCTGTCAACAGTGTGCGGTATACTCATTGTTAGTGGTCCACATTCAGTTTGCAATTTCTTTGTTCTCTCTTCTGGCTTTAGAGAGATGGAAACATTTTCATGTATGTGTTTCAGAACTACTAAGTTTTCAAAAGCTGTCATAGGATTCTTTTCCCTTTGTAAAGGTTTCATACCAATAGAAGAGTGGTTATTACTCAGGCAGAATCTATCTTGCTGTTAGACTTTTCTGTACCTAAAATTTCTCATGGAGCAGAAATAGTTAAGTCCCTCCAAGGCTTTAGGAAAGAGCCAAATAAAATTTATATTTCTCAGTAATTTTCATCTTCTTAGCCTAAACATCTTTAAGAATGTACTCCGGGGTGAGAGAAAAGCAGAAGCAAGTTTATGAGTTTCATGGGTGTGTATAAGAGTGACTGTCTGTGAGATAGGCATTCTTTCCTTCCTATTTTCCATACACAGTTCACTAAAGTTAAAGAAAGCTATATGGACTTCAAAAAGTAGCACCCTCAAAAGCCTAGAAATGATTTGTTGTTGTTGTTCTTGCATACCAAGAGAAAATTCAGGGAAAAAAATCTCTGAAAGTTATGGTAAGTACTTGGACAGTAATAAGTATCTACTCTATTTTGGCTATGAACAGTTTCTCTAAAGAGCAACAAGAAAACTGTTACATCCGTTGAAAAACCAAATAGATTCAGAAGCCAGGGTGAGGGTAAGTCTATGGTGTTTATTGGATGTATCCTGATGAGTGGTTATGTTATAAGCACTCTTTCTCTTCTGTTCAACATCCACTGTCAACTGTTGGTGAAGAAACCTATACTATTTTCTTTGTTTCACAGAAGAGACCTTAATCTTAAATGACAAACTATACATACATGGAAATAAGGACAACACACTAATTGGACTCAGGATTTTACACACACATTCTACCCACATATACATACATACCAAAAAGTACTTTTTATATAAGGTGTTATATATTATATATAAGATATAATATATACTATAAAATATTATATATTATTTTAATATATAATATAAAATATTAATATAAGAAAGCACTCTGTGGTGATTGTTAGCATTTTGTCTAGGCGTCGCCCCACAGTTACCTGGCAACAGCCAGATGTACCTGACTCACTATAAAAGGGGCCGCTTGCCCCCTCCTCTCTGTTTTGCTATCTTGCTTTCTTGCTCCCACTCTTGTCCTCTTCCCCTTTTCCCCTTATCCCTATCCCCTCTCCCTCTCTCTCCATGTGCTCATGGCTGTTCTCTCTCTCTCTCTCTCTCTCTCTCTCTCTCTCTCTCTCTCTCTCTCTCCCTGTCTCTCTCTCTCTCTCTAACTCTCTCTTTCTCTCTACTACCCTGTCAACTCTTCCCCCCTCCCCTTGCTGTGAATATCTTATAGCATCCTGTGGTTAATCCCTCAGGGGGAAGGGATGCCTCAGCATGGGTCCTTGGAGGCACCCCCTTCTCCACACCCTACTACATCTCCACTTAAACATATCCCCTCTCTCCCTATTTTTTTTTATTTTTTATTTTTTTATAAAACACAACAGTGATAGAAAAGGGGAAGCAAGTTTAATGAATTTCTTGGATGTGTATAAGAGTGGCTGTGGTACAGGCATTCTTTCCTTCCTGTATTCCATGCACACACACACACACACACACACACACACGAACAGTAAGTTTTATGTAATATAATATATTACCTATATGTAATATATTATATTACACACATACATGATATATACAACATATTACACACACACACACATATATATATATATGTGTGTATATATATATATATATATATATATATATATATATATATTATTACATCTATAATTTTGAAAAGGTAATTGATTTGTAGAAAGACCATAGAAGGAGTTGGGGGTGGAGAAAGGAGTGGAAGGAATCTAAATACAGTGTAATCATTGAATGAAAGGAGGACATGGCCGCAACAACGTACGGTTGCAGAAAAGGTATGATTGCAAATATTAGGTAAAGTACATCCAGAAGCATCGGGAAGAGTTCAGAGCAGGAAGAGAAAGTAGTGGGCTGAACATGACCAGCAGATGGAGCCAGGCCATGAGAGGAGGGGGAGGGGAGAATGAGAGAGGAAGGGAGAGGGAGAGACAAGAAGGAGGAGGCCAAGCCAACTAAAAGAGGAGCAGAGAACTCGTGGCAGAAACTGCAAGGCTATGTAGGTATCAGAAGCTGGGAAAAGGGAAGCAAAGCCTGTGAGCTGGAGAAGGGTTAGGAGTAGGGCGAGAAGAGCTGAGAGGAGCCTCCGGTACTGAGTGGGCCTAGAAGCTAGCATAAGCTTTGGTATGCTAATAGGCACCACAGTTATTCCTTTGTCCTGAGTTTCTTTGGGATCTGACAATCAGGTAAGAAACACCCAAAAGCGGGGTTGGGGGTGGGGTTGCGTTACAAGCACTCTATCAATTCAGTTCATTATGCATAATTATCTACAATTAAAGTAAGGTATGTTAGGCAGTTGAATTTCGTACTTTCCCATTGCTGTGATAAAACGTCTTGACTGAGGCAATTTATAAAAGAAGCAATTTACTTGGCTTTATGCTTCCAGAGAGATAAGCCTCTCTCATGGCAGGGAGACATGACCTCAAGTGACAGGCATGGTGGCAGAAGCAGGAAGCTGAGGGTTCATACGTTGAACTGCAAGCTGAAAACAGAGAAAACGAACTGTGAGGCTTTGAAGCCTTACAGTTAATTGACTGAGAAGCAGCATGCCTGCTGCCGCCTGGGTGAGCTAAAGAACACCTGCAGTGTAAGGCGCAAGTTGGCACAGACTGTCTGCTGCACCCAAGAAGAGATCTCCCAGGCACAAAGGTAAATCCTAGAAGGTAGGCCTCAACATCCTGACCTTCAGAACCCGAATCAGAAAACCCGGCCTTGGCTTGTGAACAGAATCGGTCCCAGTTGTAATTGGCAACAGAGGGAAACTAGTGGATTACCTCACACAAGTCCCTCTCAGCAGGAAGTAGTTTGAATTACTGAAGCTAGTTGCTCTCTTGCAGAGCTGCAGAGGTGGTTGTTAAAAGAAAGAAAAAAACACAAAACAAACACCAAAACAAATTTGAATGGGGGAGGAAGCCACATTCATTCAAACTAGAAAGACCGAGGTTATACAGTCTTATATCACTTTATTTCTCATTTCTTTTAATTTTATTGTGTGTGTGTCGGGGGGGGGGGGGGGGGGGTGGTTCATGTATATGTGTGTCTCTGTGCATCTGTGTGTGTGTGTGTGTGTGTGTGTGTGTCTGTGTGTCTGTGTGTGTGTGTGTGTGTGTGTGTGTGTGTGAGCGAGCGCACCAGGGCATGCATAGGAAGTCAGAGGACATAGGAGTCAATGGTTCTCTCCTTCCATCACCAAGGCCCAGGGAGTGGAGCTCAGGTTTCTAGGCTTGGTGACAAATACTTTTTCTTGCTGATCCTTTTTGTCAGCTCCTGTTTTTCTTTTTTAATTTGAATTGCCCTATTGTTTCTGCTTGTACTTCTGTACGTGTTCAGTTTTGTTTTAGTTCACATCTTGTTGGGAAAAAACTTTTTATTATTTTACTTTTCATTGTCTTTACTCCACGCTCTTTATTGTCTCTCATACTTTTAGCCTAAGTACTTTCATCGCATTCGTAATTTACTCCATTGTTTTCCCCATTTCCCATTCATCTATCATTTTGATATGTAATTATTGAGATTTTTTTTAACTCCAAAAACCGTATACACTCAATATTTCCTAATCAGTACTTTAGTGCTACTGACTTTTAATATTACCATGGACACAAATTAAGTAAACAAGTGATTCTACTCCTAGTTAGCACTGTGGCTGTTGTCAAATAATTATATTTGCCACAGCATGAGGGAATAACTGTTGCCTGGGTTACCACACAGGGCCATTTGCATACCCATGGTCTGTGCTGTTACAGAGGGCCATGTTGGGGTCTGAGGTCCTGCTGTAACCAGAGGTCTTGTTGATGTCCTATTTCAAAATTTTCTTTCAGATGTCCATGGCCTATGTTACTACAGAAGGTCAAGTGGATGCTTGTGGTCTGTCCTGAAGCTGGGTGAAAGTCCACAATCCATGCTTCTGCTGACTGAAAAAGGGTAAGGAAGCTACTTTTGTAGTAGTATCAATGACTGCAGAGTCACAGTTGACAAGGAGGGACATAGAAGGTTTCTGGGACAACACCTTATACTCCACCCAATGACAGACCAAACAAAAAGCCACTGGAGAGGACTCTTTAAAATTCTTAAAAGGATGTTGGGGTATAGCTCTCCACAGTTGATGGCTTCGGGTGGCATAGGTGTCTGGAAAGTGTTTTCTTTAAGGAGCTGACCACTTGAACCATGTCCCAGTGAGTATATGGCCAACACAATTGAATTTCTTCTTCTTCTTCTTCTTCTTCTTCTTCTTCTTCTTCTTCTTCTT
>JANHMN010000004.1:110774452-110800931 GCA_030674055.1 Rhabdomys pumilio | reverse complement strand
TTCTTCTTCTTCTTCTTCTTCTTCTTCTTCTTCTTCTTCTTCTTCTTCTTCTTCTTCTTCTTCTTCTTCTTCTTCTTCTTTTCTTCTCCTTCTCCTTCTCCTTCTCCTTCTCCTTCTCCTTCTCCTTCTCCTTCTCCTTCTCCTTCTCCTTCTTTTTCTTCTTCTTTTGGTGGAGGCAAAGTCACAATATTAGGGGTGTAGAGATGAGAGGAAATGAGTGTGATGGTGCTGTGTGATGTGGAGTTCCCAAATAGTCAATAAAAATATTATGTTGAGGGAAAAAATAGACTCTGTGTGAAGCTTGCCTTTACAAATCAAACTCGAAACCTACCTGAAATCAAGGCAGCAATGTGCCTTGGGATGATTTAAAACTATGTGTTTCTTCTGCTTACATACTGTGTGCTCAACATGTTCAGATTTAACTGACCTTTAAGTAAAACATTGTAATCAATCTTATTCTGCTTTGGACTTCCAATATAATTAAGTTCTGCAAGCTTGGCAGAATGCTGAGCTTCAATGTACCAATGCTCCCACTTCCCCCTGGTGATCTATTCATGTATTTGACTCAGAAAAAAAATAATGTATGGATGTGTAAGATGTGGCACTAGACCTATGTTCATTCCCAGAAAACAGCAAAGCATTGACACAATTCTCCACATGAAAGATGTCGGGAAAAACATGTGGGCACAGAGTGACAAAACCTGACTGTTGGCTGTTGTGAGCTGCTCTGACTTATTAGGAGAAAAATCGCAATTTTTTCCCTTGTGAGATTCCTGTAAAATATTAAGACAAAAGTATCTCATCCCTATTCCATACTATATTTGGCATGCTAGTCAATAAATAAAGAGTTTGGCATTTGCTTGAGAGACAAAAACAGAAATCAAATCTCTTCTGTATGAATTATTTACTACTCTAGTTGGTGGCAAATCTGAGAATCTGAGAGAGATGGGAAGGGGAGGAGGGTTAAGAAGAATCGCAGGAGTAAGGTGTTCAATCACAAGGATGAGTCACACCTGGCAAAAACATTTTTCCATAGACCCATATAAATAATATCAGGTGAATTAAACTCACTCCTATCTAATACACCTGGGAGGTGCACAAAAAACACATTCCAAGAACAATTCTGTGTTTTAAAGAAAATGAGGCCCCAAGACTCTTGGTTTTTGTTCATTTGTGTTTTTGTTTTGTTTTGTTTGGGTAGTCTTGAAATACTCAAAACTCTCATATGACTCCCTTCTTGGACTATGTTCTGACACAAATCAGGTGCTCTCTTTAGTGAACAAAAATCAGGAATCATTTTTTTTTTTAAATCATGAAAACTATAGATTTTTTCAGCCCTTCTAGTACGTGTATTGGAAGGAATAGAGGAGAAGCTCTATATGACATTAAGATCAAGATGTAAAACTACAAATCAAAGAAACAATATAAAAGGCTGTAAGAAAAAAACATGAACTAATATGTATAAGCAAAGGACTCAAACAACATCAGACCTTGTGGCCATACTAAGATTCATGAGAGCATGGAACAGTGTGTTTCACTTCAGAGCCTGAATAAACACGTGCTTTCATAACCAACTATGCTCCCTTTTACTATTGATAAAAAATATATATACTTGAATACAACCACAGAATAATGCAGTTATGACAACCAAGCCATCACTGCAGAATAAACTCAGAATAAATAATGCACAAAGGAAGAAGATAATTTCATTCTAAAAAATACAGAAAATAATTTATTTCATGAGAAGCATAGGTTAAAAACAGAGAGCTGGGAATGGATTCATCATGACCTAGACCCCAAACAGACAGGATTCACAGAGGAGGACAAAGAACTAACAATAGTTTAACCAGACAATACCTGAACCCCAAAACAACAACAGCAATAACAACAAACTCTCAAACAAACAAACAAAAAACAAAAAAAAATAGTAAACTGACCAAATGTGGTTTAATATCAACAGTTGGGAAGATCTGTGTGACTCCAGACTAGCCTGGTTCACACAGAGTTCTAGGACAGCCAGAGTTATATAGGAAGACCCTATGACAATCTCTATCTATCTATCTATCTATCTATCTATCTATCTATCTATCTATATCTCAGAAACACCTCTCAATCATACCTTTAATGCAAATAAACCTGACACAGCATTTTAAAAAGATGCAGAACTGACTAGATTTTTTTTTTTTAAATATCAAGATTCAGCTATCTGATGTCTAAACAATGTATGCTTTAACAGCAAATTCAGGCAGAATCTTGGAGTCAAGAAATGGAAATAAACCTCCTGAGCACATGAAAGACATAAAGATGCTGACATAGTTACCCATTCTCACATCTGATAAAGTAAACTCTAGACAATACTAGTCAGAAGGCATAAAGAAAACTAGTATTTATTGATAAAGGAACCAATTAAGCAAGAAGATTTAACTGTGAATATGTGTACATCAAATGATGTTACTGATTTAAAAACTAGATTTGTTTATTTTATCTTTTCTGTGTATGATTGTTTTGCCTTCATGTATGTATGCACATCTTGTATATGTGGTTGTAGACTTTGAAAGTACTCTTAAGTGCTAAACCCTCTCTCCAACTCCAGGACTGCCAATTTTATAAAAGAAATACTAAAAGGCTTGAAAGCTCAATTCAGTTCTAATACACTAATAACAAGATATCAGTACCTTTGTGTTATCTCCAGATATGTCTTTCAATCTAAACACTAGCAAATGAACTGTTGAGGTAAACAAGAGGTTGACTGGATTTGACAACTATTTTCAGAATATTTCATCTACAAGATATAGAACAGACATTCTCTCCAGTGGCCCATTAAACCTTCTAAAAAATCAGTCACATTATAGGTCACAAACAGAACATTTAAAAATGGAAAACAAGCAAATGCACAAATCCCTTTTCTTTTATCAGAGCATTGTAGAATAATACGAGGAATTCACTCAAGCTACCAAAGCAACTATACAAAAATAGATATTAAACAATTAATATCTTAATGAACAGTGGCCCATTGAAAATATGAAGGTGAAAAAATTTTAAAATATCTACAATCAAATGAAAACAATAACATAACTTATCAGACCATCTTGGATACAGATTGGACTGTTCTAAAAGGAAACTTTATAGGTGTAAGTGCTTACCTTACAAAAAAAGGAGATTTCAAATGAAGAAGACAGTGTTCTAAAAATCAAGGTAATTTATGTGCAGTAGAGGTGGTCATAAAGCAATAATGATTAGGGAAAAAGTTATTAAACTCTCATATATATATATATATATATATATATATATATATATATATATATAATTATGTCAATATAATATATATAATTATGTCAATGAATTGGTTCTTAAAAAGAAAAGAGCAAATGAGATTACAAACCTTTATCTAAACTAAACTTAAAAAAAACAACAACAGGGAAATGTCCCAATTAACAAAACTGAAAGTGGAAAGTAGGAGTTTATTACAGATTCCAATGGAAACAAGAGTTCCTTAGGGCCTGCTTGGAAAACCTATACTGCGTAAGTTGAAAAATCTAGAAACCCATGGAAATTAAAAAAAATATTACCTGTGAAAACTAAATCAAGAAGATAGAACCAACACAAAATTGACCCACCAAACATAACAAAATCGAAATAGGAATTATAGCTCTACCATAGAGAAAAGCAAGACAGGTTGGATTTTCTGCTGAATTCACACACTCCTCCTGAGGTGTGAATGAGTGGATCTCTGATGTTTGTGTCTTCTCTTGGGCTCTTTTCCTTATGTTAGTTTACCAATTTCAATCTGATGGTCTTTGCTTTATCTGATTATATTATATTATATTATATTATATCATATTATATTTTGTTTTATTGTTATTATCTCTTAGAAGCCTGCTCTTTTCTAAGAGATGTTTCTGTTAGAATGGGTTTGGATCTTGATGGGACGGGAGGTGGGGAGGAGCTAGGAGGAGTAGATGAAGGAGAAACTTTAATCATGATATAGCGTATGAGAAAATAATTTATTTTCAATTAAAAGGGAAGAGAATAAATTAGGTTCTCTTAATATAAGAAAAGTATTATGATGTAGAACACTGAAAATTAAATATAAGAAAATCTCATTATAAGAACAGTTTTAATACATTAGAATTAAACTAAAGTATCTAAACACACACATTAGATTAAGTTTTATTAATTAAGCTCCCATCAAGAGAATATTCTAAGGATTTAGATGGGATTCTTTTATCTTTTTTATTCAGAGACAGTACTTTGTATAATATAGGCTCTCTTTGGACTAGGTAGCCATGGATGACCTTGACCTCCCACTTATAATGCCTCTGTTTTAGCAGTGCTGACCTCATGTTAGAAGAGATTTGATGTCACTAATTGGTTACTGAAAAACTGGATGAACAAAATGCAGGCAATATTTAGTAGTCCATACAAAGTGAGAGTGGGAAGAAGAGAGGAGAAAAGGAGGAGGGAGGAAGTGAAGGATCCAGGAGAGAGAAACTGATACCCAAATCTTGTTTGATACTCTAGACAGGCATGTCGGAGCCTGTGTGTCACCGCTGTAGATGAACTGATGACCTATTATCACTGCTGTCATCTGTAGCTGTGCTGGAGCTACTTTTGTTCTCTCACTGTTGCGGCTGCGGCTGCGTCTGTTACCACTGAAGACTTTCCCAAACTGGAAACAAGATGAAAGGAGTTTCATAATACAAACTCCCACCAGGACACAATTAACAGCATCCCGACCGGGCGCCAGTTGGTAAGAGATGTTGGAAATGTCATTTGTAGGTGCCAGCTCCCCAACACACAGGATCATAGAGGCATGTAAGGACAGGAGCTTAAAATAAACATATAAATAAGCAACACTGTTGTCTGAGAAATGTGCATTTCAATAAAAGAAGATGGAAGTGTTTATTTATTCATTCATCAAATATTTGTGCAGTGCCTCCCAGGTGTCAGCAGCTCTTTCAGGTGTTGGGTACAGAAGGAGCAAGGCAGATGGAAAGAGCTTCTCACTGTATTTTTGAACTTTCAGTTCAGGAAAGACAGGTAGCAAATAATGATTCGTTAAATTCTCCAGCATATTGAAATGTGATAAATATAATAGAAAAATATAGAGGAGAGAAAAACAAGGTGAGAGAATTCTGGAAAGATGACAGCCATTTTATGCAGGTATGAATGAAAAAAAGAGAGTCTGGGTGTAATATTAAATAGTTGTTTCAATAATATACAAATTAATATGAAATGAAACATAATGGGGGCATAGAAGGATGCTATTTGTTGGCGCAAGATGTATTGGATTTGGAAAGCACAATGATCGTATGTATAATTTGCAGGTTTTCAGGGCAACAGCACAGCATGGATAACAGCAATGTTCTGAGGAATGAATAATAGGCATGTGGAAAGCTGTGAACTGTTGAGAGCTGTAACAAAAATGAACTCTTTAAATATTAGATTTACACAACCATTGAAAGGAAAATACTAGATTTATGTAGAAATGTACACATGTATAAACAACATCAGCCACACAAAAGTCTTCCCTTAACTGATTTCTAGATTTTATGTATAAGACCACAAATGAAGCCTCAATAAACTTGGAAGAAGGAGCATTACATTAAGATCATGTTAAGTTAAACAAACTTAGAAGTCTATAGCAACTGAAAGCTTGAAAATAGTCCTTGGATTGAGGGCCTAAAATAAACACTGTCCTTACACAGGAACTCATGGGAAATTATAAACTACAAATGATATGAAAAAAAATTGTTGGTTATATTTTATATAAACCTTACCTGGAGACAAAGAACACTGGTGAAAAGCAAAATAAAACAAAACAAAATGAAAATTTGACACAAAAATTTGAAAAGCACACACACACACACACACACACCACACCCCCTCCTCCCCCACACAGAGAGATAGATAGATAGATAGAGAGAGAGAGAGAGAGAGAGAGAGAGAGAGAGAGAGTTGGAAGAAACTACAAATTAAAAATCATAGAAATAGGGCAAAAAGGGGGAATCAGGAAAATGTGGAGTAAATTGGAAAAACCTTTAATAAGGTTGATGTTTAAAAATTATAAAGTAATAAAATACATATTAGTTGGAATGAAATAATATTCTGAAATTTAGTAAAATTATATATTACAAACAGATATAAACTAGGTAGCAAATGTGGTACAAACTGTTGAATTCATGTATCTTTTATTTTAAAATTTTAGCAATGACCCTAAGACCAAGAGTGCCATGCCTATTGAACAGACACAAATGAGAGACTGTCGAAATGCTTTTTCTTCTATTGTTTTGATCATTCTCAGGTTAGGGATATGTGGAAAGATGTAAGTGATATGGAAGTAGAAGATTGTATGAAAAAGATTGTTTTAAAAAAAAGATTGTTTAAATGGAGCACGGTTGGAGTGGTGTTGTGTATTACTACATTCAAAAAAAAATCTTCAGAAGATTCTTGGGAGCTTGATCCTT
Organism: Rhabdomys pumilio; assembly: GCA_030674055.1. NCBI lineage: Eukaryota > Metazoa > Chordata > Mammalia > Rodentia > Muridae > Rhabdomys > Rhabdomys pumilio. The sequence continues at coordinate 110,794,464 of JANHMN010000004.1, read as the reverse complement.
TAGAATTAGGAAGCATAGGCCTAATTATTTACTTTCTCTAGGAAAATATTATGAGCATGAGATGGCATCCTCACCAACTCATGGTAGCAATAATAAAATTGTTTTATTTTAAATTTGTGGGCAGGAGCAGGGATCACTGGGTAATGTGCTTCAGAAAGAATATTTTATTCCAAAAGGCACAAGAAGAATAAACAATACAGCTGTTCTGTGTTACACACTAGAGACCAACAACTTGAAGGAAGAGACCTGAGGTTGTGGCCCTAAGACAGAATGTTTTATTAGAGGAAATGTAGGTGGTAGGTTCTCAGACAGAGACACATAAGAAGGTATCTTGAACAAAGCCTTTGGATAATTCAATTCAATATCCTCCACATCCAAAGGCTACAATGGTGCTAGTTAAGGAAGGCATGTGCTTTTACCTTGTTCCTACTTTTTTCTCTTTATTTGTTGAGCAGTCTCTTATAGTATTTATGACAACACTAAAGAAAAATGAATTCTAAAGAAGACAATAAACTAAGTAAGACCCAAACTGGTCAAAATGGCAAGTTTCAAATGAAGGGAGATTTAAGTTGAGAGGTTAGGAATACAAAGGACATACCTCAGATAGTAAATGTGATATACAAAAAGCCCAAAATGAACAGCAGCTTAAATAGAAAGAACTCAAAGCAGTTCCATTAGTCTCGAACTTAACATGGAGTTTCACTCCCTCTATACCTATTTAATATAGTACTTGGTTCTAAGCTAAAGCAATAAGGCAACTGAAGAAGAGCAAGAGGAATATGAATAGAAAAGAAATAAGTCAAGGTATATTTATCTGCAGATGATATTAATGTATACATAAGTTGCCCTAAAATCCCTCTGGGGAACTCCTACAGTTGATAAGCATTTTTAGCAAAGTAGAAGACTACAAAATTAAGGCATAAAAGTCCAGACCTTCTTATATAAAAATTAACCAATGAACTGAGAAATAAATCAGGGAAGCAACATCTTTCACAATAGCCAAGAAATATGAAATATCTTGGGGTAATTCTAACCAAGCAAGTGAACAAATTATGCAATAAAAACTTTAAGACATTAAAGAAAAATGCCAAAGATGATAGGAGATGGTAAGATCTCCCATGTTCATCAATTGGTAGAAATACAATGTAAATGTCCAGTCTACTAAAAACAATCTACAAATGTAATCAACATCAAGACTCCAATACAATTCTTCATAGAACTTTAAAGGATAATCATCAGCTTCTATGAAAACACACAAAAAAGTCCTGACTGATAAAATAACTGCTTGAAGGTATCACCATTCCAGATCTCGAAGTGTAATAGAGAGCTATAATAACAATAACAGTATGCTATTGACGTAAAACAGACATGTTGATCAATGAGACAGAATTGAATGCCCAGACAGAAATCCACACACCCATGAACAACTGATTTCTAATAAAGAAGCCAGAAATAAGTACTGGGGGACAAGACCACATCTACAATAAATGATGTTGTCCATAGTAGATGAGTGCAAAAAAAAATCCAAAGAGTTTTTATCATCATTTTTATCATCATCTACAAAACTCAGCTCTAAATGGTTCAAATGCCCCAACATGAAGCTAGATGTCAAGAATGTAAGAGAAGCTAGCTAGAAGAGGAAAAAAGAGCCGTGACGTTACTGGCACAAGAAAAGACTTTCTGCACAGAACACTGGCATCACAGGCACTAAGATCAACAATAAGTGGGCTCTCATGAAACTGAATTCTTCTGCATGGCAAAGGAAGTCATCATTTGGAGAAAGCAGGAGCCTACAGAATGGGAAAACATTTTTAGCAACTATACATCCAATAGAGGGCTAATATCTTTATTGGATATTATATTTACAATTCAGATGTTATGCCGGGTGGTGGTGGCGCATGCCTTTAATCCTAGCACTTGGGAGGCAGAGGCAGGTGGATTTCTGAGTTCGAGGCCAGCCTGGTCTACCAAGTGAGTTCCAGGACAGCTAGAGCTACACAGAGAAACCCTGTCTCGAAAAACAAAAAAAAAAAAAAAAAAAAAAATTCAGATGTTCCCCCCTTTCCCCATCCCCCCCCCCCAGGAACCCCAATCCCATCCCCCGTCCTCCTGCTTCAATGAGGATGTGTCCCTACCTACCCCCACACTCCCACCTCCCCACCCTAGAATTTCCCCACACATGACATCCAACCTTCATGGGACCAAAGATCTCCTCTCTCACCTATCCCCAACAGGGCCATCCCCCCTTACATATACAGCGGAAGCCATGGGTCTCTCCCTAAGTGCTCCCAGGCTGGTGGTTTAGAACCTGGGAGCCCTGATTTGTTGGTATTGTTGCTCTCCTCATGGGGCTGCAAACCCTTTCAGCTCTTTCAGTCTTTACTCTAATTCCTCCATTGGGAAACACTTGATCAGTTCACTGGTTAGCTGTGAGCATCAGCCTATGAATGTGTCAGACTCTGGCAGACCTCTAAGGACACAGCTATATCAGGCTCTTGTCAGCATGCATTTCCTGACATCCATATCAGTGTCTACGTTTGATGACTGGGATGGATACCCAGGTGGGATGGTCTCCAGATGGCCCCTCCTTCAGTTTTTGTCCCATACTTTGTTTCTATATTTGTTCCCTTGAGTATTTTGTTACTCCTTCTAAGGACCGAACCACCCACACTTGGTCTTGAATCTTGAATATTTCAAGCTTCTGGGCTAATATCCAATAATCAATGAGTGAATACCAGGTGTGTTCTTTTGTGATTGGGTTACCTCACTCAGGATGATACTTTCTAGTTCCATCCATTTACCTAAGAATTTCTTGAATTCATTGTTTTTAATAGCTGAGTAATACTCCATTATGTAAATGTACCACATTTTTTTGTATCCATTCCTCTGTTGAAGGACATCTGGGTTTCTTCCAGCTTCTGGCTATTATAAGTAAAGCTGCTATGAACATAGTGGAGCATATGTCCTTGTTATATGTTGGAATATCTTCTGGATATATGCCCAGAAGTGGTATAGCTGGGTCCTCAGGTAATGCTATGTCTACTTTTTTGAGGAACTGCCAAACTAATTTTCAAAGTGGTTGCACCAGCTTGCAATCCTACTAACAATGAAGGAGTGTTCCTCTTTCTCCACATCCTCCCCAGTATCTACTATTACCTGAGTTTTTGATTTAAGCCATTCTGACAGGTGTGAGGTGGAATCTCAGGGTTGTTTTGATTTACATTTCCCTGATGACTAAGGATGCTGAACATTTCTGTAGATGCTTCTCAGTCATTCGAGTTTCCTCAGTTGAGAATTCTTTGTTTAGCTCTGTACCTCATTTTTAATAGGGTTATTTAGTTGTCTGGAGTTCCACATACGATAGAGGGTTAGTATCCAATATATACAAAGAACTCAAGGGCTAATATCTAAAACAGATAAAGAACTAAAAAATGGGCAAAAAGAAAATAACACAATTAATAAATGGATAAAAATTAAACATAGAGATATCCAAAGAAGAAAGACAAATAGCTGAGAAATACCTAAAAAATGTTCAACACCTTTAGTCATCAAGAAATTGCAAGTCAAAACTACTGTGAGATTTAATATTATACCAGCCAGAGTAGCCAACATCAATACGAGTGAAAGATCACACAGGCTAGAATGTGGAGTAAGTGTATACTCATCTATTACTGGTGGGAGTGGAAACATCTATAGCCATTATAGAAACCAGTGTGGCAGTTCCCTGTGAAGCTGGCGATAGATCTACCTCAAGATACAGCTTTACCACTCTTGAACCCTAAGGATGCTTCATTCTACCACAAAGACACATGCTAGGCCATCTTCATTGCTGCTCTATTCACAGTAGTCGGAAATATAAAGAAGCCTGATGACTATCAACACATAAATGAATAAAGAAATATATGGAACATATTACTAAGCTTAAGAAGTTTAAAACATGGAAATTACAAAATTCATAGATTAATGGATGGAGCTAGAAAAATCATCCTGAGTGAGGTAACACAAACTTTAAAAGACAAATATGGTATGTATTAGTTTATATGTTGAGGGTTGTTAAGTCTTCGGTAACTAAGCTACAATTTTTATAATAATCTTTAGGGATAGTGTAAGGGACTAAAGATCAGGGAAGGATCTCCCTAGAGAGGGAAAATAGAATAGATAGTTATTGATGGACAAAGATTAGTGGACTAGAGTGGGGGGATCAAGCTGGGAAGAGGAAGGAAGATGAGGTAAGGAAGGAAATATGGAGGCACTCCTAAAACTAAAGGAAGCCTTAACTGAGAAAATACCTCAGTAAGATCAAGCTATAGGAAACCTATAGGATATGTTTTCATTTAGTGATTGATATGGGAGAGCCTAGCCCAATGTGGGTGGGGCTGCTCTTGGGCAAGGGGTCCTAGATTCTATAAGAAAGCAAGTTGAACAAGTTATGGAAGCAACTCCCCTTCATGGCCTCTACATTAGCTCCTGCCTGCAGGTTTCCTTCTATGCTTAAGATTTTGTCCTGAAAAAGTAGCTCTGCAATAAAATTTTCAATTTTGAAAAAAATTGAAAAAGTCATTAGAAGGTAGAAAGACTTCCCATGATTACAGATTGGGAAGATTAATGTAGCAAAAAATGAAAATTTTACAAAAAGCAGTCTACCAATATAATGACACCCCAATAAAAATTTCTACAGATATATACAGGAAGAATTATGTAGAAGCACCAAAGATGATGGATAACCAAAGATGTTTTAAGGAAAGAGAATAGTGCTGGATGTATTGCATACTTGATTTTGAGCACTGCAAAGACAGTAATGTAAACAGCATGATGCTCACATAAAATAGGCACATGAACAAACAAAATAAAGGACCCAGAAACTATCTGCAACCCATGAGACTACAGTCGCTTGATTTTTGACAAGCTAAAAATACACATAAAGAAAAAAATAGCAGTTAAGAAAATAGTGCTGTGAAAATTGAATATCTGCATATATAAGAATAAAATTTGATTCTTATCTCTTATTCAAATACTTATCTCAAATATTTCAATATTAGGCCCAAAGCTTTGAAGCTTCTGTAGGATAAAGAGAGTACAGGATATAGGCATATATAAGGACTTTTTGAATAAAACTCCAGTCATTAAAAAAAAAAAAAAAAAGGCTAACAGTAAACACATGGAACCTTACAAAACTAAAACGAAAAACAGGATACTGCTAATAAAGTAAATACACAGCTTATAGAATGGAATAAAATTTGTTGCCAACTATTTGTCTGACAAACTATTAGTATTTAGAATGTACAGCTTTCAAAGAGCTAATTAAGAGTACAAACAACCTAATTTAAAAATGCTCTAGAGAACCAAATTGATAATTTTCAACAGGAGAAACACAAGATGCTTCCCTAGCCCTCTTCCCTGACTCCTGAGATAATTCTTATGGGTAAGGGATAAGAAGGCAGAAGAATCAACAACACAGATTCCAGGAGCCAGGTGAGAAGCAGAAGCAGAAGAAAACGTGTTAAATGAAATAATGACGGGTACCTATATACCCTCTGCCCTCTTAGTCCACAACTGTTTGTCCCACACAATTGGGACCAGTGGATTGGGCTAACCTGGTCATAGTTTGCCTCTGGGTGTCAGACAGATTCCCAGGTTAGTGAATGCAGGAGCACTTGCTGCACATGCCATGGCCATTACAGGCCGATAATCAGAACATATTGACTCACCCCTATGACAAATGACCAATTACACTTCAAAAAATGTTCACTATCTTAAAATAACAACAAAAAGGTATCCGTAGTCACAGGGAAATGCAGATCACAAATGCATGGATATTTCATTTTATCCCATCAGAATGACCAGTATGGAGAAGACTAAGCTGACTCCATGATGGTTTTCAAATTGGCAGTTCAGGAGACTAGATCTGAATCTGTTTCCAAGAACTTGCCAAGTTCAGGCAAGTCAAGGCCTCAGAAGCTGCCTCACCACCTGGCCTGAGGCAAGAACAATGGGTCAGCAGCAGTTTTCAGACTTCCTTAGCAACAGTTTCCAGACTTCCCCAGCAATAGTTTTCATACTCCTAGACCCCAGTAATTGTTCTGGAATGTTCCTAGAGATAGCGCCAAGATTCACATAGAGGTTACCTACCAGAATTCCTTAATGTGGTTTAAATTGGGCATGCAAGCTCACTTCAAGGTCTATCTTTGTAGATGGTAGACCCTAGCATGCTGACTTCTACAGAATAAAACAGTCTTTGGGTCTATATACTATTTGAGTTCAGAATATCATTTTCCAGCAAACCATGGACCCTTACAGTAAAAAGCAACAAATAACCAGACAAACAAAATTAAAATCAACAAATGCTGGCAAGGACATAAGGAAAGGTGAACCCCTATTTGTCATTACTAGGAATGTAAACTTACAGCTACTGTGTAAATTAGTGTGGACATTACTTAAAAACCTACAAATAGAACTTCTGTATGACACAACTATACCATTTCTACATATTAGTCAATGATTCTATACCCTATTTGGAGACACTTCTATATCCTTAATTTTGCAGCAGTAGTCACTATGTGAGGAAATAGAACAACCTGGATGTCCATTGGGAGATGAATAGACAATGAAAATATGCACATATTTACTATAAAGATGCACATATTCAATTATAAAAAATGAAATTTCTTAAAGTTTCATGCAACTGGAAAATAAACTGAATATGTAACCCTGGTCCTGAAATACAGATGCTGTATGTTTTTCCACATCCAGGTGTTGTTACGAATACTTGGAATAGTATGTGGCAGTTTGAGTGCCAGTAAAGGTCAGAAATTGAACTGTATCATAGATAGAGTTAAGAGATGTAGAGGTCTTAACCGAAAAGGTGTAGTAGAATATACCAAACCTGAACATGAAATATAGAATAATAAGGACAGACAATTCTATGCATGGAAGGAGGAAGAGGGCAGGGAGAAGATAGGAGAAGAGGGAGAGGTAACCCAAATAATAAAATATGAAAATCTATCATTTTATAAACATATAAAAATATATCTAAAAGGAAAAGAAAGAGTTTGAATGTAGTTCTCTCTGTATGTGGACAGTGTTCCTCCCAGAAAGCCATGGACCATTAAATGAAAATCTCAGTGTTCGATGTAGGTGCCTTCCTGTGAGTTCTTCTCCCAAAGTTTTCCAAAATAACATGTTTTTGCCATTGGCAGTTGACCACAATTTGATGGTTAGCCACTATAACTGAAGATGCCACATATTTTGGGCAAAGGACAGAGAAATCAACTGGTCCTAAGAATCTAGTAGAAGTAATGACTGTTGGAGCAAAAAGTGTCAAGTTTGTTCACTGCTGCAGCTACCAATCAGTCACCCATGCTATAGTAAATGACCTTTCATCCATAAAAGCTCAGTGGGCCATACACCAATGATGACATGAAAATAGGGCAGGGACAAGTTTGGAATAAGAGGAACTTTATTACAAGAATAAGGGACTTGAGAGAGAACAGAAATGCTCACTAGAAAGCAGAGTGCCAATTTAAGGGGTTTATTGACCTCAGGCTAGACAGAGATAAAGTTTAAAGACTGAAAACCCTGGCTCAGAATGTTAATCAAGGGGTAACTGCAGGGTTATGGGAATCTGTAATGTAATCACCTGTTTTGTCTTCAGAAGAGATTTATTATGTTTCTACATGTTACCAGGAAGTTTGGGGAGCTTCATGTCACATACCATAAATTAGTGAGAGAAAAATTTTGGGGTCAAACCTGGGGTACTATGTACTACCAGGAAGTCAGTGTTTCCTTTTTGTTGTTGTTGTTTTGTTAATTTAAAAATGGACTAGGAAGGAAGCCTGAAGAGAATTTTATTAGAATTTAAGAGAAAAACAACAGAGCAGGCAAGCTGTAAATTTTAGCATCTGCTCAGAGGAGGAACTAGAGTGAAGATTATGCTATTTGTAAGTAGTCACATGGCTGAAGCAGGAGCCATGGAAATTGCTCCAGAGGAAAAGTCTGAGTAAACCCTAGAAGAAAAGGAGAAATTTTTTCTTAGTTCAGGAATGTGAGCAAGCTTACCAGAGCTACCTTATGTCATCTCCATAAGCAACTGCCTCAAGGAACTGGCTTTCAGAAAGACAAATGCCTTATCTCATTAGGGAGATTATTATTACTTCCATCTCCTTAGCATGACAATAAGAGTACGAGACTTCACAAAGCCTAGTTGAATGATTTACAGGCCCTCTAAATGACCTCTTCAATGCTGAGTATGTAATATCTAATCTTTGGAGAATATCAGCATGCCATGTTGATATACCAAGTGTCAAAACTGGTTCTGTCAGGAAAGGGTTCATCTTCAATGCCAGGCAATGTGACCAATCCCTATCTACCTACCTATCAGCAAGCTAGGGCAGGTATATAAAGAATTGGAATAAACTTTGATAGAGAAAAGTGATGCTGCATGTCTGAAAATATCAACCATATACACTATTATACAGGAGGTTTTATTTTCTTTTTCCTTTTGCCTTTAGGCATAGCATGATGCCATCTTGGACTTGGCCCCTGGTAGCCATGGCAATCAGAGCTAAATAATACATTGGTATCTATGTCTGTGGTAACTTTAATAAGTATAGTGACATTTCTTCATGGACAGTGGAAGGGTGGGTCAGGAGCTCCTCATCTGAGATCCAGCTAGTGTATTTCTCTGTCTCCTGCTGCAAATGATCCTGGGATGTACTAAGCATAGAAGAAGTAAAAGGTGAGTGAAAAGTGGATCTCTTCAGTGAAGCTCCCATGAGGTCATCATACATGATGTTTAGAAGGTGTTTAAATATACATCATACATCAGGTGTTTAGAAGGTCAGTCATTCTTCAGCAGGTAACTGCCCCTCATCTGTGTACTATGAATAATAGTGAATAAATACTGAAAATTATGTGGAAAAAAATCATGAAAAAAATAGTGTTCAGAAATCTCTTGGTTGTCCTGAGTTAGACTTTGGTGAAATTAAGTTTTGGTTCATTTTTAGTAACTATCTGGAGTTAATACCCATTTCGCCCACACACCCCCACATCTCCCCAGAAAAAGTTAATGCAACATCTATGAATAAACCAATTCATGGTATTTACTTAAAACAAAGAAAAGTGTAATATTGAGGCTTTTAGGAAAGATTGGAGCTGATATTTTAAGAGGAAAAAACATGCTGGCTGAATATATAGTTGAATGCTTGTAATGCACTCCGCTTGTTGATAGTGCTATTTTTTGTTATGGCTTCATTCTAGTACCATACACAGAATGACAGAAACAAAAGTTTTCATGTGACATCAGCTATTATGGTAATAAGGATAAAAAACAATCCCAAATATCCATCAACAGATGCACAGAGAAGAAAGTGGAGAGTCGTGAATATAGTAGGGTTGATAGAGAATGTAGAAGAGAATAAAATTCAAATATATGTTCACTTTTTCCACATAGGAGTCAATCCATCATAATATTAAGTGATTATGTGTAAAGTCTCTGAGAAGAATGTTCTATGCTTTCTAGAACTGCAAAGCTTTAGTTATCTGTGCTTCATTTTAGGGAAATTCCCAGAGTACCATTACTGCCAATTCTCATTTTTCATTTGTCTCAGGACCTTGATGTGTGGCCATTTGTTCTGTATAGAAGTTTTCTGGTTTAGAAGTATAATGCCCATAGGCTGCAGAAATGGTTCAGCCATTAAAGGCTAGGCACAAAGCCAAAAAAAAAAATGTATAAGAACTATAATTCCACTTACCTTTGGTGAAGTTAGTCTGCCTTGCTGTCAGCAAGACAGACAGCTCGATCCACTCAGCGACATAAGCGGTTTTCAGAGATAGCATTTGAACATAAACAGCATATTGTAAACCACTGAGCAGGATCAAACATTTATGTGAATTTTGTATGTTTTAAAACACATGCACAAAATTGCATAATTCTTATTTTGAGTATATTTAAGAATATGCATGTGATGATCACTGGCTACTTTTAGATTGGGTTTGCTTAACTCTTCTGGACACTGAAATCAGAAAAGAAAATGTAAGCATATTTAGCTAATCAGAACTCAAATGAGTGATTTGCTGGTTTTTCTCTCAATGAAATTAAGAACCACCAGATGTAGCATGGGTGATATCTGATACAAGGCTATCCTTGCATGCCCTGCCTGTCTTTCTTCAATAGGTAATGTGGAAACAACAGCTACTGCTCCCTTTCAGCACCTTCACTGTCTTCTCTGCACGGAACAATGGAGTATGATGCTCTATTTTAGAGCTGCAACCACTCTTATGGAAGAATTATTGCTTCTCAGGGGTTTCTGAAGAGAACTGTAGGCATTAATATTTCCTTTTCATACAGTAGTGATAATTTGAGGCTAGAAAAATCACTCAAATATTTATGAACTACCTGCCCATGCTAGTGCCTAGATTCTCATCAGACTTATAGTAAACCGCAGATCTTGTCATCAAAGACTGGTGTGTTCAAAGGAAGAAGCAACATATAGTCTCATACATCTTTAATTGTAAAAACAAACCTTCACTTTTCTGCTGAAGGTGTTGCTGTCTATGACATAGTAAAGTGTTTTCTATTCAAAGAAACAAAGACTGTTGAAATGTGTTGTTATTTGGGAGGTTTATTTATTTATTTATTTATTTATTTATTTATTTATTGCATTTCAGGAAAAATAAACTTGACTAAGTTTTGAGTGTGACAGTTCTCACTAGTAAGGTACTGGGGCTGTTCAGTTTCACTGGTGTTTTTATGTAAGCTGACTTTAGTAACTACGTTCCACCATAGTCATTCTTTCCCTAATCTCAACCAACACACTGCAGCTCCTGCGATTAAATGCTGACATGTGCTCATCAACCTACTGGAGCAAAACAAAACAACAATGACAGACAGCCCTACTTTTGCTATGTGACAATATGAGCTGTGCTATCCTGTGCTATGTCTGTTGTCTTTAGCTTTACTTTAGTGTTATTAAGGGGTTTTGGTTTTAAAGCCAAAACTTTCATGTTCTGAAGAAACCTGTGATGGACTATTTCAGCGTAAGTAACCTGATTGTACCTTTGCTCTCTAACTTTGAGCCACTCAACCCATTTCTGCCTTTGAGCTTCATTAGCGGATCTGTTTCAAATGGGATTCCACACATTTCCACCTTCTTAAGATTATTTTAAATTGGGCATTAAAACTATGCTTTGAACCAGAGTTGTACTAGAACATAGATGCACCAATAATTCTTTCATTCTTGCTTCACTTTTCCATATTATTTGTTAAGTAAAGCTGTAACTATGTAGAATATTTGATAGTGATGTGATACCAATATTCCCAGTAACCAAACTCATGCTAGATACATTCAATGAACATTAATACTTAGATTTTCATAAACATCAGTGCTTAGATTGGTTAATTCTGACTGTAACTGTGTGTACCCATGGCTTGTTCCCAGATGCTTTTCAGATAATTTTAATTAATAAACTGGTGGGTACAAGCAAAATTGCCCGTAAATGTGGTTATTAATTTTGAGGATTGCCAAATTCATACATTTATAACAATAAAATTATTGCCTTTGTAATCTTCATATTCTTAGTCTTCTGTTTCAGACTTTATCCATATCTTGGTCACATGTCTGTGAAGCTATTCAACTTTTTCGAAGTTGATTTTGAGAAGCAGAAAATTAATCAATGAATCTGATTATTGTCATCTTATTTTTTAAAAAAATGTATTTTGCATGGTTATTTGATAAGTATGTATAGTACAAAATAATGTAATCAAGCTAATAGAATATGGAATGGACTTGTCAGAGCATTACCTTTAGTTCATATGTTTACTTACCGAAATTATTTACATCTGTTTTATGTTGTATGAAGTTTCTATCTTACATATCCCTTATTGGTTTCCTGTATAGGATACAACAACTTTTCCTTCATCCATAATGAGGATGTAAATGTATCTTTGCAGATTGTGATTATAACTCAGAAGTAGAACACTTGTGCACCATACCCAAGGTCCCAATTCCAGTGTGACAACTTTGCTATGGCTAACTTTATGGTAAATTTGAGTGAATTTAGAACTCAGTACAATAATTTTTTTCTTTTTTTTCCTTTTTGATTATTTGTGAATTTCACATCATTCATCCAATTTGACTCCTCTTCCCCTTACCCCTCACCCACCCTACACCCTTGCAACCTCCCCCACAACAACAACAACAACAAAAATCTTGTGGTAGCTGGAGTGTGTGTCCCACGAAATATCCTTCTTTCACACTTTTGCTTGCAAATGTTCATTGCAGTGACTTATTGGTCTGGTACAAGGCCTCTGGATTCTGTTACCCTATCAATACTGGAACACTCAAGGACTCCACTCAGTTCATCAGTGGTGTAGATGTTGGGATGGGCAAATTCAAAGCCCTTGATCTGGGCCTAAGAGGTATCTGACCTGATTAGCACAATGGCACTAATGCTGTCATTCCCTCAGGGCTGGCTTACAAGCAGCCCTCATAACCAGGGTCAGCTACTGCCCAGGTGAGATGCACAGAATGCTGGCATAAGTAGTACAGCTGGTGAGAGACAAGGCCAGTTCTCCCACTCTCAGACCCCAGGGCCATCTCTCCTGCCTGCCATAGATTGTGAGGTATATGAGGGAGGAGAAGGGGTTTTCTACGTCATCTATGCCACTGTTCATCAGAAAAGAAAGACCTGGCTTTCCCGTGTTGCTTGCCATAGATGGAAAGTGGTGAGGGGAGCATATCTCTCACATATTTCAACACAGGCTGGGGTCAGCTCTCCCTTGTTCACTTCGTTAGGGCCAGCTTGCCTGCAACCCCTATCACTGGAGTCAACCGTATTGTGCTGCCTAGGCAAGGTACAGGGCCTGGTCTCCCAAGCGGGGCAGCTGGTGAGAGATGGGGACAGTTCTTATCATAATCAACTTTCTTGCTTTCATGCTTTCAGGGCCGTATTTCCCATGATGCCGAGGTGAAGGGTGGGGCCAGTTCTGTACAGCCCTCAGACATTAATATGTCCTCAGGCTACAGCCCAGACCAAGGATGTCTACCTGGCCTTTGGTGTTAACAGACCACTGCTACAACAGGGCCATGGAACCCAGATGTGTCCCCTAGTGGCAGCATAGGCTAGGACTCCACCATGATCCCAGGTGGCACTACCAGGTACTCATATGAGGCTGCTGCTCACTAGTCTGGAATCTTCAGATCTGTCTGTCTTCGTCGCTCCTGCATGCTTCTGTTTCTCTTTCTCTTCCATTTCTCCATCACTTACTTGCTTCTCTTAGTGGCGCCCAGGGCTCTGACTGTCTGGGATCATCTCAGGAGTGGTCTCAGGAGTGCTATGTCCCAGTCATAAACTATGGTCCTGGGCAAGTCTGCCGCACCCTCACGCCCCATGCATGTGGAGCACCTCACTAGTGTTCATCTCAGGCTTGCTCCCTGTCTAGGGCCCATGGCACTGGTCTGGTGGTCATCAGGGGCTCACTCATCACCAGAGTGGACCCTTGCCTGCCACAGGCTCACTCCTGTTCAGGGTCCTCAATACCAGGAGGGTTTCTTCTAGTTTCCAGCTCGCTTCTAATCCTGGGAGCCCTTTTGGACCTGCCTGGCACCACAATGGTTTTTGTCTCAGGCTAGCTCCCTGTCCAAATCCCCTGGTGCCAGACTGGTTGGTCATTTCAAATTTGCTTTTTTTCAGGGAATGTTAGGCTACTAATCATTCAGATGTTCATAGGTCAGGACACTGAATATAGACATAGACTCTTTCCTCTCTGCTACCACCAACGCACATGTGACATAGCACCCACACCTGCAATACCTCTAGGGGTAACAGCCCATGGATTCTTTTGTTTGTTTGTTTGTTTGTTTTGTTTTGTTTGTTTAATTTTTAAAACTTTGTTTATTCATGTAACATCCCAATATCAGCACCTCCCCATCCTCCCAGTACCCTCTCATGCAGATCTCCCCCTATTTCCCCTTCCACTTCTCCTCTGAGAAGGGGAAGACCCCTCTGGGTATCCTGTCCCCCCCCCTCCAAACATAGCTGCATCCTCTCCCACTGAGGCAGTCCAGTCAGGAGAATGGGATCCATAGGAATGCAACAGATTAAAAAACAGGTCTCACTCCAGTTCTTGGTGGATGTGCATGAAGACCAAGCTGAAAATCTTGTATTTACATGCAGGGTCCTATGCCCAGTCTATGCTTGCTCATTGGTTGATGGTTCACTCTCTGTTTGGTTCTGTCGTCTTCAGGTCCCTCAGTCTTTCTCCCATCTCTTCCACAAGACTCCCCAAGCTCCATCCAATGTTTAGCTGTGGGTCTGTACCTGTTTCCATTGGCTGCTGGGTGGAGCCTCTCAGAAGACAGCTCTGTTAGGCTCCTGTCTGCAGGCATATCATTAATAATGTCAGGGATTGGTTTTGCCCATAGGATGGATCTCAGTTTGGGCCAGTTATTGGTTGTAAGCCATTCCCTCTGTCTCTGTTCTATCTTTGTCCCTGCACATCTTATATGTAGGATACATTTTGGGTCAAATGTTTTGTGGTTGCTGTCCTTATAGCATCACTGAGAGTGTGTGTGGCCTGGCTCAACAAAGTGTCCACTTGACGATCTATATCCCACACTGCTAGGAGTCTCAGGTAGAGTCTACCTCATAGATACCCTGGGCCCTCCTCCATCCCAGGTCTCTGTTATTTCCTGTAGATTGCTCCCCTCCTTCATTTCCATTCTTTCTTCCTGGCCCCTAATCTCAATTTCCTTCCCCCACTCCTCACCTCATCCCCATTCCCACCCAGTTCCCTCCCTCCATCTACCTTTGATATGTATTTTATTTCTCTTTCTGAGAAAGATTCAACCATCCTTCCTTGGGCCCTCCTTGCTATTTGGCTTCTTTGGGCCTGTGGATTCTAGTGTGGTTATGCTGTACTTCACGGCTACTACCCACTTATAGATGAATATATGCCATGTATGACCTCTAGGATCTTCTTTAACACTTTATAATCATGAATGTTTTTTTTTTCCTAATCTTAGAATTTCTTATGTGACTTTGGGTATGTTCAGTCATGTGTATATATATGAAAACTTAATGATAAAAATCATAAATAAATGTGTTTTAAAATAATAATTTGATATGTATTTACTATTTATTAATGATGAAAGAGAATACTAACAAGATGCATAGATTGTGTTTTTATGCCAAAACTTAAATCTGGGCTCAATATTTGATACTGCAGGGCAGAGAATATTTTCAACATGTTTCATTTCTTGGTGTTGATCACTGGTTCTATCATTATCCATACTAGAATGCTAGTTTGATAGGTAGGTAGTAAAAAATTGAATTATGTCTGGAATTATTTCACAATTTGTGGGAAATTTGGTACTAGTCTTAAATAAAAAACTGTAATAACTTTTTATAAAACACAAGTTAATAGTTCCAAAAGCAGTTTTAAAAGTCAAATATGTTAACACAGTACAACCAAAATATACACTAATTTGGCACTCACTTGATGAAAAATGATGATTAAAAAAATGCTAAAAAAAATTTTTGTTTTTGCTAATTTAATCCACTATGTTTTTACAAGGACAGAAAACACTGCGGGTAGAATAAAAGCAATATACAATAATCTTGAAGCAGAGAGAAGGTGCATAGGTAGCATTTGTTGGCCTTGCATGACATGAGGGCATACTTTTGAGAATTCACAGCCAAAGCTGCCGTGAAGTCACTTGGTGGAAGACTGGTGAGTGCTGCTTCACATGTTTGATCCATTGTGAGTTTGGTTTTTAATTAATCTTTTCGAAACATGTTAATGTGTTCAAGAACTAAAACCTTTGATTACTGTAGTCAGATTTCATATTTCCAACATGTCTCATTCTATGCACCCACTATATCCTTTTATTTTTCTGTTAATTAATTACTTAATTCAGTTGTAACATTCATTGGTTCCTCCCATGAGTGAGAAAGTCAATTCTTATTATAAAGGTGTTTGTGCTCCAGTGAGAGACCAAGAGAAAATATGTCAACTTCTGAGAAATTGTCACACAGAACACAAGGGATTGTCACTAGGAGAGAGGAGACAGAATGTCCACGTGGTGCAGAGGTAAAAAGCACCTGCCGTGATTTCACCATCAAAACAAATTGATTTCATGCTTCAGGTCCAATTTGGAATAGATTGTGTTACCAGCAGGACTGCCTCCTATGGACTTTCATGAGAAGAGGAGAAAAAGAAAATGTATACATCTTAGTCTGACTAATTCCTGGTACATGATATATAGCTAGCCTAGGCTATTAATTTTATGATTATTATCATTGCCCACCCAACTGTAGCAGAGAAAACTGTACTTGAGACAACTGCAGATTGCAGTTTGGGAACAAAGCTTTGAGCTAAGAGATTTGGTTTGGTTTTAGGATCTGCCATTTGAAAATGATATTGCCTTCACATCTTGAAACTCAATTATTTAATGTAATATGAACGGGTTTTAATAACCTTTCCTGTTTATGCTTCAACTTAGACTATATGTGAATTTTTAAATACATCTTCTTAAAGATTGCAGAAGTTTTTATTAAAATGTTGATTTTACTTAATGAAATATGATTATAAAAGTATATAAAACAATAGGAATATTTATTAGCTAAAACTAACCAAGCAAATACCTTCTGCGTTTCTTTAATTTGACTTCATTTGTTTTGATTTGAGTCTATAGACTACAAATAGAGCATGACATGGTTTTTACAGACAAGAATTAACTTTTCTTTTTTGGCCCTTTGATGACACATTGAGCAATGGGTTTTGTTCTTTTAAGTTACACTCAAGTATGGAATGATTTCATTTTTAGGTATGAGAAAGTCACAGTTAACTCTTAACTGAATCATGAAAGGTAATGGACAAGCATAAAATTATGCCCCACCACATAATGCACAGAGAATGTAGCACATCTTCTTCAATGTTCTATAGAATAGAGTCCTATTCTATAGAATAGATGAGATGTAATTTCAATAGATGAGATGTAATTTTCAAATTACAAATTAAAAAGCTTCAATAATAGTAGTCAGGAACTAGAAACAACCTAGATGTTTCCCAATCAAAGAATGAATAAAGAAAATGTGGTACTTTTACAAAATGGAGTAATACATGACAATTAAAAGCAATTGACATCATGAAATTTGCAGGCAAATGTATGGAACTAGAAAAAACATCATCCTGAAGGAGGTAACTGAGATTCAGAAAGACAAGCATGGTATGTATTCATTCATAAGTGGATATTAGCTGTAAAGTAAAAGACATTGATGCTGCAGTCCACAGACCCAAAGAGGCTAAGTAATAAGAAGGGCTTAAGTGGGGCACATGGATCTTCCAGGGAAGGTGAAATAGAACAGATTTCACAGGTGGACTGGGGACAGCTGGGGTTGGGAACAAGAAGAATCAGTTGGGGGGAAGGAGGGAGAAAATACTGGGAGAAATGACTGGAACTGGGGGCATTTCAGGGTCAGGTAGGAAACCTAGCACCTGGTCTTATTGTAGCTTGTTGTGCTGCACTTGGTTGATTTCCCTGGAAGGCCTGCTCTTCTCTAAGGGGAGGAGATGGGGATATGGATCTGAAGGAGAGAGGAGGCACACATGGGGAGTGGAGGGGGGGCTCTGGAGTGGGGAGGGATGAGAACTGTGATTGGGATGTAATATATGATAAAAGAATAAAGTTTTTTTTTAAAAGATAGACCAAAGAGTATCAGAGATACACTAGATTAAATGCATTGTGTGTGACTAGATTGTATCTCCAGATATGATGCACACCAACAATATAGCTAAAATGATTAAGTGAATTCTAAGGATGCCAATGATGTATCAATATTACTGTGCTGGTTAGTTTTTGTCATCAAGATACACCTCAGAGTCATCTGGGAAGAGAGAAAGGCAGTAGAGAACATGCTCCCATCAAATTGCCTGTAAGCAAGTTTGTGGGTCATTTTC
Source organism: Rhabdomys pumilio (assembly GCA_030674055.1). NCBI lineage: Eukaryota > Metazoa > Chordata > Mammalia > Rodentia > Muridae > Rhabdomys > Rhabdomys pumilio. The sequence goes on along the minus strand of JANHMN010000004.1, from coordinate 110,776,508 downwards.
TGGTTTACTGAGTGATGTGACAGAATCTGTAATCTTATTTTTTTAGACCTTTGCCAAAGTACTCAGATATCTTCTCAGTAGAGTTCTCTGACAAATGTAATGCATATTCTAATTTCCAGTCACAGGAATTTCTCCACTGGAATGGTTTAGTGGGTTTTCATATCCTCTTAACCACATTAGTATCTAAAATAGCCATTGTTTTCTTGGAAAGTTCAACACCTCCACTCTACAACATTCTCAGTTTTTAGCAAGTCCTTTATTTTAGATTTATATAAATATTTTTATATTGACATATTTAACTAAAATCATCTCATGTCACATAAATATAGCACTCATGATGTAGTGATTCTTTTTTTTTTTTCCCTTGAGACTCAGACAGAGTCACACGGGGAAAGCGGGATTCGAACCGGGAGAGAGAGAGCAAAGGGCGCAGGCGTAGTGATTCTTTTTATTAATAATATAATTCTCTCATTTCTTTTCTCAATTCAAGCTACTCAGCATCTTGATGTTTTGGGTTACTAAAGTGACTTAGTTCTTTAATTAGGCTTGGAATTTTAATATTTCTAAATCATGACAGTAAACACAGTTAAAGTATAAGTCTCTGATTTCATAACACTGACAAAGGGTTTACTCAAAGGGTTAAGCATACCTTTGTGTTTTTAGGTTATCACTAAACTGAAGATCCGTAATATGATGAACTCTGGTTGAGAAAGAGGACAAGGACAAAGTAGTTCCACGCTTTCTTTCTTTTCTTCTCTCTCTCTTTTTTTTACTTAGAATTTCTTCTTTTATTTTTTTTTATTGGATATTTTCTTTATTTACATTTTAAATGTTATCCCCTTTTCCAGTTTCCCCACCGGAAACCCCTTATCCCATTCCCCTCCGCCTGCTTCTAGGAGGGTGTTCCCCCACCCACCCACCACCCCTGCATCTCCGCCCTCGCATTCCCCTCCACTGGAACAAGAGCCTCTTCTTCTCCCATTGATGCCCCATAAGGCCATCCTTGGCTACATATGCAGCTAGAGCCGTGGGTCCCTCCATGTGTAATCCTTGGTTGTTGGTTTAGTAGTCCCTGTCAGCTCTGGGGGGGTGTCTCATTGGTTGATAACCCCTTCAGCACCTTCATTCCTTTCTCTAACTCCTCCATTGGTAAATATAAAATTTCTGTGATACGAATAGCATGAAACGTTTCTTCATAATTAATCCTATATGTGGTTGAAGATAATCTGGTGTTGGTCCTTTAAAACACTTGACCTTTTCCTTTTTTTTAGTTACACTGTTCTAAGGCCCAGAGTTTTAAAAAGTTCTTGAGATGTGTCCTCCACTGTTAGTGTATTTAGAATGTTACTAGGAGGTATCGTTCCAACTCTCAAATTTGGGGAATCCATAAAAGGAAGGAAAAGGAAAAGTGGTTATAAACGCATGGGTCTTGAAATTTGCTTATTGAAAAAAATTCTGCTTTCAAATGCTGTGGCACAGAATTGGGGGTCTCACTAAGCACACCAAAGTCTGCTGAGACCACACCTCACAGACACAAGCTGGTTAGAAAAATGCTGACTAACTCTTAGCAAATTGTCAGAATCAGAAGGAATTTCGTGAGAACTGCAGGCTCACTTATTTAGTAAGAGAATCTACATAAGTATATATACATGAGTAGCAAAGATAATATTGAATGACCTCAACTCAAAGGATCTCAGCTTACCACATTTTTTTTTCTGAACCTCACATGGGCAAGTTTGTTCAAGACACATATTTTTAAAACCCACTCAAAACAGTAGAAAATTGTGGATTTTCATACATCACCATCATTTGAGATTTCTGAGTTCAAAGTCTTGGGCTTTGCTCTAAAGTACACTTTTCATTTGTTTCTCATCTGCATTTTTTTTTGACTTGATGATATATAATTCATAACCATGCTAGGCAGAAGGCAGTAACAGTCTTCAGGGTGCCAACGGAGAAAAACATTTTTTTTTTCCTGAGGTTTCTTGCTGCCTGGGTATCTCATATCACACGCACACACACACACACACACACACACACACACACACACACACAC
>JANHMN010000004.1:110738965-110774442 GCA_030674055.1 Rhabdomys pumilio | reverse complement strand
GATCTCAATTACAAAGTTTTTAAGAACTATCATATTTCTAGTGGGATAAATGGGTGATGGGTTGACAGTTATCTAGGAACAATGAAAAGCCACCAGTCAAAGAAAAACAACAGTTTGCGCTGGTCTCATTTTCTCTTGGCAATTGGTTTTCTCTCTTTATGCCTTTGGAATTGGAGACTTGACAGTGGAAGAAAATAGGTGCACAGAAATGAGTCCATGAAGGAGCTTCAGGATTAATGCTCTGCCCTTCCCAGATCTGTTCATGAGAGAGATGGTCACGATGCCCCAGATGCTGCGGGAGTTTCCCTCCCTGGTCACCTACATCTCCTCTTCCTTCTATTGGCCCAGATCATGATCTGTCTTGTTTTGCATATATGCATTTTCCTTCTGATGTTAGCGTGAAATGTTGGTGTTGGATTGCAAATGGTGAAATAAACATTGTTAATGTAGGTGCTGTCCTCCCATTAGATTAGCTTTTAAACGTGCAAAAACTTAAAATGAGGGTAAAATTGTGTTCTTAACATCATGTTTGGCATGTATTTCCTCTTGTTTCCTTTCAGTCAAGAATGTCTTGTCACAGGACATACTCCTTACAAGATCCTCAGTAAATGAATGCATTGAGCCGCAGATAGCACCTAACACTACATATACTATATTGGCTCACACTAAAACACACGTAAAATTTAACTTATATATTATATATAGTAAAAGATTAAAAACAGTAACATTATAAAAAATATTGCAATATAAATCATCATGAGGTTATGTGAATGTGATCTTGCTTTTTTTTTTTTTTTTTTAAAGAATTGGAAAACATTAACGTTTTCAGGCGATAGTTTACCTGGGTCACTAAAACCACAGAAAACTATAAATAAGGGAAGGTTGCTGTATTCTATAATAGAACCCAACAGACAAAGGAAATATTAGGCCTCAAGCACGGGAGTGAGGAATGTGTGCCTCTCAAGTGTGGCTAAGACTCTTTAATTTAGCTTAAACTACCCTTTTCATTGTTCCTAGATAACTGTCAACCCATCACCCATTTATCCCACTAGAAATATGATAGTTCTTAAAAACTTTGTAATTGAGATCTACTGCATTTTATTCTAATTACTATACTGGATTATCAAAGTAAAATATTTTGGAGAAAACATGGTGTGTGTGTGTGTGTGTGTGTGTGTGTGTGTGTGTGTGTGTGTGATATGAGATACCCAGGCAGCAAGAAACCTCATCTGAAGAAGGGACAATATCGATATCTGTCTATCATCAGTATCTATCTATCTACCTACCTATCTATCTACCTATCTCTGTATCATATATCTTTCCATGTGTGGAGGTATATATATCCATTTCTATAATAACATACACTTAGTATATAAATATTAGTTATTGTGAAATTGAGAAATATATTTTGTTTACATTATCACTGGGCAAGACAATTCATTGTGAAATTGCTTTTTAAACACGGCATATAATAGCTTCCATAATGTGCCTGATTAGTTTTCTATTCTCATATGTTTTATTTTTATTATGAGTAACATTACAGGAACTACTATAGTGCAATTTGTGGATGTCACAAATTATTACCAGTTGAATTCTGTAAATGTACTTTAAGTTAAGAGCATGCCCTTGTGTTCTTTTTCATGCTGCAAAATGGGTTAACAAAGATACAGCAAGCAACTCATCTTTCCTAATGAGCAGAAAATATTCTTTCCCTAGCATCCTAGCCAATAGCTTCAGTGCAAAATATTGCTGGTGCTCACACTATGACTTTAAAAGTATTTTTTAACCAATATAACAGATAAAAATTAATTTTAATTTTTATAATTTTAATATCATTAATAATAAGGTTAAATATATTCATATTTAATACATACATACATACATACATACATACATACATACGTACGTGCATTTCATCTGTTAGACGTTTTTGGTACTGTGTTTTTCTGTTGCCATATTTGTTTTTTTTTTTTTTTTTTTGGTTTTTTTTGAGACAGGGTTTCTCTGTATAGCCCCGGCTGTCCTGGAACTCACTCTGTAGACCAGGCTGGCCTCGAACTCAGAAATCTGCCTGCCTCTGCCTCCCAAGTGCTGGGATTAAAGGCGTGCGCCACCACCGCCTGGCTGTTGCCATATTTGTAAAGAACATTTTTCATGTATTCTTTATATTTATCTCATATTCATATATTGATTTTCATTTACTTTGCATATTGATTGCATAAGTGACACATTAAAGACAAACAATCATTTGTTATTGTTAAACTATCAATATTTTTATTACTTATTTGTATATTTTACATCAAAGCTATACATTTTCATATTGGGAACTGAGAATAAAATAAGTTCTGAAAATTTTTATCTAGTCAAGATAGTAACTTCTTCTGAAAGTATTAATCACTTGTATTTGTTGATTATGGCAAACTTCACATAATTTACCTTGTAATAAGTTTGTCAAATACCCCAGTATTACTTTTAGGACCATAATTCACTAATTTTGAGTCAGTTTCTTTTTCATTTATATTGCTAAACATTAGTAATTTCTTAACAGAAGCCCAATATTATCATTTCATTAAATTTCATTTGTTTTATTTTCTATTTGTATGACTTAATTATATTGGCTTGTTAGCTTGCCAAATTATTTAGCTTTTCCTTCCTTAATTCACATGATGGGCTTCCATTCTAATGTTCTCTGGCTAGAATGGCCATCTTGGATCATGGAGTTTCAGAGAAACACGGGATGCTTTCTCTTATTCCTTATAATAGTTCTCATTTCAGCTTCAACACATAGAACAAAACAGTTGATGTTTAAGAATGTTTATTGAATGAGTTATTGAATGACTTTACAAAATAGAAATAGAAGTCACAATTTGGCAAGGAAGGGAAAAGTTCTGAAAGATGTCACAAGAAAGGATGTAAGCAAAATAATGAAGGGAAATGAGAGACAATCATATATAACCACACATACTTCTCTATTGTATATTATATCCTACACATTAATCTTAGTAATTGTAGATTGTCTTTGTCTAAAGTATAACTATGAAATGTAAGGTAGTGTTCTCAGCCTGTCTGTGAGGAGCAAGATCCCAGCTTCTTCTCACACACCTCACGAGAACCCAGGTTATGCTCTAATCCTATGCTATGGAGGTCAGAAGATGTTTGGGATTGTTTTTAAATTTTCTCATTTTGGGAGATATAGAAACTCAGTGGATGGTTTCAGGAAGTCAAATACAATCAGCTTAGGAGTGATTGAACTTTTTAAATTGGGTTTTGTAGAAAGAAATTTATATATGTGTGTTAAAGTCTTTCTGCCTGTATTTGTTTCTGTCCAGGTCTCTGTCTCTGTCTCTCTGTCTCTCTCCATATTTTTCTCCTTCCTTCCTTCCTTCCTTCCTTCCTTCCTTCCTTCCTTCCTTCCTTCCTTCCTTCCTTCCCTCCCTCCCTCCCTCCCTCCCTCCTTCCTTCCTTCTTTCTTTTTTTTTGTTTTGTTTTTGAGACGGGGTCTCTCTACATAACCAAGACTGTTCAAGAACTCACTATGTAAACCAAGTTGGCCTTGAAATCACCTAGGTCCACCTGCCTCCTCATGCCGAGTGCTGGTATTAACAGCCTGTGTCACCATGCTTGACTCTTAAAGTATTTCTCACATCTTCTCAAAAGGTTAGTCCTAGTCTACTTTCTTCTTTGAGTCATATCAAATAAGAACTTGTGATCAGGATTTTGTTTTGTTTGCTTTCCCTTTGCTTAAGTTCTTTTTGTAGGCTGCTCACTTTATGTATTCAATCAGGGAGAGGAGAGCAGAGCATCCAATTAGTTTTCTATCCTGAAGCATCCATCTGCATTGCCTTAAATCTGTTTCTACACTGGTGGTGACTTTTCTGAGAGTAAACTGATTTCTGAGATAGAGTAGACAGGGCTCCTTTATGTCACGGTTGATTTCCAAGATTTCATTTCAAACAAGGGCATGATTTTCAAACATGAAGAAAATACTATGAAATAAGTTTTCTTTATAAACTTGCTTAAGTCAATTTTTATTACAGTTTTAAGGCCAACAACAGTTAAATTTGCAGGGTAGCAAAACCTTTCCACTCTGGAAAAAGGCTGTGATTAATTTTCTTGTTTGTGCTTTGCTTAATATAAATTCTAGATCATACAGTGTGAGCCAGATGCTAACGTTTTAAAATAAAAGACATACGCTTTATGTTAGAAGAGATAACACTGCATTGGGGAAGTTGACATTAATCGAGTCTTTAAAATGAGGTATGCATGCATATTTCAATTAAAAAAATTACAAAGGGCTGTGAAAAGTCAAAGGTAGAAAAAGAACTTAAATTTGCTTATTTAAGTCAATATAACCTTTTTATTTTTTATTTGCTTATTTATTTATTTAGAGTCAAAATTTCACTCTGTGGCCCTGGATGGCCTGGAACTTACTGAGAGCAGGCTGGACTTGAACTCTGCATGGATCTTCCTCCCAAGTGCCGGGCTTAAGAGAGTATGCCACCATGCCCAGCGCTCAAACTCCATTATTTTAAATACAACTTTTCTGGTCCATTTGATGTTTGTATACTTTAAAAGATTGTTGTTTTTTCAGTGTACCTCTTCAAGATGTTGTCTGTCCAGAAAAAGTCCTCCAGAATAGTAGAGTGTGCCTTCCTGCCTTGTTATCCTCTGGTCTGACAAGTGCTAGTTCGTTGTTGTTTGTTTGTTTGTTTTAAATCAGCAGACAATAAACATAACAATGTATTTTGTTATGACATTTTCTTCCCTGTGAATAACGTATTTTGATCATGTTTGCCACCATAAACCATCTCTTGTTTTCCTCTCCCACGGATTACCTTTTGTGTACCATCTATTTCTTGTCTTTTTTCTTGGTGACCTAATGAGCTTCTTTAGGATTGCTTAGAGGAGTATGACTGAAGGATTATTTACAGAAGCATGAGCAGTGTGTCAATGCCTAAGCCATGGAAGAAAACGTTTTTCTCTCTCCCAGCAATCATTTAATGCCTGTTGACCTCTTGGAGGAGTGGGCCTCATGTGCTCTTCTCCCTAATCTACCATTAATGATCTGTAAATAATCAGGGGAATATGTGTGCTTGTAGGTCTGTTCCCCTCTGCATGATGAGCTGTTGGTAGGTCCAGTCTTATGGAGGTAATCATGGCTGCTGTAAATTCAAGAGTGCAGTGACATTGCCATTTTTGTTCTACAGCATTTTGCCCCGTGCTCTGGGTCTTGTCGTCTTTCCATCCTCCATTCTGAGTTATGAGAGGATTTTGCATATGTTCAACTTGTGCATAAGCACTCAACTTTTGCTTACTCTCCTCACTTTGAAGAGTATGAATATTTATAAAGATCCTTACTTCCAAAAGAAACTTCCTGAAAATATCTGACAGAGGTATATATAATTATATTACCCTTCCAATTCTTCCTTTGTCCCTTCCTAGATTTCCCCTCAACTTCATGAACTTGTCTTTTTCATCACACACACACACACACACACACACACACACACACACACACACACGCACGCACGCACGCACGCGCGCGCGCACGCACGTACATATGTGCATGCACGTATACACCAGTCTGTTTATGTTGCTCATATATTTAGGGATGAACACTTGGAACTGGGCGACCTATCATGTGCACATTTCTAGAGTAGAGAAGAAAAATTCTCTCTTTTCAAGGTAATTAATTACCTGCACCTTTCCATGTAAGAATGGACCCTTATGAGGTTTTCTACATCGATGCTGGGTTGCCAACTAGTGCTGTTTTACATGTGTTGCTTACGTATCTATATTGCTAAGTTTTCATGTATCACGTGTAGTATCTTATAGTGGACAACCTGGTTCTTTGGCTCTTGCAAGCTCCCTTTCTGTGATGTTCTCTAAACTTACCCTTAATTGATCCAAGTATAACTTTTTTGAAGGCAATTTTGTAGGCACAACTATGCATTTAGCAAACAATAGCTTTCATCTCTATTCCTATAATCTCCTATTTCTATACAAGTATTTGCATAGATTTACAATTCCCTCCTGTGAAGTAGGACTTGTTTCCAATCAGAAAGTGGTTGGTTAACTGCATCATTAGTGACTTGCCACCTTTACACTGGTGGATACATCATGTCTTACTAGTTTGTGGTATAGCACACAGCTCCTGATGACAATTCTCTTCCAGCAGCCTTCATACACCTTCCAGTGTTATGGAGGCTAGCCAACAAGAAGAAAACTTACATCTCAGTTATAGTTTGATTTCTTTATGTCCTGTTATCAGATCTACAGTTCTGGTGTGCAACCAAATTCAGTGGCAGTTGTTGGTATTGTTGGTATTGTTTTGGGGACCTTGTGTGTAGGAAAATAGTCTACACCGAACACTGAGATTTTAATTTAATAGCTTGTGGTTTCTAGATGCAACATTATCCACTTACACAAGATACTTCATCTTAAACTCTTTTGACAATTAAACTCTTTATTCGGCTTACTTAACGTCAAGTTTTCTTATATCTTTCCACTCTGATCTTTTCTCTGCCCTGTCTCTCTTTCCTTTACCTCCTTTGGCCTTTATACCCTTCACATTTCCCCTTTTACATTCACATCACATATATTCTAATCACAAGAGCACCCTTAAATCATCTCTTATGGGTTCCTTTCAAGTTTTCAGGACTCTATACATACTCACTTCTACATAAATGCACATATGTTACCCCAAATATAATAGAGAACAGGCAGGACCTATGCATGCTGCTACAGTCTCTGTGAGTTCATATAAGCTTTCTTCATATTGATTTAGAGACCAATGATTTCTTGGTGTCCTCCAACCTCTCTGGCTTTTGCACTCTTTTTACCTCCTCTTTTGAAAGGTTCCCTGAGCTATGAAGAGAAGAATTTGTTGAAGACATTCAGTGTCATATGGTTTTGGTTGCTGTGAAGCACCAGAAACATGACAGCTCTTATATAGGACAGGCTGGTTTACAATTCAGAATTTTAGTTTATTACCATCACAGCCAAGAACATGGTGACATATAGACAGACATGGAGCTGAAGAGGTACCTGAGAGTTCTATATCTGGATCTGCAGGCAGCAGGAAGAGAGTGAAGAGAAGCCCTGGCTTGGGCTTATGAAATTCCAAGGCCTCCTGTCCCTGGCCCCAGAGACACTGTTCTTAAAACAAGGAAGGCCACATCTCCTCCAACAAGGCCACACCTCCCAAAACAACCACTCCTTATGCGCCTATAGGGGCCTTTTTTATTCAAACCATCTCATCTAGTTTAGGGCTGAGTGTTCTGAACTCTCTTCACTCTCTAAATAATGCTTGGCTGTGGGTCTCTGTATTTGTTCCTATCTGTTGCTGGAAGAAGTTTTTCTAATGATGACTGAACAAGGCATTGATCTATGAGTATAGCAGAATGTCATAAGAAGTATTTTTTTTCCTTTTTGTTTTAGACCAGTAATATTTGGTTTTATCCTAGGTCCCTGGGCTATATGCCATCAGGGTTTTGGTCACCCAAGAAATGTCAGGTATGTTTTCCATCTCTTGGCATGGGCCTTCAACCCAATCAAATATTGGCTGGTTACTCTCACAAGCTTTCTACCACCTTTGTACTAGCATATCTTGAGGACAGAGGAGCATTGCATTGCAGATCAATGTGTTTGAGGTGGGTTTGCTGTTTGCTTTTCTCCTTGCTAGCATACAGAGCACACTCCTGTACCAGAGATGCAAGAACACAGGGGAAAGGGTCTATGTAGGCACCAGCTTAAGTTTGCCATATTTAATGAGTTATGTAGGTGTTGTTTTCAATGATGGGACCTTGATGACAGTTTGTGGAAAACAACCAATAGTCTTAACGATAGACTGGGTTGTCTAAGAATTGCCATAGGACCCATGTGGCCAACAATTCAATTAGATGTAACCCAGTCTTAGTACTTCAGGCTTCATTTGTGACAAGATATGTCCAGATGGCGCTCTCTCTCTCTCATCATTTGGTGATTTTACTTAGATTGCCCTCATATGTACATATATATTTAGTATGATTCTACTATATTAGGATTCTATAATATTCCTCAAATGCCACTTAATTTTATCTGTTTCTTCTCATATTCCCTCCCCCAATTTCTCTCTCTTCTTCCTCTCTAAACTTATCTTTCCCATTTCATTACCAGGATCCATCTATAAATATCTATTCTATATCCATTTCTATGGGAATTCTATCTATTCTACTTAATAACTTACTGTATACTTTGTATCTGTTCTTCTACAGAGTGTGTAGCTTAGTTTTCATTGATTTAAAGTTAATAGCCACATACAAGTATGTACAATACAATGTTTGTCTTTCTGGGTTTGAGACCCCTTATGCAGGATGACATTTTTCTGATTCCACTCATTTTACTGTGAGTTTCACAATTTCCTTTTTTTAAAGGCTGAGTAATGTTTCATTGCACTAATGTAACACATTTTCTTTATCTACTTTTCTGTTGATGGACATATATGAGATTTCAGTTTCTGGCTATTATGAATAAACCAGCAATGAGAATAGCTGTTATGTAAGGGTCTCTGTTGTAGGATAAAATGTGTCCTTTGGATATAGGCTCAAAAGTGGTATAGCTGGGTTTTGACGTAGATCAACTTCCATCTTCCAAAGGAACCACAACAATTAATTCCTATAGTGGCTGTACTAGTTTCCAGTAGCAATGGATGAGTGTTCTCTTTCCCCACATTCTCATCAGGATGAGCTGTCACTTGTTGATTTTATCCATTCTTATATGCGCAAGATGAAATCTCAAAATACTTCTGTTCCCTGATAACTAACAAAGTTAAACATTTCTTTCAATGTTTCTCACCCATTTGAGACTCCTCTATTGAGAATTTTGTCTAAATTTGTACCTGGTTTTTAAATAAGGCTATTTGTTTCCTTAATATTTAGTTTCTGTGTTTGTTGAATATTTTATACAGTAACTCTTTTTAAGATGTAGAGTTGGTAAAAAAAAAAAAAAAAGTTTGGACTCTATAGGCTGTTGATTTGTCTGAATACATATGTATCTGCCTTGCAGAAGCTTTGCAGTTTCCCATTTATTAGTGATTGAGTATACTACTAGCACTAATGGTATTCTGTTCAGAAATTCTTATCCTCTGCCAATGACTTAAGTCTAGGTCCCTCTTCCGCTTCTATAAGTTTCAGTGTATCTGGTTTTGTGTTGAGGTCTTTGATATATTTGCAGTAGAGTTTTGTTATTGCTGGTAAGTATGAATCTATTTAGATTCTTCTACATGTAGCAGTCCCATATGACCAGCATCTTTTCTTGACAATCCTATCTTTTTCCACAATGTAAAAATCTGGGTTATTTATCAAAAATCAGGATGATACTCTATGGTCTTCTTGGATTATATGCCCAAACCTCTGCTTTTTTTGTAGAATCATCTTCCTGATACATTACTTTCAGCATCTAAAAATGAGTTAAAACATTTTATACATATAGTTATAAGAGTTACGCCCCCCCCCCCACACACACCCAATGTAGCTTCTGCTACAGTTATTTGTTTTCGGGTTTATATGTAACTCAGTTCTGTCTTTTTCTGGAGGCAGAACTGGGAAAGAAGCAAGTTTCTTTTATCTGGCTATGTTTTAGTTCACTATAATGCTTTTTCAGCCTAGAGAGGAGATCAGAAGCAAGCATAAAGATAGATTAAGAGGTACTAATAGGCTTGAGAGACGTGCATACTTTACAAATGGAGGGAAGATAGTTCATTCAGAAAACAAAACAAAAAATAGTCTGATGCCTGGTCAAGATTACTATCTAGCAACACACATAATACTCAGAAGATAACCATCACTTGTCAGAGTAGAATGGACTTGGGGCGATGGGATTAGAGAAGGTCATTTGGATGTGATTCTGTAACATGTAAACTATTTTGGTGGTTTCTGTTTTGCTTTTTCTTCTTATTTGACCCAGTGTTACATTTTGCTGTCATGATGACTAATGAAGTTGAGTTTTATAATAGGTGGTTAGCATCTAATCATTCTCTACTCACCCTAGTCTGCTGAACCCATTAGGATAATTCACTTAGATTATTATCTGGGAACTATTTAGCTGAACTCTTCTTATTATTTTTTTTTTCATTTTTTTAATCCAATCATCTACATAGCAGCCAGAGTGACTACTTTAACAGGTCAACCAGGTCATGCATTTTCTTTGTCCATCTCTACAAATATTTTGCTCAGAAAAAAAAAAAAACCTATAATTATCCTTTTCAGTCTTTTGTGACAGCCTTCACCTAATGACCTTCTGACTTTGTCCCTTGTTTGTCTGTTGTTCCTAGTCTCACTTGGTTGCTATAAAATAGGCAACTCTGTGGTCTAGCACTCACAACAAGTCACCATTTAAATGCAGTAAGAAGATCTCTTTATTTACAAAACAAAAAAACCCAAATTGCTTATAGATCTAGTGTGCTTTCCTCCTTTTTCTCAGGAATACTTTAATTTATTTCCTCAATTTAATGAAGTCTTCTCTTCATTCTGTTCTCCAGTGTACGTAATCTCTTGTCTCCTTTAATTTATTTCTGTGACTTTAAAATTTTCTTCCTGGTGTTTATTGTTATTTAACAATATTGGTCATCTTATCATTTATAGTCTTCCTCACCTAGTAGACTTTACATTCTTTGGTAAATAGTTTGAGGTTATTTTTGTTTTGTTTTATTTTGTTTTTGTTTTTTATGAAAATGAAATATTTGAGATATTGATTTTTAAATATTGAAATAATCAAGAAGATAATTTGAAATTTGAAATATATCCAATAACCTTAAAAATTTGGTCTGAAATAAAGTCATTACTAACATCAGGGAGGTGAAAAACTAATCATTTGGAGAAAAAAGACCATGTTTTCAATAATATTTGGGACTATATTAGAATTTAATACTTTATACAATTCAATCAAATAACACAAATGATAAATTGACATTTCCTAATTGTCTAAAAGATCAAATAAATTTTTTTCATGGAAAAATGTTTTATGGAAAATTTTGTTGTTGCTATTGTTTTAGTGATAATAAATTGAAATACTACATGGAGTTAGTAGCAGGTAGAGACACTGCTAAAGAATAAAGTAACATATTCATATCATTTCAGGAGGTTTGGCAAACCGATGTGTGGATGAACAGTTTTGTTACTGTTCACACTATGGTATCTGTTAGATTCCAGCTCCTTTGTGAGCAAAGAAAGGTGTACCTATAATGGTGAGTTCTCATTATAAATGACTTCATTTAATAAATAATTCTTCCTGGTGTGTGTGTGTGTGTATGTGTGTGTGTGTGTGTGTGTGTGTGTGTGTGTGTGTGTGATATTCATAAAACTTGTTTGCTTAAGAAGGTCATTGGTCTTTGGAAGAAATATACTGCTATATTTTTCCAGATGAACATGGTGATATATTGCCCTCTAAATACTTATTTGTTCCCATAGATTAGATCTGTTGTCAGCCTCGGTCAGAAGAGTTTCTATTTGCAATGGGCAATAGTTCTTGTTTGGAACTATAAATTAAATTTCTCTTTAAGGTTGCAGAGATATCTTCACAACTGAAATATTGTGCTGTTTGTAAAGAAGAATTAGAAAACAAAATATAACTTATCGCTGCTTTGAATATTAGGTAAAGTGGGAAACAATACTTAAAGTAGCACTCTGTATTATTTCTCAACGTAACACAAGCAGATGTGAAAGTCCTTTAGTAACTCAGGGTACTTGCTGCTATCTTATTAAACATTTACAGGATTTGACAACTGAAAAAAATGTTTTTTCCTTAGGGTGTGGTAGTTAATCTTCATTGTCAGCTTCACTGGGTTTAGAATAGTCTAGGCATATATCTCTGGCCATTCTTAGGAAGACAGTTCCAGAGAAGTTGAAGAACCTGGAAAGACCTGCTGTAAATGTGGGCAGCCCCTTCAAGGGCCGAGGTCTTAGACTGAAAACACGGGGAACAATGGAGAATGTGAATTGAGCAGCACACCCATTATATTCTGTTTCTTCCATGTAGACAGGATGGCTTGCCTCCTCCCATGCTTGCATCCTTCTTCCTGTCATGATGGACTTTGTTCTTTCAACTATGGATCCAAATTAAACCTCCTTTCCTCAAGTTGTTTTCATTTTTTTTTTCCTCACAGAAACAGGAAAAGTAACTAACACAGAAGGCAATCATTTTAAATTTGTTGACCTTTCCAGAGTCGATAAGGTATGTTACACAAAATACTATGTTTTAAAGTAAAAATGTATTTTCAAGTTAAAGGTATAATTTTATCCGGAGAGACATTGAATTTTTGTTCAGATAACTTTATGCCACTATAAGAGAATTGTTCTGATCCTCATGTAGTTTGATTGACAAAATCAATTGGAGATATACTATCTCTACATTATGACGTGTCTATATCTGCAAGCAGACCTAATAATACCCTTTAAATTTTCTGAAATGAAGAAGTATCTATGCTTCAGATTTTTTTCTTTCTGTCAACTATCTATCTATCATCTATCTATCTATCTATCTATCTATCTATCTATTTATCTATCATCTATCTATCTATCTATTTATCTATCTTTCTATTATCTATCTATCTATTTATCTATCTATCTATCTATCTATCATCTATCTAAAATATTTTAATTTTGGTTTTAAATTAAACAAATGTTTTATTTTATAAGATCTTATTAACATTCATAATGGTAAAAATTTACTAGCTCAATATTTATGTATCTATATTGGTGGATTACATTGAAACAGTATATCATGATTTAGTAGATGTTGTGAGATCATTTTTCTGTTTTCATCATTCTTTCAGTTACAACTGTTTATTTCAACACAATCATCACTTAAAGTATCACACTGTAATATATTCCATACCCCAGTAACAGAATTGAGAACAACATAAGAGGATTATTAAATAGTTATAACAAAAGTGCTTGTTGTGACTTATTGTTTCAGACAGAATTAACAGTTACAAAAAACCTCTGAATGAAAAGAATCTCTAAGGCTTTGTAGACATTCCATTCAATCAGGTATGAAAATAAAAATGAAGGTATAAAGCAGACATTGGCATTAGTATACTCCAGTATGTCGAGGCCAGACCCCATAGGGTTAGGTATTGAGGTGGTTCAGAGTCAGTCAAAGGCCAACAACTAATGACCTCTGGCCTTTAACTATCTTTTACTGTTCTGGGGGCCAGAAGCTTCTGGCTTCTGGTAATTTAAATTTTACTGTTCTGGGACCGAAGCTGATGACTTGTAGCAATTTCACAGAGAAAGACAACACACACTCTGGCCAGGCCCGGTCACGTGTTTCATCACCAGTTTCACAAATGTATGTGCATACTTATGTATACATATATATACCTATGTATATATGTATGTACATGCACATAGATAGTCAACACACCCCACATTTGGAGAATGGAGATCAGCCCCAGCAGGCATACTTTATTTCTTCTCTCTGGTAATTTATATCTCCTTAGACAAAAGTTCTTTATAAAATGACCTCATAGATATTGATAGTAAATTCAAAGCAGTGTTTCATTCTGTAATCTCATTTTAAGTTCAGAAAGCATTGTCATTTAACAATGTGAAATATTACACATTTGAGTGTGGGTTTTTTGTCATTTTCTTCTCAGAGTCTAACCCTCTTCCTTTACGTGGATCTTGGCTTAAGCAGTAGCTTCTCATCCCCATTCATTCCTCCTCAGTTTCTGCTTCTTTGTCATCTCACCCTTTGAGCTAAGGGATATCCTCAGTTCTTTCATTTAAACCAATAACAACTCAAAGTACAAACAAATTTTTGCATATCCTCTATTTATCAACTAATTTGTATTATTTTTTTGTTGTTGAAACACTGGACGATAAGGCGTCCTTTTTGTTTTACTGTTGTTTATTGTTTTGTTTGTTTTTTGTTTGCCTTAAAGTGTGCTTGAGTTACACTCTATTGGAGAAAACCAATTTTTGTCTTTTTCAGTGGCTATTAGTTGCAAATACCTTCTCACTTAGGGGTAGAAATTTTCGTCTACTTCATCTTCAAGTGGTGGGATATTGTCTGGTTTGAACCTGTACTGGTCTTATGTGCTCCATCAATCTCTGAGTTCATATGTGCACTTATTGTCTTTGAAGCATATGGTGGTAAGTCACAGTTCATTTTTTTTTACCATCACTCTTCCTTTCTTATTACTTGGATAGAATACTAGACAAGCAACTTAAGGAATGAAGAAAACCAGGGTTTTATTCAGATCACAGTTCAAGGTTACAGACCATCACAAGAGGTCAGGATAGCAGACACTTGGTCAGTCGCTCACACTATATATACAGTCAGAAAGCACAGAGAGATGCTCAACCAGAGAGATGTTCAGCTAGGTTTCTCCTTTTATGTAATCTTAGACCCAAATTCAGCAGTGATACATCCACATCAGGGTATATATTTCCACACAATATTAAAAATCATTCCCAGACATGCTCAGATTTTTTTTCTAAAGCAATTCAAAATCTCATCAGGCAGACAACTGAGATCACCCATCACAGCCATCATGACAGAGAACAACATTTTGAAGATGTTATAACACTTTATTCTGTTTCACACTCAGAATAAAATGAAGAACAGCAGACTGGCTTTCTTTTTATCTCTTCGCAAGCTTATTTTCTGTCATAGGCATTTCATCTGTTTACTTCAGTTACAAGAAGTTAGGGAGGTTTGCACTCAGCTCTGAGATGCACAGTAACCCTTCTGATGGTCAGTATGCACCTATATAAAGATCACAGCTGGAGATCACATCTGATGAAAGAAATTTGTCCAAAGATTGTGACACTAGTATAGAGAATGGCTATTTTTCTTTGATAAAACATTAGAGAAATAGAAGAGTTGTTTGTGTAGTCTTTTACCAAAAAGTATTGTTGATTTTTCCTTCCCACTCATATTCTCCTTTGATCAATATGGTCCAGAGTTGGAAATGTAAAGACAATGTATCACACAAGTCTCTTGGGTGCTTTGCATAATACAGAGACCTGAATCGTGGAATCTTTCAAAGAAAGAGACACTAAAGGCATATAAATGCTGCCCTGTTTGGTAGTTCACTCAGCAAAACTATTTCTATTATTGCACATAAAATACAAAAGTCACTCTGTATAACTTTGCTTTAGTTCATAAACATTCTCTGTAAGCAGGAGAGGGTTTTGAAGATAACTATGTGTGCACTGCTGTATCTTCCAGTGTTAGAAACAACCAATCCTTTCTGTTGGAGTACGTAGAGTAAGCTATGCCATCTCCAGGACAAACAAAAGGTAAGACAGAGTGGGAAATATTCATCTCAGTCAAAGTAAACATTCAAAGATACTAATGTGTTAATTTCCATTTTCCCTGTCATTAGCTGTGTATACTTCTTGCCAATTCTACACTGAAAATGATGCAAAATAATGGAAGATTTTCTTGTATCTTCTCTCTGACAAAATAAAACAAACAGACAATAAAAAGGGGTGGGGGGAAGAAAGAAGAAAACCAGTTAAGACCAGCATTCAAAAATTTTAAATTTAAATGTAATTGTTTTGTATTTTGATATTAAAAAGATGTGTTCTTCTCCTGTCCTTCTCCTCCTCTCCTTACTCCTTCTCTTCCTCTCCATACTCCTCCCACCTTAGCTCCTCCTACATATCACCCTTCCTGTTAAAATAAATATTTTCTCTTAAAATACAATTAGTGCATAATTGTGCTGATTTGTACCAGTGAGGTACTAGTTAGTCCTAATAACCAGTCCATCATTTTGTTGACTAACCAGAACTTCTGTCATCTCTCCTAACTAAAACACTTAGTTCTGAACCTGGATTTTTTCTTGGCTTGGAATGAATGTCAGCTGAAAACCCTCCACTCCTATCTTTCCTCTCAAAGTAAATAGCCAGGATTGGCTATAAGCCTATAAGTTTTCAACCCCGTCAGAAATTCAGAATGACTGAGTTAACTGAAATTATGGGAAGCACAAAGCATGGCTTCTAAGACTTAGCCAATTTATAGAGACTGCTGACATGGAGGCAGATGTTCATGTGTTTCCACCAATCAAAGATAGTTGATATATCTAGGCTGAGTATTGGGTTACACTCCTGACTGAGCATTACCAAACTTATAAAGCCTTTGACTAACATTTTTAAAAATTGTATAAAAGCAAAAAGGAAAAGAGGGCATGGGATAGGGGTTTTCTAGGGAGGGAAAATGGGGAAAGGGGATGACTCTGAAATGTAAATAAAATATCAAAAAAAAAATCATGTTTACACAAACTTTAAACTAAAATAACTAAAGAAGAAAAAAAAGATGTGTTCATCTTCTTTAAACAAAATCTCACTTTGTTTTAGAAGCATTTTCTGGCTTTAAAATGCTAGCTTAAAATCAATCTCCCCAGGAGCACCGAGAGGAAAAGATGGAGTAAGGGGAGGAGAAGATGAAGTAGATGAGAAGCTAGGTAATGAGAGAGAGAAAGAGAGAGAAAGAGAGAGAAAGAGAGAGAAAGAGAGAAAGAGAGAGGGGCATGGAGGCAGAAGTTCATGTGTCTCCACCAGTCAAAGATAGTTTACATATCTAGGTTGGGTATTGGGTTATACTTCTGATTGAGCATTACCATACTTAAAAAGCCTTTGATTAACATTAAAAAATTGTATAAAAGCAAAATGGAAAAGGGGGCACGGGATAGGGATTTTCTAGGGAGGGGAAATGGGGAAGGGAATGGCATTTGAAATGTAAATAAAATATCCAATAAAAAAAATCAATTTCCCCTGATTTGGGACTGGAGATGGTTTTATGATTAAGTTTGCTGAATATATTTGCTTAGAACCTGAGTTCAGTTCATAATTGCCTATGACTCTGGTTCTTCCAGTACATCTCCTGACCTTCACATTCACACACACAGACACACACACACACACACACACACACACACACACACGAACACACAGACAGATGTGAACACGTATAGAATAGACATGTATGTGGACACAGACATACACATGAAGAAACACACATCCACACAAAAATAAGTCTTTAAATATTCTTCTGAGTTGTGTTTGAATCATTAGAACCATGTTATTTAGCACAACAACATTTTAGAAGAGTCCTTTTCATGGTTCTTAAGTCCCTTCAATCTGACTTACTGAATTGTGCTCTTTTTGAATTTAAAGTTAGAAGAGGTAGTAGGTGACTTGGATGTACCTAATAAATAATAATTTCATTGTCATGTGTGGCTGTTCTCTATATTGGGATGAACCAAATATTCAAAATACCTTTTAGATTTATTGTTTTTATTTTTAATTATGTGTCTCTGTGTGCACATGTGTGTGTACACATGTAAGTATGTGGATATGAGATATGAGTATAGATGAGTGTGGAAGCTAGAAGCATCAAGAGATATAAAAACACAAGTGCTAAGGGCTGAGCTCGGGTCTTCTGGAAGAGAAGTAGGTGTTCCTAAGTGTTAAGTCATCTCTTCAGCTCCCGAATAATTTTTGAGGTAGTCTGGGATTAAAGTCTTGAAGGCGTGTGCCACCATGCTTGGTGCTCAAAATAATTTTTAACATGGAACAAAACTCTTTTTTCCCCTGTAGATTAATATGAAACCCATGTCAGAATTGCTTCACACAGAGATTTGAAATTCTTTGCTATGGGGCATTTTTTTTCATATTTCTTTTATGCGTATTGTCTTATAAACACTTTTAGTACAAGGGCTCATAATTTACAAGCAGAGATTTCAGCTGTATTTTCAAATTGTTGTTTTATAAAGCTTATTTTCAAAAGTATTTGATCTATGTCATAAGGGACTTACTGATGCTCCTGAGAAAGCTAGGACCTTTTTCAGCTGTAGCAGGTGAGAGAACTCATTTCATGATTCTAATTCCTCTCAGTAGAGATGGTGAAAGTGGACGGATTGTACGATGTGCCTGTGTCTCCTATTCCTTTTTATGCACATTCGAGCCACACCTCTAGAGCAGGTTAGAGATTCACTCTTTGTCCCCATTCACTACCACTGCGTGAGCACCTATGACTACCATGTACTTTCTCCCTCCACTCGATGCATTTTGAAGTTAGTAACCCTCTTCCTGAGCCAGTTTCTCAGTGAGACCGAAAAGCATGTGACAATCTGCTATTATAATATGTTATACTAAGTTTAAGCTAAATGGAGAAAACCAAGAGAGCATTTCCTCTCAAATCGGAACAAAAACAAGGGTGCCTAAATACAGTACTCAGAATTTTAGTTAGAGGAATAACACAGGTTATTAGGAAAATGCTACATGTTCTATTTGCAGATGATATGATCCCACATGTTAAAATCCCTCTAGACTCTACTAGAAAATTTTTAAAAGCTGTACTTTCATTAAATTTGTAAGATACAAAACAAAATCAATATCAAAACTGAGTTGTTTTTCTATGTATGAATAACAAACTTACTAAGCAAGAAACGAATGGAATATCTCATTCATACAAACTTCTAAAAAATATTCTTAAGGATAAATTGAACAAGCAGAAAAAATGCATTTTATAATAAATACAATGAAGATGTAAACTGGAGAAGACATTAGTATTTGGAAAGACATTCTGTGACCATGGATTGGCAGAATTAGTTTGTAGACCCATGTGTTCTAAAGATTCAATGAAAGAAACCTTTATCATGTGCTTTACAAAACTAAAAACCACAATCATAACATTAATTTGGAATAGGAAAAGATATCTAATAGATAAAAAATTTATAAGCAGAAAGAATAATCTCATGAGAACTATCTCAAATTGTACTACAAAAGTATAGAGCTGCAGAGTTAGGGCTACAGAGACCATATAACACTGGAAATAAACTAACACGTAAACCAAAAAAAAAAAAAAAAATAGAGTACAGCATCCAGGAATAAACTCATTTTTCCCCACAAAATGTCAAGAACATTCATTGTAAATGAGATAGCCTACATAACTCATGATATTAGAAAAACTGGACATCCACATTCAAAAAAAATTGGATCCATTGCTCATACCTGAACAATAACCAGTTTAATATATAGCACAGAGATTTGGGCCAGCCACAGTGGCACACTCCTTTAACCCCAGTGCTAGGGAGTCAGAGAAAGATGGATTTCTAAGTTTTAGGTCAGCCTGGTATACAGAACAAGTTTTGGGACTAGAAAGAACCTTCTGAAATCAATTCTAACACCACAATAAATAATAAAATTAGACAAATGCAATTCCACAAAATTAAAACGTTACACAGCAAAATAAGCTATCAGCAGAATACAGAGAAAGCATACAGAACAGGAGTAAATCTTTGGCAAATTTACTTTATACAAGCTAGTGTCTAGAATGTACAAAGAACTAAAGTTAGATGCCCTTCCTCCCCTCTAAGAGACCAGAAATGTAGAAATGTCCCAACTGAAAACTTGGCCAAAGGACTTAGTAACTAGTTATAAAGCAGAACCACAAATGGCAAACATTCTAAAAAGTGATCAGCATCCTAAGATATTAGGGAAATAGAAATTAAAACAACGTTAAAGTTCCATTTCACTGAAATCAGACTTATCAACAACAGGAAAACAAAGTATAAGTCTGGCAAGGATATGAGGGAAGAAGAAACCATTCCACAATCTGTAGGTGTGTTAACTGAAGCAACCTCTGTGAAAACCAGTAGATTTCTAAAAAAAACTGAAAATATAACCATCATGCAACCCAGATA
Source organism: Rhabdomys pumilio (assembly GCA_030674055.1). Lineage (NCBI taxonomy): Eukaryota > Metazoa > Chordata > Mammalia > Rodentia > Muridae > Rhabdomys > Rhabdomys pumilio. The sequence continues at coordinate 110,754,746 of JANHMN010000004.1, read as the reverse complement.
TATCAGTCATGGAGTTTTTAGGAAAATGATTGAAACTTGAAACTATGTTCAGTATTCAGTATTCAAGACTTAGAAAGACAAACGTCATGGTTTTTTTATATGTGAATTTTATTTTACACACACACACACACACACACACACACACACACACACACACAGACCAGCTTTGCCTATAACAATATTTAAGGGACAATTTTTTTCGTTTTTCTAATTTTAATTTTAGTTTACATCTGAACTATAGTTTCTTTTCCTCCTCTCCTCCAAGTCTCCCTTCCCCTTTTCAGAAAAGGGCCAACCTCAACGGATAACAATCAAGGCACAGCAAGTTGCAGTAAGAGTAAGCACCTCCTCTTTCACTAAGGCTAGACAAGGCAACCCAGTAGGGGAACGTGTCCCAAGGGAAGATAAGAGAGGCAGAGACAGCTCCTCTTCCCACTGTTTGGACTCCTACAAGAAGATCTATCTGCAGGACTACAACATATGTGTGGAGGGCCTAAGTCAGACTCCTGCAGGCTCCTTGGTTGGCAGTTCTGTCTTTGTGAGGCCCTATGGGCTCAGATTAGTTGGTTCTCTGTGTTTTCTTGTAGTGTATTTGGCCCCTCTGGCTCTTATAATCCTTCCTCCCTCTCTTCCTGAGAATTCTCTAAGCTCTGCCACATGTTTGACTTTGGGTCTCTGCATTTTTTTCTCATCAGTTGCTGGCTGAAGTCTCTCTGATGACAACTGAGCTAGAGAGAAGCATTTTCTTAATTGCAAATTGGTGTAGGAAGTCCCAGTCTGCTGTAGGTGGTACCATCTCCTGGTATGTAGACCTGGGTTATACATAAAAAACAGCTTAAGGAGAGGATGGGAGCAGCCAGTAAGCAGTGTTCCTCTGTGGTTTCTGCTCCAGGCCCCTGGTTTGAAATTTCTGCTTCAGTCTCCTGTCTTGGCTTTCTTTGAAGATAAACTCTAACCTGTAGGTTGGAATAACTTCTTCCTTCTTTAGCTGCTTTTGGACATGGTTTTATTACAGCAAGAGAAAGCAAACTAGAATGGCAGGTTTGGGCAGATGACTTTCTGTGGACATCATGAAAGGATGGTAATTATATTGTACAGACTATAAGCAATAACTTGATTACTGTTCTCATTGCCAAAAGAAGATTTTTGACAATAAATAACTTAATCAAAGAATGTTTTACTCTAGTTTACAGTTTGAGAGGTCACAGTCATCACGGTGAGGAAGGCATAACAGCAGGAATTGGAAGTCATCTATTACCTAGTGTACACAGGAAGCAGAAAGTAAAATAGTGAGTAGAGGCTATAAGAATTTCAAGACTTGTCACCAATAATCTACATCTTACAGTGACACTCCATCTACTAAAGTTTCCAAGATGTTCTCAAATAATAACAAAATTTGTGTTACTATTAATGGTTCAGATGGATGAGCCCAGGTAGGTCATTTCACACTTAAACTACAATATAGTCCTTCCAGCTCCCCTAGTCCCAGAACATTTCATAATATTAAATGCGTTCAATCCAATATCAAATGTCCTCACATTTGATAAAAAATGGTATTTGTTTGTTTGTTTGGTTTGGTTTTTTTTGAGACAGGGTTTCTTTGTGTAGCCCTGGCTGTCCCGGAACTCACTCTGTAGACCAGGCTGGCCTTGAACTCAGAAATCTGCCTGCTTCTGCCCCCCAAGTGCTGGGATTAAAGGCATGCGCCCCCACCGCCCAGCTTCCTCACAGTTTTTAACAGTCCAAACATAACTTGAAAGTACAGTGTTTAGTCATTTGTGAGACTCAAAGTAATTGCTTTACTGGGACTTCCTATAGAACAACAACAAAAGTACAGCATTCAACACTATAATGGTGTAAAGTAAATATCCATATTCCAAAAGAAGGGAGTCAACTTGTAGCAGCAAAAGACCATACTAAAAATAAGGAAAACACAAAAGCATGCAGTATTATGTTGGGCGTCTGGATCTCCTGATATAATCATCTGGGCCCCAGAAGGCTTGGGTACTGCCATTGCTCCAGCTCTGCTGTATGCAGCACACAGGCTTCTCTCTTATGCTTCATTCTATTCCAGTAGCTTTACTTGATAACATACTAATGCCCTGACAGCTCCAACATACAGCTGTTTCTCTGCAACCCTGGCTTCAATTTTAAAGCTTCGTGTGGTGACATTTCAGGATATTCTTGTAGAGCAAGACTTCATGGTTCATCAGACTTGCATCTTTCATGACTTAAAAACTAGTGCCATGTAGACAGTACTGTTAAGTGGACCTGCCAGATTGGCTTCGAGCCTAGCCACTTTAGACTACAGTATCTGCAGCATTTGTGTCCAGACTTCCTAGGTTTTTGCTTTCCAGGAACAGGGGCTTAAATCTAGGTTCCTTCATTTAAAATTGATCTACATTACATTTCAAAAGTTAGGGCTTTTTGTGAATGAAAATTTACCCTCAAGCCCATTTTCTATTGCTCTAGAGGACAGTGAGTTTCTCTTTAGCAACTAGAGATTTTGTTGTTTTATTTTTATTTCCAATTTTTAAAAACTAAAAAAATAACTACATACATGTTTTTTACTTTCTCCTCTTTCCAACCTCTCCCTTATCTCTCCTTAGTCAGTCTCAAATTAGTGGTCTCTTTTTAAAAATTATTGTTGTTACTCATACACACATATGTATTTATAAATACATAAATACAATCTGCTGAGTCCATTTAGTGGTATGGGTTCTGGGCTGATCAGCTGACATTGGATAACCAATTAGGAGGTTCATCGCCAGGGAAAAGAAGGCTTCTCTCTTAGCAGTTGTTAGTTACTTGTGGCTCTTGTTCTAAAGGTGGGGGCCATATGAGATTTCCTCCTTCCCTGTTAGCATGTTTACTGGTGTTGCCATTTTTCACATCATGTTTGGAAAGTAATATTATAAAAGTTATCATGGGTGTAGTATCCCTGTCATTTCTAAAAGACAATCTTGTTTTGACGCTAACTTTCTGGACCTCTGGCTCTTACAATTCTTCTGCTCCCTCCCCATGGTGTTCCCTGAAAAATGAATGTTTTCTAAGCACATATATTGGCTCCAAATTTAAGCTTGCTTAAGCTCTTTTCAAAAACTTGTGTGTGTGTGTGTGTGTGTGTGTGTGTGTGAATTTTAGTTGTTGCTCAATAAATCAATACTTATCACCATGCACAAAACTCAACTCTGAATGTACAAAGACCTCAACATAAAACCAACACATCAAACTTGATAGAAGAGAGAGTGGGGAAATAGCCTGAAACTTGTAGGCACAGGAAAAGACTTCCTGAACAAAACTTGATAACAGACACTAAGATTGATAATTAATAAATGAGACCTTATGAAGCTGCAAAAGAAGCTTCTGTAAGGCAAAGAACTCCAACCTTTAGACAAAGGAGCAGCCTACAGAATGGGACAAGGTTTTTACCATCTCTACATCTGCTAGAGAACTAATATTCAAAATATATAAAGAACCAAAGAAACTAGATATAAAAAAAACAAATAACACAATTAAAAATGGTGTACAAATCTAAAAAGAATTTTCAATAGAAGAAATGTAAAACTCTTAGGAACACTTAAAGAAAATTTGAACATTCTTAGCCATCAGGGAAATGCAAATCAAAGCTACTGTGAGATTCCATCTGACAAGTGTGGGAAAGGCTAAAATCAATACTAAGTGACAGCTCATGCTGACGTGGATCTAATAAGGAGAACACTCATCCATTGCTGATGAAATGCAAACTTACACGGCCACTATGGAAGTCAGTATAGTGTTCTCTCAGGAAGGTGGGAACTGACCTACCTCAAGATCCAGCTGTATCATTCTTTGGTATATAACCAATGATGCTTCATCCTATATAAGGACACTTACTCAGGCATGTTCATTACTGCTTTATATATAATAGCCAGGAACTTGAAACAATTTCAATGGCCATCAATAAAAAATGGATACAGAAGCTGTGATACATTTACACTATGGACTATTACATCATAAAATTCACAGGCAAAATTAACCTCAATGAGATAACCCAGACCAAAAAAGATAAATATAGTATGCATTCCCTTATATGTGGATATTATCCATTAAGTAAATAATAATCGACCTACACACTATAGACTCAGAGAAATTAAGTATAGCAGAAGAGACTAGCTGTGCACATGGGTTTCTCTGGGAGGAGAGAATAGAATAGATTTAAAAGGCAGATTGGGGGTTGGGGGATGGGAACAGGAGAATCAGGTAATAAAGTAGAATGGAGATAACGTTGATGGAGGGAATGTGAAGAGAGAGAGCTAGAGTTAAGGAACATTTGAAAACTTAGTAAAGTGGAAACTTCATAATATATATGAAGGTGATCCTAATGAAGTTCCCAATAATGGAAGAATATGGAATTCCAGTTGGCTATCTCTTCTCACCAAGCACTGCTTCCACTACAAGGATTGAGTTAGACCTAATTGAGTTGCTGGCCAAAGGGGTCTCATGAAAATCTCCATACAGCCCAGGTGGTTGCCAAGACAATAGGTTGCACTCCACAAACTAACAGCAAGGACCTATTGAGGAAGACAACGCCTATACAAATCATTAAACAGGGAGAGGTCAAGCTGGCGCCTACATAGAACCTTTATTTCTATGTTCTAGTTTCTATGGTATAGGAAGGTACTCAGCAGTTTACCAAAAGACAAAAATATTCATCTACCTAGCCACAAAACTTCTGATCTGCAATGCTGTCTTGCCTGGAAAACATGCTAGGGAAATGATGGTATAATACTCATGGAAGTAACTAACCAATATCTGATTTTACTCAAGGTCCAGCCCATGAAATGGAATCCATATCCAATACTGCTTGTGTGAATAAGAGCCAGAGACTAGATAGCCCAAAGTGTAATACCAAATACTACTTGTCTTTAAAAAGTAGCAATAAAATGACTCTTAATGATATTCTGATATACTCACAGATAAACATAGATTAGTACTGTATTCAGATCAGTACTGTATTCAGCCATCATCAGAGATGCTTCCTCTTGAAGCAAATGGGAACAAACACAGAGACCCTCATCCAGTCACTATGCAGTGAGATAGACATTTTAGAACACGCAGCTCTAAATGGGATGTCTCCATCAAATCCCTCTCCTCAGAGCCCAGAAATCCCCATGGAGGAGAAGTTGTTAAGTGTTTGAGAGCCAAGGGATGGAGAACACCAGGAGAACAAATCTCTCTTAAACCACTGAGCAAAGCTCATATGAATTTACAAAGACTGATCAAGAAGAGGGGCTGCAGAAATCTGCACCGGGTCATCTATATATATATAGTATGGTTTTTCGTTTAGGATTTTTGTAAGACTCCAGAGTGATACTGACAGTGTCTCTGATTCTGGTAACTTCTCTTGGGCCTCTTTCCTTTTGTTAATTTGCCTTATCCAACTTTGATGAGATAGTTTCTGTTTTATCTCATAATATTTTATTTTGTTATGTTTTGCTTTTATCTCCTAGAAGGCTGTTGTTTTGTAATGAGATGCAGAAAGGTGGTGGATCTAGATAGACGGGAAATACTGGGAGGAGCAGGGGGAGAAGAAAATGTAGTCAAGATAGATTATATGAGAAAAAAATCCTTTTCAATGAATGAAAATGTCTATCTTAGTACTTAGCATACTCTTTCATTTTCTTACATTTCATATGCATGGATACTATGTTATTAAATTTTAAGGATTTAAATTTTTTTAGCAGTGAGCCAGTGACACGGCTCAGTGGGTAAAGGCATTTGTCAACAAGCCTGACTACCTGAGTTCAATACCCAAGATCTATGTGGTGAAAATAAGGAACTAACTCTTGAATGCTGTTCTCTGACCTTCACCTACATTCTGTGACACATAGAACCACCCGCATGAGCCATCACACAAAATAAAATAAAAAAATGTAAAGCAAAGTTCCATTTGCCTACTTTCTTGCACCACATTGGACTGATGCCTTTCTCTACTGTTCCTTCTTTCATTCCAGGTATCTAGTTTACCTAACCTCACCTCACCATGTGTCAGAGAGCAATAATGCATGGAAAGTTTGTGGTTTAAAAAAGATTGCTAACCAGACTTGAGTCTAGACAATCTGGTGAGAACACATTTTAAAAGATTTAAATTTCATTTTTATCAATATATTCTAGTTCTTTGGCTTTCTATATACTTTAAAATAAATAAAATGTCCCTTGCAATTTCCTTGGACTTCTGCATTTTCTGTATATAAACATGTAAAGTCTAGTGTTTACATATAATTTTCTGTGCAATTTACTGTAGGTTGTTTTCCCTGGTGGGTAGTACATACATTTTCTTCTTTGTATCACTTCTTTTTAATGGGGAAAGATTGCTACAGCCACCAAAAGAGAAGGGCAATCAACAGCCTGTTTCTTTTCTATTTCCAATGATTTTGTGAGAAATGCGTTAAGTTCCCCTGGGATGATAATGCTATATAAAATGTGTGACAGCTATTGTGGACCAGGAAAATGAAGTACTTTCTTAGGAAGAATGTATAGGAAATTTACAGGGAGGATTAAGAAGTAGCTGAGATTTCGACAAACAAAAATGCAGGAGTAACTAACTTGTGAAGAAGATAGCATGGTTCATATCTACAGAGCTGGTTGAAAATACATATTTTAACTTTTTTTTTTTCTAAGACAGGGTTTCTCTGTGTAGCCCTGGATGTCCTGGAACTCACTCTGTAGACCAGGCTGGCCTCAAACTCAGAAATCTGCCTGCCTCTGCCTCCCAAGTGCTGGGATTAAAGGCGTGTGCCACCACTGCCCGGCATGTTTTAACTTTTATTTATGGGTTTATTTAGTGCATTGCATACACTAGACTTTGGTGCTACAAAACTTTGTATAGGAATTCCTTACATTGCATGTTGCACACCTTTAAATGACACCTTACTTGTGTTTGAAATGTGCGAATAAAGCTTATGTTCTGAAGTGAAGGCTGTCAGTCTATGCTTTATGAATCGGTGAATTGTAGGCTTCAGTTCTGCAGATATTCCATCTTTGCCAAGAAATGCAACATGGTAAAATCCAGCTGACTTTCAGAACACCAATTCTCACCCTTCTGCAGCCAATTCTCATGCCTTCTTATGAAAGGATTACTTTTAAATTCTAATGCATTATAATATAAAGCAGTAATTTATTTTCCCTGTCTTTAGTTCTGTGACCTATTGATAATTTTCTGTGTAATGTGGTATTTAGACAATGTAGAGGTGACAATATAATGTGGCCACTTTTCATAACTGAAGACCTTAAAATTAATATTTAAACTGGAATAAAATTCATGCAGGTTGTTGGGAGTAGGCAATGGAGCTTAGTTACGCTATCATGACATGTGCAAATAATGCTGAAATAAGAAAGACACATTTATTAAAGGTAACAATGCCTTTGTTAGACAGGCAAGCTCAAATAAAGGGGCAGATGGAGAACATGGGGCAAACCAAATAGATAAGACATTTTTTTATAGCTATGCTACTCTACCAGCTAGGCAACATTACCTCCACATACTCTCTCTTCCACTTCTTCATCTGAAAGCATGGCCTGACCTATATACTGTTCAGTATTCTTATAATCATTGCCAAGAAAAGTACATATATGAAGATTTCGTGACCTTTTAAATGGTTTATGATTTAAAGATGATACCAGTTGGCGCTCACTTGATCTTCACAGTAGCAGAAAACATGGTCCATCTTTTGGGTTTTGTTGTTGTTGTTTGTTTTGTTTAGTTGAAAATAGAGTTCAGAAAGTCTATGACGTGCTCAGTATCAAGTGTTGATGTATTTATTTCCTTTTAGCATACTGTCTACAGGCTTTATTTTAAAATATCACATAAAAATAGGGAAAGTTGTTATTGTTGTTGTTGATTAGCTGGTTGCTAACCTTTTTGATTGGCAATTGTATATAGGTTAATTGGTACATGTTAGATTAGACAGAATTTTGGTTTCCAGTAATAAGAAATAAAATTCAAGTGATTTAGGAGAAGTGTTTAAAAGATATGTATTCATCCACTTGTAGTAGTTAAGCTAGAGATGTTCTCAATAAAATCCACCTCTTCGTATTTAAAGTTTTATACTTTTCCTACCACACTATGCTTTGGTGGGTCTGTGTGATAAAAAACAACAACAACAACAACAACAACAACAAAACAAAACAAAACAAAACAAAAACATACTAAACATGATAGTAGCCGGGCGGTGGTGGCACACGCCTTTAATCCCAGCACTTGGGAAGCAGAGGCAGGCAGATTTCTGAGTTCGAGGCCAGCCTGGTCTACAGAGTGAGTTCCAGGACAACCAAGACTACACAGAGAAACGCTGTCTCGAAAAACCAAAAAACAAAACCAACCAACCAAACAAACAAACAAAAAACCCAACATGATAGTATATAACTTTTGAGGAGAAATTATAAAGGACTTCATAGCTTCTTATATCCCCTCTCAGATCCTACTGCACAGCAGTAGGAGAGCTCTCTCTCTTGTGTCATAAAGCCCCCTAAGCAGCAGACTGTAGAGTCTGTGTTGTGAAGATCCAAGCCCTCCATATACATTAGTAAAGAGCTGAGGCTTCTTGGTAGAAACCATGTGACATCTTTTCTTCATTATGAGACATCCCAGAAAAGACTGCCATTTAATCCTCTTCTACATTCCTAACTCTCAAAGCTAATGTGACATAACACTCTTTTTGTTTGTTTGTTTTTGTTGAAATTTTAAAATGCAATACTTAAGAATAATTTGTCACATAGGAATGTTTACCCAATAAAACAATTGAGAATGGTAGAATTTGCTAATATAATATATATATTGATATATAAATATATATAATATAAATATTATATATTTATTATATATATTTACTATATATACATATATGGTATTTATATATAATATTTATAAATATATATACATAGATAGATAGGTACAGATAGAGATAGAGATAGAGATAGAGATATAATTTATTTTTTAATTTAATATATTCTTTATTTTTTAAATTTTATTTAATCCGTCTTTTACACTCCAGATTTTATCCCTTTCCAAATCCACTCTCTGACTGTTCCCCATCTCATACCTCCTCCCTACCCCACTGTCTCCACAAGAATGTACCCCACCAACTTGCAACCCACCAGATCTCTTCACTCCCTGTGGCCTCCAGTCTCTTGAGTGTTAGGCGCATCTTCTTTTACTGAACCCAGACTCGGCAGTCCTCTGCTGTATATGTGTTGGGGGCTTCATATCAGCTAGTTTACGCTGCCTGGTTGGTGGTCCAGTGTCTGAGAGGTCTCTGGGGTTCAGGTTAATTGAGACTGCTGGTCCTCCTACAGGATCACCCTCCTCCTCAGCTTCTTCCAGCTTTCTCCTAATTCAACACAGGAGTCAGCAGCTTCTGTCTATTGGTTGGGTGTAAATATCTGCATCTGACTCTTTCAGTTGCTTGTTGGGTCTTTCAGAGGGCAGTCGTGATAAGTCTTTTTGTGAGCATTCCATAGCCTCAGTAATAGTGTCAGGCCTTGGGACCTCCCCTTGAGATGGAGCCCCCTTTCGGCCTGTCACTGAATCTCCTTTTTCTCAGGCTCTGCTCCATTTTCATCCCTTCAGTTCTTTCAGACAGGAACAATTATGGGTCAGAGTTTTGACCGTAGGATGGCACCCACATTCCTCCACTTGATACCCTGCCTAAATACAGGATGTGAGCTCTACAAGGTCTCTCTCCTCACTTTAGGGCATTTCATCTAAAGTCCCTCCCTTTGAGTTCTGAGAGTCTCTCACCTCCCAGGTCTCTGGTACATTCTGGAAGGTTCCCCCACCTCTTACCCCCCCCCCCCAGGTTGCCTGTTTCCATTCTTTCTGCTGGCCCTCAGGGCTTCAGTTCTTTTCCCTCACCCAGTACCTGATTATGTTCCCCTCTTCCCCTCCCTGTCTCCTTTCCTATCCAAGCCCCTCCTTCCCTCACCCCTTGTGATTGCTGTCTTCTTCCTCCCAAGTGGAACTGAGGCATCTTCACTTGGGCCCTTCAGCTTGTTGACCTTTTTGAGTTCTATGGACTATATCTTGGGTATTCTGTACTTTTTGGGGGGTGGGAGTGGGGGTGGGGTAATACCCACTTATTAGTTAGTAAATACCATACATGTCATTTTAGGTCTGAGTTTCCTCACTCAGGATGATATTTTCTAGTTCCATGTATTTGCCTACAAAACTTAGGATGTTCTCATTCTCAGTAGCTGAGTAGTATCCCATTGTGTGAATGAACCACATTTTCTGTATCCATTCTTCTGTTGTAGGACATCTGGAATGTTTTCAGCTTCTGGCTATCACAAACGAGGCTCCTATGAACATAGTGGAACAAGTGCCCCTGTGGCTTGGTGGGGTATCTTTTGGCTATATTCCCAAGGGTGGCATACCTGGGTCTTCAGGTAAATCAATTTTCAATTTTTTGAGGAACCTCCAGATTAATTTCCAGAGTGGTTGTACCAGTTTGCAATCCCACCAGCAATGGAGGAGTGTTCCTCTTTCTCCACATCCTCACCAACATGTGCTGTCACCTGAGGTTTTTATCTTAGCCATTCTGATTGGTGTGAGGTGGAATCTCAGGGTCATTTGCATTTGCATTTTCCTGATCACTGAGGACTTTGAACACTTCTTTAAATACTTCTCAGCCATTTAAGATTCCTCTGTTGTGAATTCTCTGTTTAGTTCTATACCCCATTTTTTGATTGGGTTGTTTGACTTTTTGGTGATTAGCTTCTTGAGTTCTTTATATATTTTGGGTGTTAGCCCTCTATCAGATGTGGGGTTAGTGACAATTTTTTCCCAATCTGTAGGTTGCCGATTTGTCCTATTGACTATGTCCTTTGTCTTACAGAAGCTTTCCAGTTTTATGAGGTCCCATTTAGTAATTCTTGATCTGAAAGTATGAGCCACTGAAGTTCTCTTTAGGAAAGTTTCTCCTGTGCCAATGAGTTCAAGACTCCCACTTTCTCTCCTACTAGATTCAGTGTATCTGGTTTTATGCTGAGGTCCTTGATCTACTTGGACTTGAGCTTTGTGCAAGGTGACAAATAAGGGACTAATTTCATTTTTCTACATGTGCACAGCCAGTTAGACTAGCACCATTTATTGAAGATGCTTTCTGTTTTCCATTGTGTATTTTTGACTTTTTCAAAAATCAAGTGTCCATAAGTGTGTTGTTTCATTCTGAGTCTTCAATTCTATTCTGTTGACCAACGTGTCTGTCTCTGTACCAGTACCATGCAGTTTTTAATCACTATTGCTCTGTAGTATAGCTTGAGGTCAGAGATGGTAATTCCCCTAACCGTTCTTTTATTGTTAAGAATTGTTTTCACTATTCTGAATTTTTTGCCTTTCCAGATAATTCAGGTATTCAAGACTGGTCAGAACCTAGTATTTCTCAATCTCTTGATTCTGGATTTATTTTTCCCTTCTATTCTTAAAATTCCCTATGTGATAGAAATAAAAAGCTCTGGATAATTCTGGCACACATTAACTTAAAAATTTTAGTGTTAGATGAAAAATAAATTTTCTTTTTCTTGCTACACTGATGCATGACACAGTTTATACAGTATATGCATTTTATTTTTGTGGCAACCTGAAGTCTCATGTGTGCTAGCCAACCATTCTACCAAAAACTATAATGGTAGGCCCTACTATTTTTTCTAAAGTAAACATATTTTCACAGCTAAATTGAGAGTCATCCTCTTTGCCTTATTAGATATCTATGATAAAATGTGTACTAACCTCATTCATCTCATATCTTAATTTTTAATTGTGCATATTTATGAAGTACAATGAGACATCTCAGGAAGTGCCTGTATTGTATAATGATGATATCAGGGTTAGTATTTCTTCAAATAGGTGCTATCTCATTATGCTAGAACTATTAAAATATTTCTTCTCATGTGTAAATGTACCACATTTCCTTTATCCACTCTTGCATTAGTAGACTAGGAGGTAGATTTCATACTTTGGCCATTTCAAATAATGTTGAAATAAACATTGAACTGATATTTTTAGTAAAGATACATCTTGCTTTCATTGTCTATCATATATAAGAATCACTGGATGATAAGAATATTATTTTCAAGTTTTGGACATCTACACTGTTTTCTCTAGTGGGTGCATGCCATTACATTTCAGCAAGTAGAGTGTGAGGGTGTATGCAGCTACATTCCTATAAATGCTGTGTGACAGGTTCTCTGCATCTTTGGCAGCACTGGTTTATTTTATTTCTTTACGTAATAAGTACGTAGCTGCAGCATGCTAACACCTCACTAGGATTTTATGGCAACTTTCACTGTGAGACTCAACATTTTCTCGGACACTAGCTGGATATTTGTATTTACTATGTGTTTTTTTTAAAATGTCTATTCAGATCATTGACTATTTTATAATCAGATTATTAATTTTAAGATTTGTTGTTGGGTCATTTGAATGTCTGATACAGAGTGGCTATTAACTTCTTGTCAAATATACAAAGTGCAAATATTTTTCCCATTTTGTGGTCTATTTACTTTTTTGAATATATATGTGTGTATATAATCTTATCTACATTATCTTTCATATGCAAGTATAACTTTCTCTTGATATAACATACGTGTTTTTGTTTTATTATTAATGCTTTTGGAATCATATGACCCTAATTTTGACTTAGACCAACACCCTAAATAATTTTTTCTATTTCTTTAACTACTTCATTGCTTGAAAATTTAAATTTAGCCGGGCGATAGTGGCGCACGCCTTTAATCCCAGCACTTGGGAGGCAGAGGCAGGCGGATTTCTGAGTTCGAGGCTAGCCTGGTCTACCAAGTGAGTTCCAGGACAGCCAGGGCTACACAGAGAAACCCTGTCTCGAAAAAACAAACAAAAAAATTTAAATTTAAGGGTAAAGTGCTCTGCTTTGAGTTGATTTTTTAAATATAATGTGAGATAGGAGTCTGACTTCATTAATCTCCATATGAAGATCTAGTTTCCCAGACATTTTTTTATTCAAAGGAGAGACGTTTCTTCAATTTATGCTCTTGGTTCCATTTTGGTCAGTCAGAAGAATGTAAATGCAAGATATATTTTTGGTCTATGTTCTGTTTCATTGATCTACCATGCTGTTTTGGTTAGTTTAGGGTTTAATATGTGCTGATATCTAAGTTTCAAAGTTAGTGTCATATAAGACCCTGAATATTGCTGTTTGGGACACATGTCATCTTTTTTTGGAGCAGAAATTCACTCCAGGTCACTCTTTGTGGTATAATTTTACTAAGTAAAAAATTGCATATGCACCACAAAGATAAGTCATGGGTAGACAGTCTCATACAACCATACTGAATAAAGTTGAGTCTATTTGCAGTAGAGAGCCAATTGGATAATCAAATAATATGCTTATTATAGAAAAGGTGTCATGTCATAGAACAAAAAGAATAAATTCAAGTCATTTATATTTTGATTGAGAGAAGAGCACTTCCAAATGGGCTACCTGTAGGTGAGTTTTCAGAGACTGAGGGATAATGTTTTCTGTAAAGGTTGACTCAGTATTTGCTACCAGAAAAAGAGCAATATGATTTGAAAATTCTGGGATGAATGTATTTTGTTAGTGGTTTTAAATTAATCTGTAAATTTGGCAGAAAATTAAATCACTCTGTGTTGGTAATAGATCTTCATAATATATTATTTGGATATAAAGGTGGCATAAAGTATTCATGAAGGCCCCTGATATACTCCACTCCTTTGGCTTCAATGCATGTCAGAGCAGAACTATCAGGGTTTCTACAGCCTTGTGTATTGTGGTGATATCAAGACTCCTGCTCTGTTCCTGTCACAACATTGTACAAATCATTATCAATCAAATACTTAATCATATGACATGTCAAAGAAGAATGTATAAGAGTTGTTAACTCACCCACCTTTAAAATGTGGGTGAGTTAGCAATTGTTATGGGTTGAGACAGAACCCATAATACTTGGTATCATCACATTTACTGCTGCTGCCCAGGTCAAGTTCGGTGCTTGAAGGTGTTTGACAGTTTCGTCATAGGCTTGACATAATGCTAGTGTCAATGATTCATAGATCTTTTTTCCAACCACTTCTCAGTAGTTTACTCTCTCTAAGCCATCTGAGGTCCTCCCATGAATTGAAGCAACAGCTAGCCATTTCTTCTATAACTTCCAGTATATTGCCTGGGGTAAAGTGAAGTTTCTAACATCTAAACCAAAGCACAAAAATTCCTCATCAAAATCCTTTTCTATTTTAACGAGAATACAATTTCAAAGGACTTGCCATGTCTGGTAAAATGACACATGTTCTGCTTAACAAGTCGTCTGCAGTTGTACCTGCAACCGCTCTCCACTTCCTTTTTCTCTTCTTGGGATAATAAAATAACTGGTGTTTCTCAAACTACTCTCATTCTAGGTCCCTTTGCACTTGCTGCTTTGCTTTTCAAGTGTCCTTTCTTACACTTGCACACATTTCAATGCCTTGTTCAAGTTTCTACAAAAGCATCTCTTCATGTAGAGAGTGCCTGATTTAATAAATAAGTAACTTTACATACTCTAATACAGTATACTTAATTGCAATGCAGCTTATTATTCAGGGTGATATGAGGCCCTTAATAAACAAAATACATTAAAAAGCAGTGATTATATGCATCATTTAATGACAAAGTTTACACCTACAATAAAAATTTTTGTTTTGTTTGCTTTAAGATCTTCTATTTTTCTCTATGTTTTTATTAATTAATTTATTTGTTTACTTTACATTCTGATCAGGATACCATAAGAAAGCCTAGAGAATCAACTATCCTGGGTCCATGGGGACTCACAGAGTCTGAACCATGAACCAGAGAGCATGCATGGGACAGACGTAGTCCCAATACTCATATGTAACAGATGTATACCTTTTTCTCATGTGGGACCCCTAACAGCAGGAGCAAGGTCTGTCTCTGAGTCTGCTGCCTGCCTTTGGATCCTTTTCCCCTAACTGGATGGCCTTGTCTAGCCTCAATAGAAGAAGATGTGCCCAGGACTTCTGCAACTTGACAAATAAAAATTTTAAATTAAAATACAATTAAATCATTTCCCCCTCCTATTCCTTCCTCCAATTTGTCAAGTGTACCTTCTCACACTCTCCCTCTCAAAATCAAGGTCTCCTTTTTTTTTACACATCTTTACACAGATATGGTAAATTAGATCCTTAAGACAAAAAGAATCTACATGCAAACAAAGGAATTCTTAGCACACTATTCCACAAAGAGAAAGTTAAACAATAACAGTTTTTAGAGATTTGCCACTCTACTCTTTCTACATAGGCTATGTCGCAGCACATCAGTTCTCTGTATTTGAGTGACTGTGCTTTTGTAATTCTGGGCTAGTAGAAATTGGTGCTGTTTTCCACTGTGCCAGGGGTCTTCACTTTTTGCCTGACACTGATAGTCTCAGACATATTTACTGAATCTGCATCTAAATTATGGGAAAAGCTACACATTGCTTTTGTGTGGTTTCTTAAATGAGATACCTCATAACTCATGGAAAATATCAACACTGGAAAACAGATAGTATAGTGAACTGTATGTTTTTGCTTATCAGTTAGGTGGACAAGTCTCTTGATAAATTAACATGGTTGATACTCAGTTTCCACCTCTGACAAATAGTGTTAAATATTCTTATGGGTACATCCCAAGACAGTAGAGTAGACCTGCAATCTCAGCTGCTTTGGGAACGAGAGAGAGAGAGAGAGAGAGAGAGAGAGAGAGAGAGAGAGAGAGAG
>JANHMN010000004.1:110736821-110738955 GCA_030674055.1 Rhabdomys pumilio | reverse complement strand
GAGAGAGAGAGAGAGAGAGAGAGAGAGAGAGAGAGAGAGAGAGAGAGAGCTGAGCTCAAGCTCAGTGGTAAGACTAAGACTAGCAGGTAAGAGTGAGACCTCATGTGAATCACAGACAGAAATTAAAATTAAGGTAGAATTTGTTTTTCTTTTTAGCCTTCAGTAAAAGAGCATAAATGCAATGGCTATTATAGGATAAACACACATAATTTACACTACATAATGAAGTTTATATGTAAACAACAATGACAATAATGGCGAAATCAGGATGTAAGTAAATAATATTCCCCACTTATTGTGAAATTATCATTCTCTGTTAACATTAAGTTTTTTAAAAGCTTCCTATGTTAAATAAAGTTCTTCTGTAGTGCACCAATTTCTTTCTTTTTTCTTTCTTCTACCTAAATAACATTAGAAATTAAATATCAGGAGTGTTACTGTGTCAGTTGCTGGTAAAACAAGCTACTAAACACTTCAGTAGTGGGCATAGTATGATGTCTGAAACCTTGTGGAAGAAAGAAAAAAATGCTTTCAGAATTTTTTTTTTTATTAATTTATGGTGAAAGACAACTATTAACTCCAGATATTCTACAGATGCTTCAGAGGGATGGGAAGGAAAATTGCAAATACATTTGAGAGCTGAAGACAGACCGTTCTTCACCACACAAGGTAGCTTTATGCAGCTTTCTAAGCTTCATGTGTTGAGAAAGGATTAATCTACTGCATGCTTTTGTCTTGGCGTCAGAGTCTGTTGTACAAAAAGGGCTATTGATCAATGTTTTCTGCTGACTACTATCATCATCTCTGTCAGGTGGACTGCTTTGGCTGACAAAGAAGCCCTTTGAGGGCTTATAAATAAGCTCCTGACAGTCTTAGTATCAGGAGGTTTGTGAAATGAGTCCGATGCTATCAGTGGAAGCATAACTTAAAAGGCGTATGGAAAATTTGAGGAATAAATCTGAAAACGTTATGGCTTTGGATGACTTGACCAAGGGTAGGGACATGAACAGAACCCAAGTAAAGTTACTATCGCCTTGCTAAAGGACAAACCCTCACTGGGAAGGTACCAGACTATAGCGCATACCGATCTGCTTGATATGCAGCAATACCGTGCCATCTTCCAATGGCAAAGGAGCCACTTCTGAATTTATTATATGCATTAATTTGATTGCATAGTGATGTATTCACTAGACAGATTACCACAGGTCTAATTAAAGGGCGGTCTTAAAGCCAACTGATTACTGATTTACATTGCATTTATTCGATGTCAATGTATTTGTGTAGATAAATTAGATGTAATTTCTAAGTAATAAAACTTAAGTGGTGTAAAATCTCAGGGTTGCTAGATTGAAATGAGTGGAGAATCTTCACCCCATCAGTGAACGCCGAGAACTCCTCGAGAAGGCAGTATACATCACTATCACAAGCACCTCGTTAGAATTGGGATACTTACCTCTTTTCTTTGTTTTGTGAGGTCCACCATACATTCTCATATCAAAAACCACCACTTCCTCCACTAAGGATTTTCATATAGTATCTAATGGTGCTTATAATAAAAACTAGCAAGATGTGAAACTGACTGTTTAGTAGTAGGCACTCACAGACTATGAAAGCTACGTCCAACAGTTTGTACATAGCCAAAGAAGGTTTTTACCTTCTGAATCTTTTAGAATATCCAAAGACCCTAAGATGTGAATATGCTGAGTTTGTTTAATTCTGTTACTTGCATGTGAAGACACTTTTGAGTACATAAATTAGAGCTCCCAGGGACTAAACCACCAACCAAGGAGTACACATGGAGGGACCCATGGCTGCAGCTGCATATGTAGCTGAGAATGGCTTTATTGGGCATCAGTGGAAGGAGAGACCCTTGGCCCTGTAAAGTCTCAATGCCTCAATGTAGAGGAATGCCAGGGAAGGGAGGCAGGAGTGGGTGGGTGGGTGGGGGATGGGATAGGGGGTTTACAGAGGGGAAAAACTGGGAAAGGGGATAACATTTAAGATGTAAATAAAGAAGATACCTATAAAAAGTTTTTAAAAGGGATTTATCATAATACCAAATAACCTCTTATCAAAATACCCATTCATTAAGTCTAATCAAATGACTGAACTTGGAATAAGTAAAACTTAAATA
>JANHMN010000004.1:110681821-110734321 GCA_030674055.1 Rhabdomys pumilio | reverse complement strand
TTCCAAGAAAAAATTTTCCAAGAAAAATTTCCTAAATAACTGCCTCTATCATATGCATATTCATGGCCAATTAACTCATGTGACATGTACTAGTTGGGTAAAGTTATGTTCCTTTTCAGAGAGGCACACATTTCTATAGTTCTACTTGCTGATGTAATTAATAGAAAATTAATCGCAAGATGGGAATTTACCTCAAGATACAGCTATACTAATCTTGTGTGTATACCCAAATGATACTTCATCTTGCCACAAAGTCACTTTTTTTTTTCTTCTCGAGACAGGGTTTCTCTGTGTAGCCCTGGCTGTCCTGGAACTCACTCTGTAGACCAGGCTGGCCTCAAACTCAGAAATCTGCCTGCCTCTGCTTCCCAAGTGCTGGGATTAAAGGGGTGCGCCACCACCGCCCAGCTACAAAGGCACTTCTTAAACCAAATTCACTACTGCTCTATTTATAGTAACCAGAAATTGTAGACAACCTAGATGTCCCTAAGTAGGGATGAACTAGGAGTAGAGAGAGATAACATAATAAGGATATACTATGTTAGAAAAATTATTTTTAATAAAAGGAAATAGAAATACAGAGAGGAGTTCAGGCATCCCCTGCTGCCAAGACTCACAACTGACTTCTTAATTCCATTTCTTAAGCTTCACATGGTAAAAGTCAATAACTCTACCTAAAGGTGTCCTCTTTGATGTCTACCCACATGTAGTTGCATATATGCATGTTAACACACACACACACACACACACACACACACACACACATCATACCACACCACACAGGAAGACACAAGTGAAAATATAATGAATAAATTAAAAAGTGTTTATATTGATCAGCTCTAGAAGCAAGTTATTTCAAAGAATTAAAAGAATCTATACTGTAAAAAATGTTATGAGTAAATCAAGTACCACTTTTTTCTTTAAAGCAAATATAGCAGCAAAAGGAAAAAAAATTGAATAACTAATGTTTTCCCAACAGTAGAAAAATTAGTTTTGTTTTGACATATTCAGACAGACTTTGTTGTCTCACTCATTCATAAATATACATTCAAAAATAGATATAATTATAACATATTGTACACTATTGGCATCTGTGTTTTTGCTTCTCAATCTTTCATTCAATTACAGAATTTTACAACATATCAGCAACAGAATTTATAAAATTTCTCCCTATATTTACTGTATACATTAGTTTTCTATTTTTTGTTCCACATAATGAAGTAAATATTTTGATTCAGAGAGCTCTTTCTTGACCACTAAAATAATTTTCTTATTTTTAACATGATATTTTTATTATCTTTTGAGAATTTTACGTCATGCACCCCAATCACATTCATTTCTAAGTCCTTCCTTATTTTCACCCACTCTTTTTTTGAGAGGGGGGGTTGGGGGTTTCGAGACAGGGTTTCTCTGTACAGCCTTGGCTGTCCTGGAACTCACTCTGTAGACCAGCCTGGCCTCGAACTCTGATCTGCCTCTGCCTTCCAAGTGCTGGGATTAAAGGTGTGCGCCACCACTGCCCGGCTTGCACCCACTCTTGTTATCTCTTCCTCTAAAGAAAATAATGATAATAATGATAACAATAAAATAGAATAAAATAGAAAAGTCCAATTTGTGTTGTCTACATACACGCTGTCAGTCAGGTCAGTAGCCACCCTCAAACAGAACTTAATCATTCCCTTCCCATAACCCCACAGAAACCATCAATTGTGGAGACCTAACTTCAGCATCTTTATCACACTTTAAGAGTTCTCTTCAATGGATTCCTGTTTAGGTTGCTACCTTTTGCGGGGACTTGAGTTGGGGTGGGGATAGGAATTGACACAGAAGCCTTTCATGTACCCCTTTCTCAACTCTATGTGAGCAATCAGTGATATTACTGCAAAAGTATCTTCCTTGCTCTTTACTGCCAGCAGGAACATGGAACATGGGCTTCCATATTGTTTATGGTGACAGCACAGGCCCACAAACCCAGACAAGAGTATCACTGGCAACCCAGAATGTGAATAAGACCAAGTTCTCAGGTGACAGTGCAGGTTATTCACATCTGTATAGCTCCAAACAGTAGTACACCGGGCATAAACATGGCTTCAGGCAGCTTGCCCAGACTGTGGAGATTAGCTTAGCCTTTGGTAACACAGACCATGGACATCAACACAGACTCATCAAACTATAAAGATTCAGCTGCCCCTGCCTTCCAAATGGTAGAACTAAAAGCATGCCCCATTTATCACACCTGGTCTTACACTGCTAAGTTTTTGTGAGAAGGGTTTTAGCTATAAACTGAAACTCTTAAGTGCATGTTGAGGTTGTAGCTTATTTTTCTCCTTTGGAAATCATTTTTGCTGTATGCACCTTTCAAGAAATGTATTCATGTCATCTAAATAGAAAACTTTATTCATATAAAGCTGTTTGCGATAATCCCTCAGCAGCTTGCTGATGACTCTGGGGACTTTTATCTAACTTTCCTTATTGCCATGTTTTATATTTTTTTGAGATCCATAAGTACTGTGATTATATTATTTTCACCTCACACCATCTCTGCTTCCTCCAGCTCTTCCCATGATCTTCCAACACCTTCTCAAATTATGGCTTCTTCTTTAATTGTCATTATTACATTTATGTGTAACTATATAAACATAACTAATAGTCACATATTTTGCTTTGTACATTTAGTGTTGCGTTTTGAATATGTGTTGAGGGCTAGTCACTTGGATTGGGTGTCCTATCATGGGGCTCATCCCTGTAAAAAGTCTTTCTTTTATTTGGCAGCCGTTAAATGTCTATGGACCTTCAGCTAGGAATAGGGCCTTGTGAATCCACACACTCTATTCACATCTGGATGTCAGCTGAAATTGTCTTTGTGGAGATCTTTTTAAGAGGATAATATTGTTAATTTGTTAGATGCTTTCTTGCTGTTCTGGTTCTGCTTCTGCCTTCAGGGTGCTCAGGCACTGTTGGTCACCAGTTGGGAATGAAAAAAATGTGTGTGTGTGTGTGTGTGTGTGTGTGTGTGTGTGTGTTCTTGTATATATTATATAAATATGAGTATTATGACATATAAAATATCATAAATAACATGTTTTCCTGCAGTTTTCTAAGTCATATTGTTCTTTACCCCTCCTCTTTCCTTTCTGTCCATTAATGTTGTCCTCTCTCTTTCTCCTTAGATAACCTCCCACCCGTTTTCCCAGTATTCCCTTCATAAAAACTGTATTCTACTATCCCCCTCTAAAGATTCAGTGTTAGAATCCCAAAACATTAGAATATGCAGTGTTTGTCCTCTAAATCTGGGTTACCTCACTCAGTAACCCGGTATTACTTTTCTGCCATTACTTTTGAGCCATTTACCTGAAAATTTTATGATTTCATTTCTACCCTACAACTCAACAGCATTCCATTGTGCATATGCATCACTTTTCCATCATCCACTAATCAGCTGAAGAATATTTAGGTTGTGTCTTTTTCACAGCTATCGTGAATACATGGGAAAAAACACGGCTGAGAAAGATACCTGTAGTACAGAAAGTTGAGTGTTTTGAGCATATGCAAAGGAATGCTATATGTGTTCATATGTTACATCTACTTTTAGATTTTAAGAAACGTTCAAATTGATTTCCACAGGCGGTAGACAAATTTATAGTCCCCACTCACCCCCCAAAGAGTGAGGACTTGTTTCTTTGCTCTTAGCTGTTCTGTTTTGAGATGAAATCTCTAAGCAATTTTCCTGTGAATTTCCCTGATGATTTCTTTCTTCTATTTTTTCTTTGGCTCCCATGATTGGTGTAGTAGATTTTTTTTTTGTAATTAGTAATATTTAATTTTACAAAAATTGAGATGTTAATTATTAGAATTTTAAAATTTAATTTATAACAGTACTGTTGGCTAGTTTTTGGGCCCTGCCATGTACTGAGTTTCTTTCTTTCTTTCTTTCTTTCTTTCTTTCTTTCTTTCTTTCTTTCTTTCTTTCTTTCTTTCTTTTTTTAAATTGGATGCTTTCTTTATTTACATTTCAAATGTTATCCCCTTTCCTGGTTCCCCCCCCTAGAACCCCCGTATTCCATCTCCCTTCCCTTGCTTCTATGAGGGTGTTCCATCACCCACCCTCCCACTCCCGCCTACCCTACCTTGCATTCCCTTACACTGGTGCATCCAGCCTTCACAGGACCTAGGACCTCTTGTCCCATTGATGCCTGATAAGGCCATTCTCTGCTACATGTGACTGGGGCTATGGGTTCCTCCATGTGTACTCCTTGGTTGGTGATTTAGTCCCTGGGAGCTCTAGGGTTGGTTGGTATTGTTCTTCCTATAGGGTTGTAAACCCCTTCAGCTCCTTCTGTCCTTTTTCTAACTCACCCATTGGGGGACTTCGTGCTTAGTCCAAGGGTTGGCAGTATGCATCCGCCTCTGTATTTGTCAAGCTCTGCCAGAGCCTCTCAGGAAACAATTGTACCAGGCTCCTGTCAGCATGCACTTCTTGACATCCATAATACTGTCTGAGTTTGGTACTGTATATGGGATGGATCCCCAGGTGGGGCAATCTCTGAATGACCTTTCCTTCAGTCTCTGCTTCACACTTTGTCTCCGTATTTGCTCCTGTGAGTATTTTGTTCCCCCTTCTAAGAAGCACTGAAGCATCCACACTTTGGTCTTCCTTCTTCTTGAGCTTCATAGGGTCTGTGAATTGTATCTTGGGCATTCTGAGCTTTTAGGCTAATATCCACTTACCAGTGAGTGCATACTATGTGTGTTCTTTTGTGATTGGATTACCTCACTCAGGATGATAATTTTTATTTATTTGTTATTCATATTTTTGTTTTTTGTTTTATTTTTTAAATTTTTTAAAAAATTGAATGTTTTCTTTATTTAAATTTCAATTGTTTCCCCCTTTCTAGGAATCCCCTTTGGAAACCCCCATCCCACCCTCCCTCCCCGGCCTCTATGACCTTCTTCCCCCACCCACCCACTTCAATCTTCCCACCCTGGTATTCCCCTACATTGGGGCATTGAACAACCTCAGGCCCAAGGGCCAGTCCTCCCACTGACATCCAACAAAGCCATCCTCTGTCAAATATGCTGCCGAAGCCATAGGTCCCTCCATGTGTTCCCTTTGGTTGGTGGTCCAGTCCCCTAGAGCTCCGGGGGTTTTGGCCTCTTGACACTGTTTCCCCCATGGGGCTGCAAAACCCTTCAGTTTTTTCAGTCCCTTCTCCAACTCCTCCATCAGAGACCTCGAGCGCCGTCTCATAGCTGGCTGGAAGCATCTGCCTCTGTATTTTTTCAGGCTCTGGCAGAGCCTCTCAGGAGACTGCCATATCAGACTCCTGTCATCAAGCATTTCCCAGCATCTGCAATAGTGTCTGAGTTTAACGTCTGTATAAGGGATGAATCCTCAGGGGAGAGGGGCAGTCTCTGGGTGACCTTTCCTTCAGTCTCTGTTTCACTCTTTGTCTCCATATTTCCTCCTGTGAGTATTTTGTTCCCCCTTCTAAGAAGCACTGAAGCACTCACATTTTGGTCTTCCTTCTTGGATTTCATATGATCTGTGAATTGAATCTTGGGTATTCCGAACTTTTGAACCAACATCCACTTATAAGTGAGTACATACCATGTGTGTTCTTTTATGACTGAGTTACCTCACTCATGATGATATTTTCAAGTTCCATCCATTTGCCTAAAAAGTCATTGTTTTTAATAGCTGAGTAGTATTCTTTTGTGTAATTGTACCACATTTTCTCTATTCATTCTTCTGTGGTGGGAAATCTGGGTTGTTCCAACTTCTGGCTACTATAAATATGGCTGCTTTGAATAGAGTGGAGAGTGTCCTTATTACTTGTTGGAGCTTCTACTGGGTATACACCCAGGAGTGGAATAGCTGAGTCCTCAGGTAGTACTACGTCCAATTTTTGAGGAACTGCTACACTAATTCCCAGAGTGATTGTACCAGCTTGCAATCCCACCAGCAGTGGAGGAGTGTTCCTCTTTCTCCACATCCTCACTAGCATCTGTTATCACCTATGTTTTTGATCTTAGCCATTCTGACTGCTGTAAGGTGGAATTTCAGGGTTGTTTTGATTTGCATTTTCCTGATGACTAATGATGATGAACATTTCTTTAGGTGCTTCTTGGTCATTTGAGTTTCCACAGTTGAAAATTCTTGTTTAGCTCTCTATCCCATTTTTAATAGGGTTATTTGATCCTCTGGAGTCTAACTTCTTGAGTTCTTTGTATATATTGGATATTAGCCCTCTATGGGATGTAGGATTGGTAAAGATCTTTCCCAATCAGTTAGTTGACATTTTGTCCTATTTACAGTATACTTTGACTTACAGAAGTTTTGCAATTTTATGAGGTCCCATTTGTCTGTTGCTGATCTTAGAGCATAAGCCATTGGTGTTCTGTTCAGGAAAATTTCCCCTGTGCCCATGTGTTCTAGGCTCTTCCCCACTATTTCTGCTATTAGTTTCCATATGTCTGGTTTTATGTGGAGGTCCTTTATCCACGTGGACTGGAGCTTTGTACAAGGAGATAAGAATGGATCAATTTGCATTCTTCTAAATGCTGACCACCAGTAGAACCAGCACCATTTGTTGAAAATGCTGTCTTTTACCACTGGATGGTTTTAGCTCCTTTGTCAAAGATCAAGTAACCATAGGTGTGTGGGTTCATTTTCTGGGTCTTCAATTCTATTCCATTGATCCTGCCTGTCTCTGTACCAATACCAGGCAGTTTTTATCTCTATTGCTCTGTAATACAGCTTGAGGTCAGGGATAGTGATTCTCTCTAAAGTTCTTTTATTGGTGAGGAAAGTTTTCACTATCCTGGGCTTTTTATTAATCCAAATCAATGTTAAAATTGCTCTTTCTAACTCTAAAAAGAATTGAGTTGGAATTTTGATGGATTTTTGCATTGAATCTGTAGATTGTTTTCAACAAGATGGCCATTTTTACTATATTAATTCTGCCAATTCATGAGCATGGGAGATCTTTCCATCTTTGAGGTCTTCAATTTCTTTCTTCAGAGACTTGAAGTTCTTGTCATACAGACTTTTCACTTGCTTGGTTAGATTCACACCAAGGTATTTTATATTATTTGTGACTATTTTGAAGGATGTCATTTCCCTAATTTCTTTCTCAGCCTGTTTATCCTTTGAGTTGAGGAAGGCTACTGATATGTTTGAGTTAGTTTTATATCCAGCCACTTTATCGAAGTTGTTTATCAGCTATAGGAGTTTTCTGGTGGAATTTGTGGGATCACTTAAGTATACTATCATATTATCTGCAAATAGTGATATTTTGACTTCTTTCTTTCCAATTTGTATCCCTTTGACCTCCTTTGTTGTCTAATTGCTCTGGCTAGGACTTTGAGTACTATATTGAATAGGGAGAGAGAGCGTGGGCATCCTTGATTTTATTGGGATTGTTGAAGTTTCTCTCCATTTAGTTTGATGTGGGGTACTGGTTTGCTGTATATTGCTTTTACTATGTTTAAGTATGGGCCTTGAATTTCTGATCTTTCCAGGACTTTTAGCATGGATGTTGAAATTTGCCAAATGCTTTCTCAGCATCTAGTGAGATGATTATGGTTTTTTTTTTTTTTTTGACTTTGTTTACAGAGTGGATTATGTTGATGGATTTTCATATAGTGAACCATCCCTGCATTCCTGGGACAAAGCCTACTTGATCATGATGAATGATTGTTTTGATGGGTTCTCGGATTTGGTTTGTGAGAATTTTATTGAGTATTGTTGCATTGATATTCGTAAGGGAAATTGGTCTGAAATTTTCTTTCTTTGTTGGGTCTTTGTGTGGTTTAGTTTTAAGCATAATTGTAGCTTCATAGACTCAATTGGATAGTGTTCCTTCTGTTTCCATTTTGTGAAATAATTTGAAGAGTATTGGTATTAGTTCTTCTTTAAAGATCTGATAGAATTCTGTACTAGGCCCATCTGGTCCTGGACTTTTTTTGTAGCAAGACTTTTAATGACTGCTGCTATTTCTTTAGGGGTTATGGAACTGTTTTGATTTTTTTTAAATCTGATCCTGGTTTAACTTTGGCACCTGGTATCTATCTAGAAAATTGTCCATTTCATCCAGATTTTCCAGGGTTTTTTTTAGTTTGTTTGTTTGTTTTGTTTAGGCTTTTGTAGTATGATCTGATGATTTTTTTGAATTTCCTCAGTTTTTGTTACATCTCCCTTCTTAATTCTGATTTTATTAATTTAGATAGTATCTCTGTACCTTCTGGTTGGTCTAACTAAGGGTTTATCTATCTTCTTGATTTTCTCAAAGAACCAGCTCCTGGATTTGTTGATTCTTGGTATAGCTCTTTTTGTTTCTACTTGGTAGAGTTCAGCCCTGAGTTTGATTATTTCCTGTAGTCTACTCCTCTTGGGTACAATACTTCTCTTTGTTCTAATGCTTTTAGGTGTGCTGTCAAGCTGCTAGTGTATGTTCTCTCCAGTTTCTTTTTGGAGACACTTAGAGCTATGAGTTTTCCTTTTAGTACTGCTTTCATTGTGTTCCATAAGTTTTGGTATGATGTGCCTTCATTTTCATTAAATTCTAAAAAGTCTTTAATTTTTTTTCTTTATTTCTTTCTTGACCAAGTTATCATTGAGTAGAGAATAATTCAGCTTCTGTGTATATGTAGGCTTTCTCTTGTTTTTGTTGTTGTTGAACACCAGCCTTAGTCTGTGACGATGATTTGATAGGATACATGGGATTATTTCAATCTTCTTGTATCTGTTGAGCCCTGTTTTGTGACCAATTATATGGTCAGTTTTGGAGAAAGTACCATGAGGTATTGAGACGAAGATATATTCTTTTGTTAGGAGCTTTTTGCATTTTGCATTTTTTGACAGTTGTATCAATGTTATTTATGTTATCTTCTGTACTTGAGAATCTCTCTTCTATCTCTTGTATTCTGTTGGTGATGCTTCCAGCTATGACTCCTGATCTCTTTCTATCTCCAGGGTTGTCTCCCTTTGTGATTTCTTTATTGTTTCTATCTCTACGTTTAGATCCTGGATGGTTTTCCTCACATGTTTTGTTTGTTTTTTTTTTTTTTTTCAATTCTTTAAGGGATTTTTTTGTTTTCTCGTTAAGGGCTTCTACTTGTTTTCCTGTGTTCTCTTGTATTTTCTAAAGAAAGTTATTTGTGTTCTTCCTTAAGACCTCTATCATCATCATGAGAAGTGATTTTAAATCCCAATCTTGTTTCGTAGTGTGATAATTTTTTCAGGACTTGCCATGGTGAAAGAACTGGGTTCTGATGATGCCAAGTAACCTTGGTTTCTGTTGCTTATGTTCTTGTGCTTGCCTCTGGCCATCTGGTTATCTCTAGTGCTACCTCTTCTCACTGTCTCTGACTGGAGCCTGTCCCTCTGGTGGTCCTGGTTATGTCAGAACTCTTCAGAACCTGGCTGTCTCTGTGATCCTGTGGTTCTGGTGTCCTGTGATCCTGAGATCCTGGGTGTGTCAGAGCTCCTGGGAGTCAAGCAGCCTCTGGGATTCTACAATCCCAGTGTGACTGGTGTGACCAAGCTCCTCAGATCCAATGATTCTGGTCATTTAGAGAATCTGTGATCCTGGGTGTGTTAGAGCACCTGGGAGTCAAGCTTCCTCTAGGTGTTGTGGGACTGGGTGTGGAGCCAGTGCCAAAGGTCTGCTCTGGGTATTGGCCCCGACCAGAAGGAACCCATATTACTTGTCGGGCAGGGGTTACTGAGTTCCTGGATCTTGGGTGTCCCAGTTATTTTCTGTGTGGTGGCAGATGTTCTGTCCTTCTCACGTATGATCCTGGGTGTGTTAGAGCACCTGAGATTCGAGCTTCTTCTGGGTGTTGTGGGACTGGGTGTGGAGCTAGTGCCCATGGTCTGCTCAGGGCACCAGCTCAGACCAGAAGTAGGTGTAGTGGATATTTTAAGACAATCTCTTTCTCCCTCTCCCTCCTCCTCTTCTCTCTCCCATCTCTTTTCTCTTCTCCTTTACCCTTCCTTTTATTTTCTTCCTTCCTAGCTTCTGTTATTTGGTATCCTGTCTGAAATACAGCTAATATTTTTTGCTTTTCCAGACTAGTAATTCTTTCCTCTCAGCTCTAAGGTCTTTGGTATCTGTTTCTATTTCTCTTTAGACCTGGGTGTGGTTTATCTTTTATTTACAATTATTCTCCTGTTTTGATTCTTTCTTTTTGTATAATGGCTATTCTATCAGGAAGATTATTATATGAATAAAGGGTAACTCACAATAATGTAGCTTCCTTTAATGATTTATGTATATGTTTTCTGCTAACTCTGATGTCACCTGGTTGTAGAACTTGAAATCAGATTTTGGAGTGAAGTAAGATAATATGTTCAAGTGATCTGACTGTAGTCTCTGCATGCAGTTTTTTATGACCTCTTAATGAACATACATGGCTTTATGGATTCCTGTCCAAAATGAACAATAAACTATGTAGGAATTTCACTGTTAATTGCTACTTAGAGTTAATTTTTTTTCACCCCAAATTTTGATGACATTCATTGTACAATACAAAGTAGTTTTGCTTTTGATGACAGGCACTTTAATAACAATTTCATTCTTTAGAATTTTCCCAATTGTCACATTAAAATCACTAGATTCAGTTAATTTATTATCTCAATTTTCTAAAATATGTATTAGCGAACCAATAAATAATATAGAAATGATATTTGTAGTTTATCCATGTTTTTTAGATCTCCTTTGAAGAATTTTCTCTATAATATTGACTCCAAGATTTCAGAAACAAAGATAACAACATTTTTCCTGAAACTATTAATAAGCAGTGAATTGTACCCAGTCTTGAAGATGTAGAAATAGTGAGATAGTTTTCATGACTTTTTCAGTTAGAAGAGGGAGAACTGATAGCTGAGTGTGAGTGGTCTGTCTCCAGGACCCAGACATTTTGTGGTTCCGTATCATGTTCTTCTTTTACTAAAGAAAGACACTGTATCTTAACATACCTTGTATTTACATACAAGGATGGATATGACATTTTACTTCTGGTTATATTTTAAATAATTTATATTGTCATAAATATGCATTTTGTAGTCTCTATATATTGCACATCTTGCCATAAATTTTCAAGAACTTTTGACTCTACAGTGTAAATCAAGTCAAGGTAATCTAGCTCCAATCATATCTCCTAGTCTATATTTATTAGTTTGTATGTCAAGCTCTTTACATTATCATTTTTTATAGATAGAATATTAAAATTACAAAGCTTATTTACTGTGGTCTCTCCCTAGGACTTCGCTCAACTCTCCATTGAAGGTTTTATTTTATTTGCTAAGAAAATTCTGGCTTCTATGAAAAAGATAACCACTTTTTTTGCTTTCTGTTGCTTTTGGGTATTCTGAAACATGTTGTATCTGTTATATATGTTGAATCATAATATATCTTTCTTTGAGTATAATGTTAACGATGTTAGGGTTTCACCAGGAAGAGATTTTGCCTGGGAAGTGGATGATATGTGGGGTGTCAAAGGCAGGCCTAGTTAGAAAAGCAAAGAAAATTTGCTAGAAGCCAAGTACTAAAGAGCTTAGTTGACCTGCTACCAAATAGGAAGTTTACCTAAAAATGGAAAAATTGTAAAAGATTTTCTTAAACGTGTCAGTTTTGGGTGGTAAGGCAATGGAGATTGCTGGTTTGCCACACTCTAGTTGAATTTTTTGTCATATTTTGTTATTTATTTCTACTATTAGTGATAATATCAAGGATGATTATATTTTTCAGTACAGGTAAAATTTGTTGGAAGTTATGTTATCTTAATGAAGACAATGGCAACATATCAGAAGAGAATGGTCATTTAGGAGGTGGTTTGTGATAAATTTACTGTAAGCTAAACAAAAAATTCTCAACTGAGGAATATCAAACAGCCAAAATTTGCAACCCATAGGAAGAACAATATGAACTAATGAGACCCCCCAGAGATCCGAGAGACTAAACCACCAACCAAGGAATACATATGGAGGGACCCATGCCTCCAGCCACATATGTAGCAGAAGATGGCCTTGTCTGGCATCATCAGGAGGAGAAGCCCTTGGTCCTGGGAAGGCTTGATTCCCAATGTAGGGGAATGCTACGGCAGGCAGTGAGGGTGAGAGGGCAGTGTGTAGATGGGAGGGAGAGCATCCTCATAGAAGTAAAGGCAGGAGGAATGGGAGAGGGGGGTTCTGGAGGGAAACCCAGTAAAGGAGATAACATTTGAAATGTAAATACATAAAATATTCAATAAAATAAATTTCAAAAAATTCACTGTAAGGAAAAAGAATAAGATTTTGATTCAAAATGCAATTTATACCAGTACCATTGTATAAAAGATTGGATAAGAGAAATGTATTGATATTCATTCACAGTGGTGTTCAAATTATTAGATGACAGAGGGCAATCAGAAGATAGAAACAGACGGTTGAAATGAGATGTCCAGAGCAACAAACATATATTGAGGTTGTCGGTATTGTTGACTCTCTAGGTCTGAATTAGGAGACCGAGGTAGGGGGTTGTAGAGAATAAAAGAATGGAGAAAACAGAAAACAAGGTCTTGAAAGTTTGGATCAGAACAAAAAAGCCTTTCCCTGATCCCCATGCATAGTAGTTCAGTTCTTAAAGGGTTTAGTTGCATTATTAAACATGTTAAAACAATGCTTACCACAATCTCTGTATGTACACTGGGTTTAATGTTTGGCTGGAGATGTATAATGAATGTGTAACCTGGTAAGTATATTTATTTAAACAGGTTAATCCAATGTCTGCAAATCTAGTTTTGCATGTGAGTGAAAATAAATTCTGAGAGGATAAGATGGAGTGCAATCATTGTACAAAAACAAAATTATTGTGCATTTAAATTGAACTCTTTTATTTTAAATATTCACATTACAGGAATGCATTAGGTCCAAATAGAACATAATTATTTACACATTCACTAGCTCCAGTGTTATATCAGTGAGGTATTTACATTGAATATAGCAAATGTGACATAAGGAGTAGATTTCTTACAAACAGGCTCAAATTCCTTATGTATTTACTTCTGCCTTTAAATTGTTGTTCAGATTGTTAAGACCATTAATTGATAAACAAAATTTCACAAGGCTGTAGTAGTCACATCATATATTTATAAGCCTGAAAAGACAATGATGAACATATGGTATTACAGCATATTTTTAAGAGAAGAAAATTTCAATCGGCAACTCACTTTAGTTTATGGAAAGTACATTTTTCCCAATACCTGAAGGTACAGATTTCTTATATCTTGTCTTTCATGGCTTATTAAAATATTTGCTTAGCTGCCACAAAGTGATGTTATTTACAGGTTAATTAAATGAAGGCATGCATGCAATATCAAACTGAGAGCCCAGATCAGATGTTGGCTAAGTGTTACACACTTATGGTATCATGAATGGTATAGTCCTCTCACACACCTACAATGTCACGAATGGTGCAGTAATCCTTTATGCTGCTCACACCTATGATATCATGACTGCTGTAGTTGACCTCTCCAAGACCGGGCAGGCTGCTCAGCATTTGAATCAATGCTTCATTTTTGGATTGCAGCAAGATTCAGCTTCAGGATTGTGACTTGAAATAGTAACTAGAGTCAGTTTTCTTAGCATTGTATTAACTTAGCTGATGCTGCTAAAATTAGACTTGAAAGAAGCAATTTTCTATAAATAAATATATAAACAAAAAAATAACTAGGGTTTCCATTGCTTTCATAACATCACAGTGAAATCACCTTCTAACATTATGAATGTTTATACTGGTGATTCGAATGACTGACTGAAAGCTATGTTCTACCCATTACGTGTTACAATAAATGACATTATTTGGAGAAGGAACAGTTGGTCTACATGAAATTAGAGCCTTCAAAAACACAAGTATATTTCTGAAACAAACAAAATGCCTGGGAATTTCATTTCCAGAATGGAATGAGTTTTATTTCAAATATTGCTGTGAGTTATCAGCATATAAAGGCATGTTTCTGTTGCCAAAATTCATATTCCTTATACATTTTTCAAGTTACTAAGAAACAAGAGTGGGTATATCCCTCCCTCTTTGCTGTAGTTATTGGCGGTCTACACAGTCTGGATAGTCTGTTATTGTTTAGTTTAGTGTAATGCAGATCTGACTAGTGTTCCTCCCTTTTGGCAGTAGTACTGACTTTGGCAGTGTTTCAAAAACGATAAGCTCTTTTTAATTATATAAAAGATGCCAGAGTATTGTGTTCATAGAATGGAACTCGTAAAATGATCTTTTCACGTCTTCATGCTTTGTAACAGTAAGTTGCTTTGTAACAGTCACTTGTCAGATTCACCAGCAAATTCATGTATTTGTTATAGTTTATTGCCAACAACCCAAGAAAAAAGTTTTCTGAGACAATTTACAACATAATGTAAAGTTTGAAGAAAAATGAAAGCAGAACAACAGTATTGCATCTTGGCTCACTGGTTCACTCAAAATCGCATATCACTTTGTAAATATTAAAAAAAAAAGACTCTTGAAAGCATGTGAACCATGCACACAGATTAAGACAAAGCTTGCATATAAGTTGGCAGTAGAAAAATGCACCACCAAAGCTGTATGATTCATTATAGCATGCATTTTCACTTACAAACACAATCTTACTATTATCGTATAATATTTAACATCTTATTTCAAGCATGCATTGGCT
This sequence comes from Rhabdomys pumilio, assembly GCA_030674055.1. Lineage (NCBI taxonomy): Eukaryota > Metazoa > Chordata > Mammalia > Rodentia > Muridae > Rhabdomys > Rhabdomys pumilio. The sequence goes on along the minus strand of JANHMN010000004.1, from coordinate 110,719,633 downwards.
ACTAAAATAAGATTTTAAAGAAAAACTGATGTTTGATATAAAATAATCATGTTTTTTCAAGTGTGAAAAAATACTCTACAAAAAAATAAGTAGAAAAGTGATTTCTGATCAATGTATGATTTTTATCTATAAAACCTCAGATGACTTATTAGTGTGCTTACAATAACCCTGTTGGATCTGCATCATAACAACACACCCAGGGAAAGTTAATGGTATTAAACAATTGTTATAATGCAATGACATGCTCATAAGAAATAACATGAACCTACGAACTGTACATTTGGCATTAAATTTCAGAGGGTTTTAGTTTGCCTCAACATAGTAATATCATAGTGCAAATTACAATACTAAAATATTCAATTGCTTTCAAAGTAGTTTTATAAATTACTGATCATTACAATTCACAGATTGGAAGATTGGCACATTTTGTTGTAGTGTAATTGCTTTGCCCACAATTCCTTGGGTATAAAATCCTTTATGAAAATTACATAAACTACCCAGGACAAGCATTGGCTTTGGCCTGTATGGCAGCCTTGAATGGAATCAAGATGGTAGGCACATTCTTTCTTCTTCCTTTGTGATACTTCACTACAACTTTCTTCTTTAGCAGCACTTAAGACTGTATGCAAATTTCCCCTAACTTTTTCCTAACGCTCATAGAACAAAGTCACCTAGAAGAGAACATGGAGGAAAAAGTACATAATATATGGCAGTTCAATACTTACACCAGGATTTCAGATCAATGCCATTATGTTAGGTGGATCTAACATATAGTCTATCACCATTAGATAACAAATGAGAAATCTGTGGTTCAGAAATGCTAGCAAATTACACTGTAGGTGTTGAGAACTAAAAGGACTTTGATTAGGAGTCTATTTCACATATTTTTTTTTGCTTCTTCTTTATGCTTTCTTCTTTCTGAATCTTGGGAAACCTAAGTCTATATTTAGACTTTTAAACTCTTTATCGTGTATCTTAAAAAAGCACTCATTTATTCCATGCTGATATATATATATATATGCAGAATAAGCCTCATTACTATTGAATTTTAAAAGTATATTCAACAATTTTTTGTCTTACCCGCATTTTTGCTTTGATTCTTAAGGAGTCTACAAAAATATTAATTTTTTTACATTGTCATACTCTGTAATCCCTGACTCCTATAATACTTGATATTAAGGGATAATAAAAAAAGATGAGGAAAATCATAATCCTAATCCCTTAGTAATTTTATAAAAAAAACATGGCATTACAGTTTTTGATAGATCATGTTTCCTTATAATGTAGACGGCTTCCAGTTTTATGTAGACAATTGGGAACTCTTGATTCTGCTCTCATTGTCCATGAAGATATATAAGATGTAAACTTACAAGCATACTTCTGCTGATGTCACATTGACAAGAATGACATCTCTAGGATTGTCTCAACCATGAGCCGAAGGGAGCTAATGAAACAAGTCTGAGAAGAGGGATGCATTGTCGCCTTCTCCTGTTTCTTGTGTTATTAGTAGTACTGGGTCTTGAATGTTAACTAAGGTTTTGCAAACCATTTTTCCCAAGCCAGACTGTCTAGCTGTTACACCCTCATTAATCAAATGGAATGCTGGCCTGTGTAGAAAAATTAACATGCTCCTACAACTTGATATTTTATAGAAATCACCTGTAAAAAAACTTTTTTTCCAGTAAAATTTCTATGTTTTTCACAATGAAACTCCAAGTCTATTATTTCATGTCCTTTACATGTTCAACTAATTTTAAAAATATTTGGTTGTCTGAGAATTCAGTAAACCAATTCAATTTTTTGAAGTTTTCTGATGTTATAATTAAAATGTAACATTTCTAGCATCTTTTAAAGAAACATAATAAATAATTAATATGCTATTTTAATTATTACTCTTTTTTACGTGTAGAAATTTTCCTTAAGTGTTTCTTTTTTGGGCCATTCAACTAAAAAAAAAATTATATCTATGCACAGTTGAGATTGTTCATGTCAATACCTTATTTATCATGGAATTCATGGAGTCTTAATCACAGCCTCCTATGTTTATTTGATTTATACATCATTGAACAAAGTAATTTATGTTTAATGAGTTTATATCTACACATTTTGACCTCTTCTTTTTTTAAAAAAAATCTTTAGGAACGGTAAAGGGAGACTTAGTTCTCTTGTAATCTACCCTTAGCTGGTTCTGTGCTTCGGCCAACAGCTGTTGTGAAAGATTTAGTCAGGTTGATGAGTATTTCTAAGACCAATTTTTTTTCACCAGAAAATGATCTATGAGAATCTTTCTGCTATTCTATCCTTGGATTTGGATTTCAGCTGTATAAACTGCTAGCAAGCTAAATTAATATTAATTTACTGATGTCTAATAACAGTGAAGAAGGATTAGGCTTGCTTATTTTAGGAAATGCTCAGTGTAGTTAGTGAGGTGATCGGTGTCTATGTTTCTTTGCCACCACCCCCACACGCCTCTTAGTACTTTCTAATTTCAGTAGACGTTACTGCATGCTTCATCACTATGTTTGTGGGTATCCCTTCTATTTGAGGATTAGCCCTTCTGATTGTAGGCATGTCAATGCAATATTCCATACCATGTTTATGTGTTTGTCTTCTATTGAGTATTCTCCCTTTGGCTTACGGGCTGAGCTGCTACCCTAACATCAATAGATGTTAGAGATGAAATTTTTATATATTTTAGACTTACTCTCTTTTTTAACAACCAAAGGCAATGACAGTGGTAGAACACTCACAGAATACACACATATATATTTGTCTAATGTTTTAGAGATGCACCCATTTGTTTTCAAAATAGGCTACCCCTTCTACACATACACACAAATCATGATAACAACAGAGCTGAGATTAGGCACAGAGAGTGAGCTAGTGAGTGAATAGCTCACATTTAATACTGAATTCAAGATTGTGGACAACCTAAAGTATTATAATATGCTGCCATATCCTACCTATCAATTAAGTTGCTGAGACCCAGGAAAGCAATTGATCAGATATGTGGTATTTTGATGGCTGTAAGATATCCTAATAACTGTCTACCTTTGTTTTTGTACTTCAAATAGAAAAAAATGCATTTAAAGTCTAAGGGATATTGTGAAAAATTATTTCCAGGAAATGGCTAACAGTTTGTCCTAAGTCATAGCTGAAGAGCAGCACCACTGGACAAGACTTGAGGAACTCCTTGGGTTTTGAAATATAGTAACACCTACCGATATATTTAAGTTGATCTCAAGTGAGCCAAGGAAAGGCAATATCTCATGCCTCCATTGTTTGAGGATAGAATTACTTCTATTTAATAGAAAGGACCCAGACTTCCAAAACTAGCAACATGTTTGAATTGTCTATGGATTCATTGAAAATACAGACCTAGTTCACCATATGTATTATAACAATCTTTCAAATGATGTAACTAACTCTTATGCCATTGATGTAGGAAGTCTCCAAGGCAGACCTGAGTCTGAGAACCTCTGGCAAGCCGAGGATAACTTTGCAGTAACACCCTGGTTTCTGCCTTCTCCCTTTACTGTTTTGCTTTATTTTTTGATTTTCATTTTGTTGTTTTGTTTTGTTAGTTGAAAAGTTTCCAATTACATGGAAAATGGACCTAGTGTCAGTATTATTAATAAATGTCTCTGCAAACTCAAGATTACATGGTTTAGGAACAGTGCCTTGTGTCATGTTTTAAAAAATCAGTGATATGCCATTTACTTTTAAATGAAAATATATCCTAAATATGTTAAATGAATGAAAATAAATTAGCTTTGAGTTAAAAGAGTACGTTTTCTAAATTTAGTCAATCCTTATATACTCATACTCTATATTTCTGTTGATGAAGGAACTTACTTCTGCTGAATTCTTGAGTTTTACATCAATAAATAGTTTTAGATTATTGTAGTAAAAATACTGATAGTATGAAAAATCTGAAATGTTCTTTTTTCCCTTCTGGTAACTAAGCATAAGAAGCAATATGTTACAAAAGACCTAAGAGGAAGAAAAATATAAAGGAGAATGATTAGTTAATTGAGCACTTGCTATAGTGTAAGCTTCAGTAAAGAACCAAGATTATGCTTTTGTAGTATTAACTGCCCAAAATATTTTTGGATGGGCAATGGTATTTGAAACTCAAATTAACACATATATCTATTTAGGCTTCATATTATAGAGCAGTGATTCTGAAGGAATTCTTACTAACAGTTATTCAGAGAGGTCAAGTGAGTGTCTCAAGGCTTCAATTTGTTGCAATGATAGCCTAGGGTACAATTATTCATATTTCTAGTTTAACAGTGTGTCTACCATTTAGACTCTGTTAACTGCTTATGAATATGGATGGACTGAATATGAATTACAAAGGACCCTACTTTGGATAGTAGCAGATCTTAGCCCTTTTCAAAGTGCTGTAAAGACTCCAAAGGAGAGATGCCCACAAGCAAAAATCACCTGATTGATGTTTGGAATACTTTATTACAAATCTAACTAGCAAGAATGAAGGGTAAACCTCTGCTTCTCTCCCCACAGTTTGGTAATACATATTCGTCTATTATTGTGCTTCATTTTGTATTCTTATGTACTGATTTCATTCTTATTAGATACACTGTTGGTGACTGGTTAATATTAAAAAAAGAATGCCAAGAAGTTTCAAATCTAGTTTGATCTTTCATAACATTTATTTATATTGGAGTTTTTTTTTTCCCATAAGAAGTACTTAAACTGTTCTCTGTATCTGGGAGCAATGAACAGAAAAGGTTACCCCCATTTAGAATGAAGAAGCTGGTATTTTGACTACATTGAAAATATCTTTCATGCCCACTAATTACATTGATGTAACTATTTACTAGGCATCCATTAATAACCCCTCCTACATGAAGAACTGCTTGTCCTTCAGCATCTAAAATCTCTTCTATCTAGACCTTGATTACAATTTTTAACAGACCCGTTCTCTTGAGATTGGAGGTGAGGGGAGCTGACATCATCAAGCACAAAAGTAAAAATATGGAGAATTAAAATGTTTTGAAACATTAATTCACATAAACACTTTCTTGGTGAGTAACAGCCATGAAACCTACCCTGAAAACATTTCAGTAAAATAAAAAATCTAAGTAGATTATTTTCTGTTTTTACTACTTCTTTATTTAATCTCCAATTAAGGGCAAGAGTTTAAAGACTCAGCAAATAATTCCTTAAGTATTCTGTCCACGTCCACCTCAACAGTTTTGGTTCAAGCTCTACACTCTAGGGCTGAGCTTTTCACAGTAAATATGAAACTTGTAAGGTGATGCTAGTTTCCCATTAAGATTACTTCTTATACTTTCTACTTCATCCGGTCATGGCTGTCCTAAAATATATGGCTATCGTGATCTTCCTTCTTTAAAATACAACTAAGTAAATGGTCAGCTTGTTTTATCTTCATGAAGGCTTAAAATAATTATTTTTGTATTTCTATTAATAAGGCCTGCAATAATTATCAAGTAAATACTGAGAGCACTGGTGATAATGACTTTCTGTACTTTTAGATGAAAACATGTTTGTGACCTTCTTAGAGCCATCATGGAACTTTAGGCATATTATCTACTTTTATTATACCAGCAACAAGCCAATTTGGTTGAATCAATCTATCTTTCATAAGAGATATCCTTATAAAAAGTATAAGTCACAAGATTCATTAACACTTACACAGAGTGAAGGTCATCCCTTCTGTTAAAGTTTAACAGCTAAAACAATAATATGGGAAAGAGTGCCAACATCTCAAGGTTCTGTCTACTATATATTCAAAAGCTGAGGTCCTCCCAGAACATACCATTCTACAGGCACTAAATAGTGCCAAGGTGATATTCACATTTATAGGAATTGAGATATATTTGTACAATAAGGTATGGATAGGGCAGAGAGAGAGAGACGAGATTCAGAGCAATAGGATCCTTAAATTCTAATGTCTACTCTTACTATGTGTGGGGTTGACATGCCTGTCTCTCAACATACCAGGAATAAATATGTCATAAGTAACTAGTTAGCTCATAGAAAGGAAGAAGTATTTGTCTTATGAATATTGTACATTTTTCTAGTTAAAAAACTGGCTCATTAACTGTGGACTTGAAATTCAGACATTTTCCATGGCTTGGCACTGGGAAATCAATATTCAGATGTACCTGTGGAATACTTGATACCTTGGCTTGGCTTATACTATTGGCATTTAGTTGTAGTCTCAGTCCAAGAATGAGTTCACATTCATAGTCAGCAAGAGAGGCAACTGTTTTCAGGTCTATTAGCATCCAATTTAGAAATGGTGGACGAAAGCAACATCAAATGCTCTCCAGCTTTTAGTGAAAGCAAATTCTAAACTTAGCAATGCATGTTTAGGTCTCTGTATATGGATCAAAAACATAACAAGTAAATGCACAAAACTGACTTTTAAACAAATAAATATGTGATTAGAGCCTTTAGGAGAGTATCTATGTATACGAACTATTTCTTGATGTACATGTAAAAATGATGTGTGGAAAGAAGAGATAATCTAGAGAAAATCTATGTCAGGTCAAATGAGTAGAAAAAGCTTGCCACTCTAACACATGTTGAATAGGTAAACAATGGGGTAAATTTACTAGTATTTAGTATTTTTTTCACTAAATCAAACACGCTCCACTGAGAGTAGTATAAGATGCAAATTATAGGAAGATTTATTTCACAAGCCATGCGGTGACAACATGTTTTCAGCTTTACTTCTGTGGCAGTTTGGGGTTGATAGTATTACCTGTGTAACCATGTCTTTAAAAAAAAGAACGTGAGATCAAACTCTTTAATTGTGTGGTCTTTCTTTGCTCAAATCTTTCCCATGCTAAGGGGGTTTATCTCTCACCGAGCACATACTTCCTGCTTATAAACTGAAACACATCTCCATAGGTGAGAAGAATTAGCCTGAGTTCTGTCGATGGCAACATATAATAAAAAAAAATATAATGAGCTACAAAAGATCCAGATAGATGTCATCAGAACATTTTTTTTTCTATAGGTTTTGAACAGCATGGAACACAGGCATTAGAAATACTTTGAAGATAAAATTTTTGTAAGACTCTTCAGTATCTCTTTTATTCTTAACTATCATATTTGCATATGCCTACTTATCTTCTCTACACTTATGGAAGAGAATTTTGCAGGCAGATCAAAGTTCATAGATAATATGCTCCCAAATTCAGTGCAATAAGTTTATATCAGTTCTGTAAAGCCCTGAATATACTAGCAACATTTGCTATGTATGGATAATTTTTTAAATGGTATGAGAGAGATAAGTTTCAGTTAATAGCTCTTGGCTAGAACTGTTTCTTTATCAAAAACAAAAATTTACCTATGACTTTTTTAATACTGATAATTCATTTATTTAATAAGTATATATTGAAATCTAACTCTGTGTCAGCACTGTGTATTCCCTATAGGTTCCCAATTTATTGTGTTTTATGACATATTTGACCCATTGGTAAAAATTTTAAGCTCTTTTAAATGAAAGATAGATCTTTCAAGTTTTATTTCTACTTATTACCAAATATGGTAAACTGAAACTTAAATATGGGTGCTTCAGAAAAAAATTTTCAAATGAATGAAGTAATTAAAGTTCTATAAATGGTATAATTTGTATGTTTATTTGTATTTGCAGATATCAATTTTGTTGTTATATGAGGGAATTATTTAGTTTTACAATAATAATTATCCTCATGAACTGAATGGAAACTATCAAAGGATTCTCTTAGATATTATTAGGCACTAAAAAAAACAAACCAAACAAAAATACCCCCCAAACCCACATAAATTGTATCTCTGAAAATTCTTGTTTTCTTTAACTTAAAATATTGAGAATTCACATTTGCAAAACAACTTAATAAAATGAATGTTTAGTCCAGTATCAATTCTGCTTCATGTCTCTCTTCTACATGAGCTAGCCCACCTTTACAAATGTGGTACAGGTAGAAACTACGTCACTTGTCAGTAGTGTTCAACTCTGAACCTCAGAGAGGTTAAGAATGAAGTGATTCAATAATCCTTCATTGTTAGCGTTATACAATCTAGAATCTAAGCTTTATAATACTTGGCAAAAAGTCCTTCATATTTTAGGATAGGTATTTTCATTTCCCAAATAGATTAAAGATCTGATTGATGTAGAAACAATTAAATCATAATTTACAGTCAACTATAAAATGTAAAAACAGTATGTTTTACAAATGAGAGTGACGAATAAATTATTTCCAGTGCTTATTATCACATATATACAGGATAATTTAAAACCAAATTGAGTGATTGCTAATTCTGGTCTCTTAAAATTTCATCAAAATATACATGGTCCTCAATGGAGGGCAGGAAAAATTAAACTGTGACCCAAATGTAGCGTGTTTCTTCTTATCCTGAAAACTTGAATGATAATTCATCTATTTCACTGTGACAATGATGGACACTTTAATTCCAAAACCATTTCTCTAAATTACCAACAGACTTATATTCTTGATGCCTTTTTACATGATCACATGCCAGACATGCATGTGATTCCCAAAACCGTGGGAGGTTTACAGTGAAATCCTTCCTCCAGTTAAAGTAACTAAGGTACAACTTATTGTTTTTGTCAACTTCCTTCAGATATTTTGCCAACTCACTGGGAGAGTTAAAATCTTCCACATGAATGAATGAATCAGCTGGAATATAATTCTCATAGTTTTCCCTAGATGGTCCCAGGACAACAGGTACTGAACCAGCCAAAAATGCATTGTAGAGCTTTTCTGTGATGTAATCTTTGTGAATTGAGTTTTCAAAAGATAGATAAAATTTACAAGTAGATATAGTGGGAATCAGATTTTTATCATTCACATACTCTCCAAATGCTTGCCCATAGGTGTGGATTTCAATACTCTTGCTGAGCTCGTTGTAATACTTGACCCTGGCATGCTCAGGGTTCCAGTTACTCACAACCCAGCACACCAGCTTCTCTTTGCTTGGCACTTCAAACACAAAGGGATTTGTGCTCACCGTCAAGAAGCCGTAAGGCACTTGTATATCTGAATCACGGCGATAAGTTAGAGTCAGGTTGAACAAGTGCTCAATGCCACTCTTTTGGGGTGTGTGAGTGGGTGACTCTAAGTTCATCCAAATCCATTTCTGAAAGGGTGGCCTGGCCTGCTGAGGTAAGTTAGTCAGATCCCAGCTGATGTCTCTGTGGTGTATCAGAACAGCATGGGATTTGTTGTACAACGAGCGGTCTGTTGTTAGATGGCACCCTTGGATGTTGAACATTGCTTGGCAGGATGTAAGGTCAAAGGTCTGTCCAAATGGCCACACCCAAACCAGAATAGTAGTTTCGTTAAAATAATCAGTTTTTGTGGAAAAGAAATTTTTCATTTTCAGCACAGAACTTGCAGACTCCATTGGACTGAAGACCCAGCTGTTGGTGGGCTTGATGTAAATAAGCAGACATGCCACGAAGCAGCCCAGGATAATACAGACGATTAGAAATGGGCGAAGAATGCCTTTGGATGTTGATGTCATAATTTTTCCTGGGGAAGAGAGAAAAGTAGGAGACGGTAAGTTTAGAAACAAAGAGAAAATTACAAATACAATGTGAGAGAAATAGTAAGACTCTTTTAATCACGAAACCGACTATAATTTCTTTTCAGTTTAAACAGCCACTGCGAGGAGAAACTGGTTTCATTTAGACTCAAAGCGACTTTTTAGTGGAAATTTCCCAGAGACTCTGGCCCAGAAAGAATACATAAGAAATTACTCTTCATTCACATTTTCGAGTTAAGCTAACCACTTCTTCAGGCTCCTTTATGTCTATTCTATTTTTGTTAATAAAAAGCTGACAAAACAGATTGCCATAATTAAAACCTATGACTGAATTGATCACTGAATTATTGCCCTATAAGATTTGTAAGCATTTATTTGCCTGTTCACAACTATGTTTAAAAACTTTCCTTTTAAAGAAACAGAGATAACATGAAGTTGAGCAGATGGACAGGCATTTCAGAGGGGGTCAGAGGATGGAAAAGAATATGATAAAATATTGTTTGAAATTCTCAAGAAATAAATAAAAAATAAAAAAGATTGTAGTATACTCTGACCATCAGAGTAAAGTTAATAGAATATTAATATTCTTAAGATAGAGACAAATGTCATGGAGAAGAGCAGTAATCCATTGAATTTTAATAGTTTCTAGCTAAAGCAATGAGTCACTTTGCTTTGTTGTGTGTCTTCTAAATTTTTCTTTTATATTTGTGTTTCTGTATGAATATGGACATATGCATGTCACATGTAATATATTTACAAGATTATTTTTAATAGAATTTTTGCTGGTCCTTTGAAATTTGTATTGTTTTTCCAATGTAAATAACACTTAGAGATTTCTGATGAATTACATATTTTAAAATCTCAATCAAGTATAGTATGTTGGATAGAGAATACTCAATAAAAGAGAGAATTGCTTTTTTACTTATCTAAATTTAGGTGAACATTTGAAAAAGTATCACACACACATTTTCTTCACAACATTTAAAAAAGATGATGTTGTGTGTACAATAAAGCTTAATTATGTGTTTGTAAAAATTGTGGGTATTTAATAGTAGAACATTCCCTGTACTGAATTGTTGAAATTAAAAAAACAAAAACAAAAACAAAAAAACAAAAGCCCCTCAAAGCTAGATTCAGTTTCAAAGTCAGTAAATGAAGAAGTTGACAAAAACATATCTGTAGGGGTACAGATAAGTTATATCTAAGAAAAGAGATGCTTTCTTTTGGCTTCTTTGTCACAAATGAAGTATTTGTAGGTATGTAGGTTTACTTCTTTGTCTTCAATTCAGTTCCATTGATTGACCTATTTGTTTCCATCACAATACCATGGAGGGTTTTTTTTTCCTATTATTCTCTAACACAGCTTGAAATCAGGGATGGTGATAAATAGAAGAATGTAAATAGATCCATATTTATCACAAACCCAAGTGAATCAAAGACTTAAGCATAAAACCAGTTATACTAAGACCTAATAGAAGAGAAAGTGGGAAATAGCCTTGAACTCATTGGTACAAGAGACAACTTTCTGTACAGACCACCAATGGCTTAGGCACTAAAATCAACAATTAATAAATGGGACCTCATGAAACTGAAAAGGTTCTGCAAGGCGAAGGACACTGTCAACAGAACAAAACAACAGAATACATATTGGGAAAGGATCTTCAATCCTACATTCAACAAAGGGATAATATCCAAAATGTATAAAGAACTCAAGCAGTCAGACACCAACAACCCAGATAATTTAATTAAAACATGGTATGCAGAGCTAAACAGAGTTAACAGAGGAATCATGAATGGCTGAGAAGCACTTAAAGAAATGTTCAACATTGTTGGTCAGAAGGGAAAGGCAAATCAAAATGACCCTAAGATTTCACCTTATACCAGTCTGAATGGCAAAGATCAAACCTCAAGTGACAGCACATTCTGGTGAGGATGTAGAGCACGGGAAACACTCCTTCATTACTGGTGGGAGTGCAAACGTGTACAAGCACTCTGGAAATAAATCTGGCAGTTTTGCAGAAAATCGGGAATAATGATACTCTGATGCTAGCAGACAGGAGCCTAGCATAACTGTCTTCTGAGAGGCTCCACTGAGCAGCTGACTAAAGAAGATGCAGAGGACCAAAGCCAAGCCTAGGAGTCTTATGGAAGAGTTCAGGGAAAGACTAAGGGCCCTGGAGGGAAGGGATAAAAACACCTTAGAAGGACCAACAGAGTCAACTAACCTGGACCCTCAGGGGCTTCCAGAGACAGTACCACCAACCAAAAAGCATACGCAGACTGGAACTTAAGCCTTCCTTCCACACATATGTAGTAAATGTGCAGCTCGGTCTTCATGTGGGTCCCTCAACAACTGGAGCAGCGGCTGTCCCTAGAGCTGTTGCCAGTCTGTGGATCCCATTCCCCTAACTGGGGCTACCTTATCTGGCCTCAGTGGGAGAGGATGTGCCTAGCTCTATAGAGATTTGATGTCCCAGGGCAGGATAAGGATATGAGGGACTCCATCTTCTCATAGGAGAAGGGGAGGAGGTAGGCAGGAGGAACTCTATATGATGATATGTGGGGGAACTGGGAAGAGGGGGATGGAACTGAGAGGAGGGGGGGTGGAACCGGGAGAAGGGGCGCACCGATTGGGATGTAAAGTGAATAAATAAATAAATTGAAAAAAACCAAACACATATATTATATCTAAGAATTATTTATTCAACATTCGACTACAGAGAAAGTCGGAAAAGAATTATAAAGGAAGTCTCAATATTTATAATAAAATGGCATTGCAAGTACTATGTATCAAAAGTTTACAGTATGTGGAAAACGACACTATTTAGAAGTTTAGAGGTACAGTTTCCATGAAATTAATTATTTGATTAACTCAAAAGATCATCAATGAACAATGAACAAAGCTAAAGAAACAAAGAAACAAATAAGCGAGACAAAGGAATAGAAGTGGAGTAGACAAAGTCGTGAAGCTGAGAGCTTAAATTTGAGTTGGTTAGCAAAAATAGATTTGTAAAAATATCAGCATGCCGATCTCAGATAAGTTTGTGAAAGTCTAGTTGCATGAAATCCTGTAGATATCAGAGAGTCAGCACACACTTAATAGTTTAAAGAAATTTTGATGAAAGCCATGCTAAATTGTGCTAAAGTGCTCTCCTACGATATAACAATCAGTGTCACTAGCTGTATATGGCCAGTTTACAGTGACAGTAGTCCCCATTTAATAACTGCTGTATTTGCCAATCCTAGCAGAGCTGCTGTGGAGAAGACCATCTGTCATCCCTTCTCAGAGATGAGCAAATAGGGCCAGAGATAGGCCCAATGAGTAACTAGCTTAGCCACTGACCTGCTGTCTAAAGTCGACACCAAGCAAATAATACATCCAAAATCTGTTCATATTTTTATATTGGGTTTCACTGTCTTGATTTCTCTGGCATCTATCCCTTTTAACTGAGGGCTATTTATTAACATTTTAAATGTAGATCAGGCTCTTTTATCAAACAACAGTTCACACTTACATTGTGGTTATTATTGCTAGATACTAATCTGAGACCTTTTATTCACTCATACACATCTATTACTTCATATTAACATTTTACTAAAATAATAACTGAGGCACAAAATGGCTAATAAGCCGCTTTCTCAAGGTTAGTCAGCCAAGAAGTTGCAGCACATACTTTCTAATGGAAGTTGCTGGCTGCGTGGTATGAACACTTGATGACTGTGTTTTGTGATCTACTTCTTCACTCACTGCAGGCAGAATTTGCAATAAGTATAGTGGTTTATTCTTTCTTCACTGACACACTAGTATCATCTGTGCAGAGTAGGTGCTTAATAAGTGTTCCATGTGGCGTGTGCATGAATGAGTGAACTACAGAGCTTCAGACAAGTGTAAGGTCCCGTGTCTGTAACTATAAACACAGAACATGAACCAAGTGTAAATTTATGTTTACTTGTTTTATCTATGAGCTTATCATATGCTCATATAGACAGTGAAAACCACTGGAGCTGATAGAAAATATCTGGTGAAAATTGAGCTTTGGGTTTTTCTCTTGTTTCAAAGTTAGTATGCATATAGTCAATTTTAGCCACTCTTTCTTCGCTTTTCTTTCCCACTCTCTCTTATCTTCCCTCCCTCCCTCCCTCCCTCCCTCCCTCCCTCCCTCCCTCCCTCCCTCCCTCCCTCTGTCTCTTCCTTCTTTTTTTCCTTTCTTCCTCTTGTTTGCTTTTGTTAAATGAAAAATATTTAGTCCTTAGGCAGAAAAGTATTTGGTCCTTAGAAATGTTGCTTTTGCTCTGTGTTCAACTTTGCTGTTTCCTGGGCATTTTGTCTTGCTGATTCTTCTCTTTACATGTTCTACCTCTAATTCTTCACTGCTGCCAGGGTTAATTACTAAACAATGAGGACAGTTATTCAATGACTCCTACCATGCACAGAAACACTCAGAAATGTTTGCCTCCTAGAGCCAGGTTGATAATTCTTTGATAGGAACCGTTTCACTTATTCCTCAGAACTGAAATTCAGGAGAAAACTCACCATGTTTTGATCTATCAACCACTCCAATCTATTTTTTAAAGCCCCTAAGCAGAGATGCTATATAGTGCTCGCCAACGACATCAATGAATGTGTAGACAAAAAGAAATTGTAGCCATAAATAGGATAATCAAAACTTTTCAGTCATTCTAAATGACCTTATAGAGTGTGAGAGATGACAAAGACTTAAGCTTTAAAGAAATAACAAAATTCTTGGTAAAAAAAAATAATGCTTGCTAGGATTTGATATAGGAAAAAAATGTGCATTGAGAAACTACTCTAATTTTCAATACTGCTCTAATGCATGATTTAAAAAAATGGAAGTAAATTTTAAAATACAAAACATTCAGAGCTTTGATTTACAAATGATAGATTCATGTCTGGATACTTGTGAGAGAATGAGAAACTAAGAAAAATGGGAAGATTTTTCAGAGAGTAGTAATTTTCCTGTAAGTCTCTGTGCTTGTGTTGTTGTTCAGGATATTTTTTAGCTAGTATTCTTACTTATTTTACAACGGAAATAACATTGAGTAAACTCTAATAGAGAACTCAATAATTGCTTAGAACTGTGTGATAAAGCCAGCTTCCTGTTGTAGCTCACCCCTTGGGCATTATCTCTATGTGGTGGCTACTGCAGTATATTGTCTCTCCCATTTTACACATAGTGATGTAAGACAGAACCAGTCAGATCAATAGAAGTTCTTCACTCCACATGGTTTGTTATCACTGTGTAGCCATAGTTACTTTACAGTGTATGTGTGTCACAACTTTTTTTTTTATTAGATACTTTTTTATTTATATTTCAAATGTTATCCCCTTTCCTGGTTTACTCCCTGGAAACTCCCTATCCCATCTCCCCTCTCCTGCTTCTATGTGGGTGCACCTCCACCCACATACCAACTCCCACCTCCCCATCCTGGCATTCCCCTACACTTGGGCATCAAGCCTTCACAGGAGCAAGGGCCTCTCCTCCCATTGATGCCTGACAAGGCCATCCTCTGCTACATATGCAGCTGGAGCCATGGGTCCCTCCAGGTGTACTTTTTGGTTGGTGGTTTAGTCCCTGGGAACTCTGGGGATCTGGTTGGTTGTTATTGTTGTTCTTCTTATGAGGTTGCAAACCTCTTCAGCTCCTTTTTATCCTGGGTTAAAGGAATAAAGTTGACCATATCACATCAAAAAGTGAAGAGTAAATTAGTGGAAAATTGATGGTGGGCTAAGTTGGAAATATTTTAAAAATGGTTGTCAAAAAGTGATTTTTTGACTTAATCCTTCTGAAAGAAAACTTGTAAAGTGTGATAATTATTAATTTGTTTTTGTTCTATTACTCTATGGTAACCAATCAGGAATTAGTGTTCTTAGCCACAACTCCTGCAATAGTAAGTCTTTTTGGAGATTATTGTCATTTGTAGTTAACTACTCTCCACATAAAACTCTTCTCTAAAGTTCAAAATACAACTCAGTAACTATAATTTATATTTATATACATAAACATAATAAATTTGTAATATATAAAATTATGGAATATGGTTAGTTTATTTTTTGTTTTTTATTTAAGAGTATATAGAAACTTTTTTTTTAAGGGACATTATTCTAAGTGTCTGTTGGTTTTAACTATGTGGATAAAACTCTTGTCTGCCTCTCCTTTCCCGTCCTCCCTTCCTCCCTCCATCCCTCCCTCACTCCATGCAATGAATAATCCAAGCCCTTATGCATGTTGTATTCTTAAGCTGGATCCTGGTTTCATATTGGACAATTACCTCTGCTGAAAAAACTTTTAGGGACTATAGAAAAAATAAAACAAAATAACTTTTCTTTCCACAAACAGTGCTCATCAGGGAGTCAGATGGACCATGGAGATTTCTGGGTCTGAGGACAGACCCAGAATTGGGCTTCCTGGTAAATTCTGGATTAATTGAGCTACTCTGGGCTCATCTTTCATTGGTATTCTTCAGTTCAAGAGCTATCCTATAACCATCTAACAGTTCCACTTGTGTTATATTAGTTATAATTATTTTATTGCTTGAAATAGACAAACTGAAGCAAAGGTACAGAACAACCTTTACTTTAAATAACCAGAGAAAACAATTTATGTAAATTAACCTTTAAAGCAATTCTTTTCTCCTCAAGATGCAAAGTGTGTATCTTGAGCCCTTCAAAAATATATAATTGTCTGGATTAAAAATTTGAAAAGTATAGAATAAACACATTCTTAAAACTGGAATAATTATATTACTTTGTACAAATACCTGTACCAACTCCAGGTAAAGTTTAGGAACTTGTCAAGTGCTTTCTAAATGGAAACCAGTATGTGTATGGTAAGCTCAGAGAACTACTCTTTTCCAATATATTCATGATCTACTAAGCATCATAATAGCTTGGGTTTACCCAAACTCCAAAGAATAAAAACATTTCCCAGCGTTTGTTTGTTTGCTTGTTTTCCTTGCAATTTTTACATGAAGAACACTTAGACATTTTAATAAAAACAACATTCTTTCACTCTATACCAAAATAGACTCTGTCTTATACTATAAAGCTGTACGTATTCATGACTTCTCTTTCAAGGCCCTTTGAAACTTCCAATTATCTGCGACCTTTCTCATGGGCTTTGCTGGTTTCAGTTCCCACAGTTCTGCACATTTGATGCTGAGTTGCACACCTCCTGTCTTGGGAGAGAAGCCCTTTACTCTTTGGCAAGAAGACACTTGCTGATTTCTGGAATGCTCTCAAATTTGTGTCCCTGACCCTTTGTCAAAGATTCTTAAATAAAATGTCTGGTGTTTCCATGAGTAAACCTTTACTTCCTTGGACTCTGGGGAGCATTCTACTAATGTACTCTAGTAAGGAGAGGGTCACCTGGTCACCAAGGTCATTGGTCTTTTTCCTGAGTCTTTTTCAGAATGGTTTCCATTCGAGTTCTGTCTTTAGGCAAACTAGTGAAAGGTATTATTTTTTTTTACCCTGCACCCCCTTTCCCTTCCAGTCTCAGATATTTGTTTCTATTAATAAATGTACTACCAAATGCCATTTTTCGTGCTCCATTGGCTCTTTTATTTCAGTTCTTTTTATGTTCATTCCCTTTGAATTTTTGTTTTAATTCAGGGATTAGCCTCGTTTTCTTTCTTCTTTCATCCGATCACTCTCCTCTATTACTCGTTCTTAATCACTGTCTTTATTCACTCTGGAAGCTCTATTTACCAGCTTGAGCTATAGTCAGAGCAATCAGATTTGACACAGAGCCCAAGTATAGTCTGGCTCATACTCCCTAAGGAATGCTGTAGACAGGAGCAGGGATTCCTTCACGATATTTTCTTTTCTTCCTAGAGTATGCTTTGTGGTGCACCTGGAGGCCAGCGGTCTTTCATAACTGTGTTGTCAGTGCCAGCATTCAGTACAATTACTGCCAGGTCTTAAATACGAGCATATAGTCCATGAAACACAAAGAAATATTACACACACACACACACACACACACACACACACACACACACACCTCTACCTTGCTTTACTTTGGTATATTAATATTTCTTTTTAGTTTAAATATGAAACTCCACTACATTCAAGTGATAACTCAGTCAGTTCTCTTTGGCAGCCCTGCATTATATCTACATCAGTCCTCCACCAAATGTTATCTTCCAGGTATTCATTGCACTATTTGGTTATTCTTCATTTAAGTAAAACACCTGCAATTTCTTGGGTGGAAAACTGACATTGCTTCTACAGTCACCTACTTGGAATTCACTTTTTAAAATTTTACTTTAAATGATATGTAAAAAAACATAAACTTGTACATGGTAATGAAATAACTACCGTGTAATGTTCAATAAATCATGTAAAGTTTCAACCAGGTAAAACTATTGTAAACAATTACCATTTCTTTATGGCGAAAACCTTCAAATTCTTTTCTTCTTTGTCAAATGTCCAGTATGTAATTGGCATACCTGAATGTATCCCCATACTGTCCTGGAGCTACATATCACTATAATGTCATGTAAGGTAACGGCTCCTAGCAACTTCTCCGCATATTTTGAAGTAATTTCTTAGCTGTGAATTAGTCTTTCCTCATTTTTCTCACTCCTTCTCCCTTCTGTCTCTAAGTAGCCACCCTGTGCTTGTCTCCTTCTATGAGGTAGATGCTTCTTTAGTCTACATATATGTAAGATCACGCATTATCTGTCTTTCTGCTAGCACTTACTATTAACCCTTTGAATTTGTTCACAGTATTAACACATGTGGTTTGTTGGTCTGTAAGTACATTGGGAAAGATCCTTAGCAGTCTTTTCCATAAGAAGCTCTGGGTAGAACTGAGAAACCAAGCCTGCAGAGCAGTAACTCAAAACTAGAGGAAAGAAACCCTCACGTCACAGGCAGAGATGGGAACTGTAGGTCTCTTGTCCTATCAGGTCTATGATGATGCCCATGTTTCATTAAATCTATACATAAAAATGGGTTCCTTATCATGGGTGTCTATATCTATTTTTAGGACTCCCTTGTTTTATACAGTCATCATTGGGCAAGAAATTTGAACTTCAGTGTTCACCATTATCTTTCAGGATATCTATCTCTACCAGATTACTTGGATACGATTAGAAATGCATATTTTCCCAACAAAGCACAAATATATGAAATTAGAAACTAGAGTAAGAAAAAGCTATTGTTCAAAGACCCCTGCAGGCAATCATGGTAAACACAGAAGTTCAAAGATTCCAGCAGATGAGTGACACCTCAACTCTAGACACAGGATACTTTTTGGTTCAGGCTTCTTTAGTCTCATGGTGTTTAAGAAGATGTTTAAAGTGGCATGTGTGACATAAACAGGTTCTGATGATGGGGCCTTGTCAGCATCTTTAACCTCATGTCTGTCACTGTTGCATTATTTGCAAGCTCTTGCTTGTCTCTGTGGCACACCAGTTCCCATCTCTGCCTGTGACGTGAGGGTTTCTTTCCTCTACTTTTGAGTTACTGCTCTGCAGGCTTGGTTTCTCAGTTCTACCCAGAGCTTCTTATGGAAAAGAATGCTAAGGATCTTTCCCAATGTACTACATCAGCGTCCCTAAGTCCGTGATATATTTTTCTGATTACTGTATCATCATGTCATGTATTATGAATGTGCTATAATGGCATTACTTAACTAATAATAACAGCTCTGGGACTTGAACTTTGGGCTCCATGGTTTATCACTGAGCCATATCCTGAGTGTTCTTTTTAATTTTAAAGATAAGATCTCTTTAGATTTCGCAGGCTGGCCTAGAGCTCATTCTGTGGTCCAGGCATTTTGCCTCAGCCTATCAGCTAGTAAGGATTATAAACATGTGCCGTCAAACCTAATTTTCATTACAAATTACAAGTAGATTTTAATATCTCAATGACATTCCAGTGCACATGCTTTTTTTTTTTTTTTTTTTTAAATATAGTATTCACTGATAGGAGCTAGTTCGCACATTTGTATATTTGACATTGCTGTCCCTGTTAACTTAAAGCAGGCTCATAGGGTAGAGGCATCCTTATACTTGGCTTTCACCTGTATCTTATCATATAAGGTCATATATTTTGAAAGACAATATCATAGTGTCTCAGTCCTCAGCAGGCGGGCTAAAAGGAGTTTTCAGGTATGTTCCCTGGGTTGCCTTGTTTATCATTTGGCTGCTATTAATTTGCAAATTCTTATGTTCAACATCATCCCTGTTCAGATCCTCTTAATATTTGCAGCCAGAGTCTTAAATTCAACTTTTCAATGAACTCCAACCTTCCGGCTGCTAGTTTCTAGGTTTCTGCTGCTCTTGCAGAATCTGCCACCAGAGTCAAATGTGTCATTGACAAAGCAGCTTTGAGTCTGCTGAGGTGATCACATTTTTCTCCAACTTTTGATTTCTAATCCAGTTTATAATGGAAAGTAGTGAAGCCATGAGGAAGAGCCTACTTCATCTCACCTGGCTCTTTCCTGTACCACACCTGTTAACACAAAGTCCTTACCTTTTTTCTGTGTGTGGGTGTTCACTTTTGTTTCACCTGTTTCAGCAGAAAAGCTTGCATAGATGCCACACATTATTATTGTGTGTATCTGGGGAGTTGCCTTTGAGGACACAGTAATGTGTATAATAGGTAGGCTGAGTAAATAAGCAACCCACAGTGTAATTTGGGAACTTCAATAGAGGAAAAAATTAACTTTGCTTTCTGCTTGGCAGACTGACTTGACTTCCTCATTCCTGTTGCTCAGACTATCATGAAATCTACAGTACTGGACATTCCTGTTGCTCAGACTATTATGAAATCTACAGTACTGGACATGGTCTCTTAGACCTTATGTATTTCCCAAGGTGTATTTGGGTATGTATTTTCTACTTTGCAGATGGCAGATTGGGAAACTTCTTGTCCTTTAAAATAATGTGAAACAATGTCTTATGGTCCATTTCTATGTATATAGCATACAATAAAAATACTTACATAATATTATTTTGTAAAATGAATGAAGGAGAATTCTCTGCATGATATAAAAAAATCACTATCATGTAATCAAAGGCTAGCCAATTGTAAGCAACTGATGTAAGCGGGGCCATCTACCTACAGAAATAAACACTGTATTACAGGAAGCACAGCCACAATAGCATGTATGGATTTGACTAAACTTTGCAGGCTGATCATTTTTATAACTTATGTAAAACCAATTAGCACCAGTTGTATAGGTCTTATGAAGGCGTGCCGCTGTAAATAATGAAGAGCATTTGAACCTCCATGTAAAAGTTGTAGGGAGAAAACAAGGCAGAAGGAACTGAAATAGGAAAGATGAGTCACCAAGAAGTCCAAAGACTAAGAGACAATGTGAGAAAAGCAAAGAGATTTTCATGAAAAGTAAGTTTAATTAAACTACAGCTAATCTAAATTAATTAACCTACAGCTAATCTAAATCTAATTTAATGTAAAGCAGTTTACATAATCTTTATTTTTGTACATGTGTGAGGCCGGGTGTTCAGCGTCACACGTGGAGGTCAGAAGTCTACTTCTGGGGTCTTTCTTTTGTATTGTTTTGATAACATCATACTTCCTGCATGATTGTAACGGATTGCTAAATTATAAAATTGGGATTAATTTTCTCCCGATTATAGGCAGCACTGTGATTTGAGATCAATCTCTCCCCCACCCCTTTCCTCTGTGTGTGCACACGGGTGTGTCTGTTTGTCTGTCTGTTTCTCTCTCTCTTTCCTTACCTTCTTTTTTTTTTCTTCTCCCTTTTTCCTCCCTCATTTTGATATGCGTGCTTGCTTTGTAGGATAGGCTGACTTGGAATTTATGATCCTTCCAACACAGCCTCAAAAAGAGGGTCAAAAGCATGCACTACCTCCCATGGCTTCTTTTGAAAGACTGTGAAGTAATGAGAGGAGTTACAGCATCTACTCTTTTATTCCTCCTGACTACAAAAAAGAACATCCTGGAGAACATAGAAGGAAATCGGTGACATGGTCTAATCTACCTATAAACATACAGAGACGCAGACAAACAGACTAATAAGGTCTGTTGGAAGGAGACTCCTTAACCATGAAGTACTTTGAGGCAATGCTTACTTTTGGGCTGCTTACTGTAAACAAAGCTGAATTTCCATAGATTAATGAGGTGTGGAACCTGGAGGTTTGGATGTTTTGTAACTTAAATGTTTCCTGTGGGGATTTCTGTTTTTCTGGATCAGAGGTTATGTTTACCCTGGATGTTTTGTTATTTTTGTTTCTTTCTGTCTCCTTAAACGATTAGTAAAGTTTGATGAAAAAAACCAATTTCTGGCCGATCTGAATGAGATATGACAATGTGTATTTTTCTTATAGACATCCAGTTGTGGCCCATGGGCAACATATGACCACAACTGGCCAAAGATAGTGATATATGAAGCCCAAAACAACAGTCTATGCTTTCTAAATATTGTGAGGGTTTTAAATGGATTTTTCTTTGTGGAGTTAACTCAATAATACACTTTGAATGTGAACTTTGTAGATAACAGCAACCCAAAAGTAGTGTCAAAATATCAACATTCTGTGTGTATATCATATAAATTCTGAAAAGATACGCAAAATACGCATCCAAGTGGGATTTTTTTTTAACTTCAAATCATAAAATCAAAACATTCTGTACAGCTTTCCAATGTAATTTATATTTTTCTCAATTGCCAACTGTGTAAGCAAATGAAATAAGCAAAAAATCATTGGGAGAACCAAAAGATGTAACAGACACAAATTTTTGTTTATTTTTTAAATAAACATGTTTCAAATATTTGTCACTATGTTTGATGTTTTAAATGTCTGGATAACCTCATTACACGAACGTAACTAATTTAAACATTTAATACTGCCACTCTGATGGTTATTTTCCATTTCGGCCTAATTTAAGTGCTACCACAAATGCAATTATATTTCTATGATTATTTTTAATATTGATATAGAGAAAGGAACAAAACAGCCATTGAAATTTCCACAGTAAATACGAAACTTTAAAAAAGTTAAGGAAACTCATCATTTCTTCAAAATGAACTTCTCTACCAGAACAGAAACTGGTTTGTTGTTTATGGTGTGTACCTTTTCTGCATTTGATGAAGAACTTTTAAAAGTTGTTTGAAGAGGTTTTGTGACCGACTAGTACCTTGGTTACTGGGGTCAAGGAATCCCTCAAAAATCATACTACACAAGAGTTGTTGGGGGTTGGTACGCAAAAGGCTGCCTCTGAGTGGGAATAAAAGAAGGAGATCGAGCAGGCTGTGATAGCTTGGGCTTTGTAGGTGGGCATGGAGCATGTACATAGGAAAAGCGAGGGAGAGTGGTGAAGGTGGAAACTTGTTGCTCTGGCTTTTAGTGACTAAGCTGTTGATGACCTTTAAAGGCACCAGGAGCCTGGTTCTGGAATGTGGGCAGGAAGGCAGGGAGGATCCTGGTTCTGGAATGTGGGTAGTTCTTGATATAGAGAAAGGAACAAAACAGAAAGCCATTGGAATGTTTGTTGACTAACATCCCTACCTTTTGTTTATTATAAACAGTAGAGAATCAGAAAGGGTAGGTGGTGAGGCTGGAGTGAGGGCACCCTGCTCTTTAATCTTTTTCTCTCTTTTGAGCTCAGTTCCCTAATCCTGAGTTCTTCATCATTTCATTCAGCTACATATTTGTTTTTCCTTGGCCCTTGCTCAGGCAGTTACTGCTGTTCTCCTTAAGGTCATTGGGCTTTTTGTTTATGTCTTTTTGAACTCCTTGAATTATTTGATTATATTTATGATTGTTCTTTTAAATTCAGTGTCCTGGCAATTACCAAGGTAGTTTTTATTGGATAAGATTTTTATAGGGCTAGAGATTTATTTATTTATTTATTTATTTATTTTTTGTTGTTGTTGGGGTACTTGGAGGTGCATATTCTGGCTTGGCCTTTCATACTATTTTTGTGCTTTTCAATGTGACCTGAAAATGTCAACTTCTCTCCTTGGCTGTGCAACTGAAGCAGGATTCTAGCCTACTTGAGGCTAGGCTGAGGAGGAAGCAGAGAAATCCAGTGGGCGAGCTGAGTGACCTGGGAATATGGTTCACATGGCAAGGACAGTCTCCTAGACTTTTCTTAAAGTGTGAACAGACAAATATTTTCTGAAGAAATTAGTACTGATTATTAATTTAGCTATAGGAGTTTTTACATTCATGCCTAGAGTAATATTGCTACAGAAGCTCTTTTCTTGTGTGTTTGTTGTTGTTTTTTTTTAATTACTGCTAAAGAGATATATGAAATAGTGCAGGCATCATAATAGTCGTATCTAATTTCAAGTACAGCATACATTTTAACATTATTTTTAGTATTCATTTATGTAATAGGTAGTATTTCCAAGAAATTTTTGTTTCGCAAAGATCACCTTTTCTTTAGCACAATCTTGATTGGACCTGCTCTCCAATTTCTAATACATTTAATGACATGTCTACATGAATTTTATTTTTATATCACTTGAGTGAACTTTAACAATTTGTCTTTCATAGTATCAATTTTTAAACTTTCAACATTATTTATATCTGTTTTTGTGTACAGTACTTGTTAAAAAGGAACGGTGCAAACCAATACCAGCTATGTGTTCTGATTTGTTCCTATGCCACTTCTCCTAGATCTCATTTTGTATGTTTCTTCTTAAAGGTATCGGTTGCAGCCTTACTTTCTGTCATACACAAGAGAAGTGTCCTTTGTCCATGCACACATTGAAAATCAACTTCTTTCAATGGCTGTACTTGTGGATTGACCTTGAAAAAAGTAATAAAGGTTAAATGATGTTCTAACTATGGAGCACTGATTCAATAGAAAGATTTTAAACCACTCCAATATCAAGTGTTCATTGAACATGCAAAGATATACCTGCTAGACCATTGTATATAAAATGAAACATACAATAACTAACCTTGTAAGGTTCCCAGCAGAAAGTAAATACTCAGTAAATATAGACACTATTCAGAGTTACATGTATATACACAGAACTTAAGAAGTAATGATACTTTATTCTTGAATGTAAAATTGCCTTTATAGCAGTAGCAATCTAAAAACATGCACTTTCCCTGAGACTGAATCACAGGAAATTTTACGACAGTTAACCTTGCCACTTCGCTATGAAGCAGTAGGTGATCTCTCACGAAAAAGCAAGTGCTACTTGCATCTTTATGGTGTCATTGGCCACATGAAAAATCTCATTTGCTCAAGTTGAATTTGATTTTGTTTCATCTTTTAGAATGATTACCGGGCAATTATTTTGTCATAAACTGCATGCTGAACAGGCAATTCTGGTGCCATGAGATTAAGAAACTAATTTCCTCTGATGTGGTTTGCTCAGCTTTGACCTCCCACTTATGAAAGCAGATCTTTTAAGATGTTCTGAGTAAGTAGTTTTCCATTGGTTTTTATTCTCTTAATATTCAGTGTCCTTAAATACTTAAATTATGATATTTGGTGACTAGATTTGTTGTCTGTTTATTTTTAAAAGGCTCTGTTTATCACATACTTACTGCTTAATAGACAATGCAGAAGGCAGTGCATTCAGTTAAAAGGTGGAAACAGCAGAGAGGGGGAAATGACCATGTTATTGCCTGCCTTGTGCTAAAAAGAGGAGAACCACATAAGCTCAGTGGGAGAAAGAACCAGGAACCAGGGCCATCTCAAAGGGGGCCTTTCTCTTTGTTAATCTCCAGGATTTATCTCCTTCACTATAATCTCTGGGAATTAAGACCCAAAGGGGGCATTCTTTAGTTTCAAATAGTACCCCCTCTCCCCCCAAAAAAAGAAATCAAGGGTAAGTTTTTAATCTGGTTCCAGGAAGGAGGACGCCATCCAAACTTTCTTTGGGAAGGTAGGATCCTGTTTGGCAACTCAGTGGTAAAGAGCAATGTATATATATGGTTTTTCGAGACAGAGTTTCTTTGTATAGCCCTGGCTGTCCTGGAATTCACTCTGTAGACCAGGCTGGCCTCGAACTCAGAAATTCACCTGCCTTAGCCTCCCAAGTGCTGGGATTAAAGTTGTGCACCACCACTGCCCAGCAGTGAAGAGTAGTATTAAGCATAGCATCCAGAAATGTTATGCAGTCAACTACCCTTTTAGACTAAATGAATAATTCAGAATTTAATAGCAAGAAAAATGCATATATGAAATCATTTGCACTGAATTTTAGAGAACTTTGTTAGGGGGTTGGGGTTCCACATAATGCCTTTTGGACATTAGAAACAAGGAAGCATAAAACAGTCCCTGAGTCTGCTATTGCTTCCAGGTCCTAAACCCCTTATCCCATCTCCCTTCTATGATCCACCAGGGTGTTCCCCCACCCACCCATACACTCCTGCCTCCCTTCCTTCAAATTCCCTTACACTGGGGCATTGTGTCTTCACAGGACTAAGTGCCTCTTCTCCCATTGATGCCTGACAAGGTCATCCTCTGCTACATATGCAGCTGGAGCCATGGCACCGTTCACATGTACTCTTTGCTTGGTGGTTTAGTCCCTGGGAGACCTGGAGGGTCTGGTTGGTTGATACTGTTGTTCTTCCTATGGGGTTGCAAACCCCTTCAACTCCTTCAGTCCTTTCCCTAACTTCTCCATTGGGGATCCCATGCTCAGTCCAATAGTTAGCTCTGAGCATCTGCCTCTGCATTTGTCAGACTCAGGCAGAGCCTCTCAGGAGACAACTGTATCAGTTTCCTGTCACCATGTACTTCTTGGTAACCACAATAGTGTCTTAGTTTTCTGACTGTATATGGGATAAATTTTTAAGTGGGGCAATCTTGGGATGGCTATTCTTTCAGTCTCTGCTCACACTTTGTCTCCGTATTTGCTCCCATGAGGACACAGCTTTACCACTCTTGGGCATATACTCAAAAGATTCTCCAACATATAACAAGGACACATTCTCCACTATGTTCATAGCAGCCTTATTTATAATAGCCAGAAGCTGGAAAGAACCCAGATGTCCTTCAACACAGGAGTGGATACAGAAAATGTGGTACATTTACAAATAAAGTATACTACTCAGCTATTAAAAGCAATGATTTCATGAAATTCTTAGGCAAATAGATGGAACTAGAAAATATCATTCTGAGTGAGATAACCAAATCACAAAAAAACATACATGGTAAGCACTCACTGATAAGTGGATATTAGCCCACATTCTCTGAATACCCAAGATACAATTCACAGAGCACATGAAGCTCAAGAAGAAAGAAGATCAAAGTGTGGGTGCTTCAGTACTTCTTAGAAAGGGGAGCAAAATACCTGAGAGTTCTATTTTGTTCAGTCTCATTAGTCTAGATGTTCTAGATTACGCTTGTGTTTACTTGATCTTTTTACCCCACGGTTCCAAATAAAAGCATGTGGTAGAGAAAAATTAAAGTGTAAATTTCTTCTTATCAGGTAGCAATCAGCCTGCTGTATTTGGAGATCTATGAATCTTTTGCTGCCAAGGGAAACATCCTAGCAGCCACTAATCTCTTCATCCTTTGTTTCCTAGTTCTAAAAGTTAATCTGTAGAAGTAAAAGATGAATGTCCTCTTTCAATGGCCTTCTTTTTGGGTGAGATCTCTCTCTTGTGTTCCCTTTTTCTTTGCTTTTTACTTTTGGTTTTGTCTTTCCAAGTCCATCTTACTTTGTAATCCCCAGTAATGTTAAATTCTTCTCGAGTCACAATAGGCCTTTTCTCTTATTGCCATTAACATACTGCAAGTTGCATCTATTTATTTTTATTCTGTCTGATATATACGGAAAATAGCTGGTCACTCCTAAAAAGAGCATTTTGTGTGCTTACAAACAATTATAAGCAGCACTCAGATATTCTGTCTTTAATAGCAGCATTAAGTGTCTTTAATACCTGTTCATAATAATGTTCTGACCTTTAAATAAAAATGCTGCGATTATTAGAATATTAATTTTGCCTCTTTTATGGGACCAGTGAAGAGATTACTTTCAGTTACTTCTGTGTTACTTACATCTGCTATGTGTGGTTTGAAAGTTTCAAAGTGAGGAATGATGCTATCTGTCTGTACATGTGCATGAGGGAATTACTGGCCCTGTAGAACTGTGTTATCTGTCTTAACCCATCGAAGATATTCATAATTTTGAATTCTCATTAAGTAGTTATTTCACAGAATCTTAGTTTATATAATAACATTTCACACCTGTGTTTAGAAAACCTAAACTATGATCAAAACATATTAGTAACCATTTTGCTAAGCAAAAGATTTCTTAAAATGTTTAATCAAAACCATCTGGCAATCATATTCACTTGAAAATTCTTACCAGTCTTATAACAATACAGTAACTATTATGAAGTATTAAAGAACACAAAACAAAATCTGTAGGAATTTTCTTTTAACCATCCATAATACACGTTAAATTATATTATGCATGCAAAAGCCCAGGTGTACCATTTGCCAAATTCATAAAATAGATACAAGATTATTCTATCTCAAGAAAAAATTCAATTAGCAATTTTATATTTTTAGAACATAGACATCAAATGAAACAAGAGTATGGATCAAGAAAAACTCTAGTGAGCTGATAGAACGTGACCAATTCTAAAGTCCCAGGAAATGAGAAATGGTCATCTATCAACATGTTCAATAAGTGATGGCTACAACATCGTTTCAAATAGTTTAAAGACTGTTGCCAATGCAGCAGGCAAAGAAGAAAACCAAGTTCTCATTTCTCACACAGCTAATGTCTCAATGGAGAATGGCACTAAAGTTAAGTGTGTAAATACATAACATTAGCTCAGACATATTCTATGAAGAAAATAAGGCATAGTGTGTATGAAAGAGTGACTCTTTTTAACATAAATGCCATGGTAGGGAGAGGATATTTAAGTCAAGAGTTTGAGTGTGCTTCATAATACCAAGGAAGAAGCAACAGAGAAACTGAGGGAAATGAAAAACATCCTTGTCATGGGGCAAGAATGTGTATCTGTGCAACTCCTTGTTCTTTTTTCCCAACAAACGATGCTAATACCACTCCCCACATTCTGTGAGTCCTTCTCCAAAACCAGTCAGTTATTTTGAACATAAGTGCATTAAAAGAACCCCTTTCTATTAAAAATAATATTTCAACAGTACTCAGAAACTTCACATCTGATTTTGTACCTGAGTCTTCTATTGTAGCATGAGAATTAGGTTTTTTATTTTGCTTTCTATTGTGTCAGTTTCTTCGGACAAATATTGACAAAATAAGAATCTAATGCTTTGTGAAAGACTAGGAATCAGAAAACTCTCTGATAGGCAGATAAAAAAAGAACACTTAGGAAGATTAATGCCTTTTTCACTTAAACATTTAAGATAAAAGAGGTTCAAGTTCTTATTCTTTAAGAAAAAAAAACACACCTGATACCCTCCAACCCCCAGGGGTTGGCTAGACTCCAACGCTAGTCTTTCAAATCTTCCACTAGAGACCTGATATGGAGGTAACCAATCATCTTCTCTGTCTTTGTCTAGTTTTTTAAACCCCTGCTATAGCCAAAAGCAGCTAGGTCTGTGCGGAAAAAAAGGGAAATCATTTCTAGGCCAAACATAACAGGCTTATTGTCCAGGTAGATTCAGACACCATCTTGAAGTCCCTTGTCTACCTGGGAATCAATTTACTTTTTGTGTGCTTTTCCCCAAGCCCCAGCTTGCGATGTGTGTGTACGTGTGCGTGCCTGCGTGTGTGTGTGTGTGTGTGTGTGTGTGTGTGTGTGTGTGTGAGAGAGAGAGAGAGAGAGAGAGAGAGAGAGAGAGAGAGAGAGACTTTCAGTAAAACTTGTCTGAGTGCTAAGACCTTTTTCCTGACTTTTTATTAATTAAAAAAGGCTGAGAAAAGGAACCTTTCCTACAAGAGTAAACAGCATCATCCTGGTAGCACAATGCCTGTGCAATTGACTCAGATAGTCTATATATAAAAAGAGGTTTCATGAAACGAAAGGAAGTTGAGATTAACAACTGACACACATTAAAAATAATTATAAAAATATGGTAAGAAGCAAAGAAAATGGTGGAACCTATTTATATGGGTATTGTGGCATGTTTTTATAATCCCAGCATTCTGTAGGCTGAGACAGGAGGATTGCAAGCTTAAGACTAGTTTTTGCCAATAGAAAGCTTGAGGTCAGTGAGAGTTGTCTAATAAAACTGTCTTGGAAAATCAACCCCGAAAAAAGGTGATGTAGCTGATGTCTAGTTTCACTCGGCAGCTGTGATGTAAAACAGTGACCAGTATTAACGTTAGTTTGCAGGTTATAGACTGTCATTGTAAAGTCTTCGCGGGGATTCAAGCACATACTTGAAGTTCAGCCTTAAGTGAACCATGGAGGAACAGTGGTTTCTGTCTCACAGGCTCATGCTTATCTATCTTCCTTATACAGTCCAGCATAAGTAGCACCTGACCAGGGAATGGCCCTCAGACATCAAATAACAAAACAACCCCTAATATGTCCACAGTCAAATCTGATCTAGGAAATGTCTCAATTGAGACACATAATCAGAGGATTCCAGGCTGAGTCCAGTTGATTGTAGAAACTAGCTAGGGAAGTCTACCTCTCACTGGAGAGAGAAGCTTCAATCCTTCATTTTGATGAAGAGCCTGGGTGATTTTGTTCTCAGCCTTAAGCATTCAATGATTGTTCACCTTAATATTCAATGATTGCTCCTTTTATTCAACATCAGGATTGTTTTCCTAATTATCTCTGACAGCCATCTCTGAAAGCTGGTGGGGTTGTGTGGAAGCACACTACTGAGGCTTTATCTTCAAGAAAGAGAAAGAAAAATTAAGACTTGATTACCTAATTAGCCATGTGATGGCATACTGAATGACAGAGAAAGATTTAAAAAAAAAAAAAAAAACTCATGTGAAATGGTCTTTTAGATTTGCACACCATGAATAGGCATTTGGGAAGGAAGAAAATGAAAACGAATGTTCTGATGGAATTGATGGAATGTGAAGCCACCTTTATTAGAGGGAACTCAAACCTAGTTCTGCAAAACTGCTGAAGAGCTGTTAGCTTGGGAGGTCATAGGCCATTGGGGTGGGGTGAGGGTAGGGCTGCTGCTACTGTTTTTGATAAATACTCATATTTTCAAACTGTCTTCTGAACACACATGTTTATTCCATAGATAAGTGATGAGCCAAGCTTTTATTGGGGAAGTTTATTACTGGAATGAGCAGAGACAGGCAGAACTGCAAAGATAAGAGATAAGAGTGCTCTGCCATAAACTGGAGAGGTGTTTTATCCCCTGTCCTTAAGGGTCGGAAAACATATGGAAGAGGAGGGTGAAAAGAATACAAGCTCCAGAGGATCAGGAGATGCATGACAAAATGTCTGAACACCGAATAACTATCCTACAGATGAACTTAATGCAGCTATGATTATACGCCAAGACTTTATGAGAAAGGTAGGTGTTCAACTCTTTTGACCACACTCTGAGCCCCACCTTCAACATTAATTCCTAACTTAGTAAACTAGCTGACTCCAGGATGAATTAGTTTGGGCAATGTGTCAGCTCTCGAGTCTTCCTTAGTCAATATGGGATAGTCTTGGAATCTTTCCAGGTATTCATCCATGAGTAAGGAAAAAGTGCTGGCCAGTTAATAGCTCCTTCCTTAGCCTTGCTAAATGCATCTGGGAATAGATAGTTAAATGCTTTTGTCTCTGATCCCTTGTAGCACTCTTAGCTAGTGCTATAGGCTCGAGTGCTACTTAATTTTGTGTGGGTCAGCATAATAATAGTTAGAAGCAGTTACCACCTTTTCCTTTTATCTTATAGGTTCTGTCCACTGCCACTGAAATTGAAGACAAAACAGTAAGGATTTAAAGAAAGAAAATTCCAGGAGAAATGAACCACATTTAACACCCTAGCACCTCTGACACAGCCCTCCCTGCTCAGAAAAAGGTTACTTTGTTTGTGTGTTTAATCAGTCACAGGGATGATCACAAGGTTTTCAGATCACTGGAATTTTCAATTTTCATTTGATTTGGAATAATTTCCCATACCTCAACTTCTAGTGTTTTGAATGTATATGAATAGACAACTAGAAAATAATTCTTTAAATCTCACAAAGACTCATTTGCAATTATTATAATTTAATTGACATTTAGAAATCAAAGCAAATATTGTCAGAAACTATATATTATCATATATCTATAAAGTAATGATTTTATATGCATATATATACATATGTACATATATACATATACACATATACATACGTGTGTGCATGGATGATGAGAATTTTTATAGTTTGATAGCTCTTTCAAGATCAACAAAGAACAGTTTAATTTGTACAGGATATAGCTCTGATCTTGATGCATTAAGGTGGATTTTGTTTGGCAAGTTTGTGGTTAGTACAAATAATTACTCTTAACATTAAAACTTACATATAATGTTTTAAAAGTTCTAACAGTCAAAATTAAGTTTTTATATTTGTCAAGCAAAAAAACACTTAACTCCCATGAACCCCAAGAACTATTTGATCTGCAGTTAACATTGTAAGCTATGTATATTCAGTTTCCCTTGAAATTTCTTGATCCTGTGAGATTTGGGTATAAACTCGATTATCCCGCACGATTTCATGCAACTGACTTACAAATAAGAGAAACTTCAAATACAAAGTGATTTTGTTATGCTGTGTATATACACTTTCTTCTCTAAGCCATGTTATAATTCCATTAGACACTCTGAAACCCACCTGAATGTAAGCATTTTTCAATATCAAACTTAAATTGAACTTCAGAGGAGTCCTATTTGTGTTCATGATTTGTTTTATCTCATTAAGTCAAGAGAATTTATGCTATGATCATATGCTAAAGTAAGTAGCCTTTCACAGGCTGATGCTAAAATTTTGCAACTGGTTTTCAATGCATTTGGTTGGCAGAAAAATAGTCTCTAACTCATCATTACCCTATGATATTAATTTCTTTGTCTACCACAATACAAATTGAATACTACAAAATATTTCCCCAAATGAGATAAAAATAAAAACGATTTTTAGAGAACACATTGTATTTCAGAGAGGAGGTTAATTTTAGGGTGAAAAGTATGGTTTATAATGCCTAGATATTTTAGAAAAGTTACACAGTTAATAAGTGAGCAGAGGTGAATTAATGAGTACTGTGTGAAGGGAGAGATCCTGTCTTAAAAATTTAAGAAATTAATGACTGAGTAAGATATCCATTATTAGTCCCTGGCATCGACACACTCACACACAGATGTGGGCACACACCCTTATGCACACATACCTGTATTCTACATACATCTAAATAGAAATAAAAATAAATTGAAATTTGTATATTCACTTCATAAGCTGGTTTCCACAATCACATTAACTATTTATTTACTGGTAAGTCTATAGTAGACTGTGATATTAATTAGTTTCTCCATGGTTATATGTTATGTAAGTTTTCCCAGGGAGATCTGAAAATCATTAGTTTATCCCAGATAAGAAACAATGACAAACCAAAGGGAAAAAAAATCTCATACACGAAGTCTAGTTTGGTAGACCAATGAGCTTTCAGGAATTCCTTCCAGAAGCATGAATGAATAAAAACAGAATCGTTGGAAAACAGAGATCACATCTTCAACTGAAAGCATGAAACAGAGAGCAAAAACAGGAACCAGGAAATTAAGTTGTACACTTTCAAAGCACATCCCCAGTGGCACGCTTCTAACAAGGCTGTATGTCCTAAGCCTCTCCAAAGAGTACTATCAACTGGAACCAAGCACTGAAACACCTAAACTTAGGAGGCACATTTTTTATCCCCACCTGACATGTTGTTCTGTAACACTGTAAACTAGCAGAACTGCCAGTCCTAACTCTTCTCAAGCAGACTGTACATTTCATACCAGTTCTAGGAAAACCATACAAGAAGAATTTGTCTTTCAGCACAGACCCTTCTTGATTGCTCCATGTCCTATGGCAAAAGATGTCGTGTGCTTAGTGATAAAGTATTACCATCTAGCTCTGGCACGGAACTAGTATCAATATATTATCTAAATGGTTCATAAGGGATTGGCAGCCACCCTGGCCAGAAGGTATTAGGAAACTATTCCAACCCTGGCACTGAAGAACCTAATGGCTCATGGGAGTGCCATTTCCCACATTCATAGGAAGCTTTCCTTTAAGCTTTTACAGATCTGTAAAACATTCGAGGCTTGACATTACATAGAGCAGTCTTTTCACAAAGGATCTCAGTAGGCACCCTATTGACCACACCAAATAAGTGCCAATTATTATTGTACCTGAGAACATAAGCTAAAAGACATGTCAGCGAGGCCCAAGACAGTGGGAGAGGGTTTCATCACTTATATCAATTATTATATCAAAATAACTAAATGGCTTACAAGGGATTGGCAGCCGTTATGTTGACACAGTAACATGGATAGGAGCTATTACTCCAACTGTCATTTCATTATTCCCAGTTATTTTTCATGAGCCATTCTGTCTCCTCATTTTTAATGCTGCTGTTCTTCAGCACCACTGTGTGTTTTTGTTTTTTTAACCCTGTTAGTCTTGGCACAGCTTGGCCTAACTCAGATTCAAGAGAGAACAGGGTTGTGGCTGACTCTTCTACGCTTGTTATTGGAATCAGCATTGTGGCACTTGCTTTGAACTGACCACCCTTGACAACTAAAAGGGCTTCTGGCTGTGTAAATAATTTGCACAGATGATATACTTTGTTGTGTATGTGAGGTTGTGTAGGGAGATTATAGGATATAGTATATGACAAAGTCTGGAGGATAACTGTCCACACCTAGCACAAACTTAATCTTTAGAACTTGAACACCTTTATCACTTATGACTTCTTCATTAGTTTAATATTTGAGTTTCCATTAAAATTTTCTCTAAGAACTCTAGACTAGCACAAATTTAATCCCACGTGTCTTTAAATGGCTTGGTCCGTCATTTGACATAAAACACAACAGTTTTGCCTATTTCTCTTTCCTCTTTGATTACTTCAGTAGTTTCAGAAGATAATTTCCATGCTATTCCAAATCGCGTAGCTCTCCCACAACCTCTTCTATTTCATAGACGGTTTCCTACCACGCAGCTCAGAAAAGCCGTCAAAGCCTTATCCAAATCCTGAGGGTCCTGATGGACCAACTTCACTTTGAACTCTCCTGTGAACACAGTCCAAGTTATCACGCATATGCCCATTCCCTAATAAAAGCCCGGCTCTTCTCTATTGTCTTCCTGATTGGAGAACTCTCAAGAGCTGGACTCAGCCAGTGATGAGCAAGTGTCCTTAAGTTTTCACATGAATCAGTCTATTGGGAATAATTTTCTCACATTCCTTCAAGGTTTTCAATCTTCACCTCAAAGAGAGATGAGCAGTTTTATTATCCAGTTTTTCAGCTTTTACAACCTCCTTGACTCTATGTCCCACAGCCCCTGGAGCCATTCTGTGGCATTAATTGTTCATTAAATGTCTTTTCCAATCCAATCAATACAGGTGTTTAGTATTCCTTGGGTGTCATAGTCTCCTGTACTGAGCCATTATTAAGGTCACTTTGACCACCATCCATACTCTCATTCATGGATTTTTGATTTCTCTGTATTAGAAGTTAGACCTAAGAAATCGCTTTTATCACTTCTTTTTATTGTTCTTTATTATTGTTATTATTATTATTATTATTATTATTATTATTATTATTATTATTAAACTCCTCACTACCTTGGTTTTCTGCTCCAAGCATTCGAACATTTTGGCTGTTATTAAGAGGGTTTTGCATGACTCTTATTTTATACTCTTTCCCTTGAATCTGGCTAACATTCAGAAATGGTAAGCCAAATCTTTTGTTCACTTGTCATTCTGAGTCAGAGGCAAATGCAATGGATATGATCTTGATTTTTTCCCCCTCATGTAAGATTTTTAATTCCCTTTTGGAAGATGGCTGAGACTGAATTTCTTGTCCTCAAGAACAACAACAAGAAGAACAAAAACAATAAAAAGTCTGCCCTTGATTCCACTGCCTGCTTACCATCAGTTTTTATACATGTAACTTTCAGGACTAACAATATATACTTTCAAGCCGTTAGATTTGATACTGAAGTTACGCATCGCATTCTCCAGGCAGACAAGCCTCTCCACCACTACCACATAGAGAAAGAAGGCTCATCTTTTAATTCACCTCCAAGACATTCCAATTTCAGATACTTTGGTCTAGATCATACATCTTAGCACCCATTGAAGGGAACATGCAACTGCTGCTACATTTTAGAACTGCCTTCACAGGAACCGCTGTTCTCATAGAAATCACCCTGAGTTGCAAATTTCAGGAGAAGTACATATAGGAGACATACAACTAAACTTCCAATGAATCCTTGGTTTTATTGGTTCAAGTTTGCATACTAACTGTGCCATGTAGCTTTTCCCAGGGAGACAAGAACTTAGTCTAGACGAGGTACTGATGAGAGACCCACAATTCTACCCACGTGGAGCTTGGTGAGTCAGTATGTCCACTGTGGTTACTTAAAAGAGCATGTCTGACTCAGAGGCAGCTGTGTCACTCCTACGTGAATGGTGACTCAGGCAAGTTGCATTTCTCACACTTCCGCTACCAGGTGCAGGCAGTTCGTGTAGCCAGTCTGTCTCTCCATCTATTGTTTACTTCTTTTTATGACTGTTGACGGAGCTTCCCATATCTTGTAAAGTTCAACAGGCTTCCAGAATCTAATAAATTTCTTTTACTTCCTGAGTTTGATGAATCCCCCTACTCAGTCCATAGACAAATGGTTCAGCTCAAAGGAAACAGTTCCACAATGCTACATGGAAGTATATACCAAGAAATCAACACAGCAGCACACTAGTGGTTTTGCCTGTTTGCATGTTGTCCAAAATGAACTTTATTTCTATGAAGACCAATTATTTAATTAAAGAGTGATTTTCATCACCTTTTCCCAAATGAACATGGATCTCATTGCTAACATCAGTCATTTCTTAAAAAATTTCAATATTATCATTAAAATACAAACGGATCTCCCATTTAAAGTAATCAGACACATGTCCATCTTGCTTACTGATTCATTCCTGTATTGTATCTTGCAGTCAACCCAGAACTGCACTGTGTTTTCATATTCTTCACTATTTTTGCTTCTAAATTCTTTTGAACCCATTGTAACCTGGCATTTTCTTTTGCTGCCTCATAAAAACTTTTCATTCCTTTGGTGAACTAGTGATCCCTCTTCATGATCATTTTTTTTTTCATTTCCTTAGTCTATAAGAAACATTTTGAATTTTACTTCCCACCCCCAGCACAAACTGTCCTCCAAGAAACCATGTTTGCTTGCCATTTTTATTTTCTGCACTAGTCATTTCTATTCTGTCCATCCTTAAGATCTGAAGGGTCAAGTATTCTCAAAAGCAGTGCCTACCATTTACTATTTCTTTCATTAAATCAATATATGCACAGCAATAATATTTTTATCTCCAGAGTATTCTGAATGCCATCTAGTCTCAGATAGTAAGACGTCCACTTGGTCTTTCCATTTGTCTTTTATATAGAAAGCTCAAATTCTTTTTGAGATCAAGAAAATGCATCAAATGAAAAAAAGAAAGTCAAAGACTGACTTTGCTTAGAGATGGAAGAGAATGTGAAATCCTCACTTACTAAATGTACTCTTCCTGCTACCTCTCTACCTCACTGTATGGGAATCTCATCCTTTCAGAGTACACACTTCTATTTATCTCTCATGCATACCCAGTGAGCCACAAATTCTTTCTGGTCATATATGTATATGACATTTTAATGATTTCTAAAACCTTATGTCCTACCCACTTGTCTCCTTTATTTCTTATACCACAGTGAGTCCCAAACAACAACCTGTGTGCTTTAGTACTCACTCCCTCAGGTGTTACATAAATACTTATCTTTACCTGGAAGAGTTTTACCCTCCATCCCTCTGCTCCCAACCACTGTACTACACAGGGATAGGAACTAACTAGACTGCAAGTTCACTAACAGACAAAACTCATTGTCACTGGGGACAGCCCAAATTAATGTTAGAGTACTTAGGAAGGACTGGAACTTGTCTAATATGCAAAAACTTTAACCTAAGGATGTCCCATAATTTTGATGCCTTGCAGGTTAACTCACTTGGAGAAGAGCAGTATTACCAAGCTCCTGACACTACTTAATAAGTGCATACTAATGGTTTAACTAAATGTGCTTTTTCTAATGTTTTAGATAATATAGACCTTGGATTACACACACACACACACACACACACACACACACACACA
>JANHMN010000004.1:110646191-110681811 GCA_030674055.1 Rhabdomys pumilio | reverse complement strand
CGCATATACAAAGTTGTCCTTGTCTAATTTTCTTAATTAATAATTCATGTAGGAGAGTCCTGTTCTGTGTGAGTGGCTCCCTCCTTGACCAGATGATCCTGGATAATGTAAGAAAGTAGCTTGAGCACCGGAAAGCAAGCTAGTAGGCATCATTCCTCCAAGGCCACTCGTTCTGCAGGAACCCTGAGCAGGCCCCTGACTTGAGTGCCTATCCTGACTTCCCTTAATAATTAACTGCTGGGTGGGTAAGAAAGAAACTGAACTCATTCTTCACCAAGCTGCTTTGGTAATGCTCCTTACAGCGATAGAAAGCAAACTGGGATAGAGATCTGTACCACAGTGACTACTGCTATGACAAACTGGATCATGTTGATGTTGAATGAATCGTGGAAGCTATTTGCAAATTTGGACTGGAAAGATCACAATAGGATGTGGTACTGGATCTGTCATTTGGAAGAGACAAAATTGGGAGTGTTTCCTTGGGGTCAGCACACAGAAGTTGTGGTTCAGATTGACAGTGAGGGTGCTTTTGATTAATTTGGTAGCCAATCTTGATTATGTGTAGGACTTTTCCAGGTGGTAGTGGTGTTTATGGCATGGAAACCATTATAAGGTTGAAAAGGTTCTATGTAATAGAACCCATTCTATATTATATGGTTGAAAGGTTCTATATTATATAGTTGAACAGCTTGTGGATAGCTGAGACTTGGCACCCTTTAAGGCCGGGAGAGTTCACTGGTGAAAGTGCATTCTTTCCTATAGGGAAAACTTAGTATATTGAAGATATCAGGACTGTGGAATGATTACTAAAGATGATAGCAGGTGTAGAATTGAGAAAGCTTGGGATGAAAAACAGGCTGCGTGTGCAGTAGATGACAAAGCCAGAGAAACAGCTGCCGAAGCCCTTTGAAGTCCAGAATATCATAAACTCAGACATTTTGTTGCCAAGTTAAATTTACACTGCTTGAATTTTGTTTTGCTTTGATTTTTATATCTGTGCCCTGATTCTTTCTTCTTGGAAGAACTACATAACAGTTTTGATTTTACAGATTTTACGGGGAGACGTCAGACTTGGAAAGTGACATTGGATCCTTTAAAAAGACTAAACATTTAAAATGTCTGAAATTTTAAAGACCGTGGAGCTTTTAAAATGATACTATGGTTTATATTGTGATACTATCATTGACCTTGGAGAAACAATCAGGAAGGAAGTTTATGCTTTAGAGGGGTGTATTTGGGAGTCAAAGTGACAGGGCATCAAGTGTGCTAGTTACTACTGCTACTACTATTACTACTGCTACTTTGTTAGCTTTGCAAATGCTAGGTTAATCTGGGAAAGGGGAACCTCAACTGAGAAAACTGTTTCCATTAGATTGGCTAGTAGATAAGTTGTTTCTTACTTATGACTGATATGAGAGTATTCCGCTCTCTAGAGGTGGTGCCAGCCCTGGGAAGGTGGACTTGAGTAGTGGAGGAAAGCATGCTGAACGAGCTAAGGGGAGTTCGTAAGTCCGCATCATTCTTCCATGCCATCTGCTTTAGTTGCAGACTCCAGGCTTCTGCCTTCAGCTCCAGCCTTGACTTTCCTCATAACAGACAATAATTTGTAAGATGTAATGCACTTTCTATTCTCCAAACTTCTTTTGGTTCATGGTGTTTATCATAGCAATAGAAAGCATACCAGAAGAGCATGTTTGAAAAATAAAACTTTTAGATTAACAGTGAAAATTTTTAATGATTAAACATAGTATAACAAATGCATATATTTTGATATTCAATATTTAATTTACACTATGATATATAAGTATTCAATAAAGTGGTAACATTTAAGTGGTCAATAAAAAATTATAAAGATCAGAGATGAAAAGTGCCTTTGACACATTCTCCAGCATATTGTAGATCGAAGAGGAAAAAAAAATCAATGAATCTATAGATAAATAAACATCTCAAATTAGAGCCAGACATTAGAGTTATGTTAATAAAGACAACAGTGGAAGACAGAAACATATAGATGAGGAATTTGAGGCTAACCTCAACTGCCTTAGTACTTATGCTTCTTATTGCTGCAATAAAATACCTGACAAAAACAACTTGAAAAAAAAAGAGAGAGACTGGAGAGATGTGTCAGCAGTTAAGAGCATGCGTTGGCCTTGCACAGGCCCTTGGTTCACTTCCCAGCACCAACATGGTGCCTCCCAACCATCTCTAACTCTGGATACATGTTTCAAGGGATTTGACACCCTCTTCCCATCTCTGCAGACAGTGGACACACATGTATAAACACCGAGAAAAAATGACTAAAATAAATAAGTGTAAGTTCTATGGTACAGTTCCCGAGGGTGGAGATCCCACGGTATCAGGAGGCTGAGGTTGTTGGTCACCAAGCACACAGAGTCAGGATGTAAAGAGAGATGAAAGACAGGCCTCAAATCACTTCTGACATTTATGCAGTCTTAGTCCACAGAAAGGTGCTATTCACATTTATGGTAGGTCATAACATCTCCATGAACTTAATCTAGAAATATTCTCTCAGACATTCTTAGAGGTTTATTAATATGGTGGCTCTAAATCCCATAAAATAGACAAGATTAATTATCAGATACAAAACAAGTGCACAGCCATTCTGGCCGATATGAGATTGCATCTCAAAAAAGAAAAAGTCATTTCTGAAATTGAGGACTTAGTCTCATGATGTATATTACGATACATAAGACGTTCAGCCAACAAGAGAAAAAATTTAATTCTAAGAGGCAAACCTCAAATAATCAACACACACAGAAACATACCCCCACACACATACACACATGTACACACAGAGAGAAATTTACTAAATTGAAACAGAAAAAAAAGTAATGAAAAAATAACAGAATATCAAGGATTAAGGAGCAACATATCCTTAAGTGGAATATGAGTTAAATTAAGAAACATGAAAAGTCAAAAAAAAAAAAAAAGAAAGAAAGAAAGAAAGAAAGAAAGAAAGAAAGAAAGAAACATGAAAAGTTAAGCAACTTAACAATAGGTGATTTCAAACAACAATAAACAATAAAAAAAAATTTACACTATGAAAGAAACAAAACCAAAACTGTAAGTCTACAGAACACCAAGTAACAAAGATTAAAAAGCTGGAACCTAAGTGCATCGCTTTCCAACTATAGAAAAATCAAGCACAGAGAAAAATGCCTTGAAGAAAGCTAAAGGATTCACAAGGTACCTCAACATTGTCTAATTTAGCCCCCTCCACTCTGAACCTGCAGGCCAATATCCGAACAATGCTTCATCTACGCTGCTGAATCTTAACTAGGATGATACAGGACTCTCCCTGTGCTTGTGGTCCATCCATGTTTCCCCTCTAGAATCAGGTCAAAGCTGCATCTGCAAGCTTCTCTGGTTAGTTTGATTCTTTTCCATCTTCCACATCACCCCTTTCCAGGCCTAGGCCTAGCTAGGATCTGCATTTGTCAACACTTGCTTTGTGCTGCCAATCAATACCTTCTACCAGGCATACATTACATCTAAATCATTGACCTCTCTTATCCCAGGCCCAGGTACAATCCAAACTTGCTGATCTATCCTGAGTCCCTGGATACATGTTGCCCTTCTAAATCAAGCATATCAGAGAGAAAT
Organism: Rhabdomys pumilio; assembly: GCA_030674055.1. Taxonomy (NCBI): domain Eukaryota; kingdom Metazoa; phylum Chordata; class Mammalia; order Rodentia; family Muridae; genus Rhabdomys; species Rhabdomys pumilio. Next base: position 110,678,187 of record JANHMN010000004.1, on the reverse strand, counting down.
ATTTGAGTATTTACTATAGATGTTATTTCTGGTTCTGTCTCCCATGCTACCTTTCTACTTTAAAGCACAATTGGGAGCCATATTAGGGGTATTTCTTGGATTTTACCAAAGCAATCACACAAAAAAACGTAGGACCCACATATAACCTTGGTAACCAGTGAGTTGGAATGATTAGAGAGAATCTAGTCTATGTACTCATAATCAAGATAGCATCTGTAAGAGTGACCTGACATGAAATCAACTAAGTTCTGATAGCAGAAAAAACAAAACCAAACTTTCACTCAGTAGAAGTAGGTTAGAATCTCACATCAGAAACAAAACCAGTGAAATAAATTCCTATACCCGTGTCCTGTCATAAAATCAAAAAATTAAAAATCCTTCCCCAAGGATGATGAGAAATGCTCCCCAATGGATTACTGCATTATTTATTGTTCTACTGTAGTGACAAAGCATCTTGATCTAAGGAAACTTATACAAGAAATAATATAATTGGGCTTGTGGTTGCAAAAGAGTAGAGTACATGATTGTGCAGCAAGGGTGTGGTGGCAGACCTCACATTTCTATTTGAAAGCGGGAGGCAGAGAGAGTGCACAGGGAATTGTGGGATATATATATATATCAAGCACCCCTAGTTAAACCCCTCCTTCAACAGGGCCATACCACTTCATCCTTCTCAAACAGTTCAACCAACAGGGTACCAAGTATTCAAATACATGAGCTTATGGGGGCTATTCTTATTCAAACTAGCACAGTTACCTACATGAAAACACATTCACAACACACAATTTAAAAGAACTATTATACTCATAACCAAAAAATTCAAAGAGGACATGTGTAGACATCTGGAAGAATGTAAAGAGGATAAACACATTTAAAGGAAAGAAAACACAAACAAGTGGGAGAATGGAATGACAAAAAATACAAGACCTAAAAACTGAATTTAATAAAGACAAATGCCAAATAAAATCATGCAAGAATGAAGACAAACTGAAAATTTTAAAGACCCAATTACAAAATTTAGGAGAAAGTCTTATCAGTAAAATGATTATGGCAGAATATTAGAACTTGAAATACAATAAAGAAATTGAACCAATCAATGAGAGAAAGTGACAAATTAAAAAACATACAAAAATCCTAGGTGCATATGCACTAAATAAACTCTAATGCATCCTAGTTCACAAAAAGAAAATAATATATGTGCATGTTTTTGCACAATGATGATTATAGAAGAAAAGATCATGCTTATTCATCAAAGGTTTTGTGTATGTGTGTGTGTGTATGTGCACGCGTGCACGTGTGTGCCTGTGTGTCTGTATGTCAAATAAGTAAATTTTCCAATGATAATTGGTGTTAATTTTATTATATAAAACTTATCAGATCCGACTTTAAAATTATACAAAGTAACTTGTATTGAATAGAAAATGTGACTCCCTAATATAGGAAATGAAGCTGATTTCTAAATCCCACAGGTATTTTTGTTGTATGAGTATTCTTGTTCACTGTCAGGAAACATCTCTAATATTTAAGCTTTGTACGTCTAGAAGTATCTACACTTATTATTCCATTCCAGCTGTACTTACAAAATAATCTAGGTTGAGTGGCTTAAAGTCAAACAAAAATTATTTCTCAGTTTTGGAAACTGAGAAATCCAAGAAAAGAAGAACCATCAAATTCTGTATATGGGAAGGGAGGTAGGAACCAGACTGGTGTCTTCCTTTGGTAGAAGGATTTACCAACCATTCTAACCTCTTTTATTAAGGCAGTAATTCTAATCATGACATCTCTGCTTTCATGATGTACTTCTTGCTGAAGACTCCACTCCTTGTTGCTTTTATATTCAGGGTTAGGAGCTCATAAGCTAAATCACCACAGGAATTCTTCCTCTATGAAGTCTTTACCGAATTCAGTTCTGTGTTATTCTTTCTACTCTCCTGTTTCAAATTTTAAAAATCTAGATTTTCTCTATTTAGGATGGCTCTGTCTTTAATTTACAGAAAGGGAGCAAATGTCATTCAGTAAATAGTTTGCCTTTTTGTAATAATAGCTTAGGAATATTCTGTCTTACATTCTCTTATTCAAACTCACTCTTTTCCTCAGCAACACCTGATCAAATTACTATTATTTTTATAATTATAGATAAGTAAATAATATCAATATAAAACTCTAAATGAGCACATTTACACTTCTGTTTCCATGATGTTGAAAAGCCAATAATGACAGACAATCTAGAGATAAAATGGCAATATTTTTCAAACAGTAATTTCTTCGATGACCTTCTATTTTCCCCAAATTTTAACTGATATGATGCAGCTGAGTAAATCAATAACTTGAACAACTTTGTATCACAACATATGGCTATCCAATGGGCCTGAAACTTTATAAACTTTTAAATGTTCATAAAAGCTTTCAGACACAATACTACAGTTACATTGAGCTCTGATTTTACTGTGTTAACTCTCATGACTATTACAGAAATCAAAGAAACATAGTAATTTTTATACAACTAAAAACAGCCAGAGATGAAAATTCTACAAACCCAGATCAATGGAATAGAATTGAAGACTCAGAAATGAACCCACACACTTATGGTCACTTGATCTTTGACAAAGGAGCTAAAACTATCCTGTGGATTAAAGACAGCATTTCAGCAAATGGTGCTGGTTAAACTGGAGGTCAGCATGTAGAAGAATGCAAAAGGATCTATTCTTATCTCCTTGTACAAAGCTCAAGTCCAAGTGGATCAAGGACCTCCACATAAAACCAAATACACTGAAAATAATAGAAGAGAAAGTGGGAAAAGACTCGAGTACTTGGGCACAGGGGAAATGTTTCTAAACAGAAAACCCATCTCTAAGATTAAGAATTGACAAATGAGACCTTATAAAATTGCAAAGCTTCTGTAAAGCAAAGGACACCATCAATAGGGCAAAGCAGCAAACAACAGATTGGGAAAAGATCTTTACCAACCCTGTATCTAATAGAGGGTTAATATCCAATATGTAAAAAGAACTCAAGAAATTAAACTCCAAAAACTAAATAACCCTATTAAAAATGGGGTGCACAGCTAAAGAAAGAATTCTTAACTGAGGAATCATGAATGGCCAAGAAGCACCTAAAGAAATGTTCAACATTCTTAGTCATCAGGGAAATGCAAATCAAAACAACCCTGAGATTCCTCCTCACACCAGTCAGAATGGCTAAGATCAAAAACTCAGGTGATAGCAGATGCTGGTGAGGATGTGGAGAAAGAGTTACACTCCTCCATTGCTGGAGGGATTGCAAGCTGATACAACCAACCACTCTGAAAATTAGTCTGGTGGTTCCTCAGAAAATTGGACATAGTATTACCTGAGGACCCAGCTGTACCACTCCTTGGGAATATACCCAGGATATGCTCCAACATAGAACAAGGACATATGCTCCACTATGTTCATAGCAGCCTTATTTATAATAGCCAGAAGCTGGAAAGAACCCAGATGTCCTTCAACAGAGGAATGGATACAGAAAATGAGGTACATTTATACAATGGAGTATTACTCAGCTTTAAAAACAACGAATTCACAAAATTCTTAGGCAAATGGATGGAACTAGAAAATATCATCCTGAGTGAGGTAACCCAATCACAAAAGAACACACATCTTATGTACTCACTATAAGTGGATATTAGCCCCAAAGCTTGTAGTACCCAAGATACAACTCACAGACCAAATAAAGCTCAAGAAGAAGGAAGACCAAAAAGTGTGAGTGCCTTGGTCCTTCTTAGAAGAAGTAACAAAATACTCATGGGAGCAAATATGGAGACAAAATGTGGGACAGAAACTGAAGGAGGGGCCATCTGCAGACTGCTCCACCTGGATATTCTTCCCATGTGCAGTCACCAAAGGCAGATGTTGTTGTGGATGCCAGGAAGTGAATACTGACAGGAGCCTGATATAGCTGTCTCCTTAGAGGTCTGCCAGAGCCTGACATATACAGAGATGGATGCTCACAGCTAATCATTGTGCTGATCATGGGGTTCCCAAAAGAAGAATTAGAGAGAAGACTAAAGGAGCTGAAAGGATTTGTGGCCCCATGGGGAGAACAACAATACCAACCAACCAGAGCTTCCAGGATCTAAACAACCAGCCTGAGAGCACATAGGGAGGGACCCATGGCTCCAGCTGTATATGTAGGGGAAGATGGCCTTATTGGGCATAGGTGTGAGAGGAGGTCCTATGAAGGCTGGATGCCTTACTGTGGGTCAATTGGAGGGTAGGGAGGTGTGAGTTGGTAGGTGGGTGGGAGCACATCCTCATAGAAGCAAGAGGAAGAGGAGTGGGATAGGTGGTTTCTCAGTGAGGGGTAATAGGGAAAGGGAATAACATCTGAAATGTAAATAAAATATCCAATAAAAGAAAGAAGTGCTTGGAAGTGTTTGTGACAGATATGACATAGCCTTGTGTTGTCTTTCTCTATTGTTGTCTTTCTCTACTCATTGAAAAGTGGTTTCTTTCTCTGAGGAATTATAAAATGAGTTTAAATGAAGAGGTCATTTCTGAATAGATTTATAACTGACAGTTCTGTTACATTAACACATTTATCTATTCTTGGGCAAATGTTACACTTTTCAAATACTCTGAAGTTATGATGTGTTGATTCTCTAACATATTTGTTTTGTCAAATAAAATATGTTCCTTTACAAAAAAAAAGAGAGATGTTCATATAAGATAGACATTTTAAGCGAAGAGCTTGGATGACGTTGTCGTAACCAGTGATTGTATTGTCTTCATTATTACAGGTGGCAAAATACTAGATAAAATTATCATTGTTGAGACCACCTTTAATTGTTGTTTCTAATAATATTTGTTTTATTACTAATAATTAATCATTGAATATTGTAATTGATACAGATAAAAATTTAAATTACAGAGAAAAATATACCCCTAGGTAAATTGCATTTGCTATTTATTAGCATATATTTCATTCATTTATATTACTCTATTATAAAAAGTGTCTTTATTTTCATGAAAGAAGATACTGGTAGATTGAAGGACAATAATCTCTGAGTTAAGGTGGAAACATAAGGAAAGGCTCTATTTGATCATCAGTTATTGATAGAAATTAAAATTTTAGGACTGAATGTCACTAATGCATATATTCATTTCTGGCTTTTGAAAACATAAAATGAACAACCATTAACATTTCTGAGAATTAAATGTTTAAATTACCATGTACTGTTTTTATTTTAATGAATTTATTAAGATCTCAACTACTTTTTAGATATCATTACTTTTTTATAGTAAATTCTTTGCTAGAACTTTCAAAATATAAAATGCAAATAATTCAAACTTCTCTGACACAATGTTAATATCCCATAATCTCATGCATTTTCTTTCAAAGTACAAAAAATATACTTTGCAAATTAATGTAAAATTTATGAAAAGATCCAGATTATTTGCATGTCACTTTATTTAGTGTTTATTAAATATATTCTGAGGAGCTCAAGGTGCTATAATATCTTCAGTGAATTTGGTAATTGATCTGGAAACACAGTAGACACAATTATTACATTTAACAACCACAAGAGAAATTCTATGTAAAAATTATTGATCCTATTATACATACATACCACAGAAATCCTAAAAGAAACTGTATGTAGTTGTCAGCCAGTCATGATTCATGTTTTTCTCTAGGGGCGAGCATTTCTTACTCAGCTCCTTTGGGGAGAAAATTTAGTTGAGGTCTTTGCTTTTTACTGTCTTGGTTTTTGTTCTAACAGAGAAATGGAATTTTAATGGGAACAGAGGGAATAAAGAACATTTCCAGCCAACATTCTCTGATAGTTATTATTTTTAAAGCATATGTTGAATTGAGCATATTTCAATTTTTTAGATTTACAAGCAGTAAAATTTACACATTCAAGTCCCAGCTCTCAGCGCACCTGAATAAGGAGCAGTTTCATTTACACCTCATACACTGGTTATGTGAGAGGACGAGAAGATACGAATGTCTTGAAGGCAGAAGTGGGAAAGATGAGATAATTGTAACAAATAACAAAAATATTTGAATGGATCATTGTGATCAGATCAAGTGTGCCGACCTGTTTATGTAATTCTCATGATTTTTCAGGTAGGAAGAGAAGTTGTTTGGATTAAAATTATATAAAACTTCAAACTCTTTCTTCTTGTGTTATATAATGAGATGAAAAGTAGAAGATTTCACTTAGTGTAGGGAATGGTCCTCAGATACCATCCAATAATTATTTTCTTCTGCAAAATCAGTTCTTACTGTAATCACAAAATCTTGACTTAAGCTTAAATCAGAAAGTTTTATTTTGCCCATGGGGTGGGGAATAAAATGTAATAAGCTACATAGGAAATATACTGTATTTGTCTTTCTAGGACTTGGTTGCCTGACTAGAATGACTGTTTCTAGTCTCATTCACTTAACTGCAGATACTATTTTTTAACAGCTAAAAATATTCTACTTGTTAAACCTAGCACATTTCATTAAGGACTTATCAGTTGATGGGTATCTAGGATATTTCTTCTTTTTTATTTATTTTGGTTTTGATTCACAGAGCATCAATGCATAAGGATAAACAATCATCTCTGTAATTAGATATACTGTCCTTTGGATATAAGCCAAGAGTGGTATAGCAGGATCTTATGGTATATCCATTTTCTGATATGGGGGAGCCTCCACCTAAGTTTCCATAGTATATGTACCAGCTGGCTCTCCCACCTTCAAGGAATAAATATTTCCTTTCCCCTACATCCTCACCACCATATACCATCACTTGTTATATTAATCATGACCATTTTTATTGGATTAAAAATTTTTAAAGTTAGCTTAATTTGCTTTTCTATGACGGCTAAAGAATCTGAAAAATTCTAAAAGTGTTTCTCATTTGTTTATTTTCCATATGTTTCAGAATGCTTTTTAGTTGTATACCCCGTTTTTTAATTAGGTCTTTTGTTTTCATGTTGTTTAGGTATTTTGTTTGTTTGTTTATGTATTCAGATACCAATCTTCTATTAAATGTATAATTTTTAAAGCTTTTCACACACTTTGTATGCTGGAATGGTGGTCTTTTTTGCTGCACAGAACCTTTTTTTAGCTTAATGAGATCTAATTTGTTAACAATGTCAGTATTTATGTACTGCTCAGAAAGTCTTTTCCTGCTTTCTTTAGTATATGGATGTTAGTTTTAGGCTTCAGATATATGTGTTTTATTTAGAATAGCCACAGAAGTAAGGTAGCTAATAAAGGGGCCAGGAAGGAGGAGGGCATCTTCCAAGGAAAGGTAAATGGAATATAGTGGTATAAAGAGATGAAGGATAAAATAGGATAGAAGAAGTAAATGGGGAGGGGATGAAGGGAAGAGTAAAGAAGAGACTATGAGAAGGGTGACTAAAACTAAAGGCATTTTGAATAGTCCTTAGGAAGCTTTTGAAAGTCACTACCATACAAGCTTTTACACACACACACACACACACACACACACACACACACACACACATACGAAAGGGATTTAAATGGAATCACTGTGTAATAAAGAATACAACACCCAAATTTGACATTTTATACCATCAAGTGAAATCTCCAATGGTGGGAATGGGTTAACTCTTGTTAATTCATTGTCCAAAGGAAGCCCACAGAGCACTTGACTCTTGCCAAGGCCATTGCTCACTCTTCACAACCTAATAGCAATACCCTATCACTAAAATGTCCATTTATCTGTGTCATTGGACGTGAAGAAATTGACCAGGTGCTCAAGCAGCATCTTCACATGTGCAAACTAGTATTCAGGTCTCAGGAGGATATTGTGCAAGTTCTTGCAGAAAAACAGTAATCAACAATATCACCCAGCCACAAACAATGTAACCTAACACATCAATCCATCCTTAAGATTTTCTAGTACAGTAGTAGAACAAATATTATAGAAGTAACCAATCACTAGGTTTAAGACCTACTCCTTGATATAGAGTCTATGTGGGTCACTCTCAACGTAGTCAAGAACCTGGAACTAGATAAGTCATCTACTATTATTCTGTTAAGTGAACATAACAATAAAGAGACTTCTAATGACATATCACTATGCCTATAGATCAGTGAATCACTCAGTCATCATCAGAAACAATTATTTTTTAAATAGATATTTAGCACAGAACCCCACAACTGGACAATATGCAAGGAGTGAGAAACTTTTGAACTTTTTATCAAACCCCTCTTGCCTCAATGCTCAAGATCTATGTAAAAGAAGTGGTGGAAAGATATTAAGAGCTAGAGGTAGTGGGTATCTCCAAGGACATAATGTCTTTCCGATACAGCAAGGCTCAAAACATTCAGAGAACATGATTGGTTGCTCAAAACCTGCCTAAATTCAAACCAGACCAAAAAAAAATTCTTCAAAATGAAAAAAGAAGGAGAGATAAGGCTCCCAGTTTATACCAAGAACACACTTACAATTGGTAACTTCTGGCAAAGCAAACTCTGCTTCCTACAATGGAATGTTAGTGAGTATATACTTCTTACTGGGGGAGGCTTCATGTCCAGTAAGAAGTTGTGCGGCACAAAATGGACTCGATGTTTCTTGTGTGCATTTTGTTTTACTTTGGCATTTTTTTGTCTTATTGGATGTGTTTACTTATTTTCATTTTTATTTTATTTTATTTTGTTTTTAGTGAAAGAACATAAAAATGAGTAGGAAGGGAATTGGAATAAACTGAGGAGATGGAAAAATGGAGAGAACATTACAAATATATAATTTATAATGTAATATATAAACTTTAATAATATTTTTATTGATTATTTGGGATTTTCACACAAATTCTCAGTTCACTCACATTTGTCTCCACCCCACCACCCCAGTAAAAAACAGAAAAAACAACTAATTCCAATTGTGTTGCCCATACACCCACTGGAGTATGGCCAAACTCCGCCTGGCCAGCACCTTAACGAAAACAGTTCTTCCTCACTTGACCCCTGCCAGAAACCATCCGTTATAGAAAGCTACACTTCAGCATCTTTACTCCAATGTTTAAGAGTTCTCTTCCACACCTCTCCAGAAATGTAACAGCCTAGACAGAACATGAAATAATAAACAACCAAAAAGTATAGTCAGTTACAGGAGAAAGTTCTAGATCAGAAATAGATGAATGTACTTGCCAGAGCTATGTTAAAAACTTATCTACAATAGACCAAGAGATAAAACATGTGGCATATATGAAATGGAAATTTAATCGGCCATAAAGAACAAATTTATACCGTTTAGGGGAAATAGATAATACTAGAAATCATTATATTAGGCAATGTGCATGCACACATGGACACACACACACACACACAATGCCTTTTTCTTCATGTGGAGACAATATACATGACATGAAATAGAAGGGGACTGCCAGTGTAAAGAGAGATATGAGAGAGGAAGACAGGAGAGTAATGGCGATGAGCATGAGATAATAGTACTTACATATTGTAGCAGCATATTTTCCTGCAAGTTGAGAGGAGTTAAGGTGGGAGGAATAAGGAGAAGAAGAGGAGGAGTAAGGAGAGGAAGAGGAGACGGAAGAGGAGGAGCTAGGGAGGCAGAGATGTAGGAGCATGGAAAACCACACATGTATCAGAGCAGCCCTGGGTAACAACTTATATGTAGGTTAGTTAATTGGTTAACACTTCTAATTGTGTGGGCATCTTGTTGTTTGAGCATTACCAAATATATAAAGTTATTAGATAATCTTTACAGATTAGTGTCTCATTTCTAATGGGTTATCGTGTGGATGGCTGGATGGTTTGGGCTCAGCTCAGCAATGTGGAAACAGTGTGGAAGATTGGCAAAGTCATTTCCCATGCTGGCATCTAGTGGGTGGCAGGACTGGTGTCTCTGGCCGCCTGGGCCGGCAGCCTGAGCTGAGCTGCACCACTGTAGCTCATGGCCACAGGCCTAGGCTAGTTGGGAAGATGGCGGCTGTTTAAGAACAAGCAAGTTCGGGTGCCACCGTTTTCAATAATTACTGCAACAATATATAAAATTTTTGTAATAAAATTCTAAATTCATTAAATAAAATCAGAAATTATGACTCCAATATAAAGATTTTTCACAGATATAAAAATTTACAACAAACTACATTTTTTTCAAAGGCTATCTGTAACAAGATACCAAAGACTAGGTTGGTTGAATGAACTACAATAAATAATCTTACTCAAGTTTTAGAGGCTGTCAATCAAACGTTAAGGTGTGGTTAGGGTAGCCTTTTCTCTGTGCCATCTCTGCTGGTCTGCTGATGACTTATGGACTCTTCACATGGTCACACCTTTCTATAATTTTAAGCATGATGTCTCTTCTTGAAAGGTTACTAGTCATTTTTTATTTGAGTCCCTTACTATTAGACTCATTTTAAGTCACTAATCTGTTAACATGATTGTGTGCTGGAGGTTGGAACTTCAGCATGTGAATGGAAAATTAGGAAGATGCAATCCAGCCATAATAAGGCTTCTTCAAAATGACAAGAAAAGCCATTGGAGCCGGGCGGTGATAGCGAATGCCTTTAACCCCAGCACTTGGGAGGTAGAGGCAGGTGGATTTCTGAGTTCGAGGCCAACTTGGTCTACAGAGTGAGTTCCAGGACAGCCAGGGCTACACAGAGAAACCCTGTCTCAAAAAAAAAAAAAAAAAAAAAAAAAAAAAAAAAAAAAAAAAAAAAAAAGAAAGAAAGAAAAGCCATTGGAAATAAATCAATTGCTGCGATTTATATTTTCTTCACTCTGAATTCCTAAACTCTAGCTTTTTTTTATATTTAAGAGTTAGAGTTAATAATAAAGGTAGGTGATACCGAGACATAACCTTTAATTGACAGAGGTTTGAAATTCCTTATTGTTTTTATAAAAATGAGAGGCATGGAGGTAGTAAAAGAAGGGACATGAGAGGGACTGAAGTCAGGAGAGGGGGTGATTAAATTTTTTTTGTTTTTTGTTTTTTTTGTTTTTTTGAGACAGGGTTTCTCTGTGTAGCCCTGGCTGTCCTGGAACTCACTCTGTAGACCAGGTTGGCCTCAAACTCAGAACTCCACCTGCCTCTGCCTCCCAAGTGCTAGGATTAAAGGCATGTGTCACCACTGCCCGGCTAAATTAAATTTTTATTGAAATGTGTTTGAAATATTTTTAAAAGATAAATTTTTACCTACAACCTTTGCAGATTGTAGGCCATTTTTATTTACAACAGAGAATTTTATTATATTAGAAAATATTGAAATGTTAAGAAAGTCTGGATAGCTATGACTACTTCTACTGTCAAGGATGTGGGAGACTGACCCTACCATGACAGACTTTTTATGTGGCCTCACTATTGAGAAATGTGCTCCCCAGCCTGCCCTCAGGGACTTGGCACCACTAGTATGTCATCACTAGTCTCCAACCCTTTAAAAGGTGCTCCCCCCACCCCCAGTTATGCTCTATCTTGTACTTTCTGTATTTCTGTCTCTCTTTCTTTTTGTCTCTGTCTTTTTCTTATGTCCCTACTCCAAAGGAGGGCATTCATTCCCTACTCCACCTCCAATAAATCTCTTATATTAGAACTGCTTTGTGGTGTGACATGTTTGCAGCATACTTTAGTCCAAACTGCCAAAGTACTCTCCCACTAAATCCTAATGTTGGTGCTGATGAATCCATAAGCTTTCTTGGTGCCTGCATGTTATCCCTGCCCACCTGTGGTCTAAGACAGCAATTGATGAATAATCTTTTTCAGTGAACGTAAATGCTTCCCCAAGTCTTTGGTACTCTTAGAGGCAGTGATGCCCACCACTGACCCTTTCCTCCGAGTGAGGCTTTGATTTGAGCACAATTTTCACCTTCTGGCTTCATTCAGTGTTCCTGGGCCCCTCAACTGTGCTGTAATGACTCACTGGCTTGTGCCTTCTTCATTCGATCGCCCTGAGTCCTGGAACAACTTGGACTTCAGGCTTTGGACCTCTCCTTTGCCACGCCTATAAGAACTTCACAATCCAGCTCCTTCCTCCCCTTTGGCATGTTTCTTGGAGAATCTTAGATTAACTTTTGGGCCCTTAAACTTTCCACTTCAATCTGGCCTCAATAACCTTTAGATTATTAAATATTATTAAATATTATTCAAATATCTGGGAACCATACAAATACTACAAGTGACCTGAATGTGGTGGGGGGATTGGGGATTGGGAGTAATGGGAGGTGGAGGTGACAGAGGTCTGGGTGGCACAGGAAGAGGCCAGCTGCTGCTTGTACACACCCAGCACACACCTCTCCCCTGCAGCACCTGCTCCAAACCAAGCTGTTGATCTAACCCTCCTAATTTATGTACAGATCATTTGTTTGTAAATTTGATTCCAAATTCTAGAGTCTGATTCCTCAGCTGCTGCTTCTCTATGGTCAGCTGTGCCCTTCCCATAGCTCTGGCTCAGACTCCTGCAGCCTTCTGCATCCACACGGATATCTTCATTCTCTCCTGCTCTTTCCTGGCTATCTGTGGCTCCAGTCTGCAGTTCATTACCTTTGCCTCGCAGATATCCTCTTGGAGCTTGTAGGAACACATACTCACAGTGTTCAACTTCACAGCTCCCCTTTCTCTTGTCCTTTATGGATTCAGATTTTATTACAACAGTTTGGCCTTAGTACAGCTCAATAGTTAAATAAATAAATAAATAAATAAATAAATAGGTGAGCTTGATTTCTAAATTCTCAGAAATATTTTATACTAAACTGCTCTCCTTTGTACTTTCTCTACTTTCCTCTCTTAATCTCTATGATTTCTCTGTGTTCTGCTCTATATTTAAGATTATGCTATATAGGCTTAGGGACATTTTTTTTAGGAGGTGGGCTGTTGGGTGAAAAACAGCCCTTTCAACCTTCACTGCTGCCAGGGAACTGTTCAAACCTTTGAGAAGTAGGACACTTGGGAATTGGTTGCCCTACCTTGCCTAGCCAAGGTAGGTCAGACACTCCCCCCCCCCCCCCCCCCCACGTTTCTACTCCATGAGAAAATCTGTCGGATATTTCAGATCTGACAGACAAAGACTTTTGTGTCCTGGATCCGCAGTGACCATGAAGGATTCTTGAGTAGCCTGTAAGTCCCTGTCATTTTAATAAATTCTGAATATTCTTTGGTTTGGTGCTGTGGGGTGGGGCATGAGGACATCCTCTTGGAGATGGGGGAGGAGAAATGTGATGAGGAACAGTCAGAGGGTGGACTGGAAGGAGGATAAGGACTGTACTATAAAAAAAAGATTAAAAATAATATTAATATTAATAAAATTCTTATAAGATTCAGGAAACTGGTTTGAATGCACCTTTAACAGGTCAAATAGTCTCCAGATAAGTACTTCTGTCAATCAACAGCTTGTTTTCCACCTGTCTCTTCTGCTTATTCCTGAGGATGGGCACTCCTCACCCGTTCCCTGGTCTTGGGACACCCCTCCATCAACTACCAGGACCATGGGCCTAAAAGTTTCAAATTTTCCTCCAAGAAAAATTTAATCATCTACCTCTAATTTATATGCATTTCAGCTTCTTGCCAGGTCCAGTGTTCCTTGAAAATCAGCATCCTGGACAGTTTCAAGGCAACTAGCCCCAGGTGGTCCAGCATCACAGAGTGCTTCAACCAGGCTTGTCTTTTTCTAGACTCGGATGGCCTCACAGATCCTGGGCAGCAAATGAAACAACCTGCTTTTTCAGGACTTGGCCAGCATCCCAGTTCTTTTGTATCCCAAATAATATGGATGCTCGCAGACCTCAGGAAGTCGTGTAAAGGTACAGCACTCTTTACATTGCCCCATTTGTGCCTCACCACCGCCCTTCCTATTTCCCTACTTTTGTCATAAGCAAACGAGTGATTGCTACAAATCCGATTCTCCTCCAGTCAGCCCTCATGGACTCAGTGTCAGAAACTATGTCATCACTAGTCACCAACCCATTAAAAGTCCCTCCCATCATGCTTTCTCTTGTCTCTTCTGTCTGTCTGTCTCTCTGTGTTGTTCTCTTATGTTTCACCTCTGATGTGGCCTTTTGATGCCCTCATCCTCCCAATAAATTTGTTGCATGAGATCTGTTGCTTGCTGTGATGTCTTTGTGGCATACTTTGCCTCCGACCCACCAAGGCACTGTGCTACTACACCCTAACCTGCCCAACAATGGAAAATTCAGAAATCAGCACCTAGTCTTAGGATCATCTCAAACCCAGATGCCTAGACTTCAGTATGAAAACATAATCAATAACAGCCAGGGCAATATGTCTTCAGTACAGTTTAGTTATCTTACCGCAGCAGATGATGGATATTCCAACACACAAAACGTACTGTATGAAGTTAGGAGAGGTTCTCAAAGAAGAAATAAATACATCTCTTAATGAAATCCAGAAAAAATAAACAAAAAATAGAGGAAATGAATAAATCTCTTAAAAAACTTCAAGAAAATGCAAGTAGGAATTGAAGGAAACCAATAAAACTATTCAAGAATTAAAACTGAAAATAGAATCAATATAGAAAACATGAACTGAATATATTAGTTAGGGTTCTCTAGAGTCACAGAACTTACAGAATGTCTCTATATATTATGGGATTTATTGTAATGACTTGCAGTCTGCAGTCTAAGTAACCCAACAATGGGCAACTGAGAATGAAAAGTCCAAGAATCTAGTACTTGCTCAGTCCCATGAAGCTAGTTGCTTCAGTTGATCTTCTGTATAAGCTAAAATCCTTAAGAAATAGGTTTGAACAGATGTAGATAAGTAGATAAGTGCAAATAGGAAGAGAAAGAAAGGAAGAACCTTCCTTCTTCCAATGTCCTTATATAGGCCTTGAGCAAATGATGTAGCCCAAATTACATGTGCATTCCATCATGCCAGGATTTGGAACTTGCTCTGTCCCAGGCCGGCCTTGAACTCAGAAATCTGCTTCCCTAGATCGAAGGCGTGTACTACCTTCTCTGGGCCTAAACTTTTTATGGCCAGTATGCCTCAAGATCTGGATTAAAAGTTAGTGTCATCCCATATCAAGGTCTGGGTAAGAAACCTTGTATCTTCCAACCTCATGATCTGGGTGACAGGTATGCTCTCCATTTCTGGGTTGTAGTTTATTCTAGATGTACTCAAGTGCACAACCAGGAGTAGCCAAAACAATCCACCCCTTGTCAACTTGACACAAATCATATCTCATGTCCAAATGCAACAATAACCAGGTCATAAATATGCCTAGCACGACTGTTCCTCATGCAATAGCAAATGCAGTATAAATTTAGAGTAGGTCAATTTTCCTTTGGGACCATCTTTTTAGTATTTCAACTTAAATACTGATCGATATTCTCTCAATTGAAATTAAAGAAATTGAAAGAAAGCACAAATATCTATACAAACTTGTTTATAATAAAATAAAACAGAGCACACTTATAATTCTCATTTCTGCAACTCATCACGTGGCCTTAGATGGTATTTATAATTACCTTCCTCTACTACCAAGTCTGTATTTCTTTAACCCTCTGCAAACACCTCAGTAGGTTTTGGCTCTTTTCCTGGAGGAGTGACCCATACCTTCATTACTGATGGTTCTGTGTCTTTTGTCATTCTGCTTGGATTAGGCTACTGTAGTTTTCCATTGACTTTAATCACAGGACATGGTAGTACTAAGAGAAGTCCTAAAGGATCTCCTGTACTCCAGAATTGTCCTTCTTACCTCCATTGTGGAGAGGCAATCCAATATTCTCATGGTAATCTGGATCTATCACCCCTTCTAATACTGTTATTCCTTTCTTAGCCTGTTGTTTAAGTGCATTAGAAACCTAAAGTGACCAGGAAGAAGTCTATTTACTGTGGCTCCTGGAAAAAGTACTCCCTGCTCTGGAACCAAACCTTCTAGACCAGCAGAACACAAGCAAATGGATGGAAGTTAAACAAAAAAAAATCATCTTGTGTGAGGAAACTCAAACCCAGAAAGACGAGTTTGTATGTATTCACTCATACGTGTATATTATCCATTAAGAAAATGATAACCGGGCTGGAGAGATAGCTTAGCAGTTAAGAGCACTCACTGACTCACACTGACTGCTCTTCCAGAGGTCCTGAGTTCTATTCCCAGCAACCACATGGTAGCTCACAACCATCTGTAATGGGATCTGATGCCCTCTTCTGGTGTGTCTGAAGACAGCTACAGTGTACTCATATAAATAAAAATAAATCTTAAAAAAAAAAAAAGAAAAGAAAATGATAACCAAGTTATAATTTGTAGATCCAGAGAGGTTAGGTACAGAGAAATGGTCTAGGTGGGATATATGGATTTTTCCAGGAGGGGTAAATAGAATAAATTTTTATGGGAATTGGTTGGGGACTAGAGCTGAGGAATCAGATTGTGGGGAGTTGGTTTGAAGAAAGAGAGGGAAGGCAGAGATAGCTGGATTTGGGGGACTCTTGGAAAAGGTGTGGAAAACTATTGCAATGGAAACTTTTAGAATCTCTGAAGGGGATTCTAATAAGGACACTAGTAATGGTGGATATGGTATCTTAACAGGCCATCTTTTGTTGCCAGTAGTGACTTTCAGTGGAGGGATTAGATTACATTCAAATACATTCTGGGCCAAAGGGGCCCTATGGAAATCCCCAAACAACCCAGGTTGTTGCTAAGTCAATGAGTTGCTCTATGCAAAGTGACCAAGGAGCTTCATTGCTGAGGCCAACACCCGCACATCTCATTGAACACAGAGAAGTGGAGCCAGTGCCCACTTGAGCCTTTACCCCCACATTTTAGTATCTGTGGTGAAAGAAAGTACATAGGAGGCTACAGAAAGAAACATGGAAACTAACCCAGTCACAAAATCTTGGTGATTCCCACAAAAAAAAAAAAAAAAAAAAGGGCAATGGTGACACAGAACTTGTGGAAGTAACTAACCAACATATAATTTGACTTATGGCCTACTCCACAAGAAGGAATCCATACCAGACACTGCATGGGTAACCAGAGACTAGATAGTCTGGCTTGGCAGTCTGTGACAATATGGAGCTGCAAGGGAATGGAGAACCATCTGTGCTCAGATGGACAATATCAACAGAATCAGTGATGGCCAAAGCCTACCAAGGCTGTGACAGGACACAGAATTTCATGTAGAAGAGTATGACTCTGTGAACTGTCCACAAATTCAGCTCTGGTACCTAGCAATAGGCAGTGTAGCCAGCACTCTGGCAGTGACTTTTAAAACCAAACCCTAATGGTTCCTAATGGTATTATGCTTTACTGAGAGATTAGTGCCTTATCCAGCAATCATCAGAGAGGCTTCATCTGGCAGCTGATGGGAACAGATGCAGAGACCCACAGCCTGACATTACATGGAGAGAATGTCTGAGTAAATCTCCATCAAATTTTCCACTATAGACTTCAGGGAATCTCACAGAAGAGGAGGCAAAAAGAACATAACAGCCAGAGGGAATGAAAGATACCAGGAAAACAAGAATTCTGAATCAGCTAAGCACAGGGCCTACATGGATCTGCCCTTGGTATTTTTATGTGAGTCTTGACTGTGAGAACAAGTGGGTCTTTGACTCTTGTTCCTGCTCTTGGGATTCTTTTCCTCCTGTTTGGTTGCTGTGTCCAACGTTAGTATGGGTTTTTGTTTTATATTATTATTTATTTTACCATGCATGATTGTTGTCTCTTTAAAGCCTGTATTTTTCTAATAAGAGGCAGATAGAGAGTAGATATGAAGGGAAAGGGGGGTGGGGAGGAACTGCCAGGGATGGGGGAGGTGAAACAAGAGTCAGAATATATGGAATAAGAAAAGAATTGGTAAAAGGAAAAAATTACAGAAAGAAAAAAGGATGCATCAGGGCTATTTATTCATTTTTTATCCCCAAAATATAGACTAATACTTGACAATTGACAATGCATTATATTCTTTTGATTTCCAAAAAAAGGGGGTGGTGAGAGAAAAGTGGAACATTGTTAGAGGAAAGGGCAGCATACATCAGGGCAACAGAAGGAGTCAAGCTCTGGATGGTCTGAAGTTGTTTGCATGTGTTTCTCTACAGAACTGAAAAGGTACCTTGTCAATTACCAATGGCACCTAAGAAATTGTGTAAGTAGCTTAGTTTAGAACCCATGTATAAGAAAGTAAGAAAAAGATGGGTTTCTCTGAAGGCACCCCACTTCCTTTTCTGACAAGAATTGATAGCTTCTCTTTCACACCTAGAGATTTTTGCATCTGTTAGTGCTGCTCCCAGATAGAGTTCTACACTGTCCTCACAGGAGATGTGCTTTGCATGTCCTGTGTGAGGTACAGCTCAGCTTTAGTTAGTTGCATGTATGGGAATAAAAACACATTTTATGTTATGCTTTTCAGATTTTGAAAGAACATGAATTTTTAGAAACACTTTTCTGTAACATTTATATTTATGTCTCCATCAATGGGGTGGTCAAGAATACTAAATTACTAGTAGTTCGCAGAATATGAATCACATACAAGCATGCAGCAACTGGATGGAGTACCGCAAGTCTAGGCAGACAGGCCTTTAGTCCAGTCCTGATGAAGTCTCTTCCTTGTAAACATGGTATATAGAAAGAAGAACGCTTGTGAAGTATTTTATGAAATATAATTACCCAGAGTTATTGGAGATGCACTCTATTGATTTATTTATTAACTTATTTAGTTTTGTTTCAAAAATCAAACCATGAGAGCTGGAGAGATGGCTCAGTGGTTAGGAGCACTGGCTGCTCTTCCAGAGGTCCTGAGTTCAATTCCCAGCAACCACATGGTGGCTCACAACTATCTGTAATGGGATCCGATGACCTCCTCTGGTGTGTCTGAAGAGAACCACAATGTACTCACATACATAAAATAAATAAATCTTTAAAAAAAAAAACAAAATTAAAGCATGCAAAGAATAAGATGGACATGGCCTGCTGGAGCTTTTGGACCACGGGATGAGTGGACAGAGGCTCATGCTCAAGGTTGCACATGGGACAAAGTACCCCAGAAGCCAGGGTGGGTGCCAGATGCCTTAGGAGTGACGTCCATCTGCAAAATTTAGGTCATTATTCAAATCCAAGCTGCAAGATGTCTTGGCTGAATCTGTTGCCTTATGTTGCATTACCAGCATCTAAATGTTCAAGTGAAAGAAAAGCCACTAGAAGAGTTAATGCTATGGATGAATAATATGTGGTGCTAGTCTTTAAGTGGCAGGATTCTTTCCTGTGGTGATTCACATTGTGATAGTGATCTCTTCCATGGAAACTATTTCACTGGTAGTAAATATATCTCTATATCTCTATATCTATCTATCTATCTATCTATCTATCTATCTATCTATCTATCTATCTATCTATCTATCTATTCTTACAGTTCTAGTATTAACTGGACATGTGAATAAAGTATCTTCCCATTCCTCTTTTTAATGCTTCTTAATTCATCCCTCCATAAAGCCTTCCATTCACAAATATATGAAAGTTTACTTAAGGAAACTTTATTTAAATTTCTCATTGTTTTCTACTTCAAACTATGGACACTGAGAGATCATCTTATGAAAAGAAGCCCATTCTGGTGATTTAAAATAGCCTCCAAACCCACAGCTATGTCTTTATTACATAACTGCTCTTATATTTATAACATTGATATTGGAAGGCTGCCCTCTGCGGAAATAGAAAAGATAATATATTCCTTAAGCCCAAACTATCCCAGCTAGAATTCAAAGCTCATGAGAGATGTGGACTGTGAATCTGTATAGAACGAATCTCTGCTCAGAGGTCTCTGTCTTCTGAAAATTTAGGGGAGTTTTGTTCTGCATAATAGTGGGGAATGTTTCTTTCAACCTATGAATGCACTCTGGGGCCATGTATACAGAGCCATGAAAGAAGTAGAAAGTCAGGTCTGATGGGAAAGTTGGTCCCTCAAGGTACTTGCATTTGGTCTGACATCAGGCAAAGAATGTCCATTCACCTTGGGCAGAAAAGAAAGAAGAGAAAGTAGAATATTTTTACATTCTCCTTGACAGATTTTTTTTCTCTGTGTTAAAATAAGATTATCTCCTTTGGACAGTGTAATGTATTTTGAAGAAAATCCTATTATATGTAATTATGATGATCTCCCCTATAAAGTAGAAGTTACCCTAAGGCTAACAATACTATAAAATTTAATCAAAGCATTTTTAGCCTCAAGTAGTTCTCCTTACTTTTCTTTATAGCCAAAATTTAACATTTATTTAAATAATGTTCCAAAACGACTGTATGTTAAAACCTTTTCTAGCTGTTACGATGCCTAATATCTTGGGAAATCATATTTCCAAAACACGAATTAGTGTTCTATTTTCTAACTGCAAACTTAATTATGGAATCACTTTCTGTACTTTTCTTTCTGTAACCAAATGGCATAGTTCAAACCTCAGTAGAAATCATGTACCTTTGAAAATCTAAAGTAAAGCCGGGCAGTGGTGGTGCACGCCTTTAATCCCAGCACTTGGGAGACAGAGGCAGGCGGATTTCTGAGTTCGAGGCCAGCCTGGTCTACAGAGTGAGTTCCAGGACAGCCACAGCTATACAGAGAAACTCTGTCTCGAAAAACAAACAAAACAAAACAAAACAAAACAAAAAAATCTAAAGTAAAACATAAAGGAGAACCTCTTAGAATTTGGAGGTGGTATTTGGCTCTACATTGGACTCCATTTTTTTTTTTTTGTTTGTTTTTACAGTTATCTGTAACAGGTCAGTTGTACTCAGCTCCTGGTTCCAGGGGTTCCTCTAGAAAGAGGGAGTGGTCTTCATGTTCTGTAGTTCTGTACTCAAGGTCAGTGACTAATCTACACACAGTGGCATTTGTGTTTGCTGCCATAGCTTTTTTTCCGCTTTAAGGAGCTGTTGAAGCAGCAGCATCTGTTTCCATCCATGTGTAAACACAGCTGCCGGAATAAATCTGAAACTCAGCCTTTGCTATCTTATTTCTGTAATAAAATAAAACCCTTCAAGCCTTCTTTATGCCTGATGATTAAAATTTCCCTCAAGCCCTCAAAGCTGTGGCTTTCCAATACTTAGTGACCAGTATCCCACTGGACACATTAAACGTCTCTATTATGTGTGCACATTGCTCACGCTACCTGGAATATGCAACTCCTCATTCACTGCCCTTAACTTCCATGTTTTGAAGTCCAGGCATCATAGCCATGCTTTCTCTGTGATGACGTCCATAATCATGACATTCAGTGAGAAATTATGACCCCAGGATTTCTCATAGGACTTTATCTGAGGTTCTGATTTATACCATTTCTCTTTTTGTATTTTGATTCTTGGACTTACATCTCCAGAGAAGCAGGGTCCATGTGAAAAAAAAAATCTATCTTCTTGTGAGACATGTAATTATCAAAAATAAAGATAAAAAAAGCTGGATGTTGTTAGAATTCAACGTTACATCTTTCTCTAAAATTATTATACTTAATTTGAGGTAGGCTCATTTCTCAGCTTTAGTGAAATGAGAGTAGAAAAAAAATCCCACTTGCTTCAAGTATTAAATAATACCTAGTTTGTGTTTAAAGAGTGGTTGGATTTTTATTGTATACACAAAATATTTCATTGTGTGCTTTTATGTTCATTTTTATTATTTTAAAATTTTGCTACACATCATCTAAGTTAGTAATCATGTTCCTCGTTAAAATGAATGTATTCTACTGATAAAGAGTTACATTAATTTAACAAAGTCTTTGCAGTACTGGCCCTATAAGATGCTTCCAGGATATTTTGTAATAAAAGCAATCTATTCTTTCAGGTAGTTTAAAATCTAATGTTCCATGCTTTAAAGTGCAATCACTTAAGAGATGAGAATAAACATTTGAGGAGGGGGTTTTCTGGTTTTAAGACTCAGGATAAAAATATTGTTTAAATTTTTATTTACTTATACTAGTATGTAAGTGGTGACTTACATGTTTCTTATTTTAATATCTTCTCTCTCCTTTAAAAAATATAGGCCGGGAATTATATATACATTGAACAATATATATAAGTTTTTACAATTTAATCTATCCCACACCTGCTCCAGGGTTTGGATTATTTAAATGCACTCAGAAGGCCAATGTGAATGTAGAAGTCTCAGGAATAAATAGCATTCATTTCCAATGCTCAGCTTATCCTACTATATAATTTTAACTGAAGAAAAACTATAAACTTTGAAAGCTTGGCGTCTTAGTCAAGGTTTCTATTCCTGCACAAACATGATGACCAAGAAGCAAGTTGGGGAGGAAAGTGTTTATTCAGCTTACACTTCCACATTGCTGTTCATCACCAAAAAAAATCAGGACTGGAATTGAAGCAGGTCAGGATGCAGGAGCTGATGTAGAGGCCATGGGGTGGGGTGGGGTGGGGTGGGGTGGGGTGGGGTGGGGTGGGGGCAGGGGGATGTTATTTACTGGCTTGTTTCCCCTGGCTTGCTCAGCTTGCTTTCTTATAGAACCCAAGACTACCAGCCCAGAAATGGTACCACCCACAAGCCCCTCCCCCACATCACTAATTGAGAAAATGCCTTACAGCTGAATCTCATGGAGGCATTTTCTCAACTGAAGATCCTTTTTCTGTGATAACTCCAGCTTGTGTTAACTTGACTCAAAACCAGCCAGTACACTTGGACAGTCGGAGTTGGTTTAATGCTCTATAGAGTACTCACTCATTTAAACTCTACCTCCCTAACCAAGAGACTTTGACGATTATTAAATTATATTTGGTCTGGTATTAAGGACAGATATTAACTAGCTTTTACCAGCCAAACCACCCAGAGCTCTATAGTGTGCACAAAATGTAAAACAAAACAAAACAAAACAAGAAACAAACAATAACAACAACAAAAACCAAACCAAACCAAACAAACAGAAAAAGGAAATGTAAGAGGTTCTCTCTAGTGGTTCATCTGGACCCAACTTCCCATTTTGTAGTTAAGGATCTGAGTCCTTGAAAGACTTGAGTTCAAGATCATTTAATCATTGCAGAGCTGAGATTTTTACATCCATAGCTCAGTGAATAATTTGCTGCAAATAGCAGTAAGAAAATAATTATAATCATTACGGTTTGTGAGATATTTAAAATGTTGAAAATGACTTCTAATGCAAGGCTGGTCTTAAATTAATTGTACTTGACTACTGTCTTTTCCCCCAAAACATAAATGTCTCTTAAAAATTTTTTTTTTGTGCAGATGACTTTAAAACTAATTTTGCCATTTTACCTTCAGTGATGTTTATCCAACACACAGTCCTCTATACACTTGGCGCTATGTGGCACCATATCAAATGTACTTTCTCCTTTTAAAATATTGACTACAATCAGCACCTGCATGTCCTTTTACAAACAAGGCATCCATATCTTTAAAGAATTTTTGAGTGTTAGTTTGGGAGGCAGATTTCATCCTGGCTAGTCATTACCAGGAGATGGTGCACTTTGGATAAGACAATGATTCCAGGAGGTGGTGGTTTGAATAGGAAATGCCCTCATAGGGTCATTATTTAAATGGTCATTATTTAAATTATACTTGGACTTTAGGGAGTGGTCATATTTGACAGGGATTAGGAGGTATGGCCTTGTTGGAAGAGATGTGTCACTGGTGGTGGGCTTTGTGGGATTGAAGGCACAAGCCAGGTCCAGGATCTCTCTCCCTGCTGCCTGCCCATCCTGCCATAGAACTCTCAGCTACCTCTCTAGCAAAGTCTGCCTGTGTGCCACCTTGCTTCCTGCTATGATGATAACAGACTAGACCTTGAATGTATGTAAGCTCTAATTATAAGAATTGCTGTGGTAGTGGTGTCTTTTCACAGCAAAGGGACACTAACTAACACTTTGGACAAACCACCTTTCTCAATTTAATTAGCATGGAAGAAACACCAGACATTCTCACTCAAGCTGCTCCAAATGGCAAGCTTCATACTAAAATGAAACATGAGAAGGCATATGTTAGTCTTTAAGCTAAAGGCAGATAAACACGAATAACTTTAATATTTTTGTTATCCATGCTGTCTCATCTTTCCCCTTTTACTTTAGAATAAGCCTGAAAATACTATGTATGTATGGAAGTTAGGAAAAGGACAGTGCTATTGTAATACAAGATTTTGAAGAGGACAGCAGTTACTTCTTTTTTATGTAAGATGATAATTTTGTTTGCACTGAGTATTACTCTAGACTGTGAGTTCATTGACTTCTATTTAGTGTCTGGAAGAAAGGCATTTGCTTGTAAGATTCTCTGTATTTTATTATGAAATAACAAGAGAGCTAAAGTAAGCCTAATTAAATTTCTTCCATTCAATGACAGTAAATTTTCAGCTCCAAATTTACTGCTGTACAATTAGACTTGTCAATTAACAGTAATAAAAAGCTGTGGCTGGCGCAGATCTCTGTGCATTTTTAGCTGGATTTGGATGCACACTGCAATAAATTCAATGTTTGTTTTACCATTGCACAGTAGGAATTTAACCAAGAAGCAATGCTATGTTATAGTAATGTGGAAAGAACGAGAAGGTACTAAAAATACAAAAGTAGAGACAAATTCTTTGGCTTATACCTTTAATAAAGTTATAGCCTACAAGCAATTTGTTCACTAGAATTTTAATTTTCAAAAAGTGAAATAGTCTCCATGTTCTTTCCATGTGAAAGAAAATGTAGAAATATATTATTTTCTGAAAAGTCATGAAAATATATCTTTAATTATTATAAACAATCTCATGCTTAGAAAGTGGAGTATTCCATGATATATCTTATATATGACATTAATTTATCTTTTTCTAGTTAGCTACCTCCTATTTGGAATCTTAATAACTGGAAGAAGAGAAACTCATCATGTTCTCAATCAAATTAGCAAGCAGATTTCTTTATTACTCTTCTATAAAAATTTATTTAGCATATATAAAGATTTTGTGGCTTTGCCAGCCAATATTTTGACTATGTACAGACTCAAATGCTTCTAATAATAACCAATTGTTGGAGTGCAAAGCTGATTATATCATCAGCTTTAATTCAGCAGTCTGTTTTTCCAGTTATTTCAATCTGGCTTATCTCTCTTTTCTCCTATCAGCAGGGTGGGAAAAAAGACATTATAGCATTGCATAGCAATGATCAAACAATCTTCTTGAATGAAGAACTGCTGTTCTTTGTAGACAATATGGGAAGGCACAAATAAATACCATTCATTCAAGTAATTGAGAAAAAATTACCAAAAGATTTAAAAATTAATTTCCTACAAAAGCAAGAGTTGTGAGTTATAAAACAAAATAGTTCTCTCTGATGTGAGTGTGAGTGTGTGTGTGTGTGTGTGTGTGTGTGTGTGTGTGTGTGCAGCCCACCAATTCATCTTGAGAACATACTTCAGAGTGACTGTGCTGACCATGAAGAGTGAACAGAGATGCAGTAAGAAGAGGAAGCTCAGGTAGATGACACAGTGAAGTTGTCTTTACTGAGACTGCTTAGGACACTGTTGGAGTTGGGTTTGCTGTGTCACGTTGTACTCTCTCCAAATAAATAACAAATAAAACCTAGATGGTTAGGGATCTGTAGAAGGAAAATTTGCTTAAATAAGTCATTTGATTATCCTTCATACTCTCCTCCTTCAGACCCAGTTTCTAGTGCTTGAGAAAGCACTCTTGCCCCTTTGTACAAAAAAGATATGACAATGAATTAATGAAAATTTTAGGCAAATGGATGGAACTAAAAAATATCATCCTGAGGTAACTCAATCACAAAAGAACACACGTGATATGCACTCACTGATAAGTGGATATTAGCTCAAAAGCTCTCAATACCCAAGGTACAACTCAAAGACCACCTAAAGCTCATGAAGAAGGAAAACCAAAGTGTGGGTGCTTTGGTCCTTCTTGGAAGGAGTAACAAAATACTCATGGGAGCAAATACAGAGACAAAGCATGGGACAGAAACTGAAGGAGGGACCGTCCAGAGGCTGCCCTACCTGGGTATCCATTGCATGTGCAGTCACCAAAGGTAGATGTTGTTGTGGATGTCAGGAAGTGCACGCTCACAGGAGCCTGCTATAGCTGTCTCCTGAGAGGCTCTACCAGAGCCTGACTTTATTCAGAGGCGGATGCTCAAATGCTCCCACCTAACCATTGAACTGATCGTGGGGTTCTCAATGAAGGAATGAGAGAAAAAACTGAAGGAGCTGAAGAGGTTTGTAGCTTTATGGGGAGAGCAACAAAACCAACCAACCAGAGCTCCCAGGGTCTAAATCACTAGCCTGGGAGCACATAGGGAGGGACTCATGGCTTCAGTTGTATATGTAAGGGAGGATGGCTTTGTCGGAGAAGGTCCTTGGTCCCATGAAGGCTGGATGCCCCCAAGTGGGGAAATTCGAGGGTAGGTAGGCATGGGTAGGTGGGGGCACACCCTCATAGAAGCAGGAGGAGGGGAGATGGGATAGGAAGT
Organism: Rhabdomys pumilio; assembly: GCA_030674055.1. Taxonomy (NCBI): domain Eukaryota; kingdom Metazoa; phylum Chordata; class Mammalia; order Rodentia; family Muridae; genus Rhabdomys; species Rhabdomys pumilio. Next base: position 110,651,809 of record JANHMN010000004.1, on the reverse strand, counting down.
TTCAGGGTGGGAATGGGGAAAGGGGATAACATCTGAAATGTAAATAAATAAAATTTCCAATTAAAAAAATAATGGGAAAAAATGTGTGCATATTTTGGTGAGATTTGAAGATTCATATATAAATAATGTACTACAATTGTTCTACTGGCTTTTTAGGTAACATTTTCTTATTAAACTGAAAAATTACTCCATATTACATTCAAATACAGTGAAAATGAATTATTCAGGTGCAAGAGAGACAAAACGAAATTACAAACAGCCTGTGGTTTATAACAAGGCTCATTAAGTTGTGCTAAGTTCCCTCATAATTAACCTCTAAGTCACTCCTAATACAAGTCTTCCCTGAATATAATGAGTTCTCCTTAGAGGTATTCTGGTCTTTGATTTCTTGTTTACTTTTAGTAGAATGGATATCACCTTTAGTCATAGACTGCAAATATAGAATTTGATGGTGAGGGGCTGGTGGGTGGATAAAGGTACTTGCCATCAAACATGACAACCTAAGTTCCATTTTTAGAATTCACTTGGTAGAAAAAAAGACCTATCTCTTTTTCTACTTAGAGAATTTTTAATTCAATAATAAGAAGTTACTTATTTTTTTAAAAAAAAAATCTTTTAATTTCTTTGAGAACTTTATCAATAAAGTATCCATGCGTGCAAGTGGCTGTCCTTGTTTGTAGTTGCACCATTAAAGTCAACTTTCACCAATATAACTACATAATATTGATGAGTTTAGACGAATCCCTGTGAAGAGCTGCTAGGTCAGGGAGACAAAAGATTCAGAGGGAATGGGAATGAAAAATAGTGTATCTGGCAAACAAGGAGAAAACAGTTATGAATTAAATTTAAGAATTTAGCCAAGATATATACGGTAAACACAACCTTCTAACATGATATGAAACGGTGGAAATCTGACAGTGGACCGCTTCCTAGCAAGGACTTCACATTCACTCTTTGCTTCTCCACAGCTCCCCCAAACCCCTTGTTCTCACTCTGCTGCATCAAGTTTGGATTGTCTTTGAAAACACTCGCAGTTCACTACTAAATGCATGTTTCAGACTCTTTTCAGTCCCTCCACCTAGTTCTTCCTTTACTGTACTGACTCTTCCTCTAGGTCTCAATCTCATGCTTCTCTGTACATGCCTCAGTCACCCCATGATCTTTTGCCTTTGCGTCTTTGTCTTTTCTTAAGGGTCTTCAGTGCTCTATAATGTCCTTGCTTCAACATTTTCCTAGCACCCTTTCTCATGAATGCTTTGTCCTTGGGGAAATGACTCAGGTTTTGATGTTTTTACAGTTTTGATGGATTATCTTCTTTACTGCTACTTTACCATTTGTTTTTTCCCCTGTATTCTTTGTTGTCAACAATTCTTGACACCTGTCTCTTTGCTTTCCCATTTAAAGTTAATTCTTCTTTAATTAAAGACAACCACGGACTCTAAGGCTCCAATATAATGTCACTATTGGTTACCCAACTTCACTCCAACAACACCATCATTCTCCTACATATAAAGGACCACAGCTTAAATGTCTTTTATTCTCAGATTAGTTTATCATTTACTTCAAAGAGACTATACAATCTAGCAGATGGAAAGTGCTCACTATTTCATATTCATAACTATGACATACTTACATGTGTTTTCATCAGTATCATTTTTGCTTTGGTTATCATAAAAGGTGACTCTATATACTCATGATGTCTATTCATGAATCTGAATTAACCAGTCACTCATTTTCTTGGATTTCAGTGTTTCTCTGGCACTCACTCATTATACTTTCCACTAATGTAAAGTTTCTGGAAATAATTACATATATGAGTTATCTGGAATACAATAAGTTTCACTATATTTCTTTACTTGGGATTTGCTCTGTTACTTCACTGAAAGTAAGTGGGTGATGATCATTTATTTAGCAAATAGTAAATCATTATGAAGCTCAATTTGCATTGTTTGGCATATGTATATTACTTGATATTTTCACTAACATTGGTAATTTATTCTTTCTTCTTGATTTCCTAAATTTACTGTGGTGGTGTGAATATGCTTGGCCCATGCGAAGTGGCACTATTAGGAGATATGGCCTTGTAGGAGGAAGTGTGTTGCTGTGTAGGCAGGCTTTGAGGGTTCCTAGTGCTCAAGCACTGCTCGGTGTGGAGGAGACACTCCTCCTGGCTGCTTATTGAAGACAGTCTCCTTTTGGATGCTTTCTGATCAAAATGTAGAACTCTTGACTCCTCCATCACCATGCCTACCTGCATAATGCCATGCTTGCCACCATGATGATAATGGACTGGACCTCTGAAATTGTGAGCCAACCCCAATTAATTTTTTTTTTCAAATTTAAAGTCTAGGTTAGGGCTACAGGTGTGGGGAAGGTGAACCTTTAGAGAGAGCTGATGACTGAGGTGAGGAATGAGGATGCAGATGGGTACAAGACATATCTCTGATTAAACCCAAAACCTGAACAGAGAGTTCCACAACTCCCATAGGAAGCTTCAGGACCAGGTGGAATGCCTTTTTCAACACTAGAAAAAAAACAAAAAACAAAAAACAAAACAAAACAAAACAAAAAAACCCACAGTTCCCAGTGGGATAGAATCTCTGGTCTAAATACAGCTCTCATTGAAGAAATGGGCACATCAACCCTAGCAGTACTCAGTACTCCACAGAATACTATAAATGCCACCACTAAGATGAAAAAGTAATTAGGATTTTATGAATAAAACAAACAAAAAGAAAGATAAAAAGCCCTAAAAAACAAACTCCAGGTGTATAAGCCATGGTGCTGAAATAGAATTAATTTGAAAAAGAAAGACAAGGAGTGTTCTCTAAGATCACTAACACCACAATGAGAGCATCAAATGAAGATGACTAAAAGAACTATGGTGCAAAGAATTTGAAGAGCCATTATAACTATGTACATCTAATCCATTCAGTGTATAGTATAAGTTATATATAGTTATAAGATATATAATATATAATAATATAAATATGTTCTAAGAGAACAAAAGAAAGAGATGAATGAAGTAAGGCAATCAATCCAAGATTTGAAAACACAGAATTGGTGAAGAAAGTAGAAAGTGAAATGACATTAAAAATAAAACATTCCTCCTCTAGAGATAGTTTCACCAACAATGGATCACATAGGAAACAGATTCCTGAACAGAAGAAAAGGTAAATGAATCAGATCACCCAGTAGAGGCTATTCATACATGCTCTTAGATAAATTTAAAAGAAAATAAACAGGAAATTGCAGAGCTTTAAAATACTGACTTTCAGATTGTGAGAATAGACTAAGAAGACCATACCAAAGGCATAGAAAACATTTTCACTAAAATCATAGGGGAAACTTTATTAAACAAAAGAAAGAGATACCCATTCTGCCATAAGATGTCTAGAGAACAATATACAATATAATAAGACTAGGAAAAACAAAACAAACAAGCAAAACAAAAACAAACTCCCCCCCCCCACACATAATAAAGACAGTGCTGAGATAGAATGGTTAAGTGACTTATAAAACCATGCTTATCAGTATAAAACTTGATTGTTTAACAAAAAACTTTTAAAGTCCGAAGATCTTGGAAAGATCTATTTGAAGTTCCCAAACAAGGTACATTACAATCTGTCCATTCTTACAAGAAGCTTGCAGTAATATGCTTGCAGGTAGTCTTCTGCAGCCCTACACCATTCTCTCAACATCACCAAAACCTTGGTACAGACCCAGCTTTTCTTCTTTTTGTGTATCCTCACAGTCTTCCTTTTAACCCTTCCTATTAATTTGTGTCAGCTCCTGACACCTACAAACACTATTTATCCAGAACGCTATTGGCCACATCAGGTTGACACTGAAATGGCTGATTCACACTATTCTTTTTGTCTTCCATTATAATCTCTTTAGACTCGTGATTAAACCCGCAACAATCTGCTTGCAGGTTCCCCTTATTCCTTCTTAATTCCATCCACTAGAGACTTTAACTCTTAGTATAGATCCAGGGTTCCCATGCCTTTCCTCTCTATTTTACCAGATTAGTATTTGTCTTACTGTAACCTACTTGCAAGATCTCCTCTTGTTATAACATTTCCAGTTCTCTGGGGACCACAAAAAGCCTAATAGTGTACTGTTCTTGTGCTGTTAGTTATAGGTATTCTAGACTTCCAAAGCAATACAGGATATTGTCATTGCTCTTATTTATCCACCGGAATTTGGTTTTTAGATTTTATTATTGAAGACACCACACATATTGGCCACAGTACATGCAGAAGTCAACTTGGTGTTAACCAGAAGGTTTCCCCTCTGTTTAGTTTCCACAATAGTGGACATGCTATGGAGGCTGCTCATCAACCGTCATCAACAGTGTGATGATATCTTATCTTGAAAACCTGGTGAACTGAAATAATGACAGGTGTGATGAGATGTGCTGATGGGTGTGACAATGGTCTTAATTTAATGAGGAAAGATTTCCGCTTGGATATAAAACCGCTCGGTTCTGCAAATCTAGCCTAGAATCCTGGCCTAAATAGATATTAGGCCTCAGGGTAAATCCACTCTTACTAATTTGTTAATGAACATTATCCAACTGCCCTCTAAACGTATTCCCTCTCCAGCCATAAATACAGAAGCATCAGAGATTTTTCAGTCAATGGATGGTGGTGAATGCAGAAAATCACAACTGTTCTAAAAAATAAAAAAGGATAGGTGATTTTTATATACTTAGCCAAATCTTGGACATTTAAATCAAATCCATGCCCAAAACTCAAGGACCTTCCTGAAAAGGGGGCAAAAGTATTTTAAAAGTTGGAGGTCAGAGAAGATGGGAGCAAAACTATCTTCTTTACATGAAGGGACCACTGCACTCATAAAGACACAGCTCCTATGGCTGCCTCCACAAGGTCAAGCCAGTTAGCTCTCTAGCTTAGACTGAAGATGGGGTCATGGGCATCCATCTCTAACTGAGGAGCTATGGGTGGTTGATGGCTTCTAGGAAGGAGTCAGTTTTCTTTACAGATATAACTCCTGCTTCATTGGATACCTCTATGTGGAGTTGATGGTTATTAAATAAGGATAAACAGGACAAATATATTTCACCATTCAAATGCAACTGAATTTTGACATTTTCACTATAGAATACATCTAATACTTTAAATATTTGATCATTTTTAAGAAAGAATCTATCCTTTGTAAACATAGATTTCAAGTCAGAATTCTTGCTGGCTAGCACATGCAATCTTTGTTTCTAGCCACCGGTCATTGTTTTAAGGGATGAAACTTTAGATTTGTATTTTTTACATTGAATGCAATCAATAATCAGTTGATAAATTTATTGCTTGCCTATCAGGGAACTAAAGTGGTTCTAGGCTTAATTGCAAGAAATATAATTGGCTAAAATCTAAGTTCATAGATCAATTGTCTATCTAAAAACTAGTGAAATACAGTAAGGTCATTGCAATCTTCCAAATAAAGCACACGTGGAAAGAAAAATAGGAGGTGTACATAAGAAAAAATAAAGGCTCATCTGTAAATCTTTGAAGAAAGACAGTGAGTCTCACAGTTCTCATTCCTTACAATATCTCACAGTGTTGAATTAATAAGTTCATAATAAATATGTTGTCTTATCT